>OU015752.1:15009425-15027482 GCA_907169655.1 Acomys percivali
CTCTCTCTCTCTCTCTCTCTCTCTCTCTCTCTCTCTCTCTCTCTCTCGGTTTTTTGAGAAGGAGTTTTCTGTGTAGCCTTGACTAGCCTTGACTCACTTTGTAGACAAGTATGGCCTCGAACTTGCAGCAATCTTCCTGCCTCTGCTTCCCAAGTGCTGGGATTAAAGGCGTGTGCCACCACAGCCTTATAGTTTAGTTCATAAATGCCAAAATTGAGGAATGAAAATACTCATTGTAAGGTAAATGGAAGTTCTGGACAAGATGGATGTCTATGTAATTCCAGCATTTGAGAGAGTGTTACTATAAGTGTTAAGCCAGCCCAGGATACATAGTGAACTTAAAGACAGCCTTTTGGCACCTGGTAAGATCCTGTCTCAAATCTACCTGGTGCTATCTCAGAAAACTGGGAATAGGGCTTCCTCAAGACCCAGCTATTCCACTCCTTGGAATATACCCAGAAGATGCTCCAGCACACAACAGGGACATATGCTCAACCATGTTCATAGCAGCCTTATTCACAATATCCAGAGCCGGGAAAAAGCCTAAATATCCCTCAGTTGAAGAATGGATAAAGAAACTGTGGTACATTTACACTATGGAATACTACTCAACTATTAAAAATAAGGAATTCCCGAAATTTGTGGACAAATGGATTGAACTAGAAATGATCATAATGAGTGAGTTAACCCAGAAGCAGAAAGAGTCAAATGGTATATACTCATTTATATCTGAACAATAGCCCAAAGGATATGTCCCATGAAAGTCTTCATTTACCAGAAAATGGGACAGAGGGGAGGACATCCTATTGGGACTTTAGGTGAGAGACGCATGGGAGAACAGGGAAATAGAAGGATCCAGAGGGTCCTACAAACCTACAAAAAGAACATTATGATAGGCAGATTTGGGCCCAGGAGTCCTGCTCAAACTATGGCACCAGCCAAGGACAATACAGGCCGTAAACTTCAAACCCCTACCCAGATCTAGCCAATGGACAGGACATTCTCCATAGTTGAGTGGAGAGTGGGGTATGACTTTCACACGTACTCTGATGCCTCATATTTGACCACGTCCCCTGGATGGGGAGGCCTGGTGGCACTCAGAGGAAGGATAACAGGCTACCAAGAAGAGACTTGATACTCTATGAGCATATACAGGGGGAGGAAGTCCCCCTCAGTCACAGTCATAGGGGAGGGGAGTAAGGGGAAAACAGGAGGGAGGGAGAAATGGGAGGATACAAGGGATGGGATAACCACTGAGATGTAGTAAGAATAAATTAATAAAATAAATTAAAAAATTAAAAAAAGATCCTGTCTCGAAACAAATAAACAATAAACAAAAAGGTGACTATGTTTTCATGCTGTTAAGCCATGAAAAGACATGGCTAGATCTTAAATTCATAGTGTCAATAAAACAAACCAACCTGAAAAGCTATTTAATATAAAACTATAATTATGTGGTGTCCTGAAAAGGGCAAAAGTATTGAGATGGTTAAAAAAGTTCTGCTATTATTAGAGATTAATGGGGAGAAGGTGGAAGTTGAAGAGGCCTAGTACATATTTGAATTTTTAAAATGTCATCAAATATGATATTAAATATATGAAAGCTTAATATGGGGCACATGGTATTGTGTTTGTTAGAACTCATAAGCGTTTGGTGCATATAATGTGAGCCCTAATGGACATGCATTTTTGTAAACATTTTTAGAAATTTTCATAATTTCAGGATGAAACTAAGTAAGATATGCAAAACAATTTAACTACAAATATGTGAAGCCTATTAAAGTGAGGGAACAGAAAGTGCTACCAAGTAACTTTGGAAATGAATTTTCTGTATTCAAGGGAACAAACTCACACAATATATGATAATACTATTTCCTGTGGGATAAGAAAGACATTGATGAGACTATTATATAGAAATTAAAAATTAAGTGAATGATGAAAAATGGTGAAAGGCAGATATCCCATTTTTGGAGTGGAGAGCCAGATCATCATGAAGAGAAGACTGATCTGTGTATAGCGGATTCTAGTTATAGAGGTCAGTATAAACACATTTTTGGATTAATAGAGATATAGAAATTTACAGAGAGACATATTGTTTAGAAAAATATGCATGATGAGTTGTCATACATACATACATATATATCTACATATATTTCCTCGCTCTTTCCACTGACAGGGTCTAGAAAAAATAATTGTAATAGCATACATACCTGGCATGAAAATCTTAGATCTAATACCTTTCTCAGGGTGTTGGGGGAGAGGTACAGAGACAGAAACAGACAGAATCAGAGAGAAGAGAAATCAGGGTTCTTTGAAACACTGCCTATTATAGAATTAGGGCATGAAATAAAGTAAGGCTAAAATACCTTATAGTGGCATAAAATAAGAGCAAGGCTAAGCCATACAGGAAATGTCTCCACAATTATGTAGTTATGCTTGAAGGACTGAAGTTCAAGTTCTAAATTCAGGAACTCCTAATGGCATAATTAGATAAAGTTGAGTAACAGAAACAGTAAATACATGAGCTTATAAGCCACGGCAGCATAAAAATATCCACAATTCCACATTATTGCAAATAAATGGTAAGTGGGTAAATAAATAACAACAAAATATGTGTTTTCTCTTCCAGAATGGTAAGCTAACGGCTGGTCCAACTTGAGACTCATCCCATGGGAGAAAGCCAACCTCTGACACGATTAATGGTACTCTGCTCTGCTTGCAGACAGGAGCCTAGCATAAATGTCATCTGAGAGGTGTCATCCAGCATCTGATAGAAACAGATGCAGAGAGCCATAGCCAAAAAATTGAGGAGTTTCATGGAAGAGTGGGAGGAAGGATTCAAGGAGATGGAGGGGTCAAGGACACTACAAGAAGACCTACAGAGTAAGCGAACCTGGGTCCATGGAATCTCACAGAGACTTAACCACCAATCAAAGAGCTTGCGTGAGCTGGACCTGGGCCCCCTACACATATGTTTCAGATGTGCAGCTTGGTTGCATGTGGGTCCCCTAACACTGGGAGTAGGGGCTGTGTCTGATGCTGTTGCCTTCCTTTGAATCCCTTTCCTGTAGCTTGACTGCCTTGTCTGGCCTCAGTGGGAGATGATGTGATTAGTCCTGCTTGGACTTGAGGTGCCAGGGTGATTTGGTACCTTTTGGGGGCTCCTGCTTCTCTAAGAAGAAAGAGAAGGGAGGTAGGAGGCACGAGCATGAAACTGGGAGGAGAGGACAGAGGGGCCTGGGATCAAGCTATAAAGTGATTAAATAAATAAAGGAAACTTGTGTTTTTTTCAGAATTCCAAATAATTTTGTCATTATATATCAATCTCAGATAGAGGCTGAAAAGAGTTGCTTTCATATAAAGATGCTAGAACGCAGTTGGGGGAAATGTGCTTTGCAGAGCAGGAATCCCATGAGTATCACCCCAATCAGGTTTTGGGAAGCCATGCTGACAGTATGTAACTGTGGTATGGTGTGAAGGTGTATTTTAACCCAAGTCCTTACCCTTTTATCATGAGAAAAACATAAGGCACATCTCCAATAAGTGTGATCTATAAGGTTCCTTAAAACTGTCAAAGGGACTCAAAACAAGGAAAGGCTAACATATTATAAAAAAAAAAAAAAAAAAAAAAAAAAACCAAGAAGTTATTTAAGCATGCAGTGTATTGAAGAGCTTAATTCCCAGAAAGATAAAAAGTAAGGAAAGACATATGAACTATGGATTTAGTTAATTAGATCTGCAGTGGCAAAATGCTTTTATTTGTAGTCCTTGATAATTCTGTCCAATCCCAGTGGATTAATGAAAGTTAGATATGGGGATTTGGCAGTTTGGTGCCTTGCTATCCTTAAGTGTCATTACATGATATTTGTAATGCCCTTCCAAACAAGCTTCCATTAATTTAACCTTTGGGATTTCTTTTTTTTATTTTTATTTTTAATTAATTTATTCTTGTTACATCTCTATGGTTATCCCATCCCTTGTATCCTCCCATTCTCCCTTCCCTCCCATTTTCCCCTTATTCCCCTCCCCTATGACTGTTCCTCAGAGGGATTACCTCCCCCTGTATATGCTCATAGGGTATCAAGTCTCTTCTCGGTGACCTGCTGTCCTTCTTCTTAGATCACTTTTGGATTTTCATAGTTCCAGGAGAGGTAGAAGGAAGTTGTTTGCTGGAGTACAGCAGTGCCTAAATCAGAGGAACTGGTTTCTTCCTCTCTCCTGGCAGCAATTCTGATAGTGAATTTTAGGAAGAAAATACCTCACTAAATCAAGATGGTAGGAAAGAAATAGGAAAAAAAAAAAAAAAAAAGAAAGTTTCTGTCCTAGTGAAGTTTAAAATCTAGGGTTGAAGCACTGTGAAAGATCAGAGAATGTGGTCTTGCTTTTCTTATCTTAGCAGAAGATGTTAAAACTATAATTTTTCCGCATTGTTTGCCTAAAAACATTACAGTCCAAGGTATGTTAGTATCTCTTATCTTAAAAGAAAACAAATAGACATTGTAATGTGGATGGGGAAAGCCCAGGAGACCTCAACCTTACACAAAGAATTACTGACAATTAGGGCATGTTGAGAGTGGGAGAAATCATCTCCAGGGATGAACGCACCTAATGGTCACCCCATAAAACACACTCAAACAAGTAACGCTGTACAGGAAGAGCAGGTTATATTTATATACTTAAAAATATATATGTATATATATTCACATACATATGCTATAAAAATTAATGAAGAAAGAAGCCACAGATTTGAAAGAATGAGGCAGGATATATTAGAGGGTTTGGGGAAAGAAAAGGGAGAGGAAAGTGATATAATTGTATTTTAATTTCAAAAAAGGAAAAAAAAAACAGAAAGCAAACAAAGTTTACTTCTCTGCGCCTTGAATTGTTGCCTGTCACTTCCTTTTTTCCTAGTTCCCTCATATGTATGCCTAACAGCTGTCTACAGATGTTTATACACTCCTTGCACACATTAACTTTATTCATTTTATTCTTTGAATCTCTTTGGTCTTTTCCTTAAATCCCATAACCTAGTTGAAATTGCCCCTGTGTTAAGGGAAGCAGCAATATTTTGCTATGGAATCTTTAAACTGTTCTTACGCTACTTAAGTTTGTGAACACTGGTAGTTTTTCTCACTTCCTTTCTGAAGCACAGGTGTTGCCTGGATGTGCAGCATCATTCCTGCATGTTCATAGCAGCCTCACGTTTAACTTTAGATGCTTAGAATTTAACCCATTGGCTCCCCTCCTTGTTCTCTCTTTTCCTTGGTATTTTTGCATGATATCCTGTCATGTACATATTGTTGATATCTGTGTCTACTTCAGTTGTGTCTTCTTAACGTATTTGATCCCTCACCTGATCTTCTCTGTGTATTCCACAAGGTTCAGACTAGGGGTGAACTGTTTCCTTCCATAAACAGTCTTTTCTCTTTATAGTAAATGGCATCCATGTCAACCCAACTGTTCTCATCTCAAAGTAAGGAAGTCCTCTTTCCATAATCCGTTCTCTTACTCCTGGTACCCAGGTCATCACTTACTGAATCCTGAATTACTGTGTGTATATTTCCCACCTACCCCATCGTTACGTTTGTTCATCGGGATTGTGACAAACATCCATGATATCTACACTTAATAATAGGATTTATAATTATGTGTAATGCATATTGAAATATTCCTATAGCTCATGTTTAGAAACAATAATTTTGCTGTAAAATAATTTTCAACTTTGTTTGGAAGTGATAAAATTTAATTCTGAATAAGACCCTTAAAAATTCATGATTGGTAGAAAATATCATTTACATATTTTTGACAATGAGGGGACTGAAATTATCAACCTGATATATTAGTATTTATAACCATATTTGTAATAATATTTATAATGATATAAATAATGATATATAGTCATATAATGGTATTTATAGTTAACTTTATATGTAAAGTTAAATGATTTTAATATACTTTTTTCATAGACATTACAATGCAACCTTTGTTTATTTTAATTTCATAGCAATTTTCTCAATATCCTTATATCACTAGCACTATTTTATAAATGAAGAAATCAAAACAGTAAGAGCTAAGAAGACTCAAAGCCAGAGACTCTGATACCAAAACTTGTTTGTCATGACTAACATTACTGAGGGTTTTGCATGCTTTGGGAAAATTATCCCTTTGGTTTTAAAAGAAATGTATAGTTCATGTTATTTATGAACATATTAAGAAATATTGAAATACATATTTGTTGAGCATACATACTTGTTCCAAGTAGAATACAAGAAAATATTGTTCAGGTAGAAGACAAGAAAAGTCCATAAAAAACTACTGGCTATGACATGTCATAGAACTTTTAGTGAGCAAAGGCAAGCAGCAGTATTATTAACTAACTTTCTCCCCACTGTGGAAGTTGATTATCACAATTTAAAAGGTAGTTTTACTTTGAGTTTTCTCATGCGCCAATTCTGTGTCTTTCACATGGACTATAGTCAGTCTAGTTAATAATAAGTGTTCTTAATATCATAGTAACTATGTTTAGCAGTGTATATAATTAATTTAATTATTATGGTAACCATGATGCTATGCACACCTATATCAAATTCTAGCAAAGAAATCAACAACAAATATAAATGTAAATATATATATATATTACGCTTTTTTTTGTGTTGACTATACCTTGAAAAGCTGGCAGGATACAAAAAAACCCCTGTAGTTTAAAATTCTGAAACAACATAGTCTGTGTACCAGACATGCTTTCAAAGCCAATAACTTGCAAGGGCGGCTAATGCTGCCTGAAATCTTCCTTCACTGTCAGTGGTCTGCAGCACTTTGGCTGATAAGACACTTGGACACTCATTCTCCAGGCCCTTGCCACATTGTGTGTATGTGTGTGTGTGTGTGTGTGTGTGTGTGTGTGTGTGTGTGTTTGTGTGTTCTTTTTTAAATATGCATACCTTGAGGTTTGAGTTACTTTATGTTTTGGCTCTGGTTATGGTATAGAATTTTATTTTAGGATGATTGCCAGAGAACGTAGTTTGGAATGTTTGTGTGTCTTTGTCTTTTTCTTAGATATACTAGGACAAGCAATCTACCATAGAGATATAACCCCAGCCCACATTACCAATTTCTTATAAAAAATAAATTATCAATAAAAAATATCACATGCATTCCTCAATAGAGACAAAACATTTGACAAATTGTGACAGCCACACATTGCTAAAATCCCCAAGAAAATAGCTATAGAAGAAATTTATCTAAATGCAATAAAAGCCAATTATGACAAGTTGGCATTTATTATCATATTCAGTGCATAAAAGACAATGGTTTCACATATAATAACAAAACAACAACAGAGCAATAGAATTCATAGCAATGGTCCCAAGAGAATGAAAACAACCTATGGAATGGGTAAAAGATCTTACAAAGCACTTAAAGAGGGGGCTACAGTAGTTACTTTTACAACGCCGGGCGTGGTGGTGCACACCTTTAATCCCAGGACTCGGGAGGCAGAGGCAGGCGGATCGCTGTGAGTTCAAGGCCAGCCTGGACTACAAAGCGAGTCTAGGACAGCCAAGACTACACAGAGAAACCCTGTTTAGAAAAACCAAAACAACACCATGACCAAATGCAACTTAAGAAACAGAGTTTATATAAGAGTCCTATATAAGAAAGGTGGCTGAAGGCCGGGCGTGGTGGTGCACGCTTTTAATCCCAGGACTCGGGAGGCAGAGGCAGGCGATCACTGTGAGTTCAAGGCCAGCCTGGTCTACAAAGTGAGTCCAGGACAGCCAAGGCTACACAGAGAAACCCTGTCTTGAAAAACAAAAACAAAAACAAGAACAAAAACAAAAACAAACAAACAAAAAGAAAGGTGGCTGAACACAAGCTTGGGAGCCAATCCATAAGTAATGCTGTTCTATGGCTTCTACTTCAAGCTCCTTCTGTGAGTTCTTGCCCTGACTTCCCCCAGTAATAGATTGGAACCTGGAAGTTTAAGCCAAATAAACCATTTCCTCCCTAAGTTGCTTTTGGCTTGCTTTAACATAGCAACAGAAAAGCAAACTTGAACACAAGGGGAGTAAAAATTGATATTACAGTGAATTATGACTTAACATCTGCTTGAATGGTTATTTATTAGGAAGACAAGAGATAGCAAGAATCAAGGATGTTAGGGAAAATCTGGTGGTATTAACCTTACAATACTTTTGGTGAGTGGGTAAATTGTTCTAGCACTATAGGAAGCAATCTAAGCTGAAAGCTACTTTCTCCAACTAAAACTAAAAAAATAATAAAGATACATACAATCCAGAAATCTTTGTTCTCTGTATGTATCTATCCAAGTGAATTAGATAAGTATCTCAAAAAGATATTTGCATTCTCATCTTTATTTCAACACTATTTACAATGGTGGGGTTATGCCACATGCATGTCTGCAATCACAGTATACGCACACACACATGCAAAAACACACACACACACATACAACAGAAGGAGAAATAGAGTGAAAAAGAGAGCCTAATATTTGTCATTAGGTGACGATATAAGAAATTGTATAAACATGTAAATATATATCAAATGCTATTATTGTTAAATCACAGGAGGAAAATCTTATCTGAAGTAACATAAATGAACCTTAATAACATTAAGCCAAGTGAAGCAATGAATATATAGAATGACAAATATCCCATGGTCATATGCATATATGAAACCTGAAAGTGTCAAGTTCATATAAACAGAGTATAAAATAGTAGTTATTAGACGTGGGGAAAAACATTGGGAAATGTCCACCAAAGGGTAAGAAGTTTAGTTGTGTGAAATACATAAGTTCTGGAAACCTAATGTGAACAAAATGACCTGCTAATAATACTAAGTCTTCCCCCACCTCTCTCCGCATTACTCATCTGATAAAGCATAAAGAGTTTCATATATTCACTAGCTTGTCTGTTGTAATAATCGGACAGCACATAGAAACATGAAAGCATTGTATATACCTTGAGTATTTATAATCTTTTTTATAGGTTTTCTCAATGTAACTTGGAGTAGTCCCAGACTCACGATCCTCCCACGACAGTGCTGAAATTTCAGGCGTAACCACCAGGGCTGGAAAGGTATGTGATTTTTCAGTTATTAATTGTATTGTAATAAAAATTGAGGGCGTGTGGTACGTTCATGCTCTGATCCTTAAATTGTCCTCTTAGTTCTCTCAAGTGACAATTTGGGTTAGTTTTGCTTGAGATTGACTAAAGTGTTCCGTGTTGTTTGTATCTGGGTTCTGCTCTCCTTTCGTACATGGTAAACTTCACAGTGATGGACCCTGTGTGAGCATGCTGTGTTCTGAGGGGGAGTAGTCAGTTCAGGAAACTGACTGCGTGTCTCACATCTGGGGCAGGAAGTCTTGAGGTGTAGCAGGGAGGAAATTAGGGATCAAGTGTGTCCAGTAGCATTATGCTGGGCTAAGTGACGGCCTATTTCACGTTCAGTGTTCCTGAGGACATTTCACAGACGTACAGCCACACTTCTGCAGTTGGCTTCCCCTGCACGAAAGCCCGAGTAGGCGGTTTCCATTCCAAAGCCCTGTGATGTTTTGATTTTGGCTACTGAGTAGGATGGCAGCCTTATCCGCAGTAGAAAGGCTGTTTTAATAGCCAAGGCTGCAGGAATAAAGCTGCAAGGAGGATGAAGTTTTAACTAACTACTGCCAGGCTTTGGTTAGCAGGGACACATCAGTTGTAATGGAAACTATTCTGCGCGCTGGTTCAAGGAAGGAGCCACGGAGGAGAAGACATTAGCTTTGCATCTGTGTGGCTCCTCTCAAGTCAGGCCCCGCTGTGTGTCTCAAAATTAAAAATAGATGGTGAATTGCACTTGAGTAGCGTAATCATCCCTCAGACAGCTGTGCTGGGCCTAAGCTAGAGCCGCATGGGATGATGCAAACAGCCGTTGCAGTACGGGGCTGAATGTACATTGCAACAACAGTGTGCATGCTAACGGCGTAGGGCTGCCAGGAACATTGGACTCAGAAGAAAAGGGAAATTGAGCAATTTTGAAGGTAACGGACAGAAAATCAAGGCACTTCAAATGAAAAGAGGCTGGACTGTTCCTTTGCAAATTTCTTTCTCCTTTTTGTTGTTCCTTCTCCCTACACAACTGTAATCTCTTCGTTCTTCTCTCTCAGAGGGAAAAATCAGTAACTTGTGTGGGTTTCACTCAGGAAATGTGCTTAACTGCCAAAACTTACCTCTTGCTCAGCAGTTGCTCCCTGTGAAGTTTAAGGCCACAGGTCCTGGATCCTGAGAAGTTTTTCAGAAGGCTTAGATTTTCTCCTAGGAAAACTAACACCAAGAGTTTCTCCTTGTTCCTTCCTTTAGGAAGATATCGGGAAGTGGACTTGGCCACAGTCCTTGCCTGCTCTCAGGGAGAGGTACACTGCTACGCTACTTATCAACGCACTTCCTGGGTTCGGGGAACGTGGTTTCTCTTCAGATAATTGATTTTGAGTCTGAAGCTTATCTTGTTTGCCGGATTGTATGGGTGTGATGCATGGCTCTGTTCCACTATCCGTCTTAGGTCTAATCATGAGAAGCCCTAGATTCTCTATATAGGGCCTCAGGACAGATTTTGAGCTCAACAAATAAAAATTCTGAATCTCTCGTGGAATATGATTCACTCTAGTGAGGGGTTTCTGGGCTCTGGGGTCTGAAGAAAACATGGCTTCACTGAGGGCTCCTCTGACACAGAGTGAAGTGAAGGATCCCGCCACACAAAATCCCAGCAAGGATTTGGAAGGGGGGAAACTGAGGGCTTCTGGGAGAGGGTCCCTGAGAGGCTGTCCTGTTCTGCCAGTAAATGGCCTCACACCAGTGCACATATGGGCAACACCAAGAGGAATCAATGGATTTTAAAAATGATTACACGCATTGGAAGAGAATAGTGTCAGGGAGAAAGGAGAGAGAAGGAACTAGGAACTAAAGTTGGCTGAAACACAGTATACTTACTTGTGAAATTCTCAAGCAAGTAAAAAGGAAAAGAAAAGAATTTTGAACTTAAATTTTCTTAAGTTTTTAACTCATGACTCTATATGGACTACATTATGTTTTTAGAAGTGATTTCTTATTTTTGAGTAAATTTCTACCTTCGAATGATAATTAGGTGGAAGTTCATATTTAAAACCCGGGGCCTACTGATGTTTCAGTTGTCATTTAAGGACACTGCGGATGACCAACTTGTCCTGGATTACTCGGCACTGTCTGTCTGAATATTCTATAATCTCTCAATCTCAGGCCAAGCTAGATGATCTGTCGTCTTAGCCACTGTCTACTCATGGCCAGTGATTGTTTCATCTACTTTTTCCTCATGCAGCCCCTCCTAAGTGCCCTCTTGCTTTCTTTCAGTTGGTTCTGATGATTCTTTCTTTGACTGCAGTCATCATTTTTAAGGAAGAGACTGAGAAGGCCAAGTAGTATCTACTTGGTCTAGATTCTTTTAAAAAATTATTTATGTATACATTTATATCCTGATTGTGGCCCCTCCCCCTCAATCTCTATCTACAAACTCCCCTTCAGAGAAGTGGGGAGGTCCCTCATGGGTACCAGCCCACCCTGCCACATTATGCAGCTGCAGAACTAGGCTCATACTCTCCCACTGAAGTGAGACAAGACATCCCAGTTAGGGGAATGTGATCCAAAGGGAGATATCAGAGTTGTTGGGGGATCCACATGATGACCAAGCTGTGCATTGCTACTTATGTTCAGGGCAAGGGAGGATGCTCAAATCCCACTCAGAAGGGGACATAAAATAGGCAGGGGAAGTGGATGGGGGAGGGAACTGGGTAGGAGAGGGCATGGGGAGGGGAGCAGGGGTAGAGGTTAGGATTACAGAGTTAGGGAGAGAGGGCCAGCAGGGTGAGAGAAGGGAAATTGGAGGTGAGAGGGATCTCTGGGGTTTGCCAGAGATCTGGGATAGGGGAGTTCCCAGGCAGTCTGTGGGGTCACCCTAGCTGAGAGTCCTAGCATCGGGGATATGGAGCCTGAAGGGGTAAGGACACCTACTTACCCACAAAACCTTCAACAGCTGTCCTGCCTACAAGATGCACAGGGACAAAGATAGAGCAAAGATTGAGGGAATGGCTAACTAAAGACTGGCCCTACTTAAAACTCATCCCATGGGAGAGAACCAACCCCTGACACTATTCATGTTACTCTGCTATGCTTGTAGATAGGAATAGCCTAGCATAACTCTTTGAAAGACTTAACTCAGCAGCTTATGAAAACGGATGCAGAGACCCATAGCCAAACATTAGATAGAGCTTGGGGAGTCCTATGGAAGAGCTGGGGAATTGATTGGGGAGTTGGAGGAACAAGGACTTCACAAGAAGATGTACAGAGTCAGCTAGCTGGGGACCATGGGGGCTCATAGAGACTGAAGATCAACCAAAGAGCATACATGGGCTGGTCCTAGACTCCTTGCACATGTGTAGTGGATCTAAATATTCTTAACAGAGGGAGGCTGCTGGAGGATTCCTTAGGCAGTAGGACATGCTAGTCCATCAGGGCTCATCTGAACCCAGAGGCATGCTGAAATATATGTTTCTCCCTCTGTGATGGAGACTTGCTTACGTTTCCTTATTGTACTGCCAAAATTAACTTCATTGGCAAAAAAAAACCTGAGAAAGTATCATCAGGTTTTAAAACTTAAGAGAGTGAAATATGTCTGTGAGAAACAGACAATACTAATTTTATTTAGAAGTGTTGCCTGAAGCAAACCCAATCACTGCTGTCTTCTAATTATACCACTGCCTTCCTTCTGCTGTATCCCCCTCTACCCTATAGATCCTTACACAGTGAGTCAGCATGAAAAATTAAAGTGCATGAAGATAGATCCCCATTGCTAGATGTAACAGCTCATATCTACAGTGATCACCAAATGTGAGTCTGAGGCTGAATGATCTTAAGTTGCAGGTCAACTTGATATGCATAGTGAGATGCCGGGCTTAAATAAGATATTACTCATACATACTGAAAAGCACAGTGCAGAGGCAAGGGACTGAAGTTCAGCAGGTGAGGTGACAGGCTAGTAAGGAGGAAAGGGTTAGTTTGCACACTTTGATCACTCTGTTTACCTGACATGTCCAGAATAGGAAAACCCAAATGCTATGTAAATACATGTGTGTTTCCCAGTTGCGGTAAGAAAAAGTGTTTGTTGGTTTGTGCCTGGGCAATGGGTACATGGGAAGTTGGGATTGCTTGTTAGATATCTTTCTCATTAGATGAGATGCAAATTAGAGGACACTTATTTATTATCAGGATAATTCTGATTTGTATTTTTCCATGTATTTTGTAAGAACATTATGTTTTGTGTTAACATTTCTTCAAGGAAATTTAAGTATAGATACTTTTCTTTAACTATATTTACTAGATATGTAATGGTTCTTTCTGAGTAGATAGATAGATGCATGGGTTGAATTCTGTTATATTAAAAATAATAAAATATAAATATCATACCTCATGGTATCTGCTAACATATTAGAAAAAAGTCCAATTACTTTAAGCTGAAAAATCTCCTGGATTGTTAAAGAAATACAAACATTTCCTTAAATCATGGCATTGAAGCAACTGATGGTTTCTTGAAATTGTTGTTTCTGATTTATCTGCGAGATGCAGGTGATCACATTACGTTATACATCATTTGGAATAGCAATCTGCATAATGAAATATTAATAGCATTTAGTTATACTGTGAGGAATGAAGCATTATGAATTAGCCTGTTAACACGTGAACAGTTCCAAGTCTTGTCAATACCTCAGTGTGTGTGTGGATGTGCTGCACACAGCAGTGCAGGCCTCGTGGCTCAATGGACACATTTGTGACACTGTGGTAAGCTGAGTCTCCCATTTCAGGAAGGCCGCTAAGGCCCTTCTGAATCTAGTCACATCATTGTGCATTCCTGATGCCATTTTGATTTGTTATTTGCTGCTTCCTTGCATATTAAAGAAAATAACTTTACACAAATTCAAGTTAATATTTTTTTTTTATCAATCCTCGAATTAGCCTCTGAATCTAGATGTGACTCATGTGTTTCCGCATGCATTTTGTTTCCTTCTCAGAATGAATCTGTGTTAGGCATGGGCAATTAGACTTGTGGCAATGTGCAGTAGACTAGCAGACTAGAACTGTTACTGATGTGGCTGCAGACACACAGTTAATAATCAAGATCCAATCTTCTGCCTTAACATGTTTTTGTCACTGGGCCCAGATTGGCTTCAAAAATAAGATTATTTTGAGGGTGGGGAGATGACTCTTTGGGTAGAATTCTTGAGGCACAAGCAAGAGGATCTGCGTGCACATCCCCAGCTCCGACATCAATGCTTACCCAGTGGCAAATGTCTGTAACCCATCACTGGGCGTGAGATGGGGAGCCATGACAGATAGATCTTGGGTGTTCACTGGCAAACCAGCCTGGTCAAAACTGAACTCCAGATGAGAAACCCTGGCATAAAAATTGTTAGAGAGGCTTAAGCATAGAAACTGTACATCTGGCAACTATACCTATTCACATATATTCGAAGGGGAGCACACCTGCAAATAAACGTATCCACATATAGGCATATATACTATAAAACGTACACACATATGCACTGTGTATATGTAAATACATCATTTAATAAGAAAATAATAAATAGAAACTGATGATTGTATGTGTATTGATAATAATTCAATCCAGGGCCTTGAGCATACTAGATGCTAGTATAACTGATTAACAACATCAGACTGAAGAGACATTTTTTTTTTTTTAAAAAACAAGTTTTCAGTGTTCAGTTCTGTCAGGTGATACAAACACATTTGAACTGTTGTTGATTTCTCTGCATTTATATGTTACATATAAATTAGTATATATTATACAAAATCATATTTATAAGTATGTAAGTTATATATGAACATTGTATAATGCACACACATATGCACACACATACACACACATATATTTCATATTAAATGAAATAAGAAGGAACAGTAAATTTGCTTCATTTAACCCTTCCTCAAATGAGGCAGATATCTGGACACACGCAGAGGCATGTTTTGTGAAAACTAGAGTTTTCTGTGCAGGAAATAATTCTTGTGTCATTTTTAATTTAAAATCAAGACACTTCATTGGTGCCATTGCAGTGCTACTTTACATTATGAGAAAAAGTTTCTTTCTTCTGCAAAGATGACTTCTATATTATTTTAGAATGCAAATGCACATTTAGTGACAATACTCTATCTTAGAAGGGCAAAGTTCAGTTAGTTCTTTGGGATGAGTTTATTAAGACGCAATCAAGAGCCATTGTAAATATTGTTCACGCCCCAGCATACATCTTTTGATCAACAAGGGCCAACTGCACCTTCTGAGGTCTATATTCTTTTATTATTCAGGGATTGTTTAAAGAAAGCCCTTGTCTTACATCCTGAGTGTCTGCTAATGTCATCCAATTTAGAAGGCACACCTAAAACCAAGAAACAATCAAGTGAGGGATATTTTCCCCCTGTTCACTGTGACTAACAGGCAGTATTTTCATTTTCACAATAAACGGAAATCTCATTTCTCTGTCAAAGATTTCCAGTGTTATCTCTACTCTCATTGCTTAAGAATAAATTACAATAGCAAATTTTGTTTTAAAAATAAGGCTGATTTGATGTTATAAAGGATCTTTTTTTTTTTTCTTTTAAAGTTCTGAGTCAATGTTGGGAGCAGATTTATTTTAAACATCAATGTGACCAGCAAAGCTTGACGGGTTGTCAGCAATATGCTCATGGAATGTTTATATAAGCTGTTGCCAGTCTCATATGCCCCATTGCAGAGTTACAATTTGTGACTAATTGCTTTCACTATTCTCTGAATTTACCGACATGATTTTCTTTTTCCTTCACAAAGCTCAAAGCATTTGGAAACATTTGTCTTTCTCCAGACCTGGTAGGCGAAAGCGTTTGCAGGTGTTGGGTGTTTCCTAAGCGGTGTGTGTTCTTGTAAGACACTGGATTAATAGGCTGAAGAAGCTGTGACACTACAGAAGCAACTGCTCAAGTAAGAGAGTTCATGCCAAAGTTAAACGCCGAATAGTTCATATCATTTCTTCAGAGTGGATTATAGGCAGATATTAATTATTGCCATAATCATAAATAAATACAATAATTTTTGACTCAAGTAAGAATAGTAGCATTCACCAAATACAAGTAATTATTTATCATTATAAATACAGTTGTATTTGGGGGAAGATAAACTTAAAACACAGAGGGTGTTATGTGTTCAAACAAGCCTCAGAAAGAATGATAGGATGAAAAAAAACCCCAAGATTTTAAAGTTGTTGACTACTTAGTATGTATATTTATAGAGAAATATACAGAAAACAGAAACAGTACTTTGGTCAATTAGGCTAAAAATAACATGCTTGTCATTAGGTTTGAGTTGATGACACGATTCATATCCTCCCTTTTTAACAGCTTGTGCTCAGATAGTGAAGACAGTGTCTCCTTTTCTTGATTAGTAAAGAAAAAAAGGCTGAGAAAAATGTACACAATATATTCTCTTTTTATCACTTAAATCTGCTTTCTTTCTCCTATTTTTCTTCTTTTTCTTTTCTTTTTTTTCTTTTTCTTTTTCTTTTTTTTTTTTTTGGTTTTTCAAGACTGGGCTTCTCTATGTAGCCTTGGCTGGCCTGGACTTGCTTTGTAGACCAGGCTGGCTTGAAACCCAGAGAGATCCACCTGCCTCTGCCTCCCGAGTGCCAGGATTAAAGGCATGTGCCACTACTCCCAGTCCTCTTTCTTCTATTTTTCATGAATATAAAAAGGGAAATATTAAAAAAGATGTATTTTGAAAAGTAGAAGAAAGGAAAAATAGGAAGTACAACATAGTCATTAAAGGGGATTTCCTGAACTGCTAAATTCATCTTTAAACATTCATATAGGTTTACTTGCTCACTTTTCATTCTTTTCTACAACAAGACAGGAATGTCACATTTGTCAACAATGCAAGACACTTCTTAGAATCCTCAGTTATCAAATCTGGTGAAGATAATGCATTTTCTGTTTAATTAGGAAGGACAGAACTTGTCTTTTGTTCCTTAGGTTATTGTTTTTTGTTTGTTTTGGCTAGTATTATTTATGTAATTCTGCATAAAAGATCACAGTATCAATAGAGAGTTTAGGATGGGAAAATGAGAGTCCTGAGACCAGGTTTCTTGGCAAATGAAAGACTTAGGGGAATCTAAATACCAACCACAGCTCTTTTGTTGGACCTTTCAGTGGAGATAGACTCACTAATTTCATGGACACTTTTAATAAGGACATTAGAAGATATGTATTTGGGTACATGCTTTAAAATGTAGAAAGCAACATAAGACAATAGGGCTGTTGCTTTTGCTGAACAAATATTCTTGCTATTCTTATTTTGTGTTACTTTAACTTCTGTCTTGTGAATTCATCTTTCTTTCTTTCTTTTCTTCAGTTTTCCAAGTCTTTTGGAGACTAAGATCAAGCCTGATGTGTTTAGTGGACAGTATACATAAATTTATGATTTTTAAAGTTCTGTGAGACAGACAAAACAACTCAACTCCAGTGCGCCTAATTTGATCACTTCCCCTTGGTGAGGAGGTCCGGTGGCACACAGAGGAAGGGGAAGCAGGCTATCTGGGTGAGACCTGATAGACTGTGATCATATGGTGGGGGAGGAGGGCCCTTCTGTCTAGGGGAGGGGAATGGGGTGAAAAGGGGAGGAATGGTGAGAACAGTAAGATACAAATGAGGGGATAACAATTGGGATGTAATCTGAATAAATTACAATAAATTTTTAAAAATCAAAAAACAAACAAATAACAAAACTCCCCAAAATGTTCATTTTCTCTCTCAAGATCCATCTCATGCCTACCTTCCTTCTAGACACTCAATCAAACATACCTGCCATGAAAGATTAGAAAGAAATTAAAACAAAAAGTGAAATTTATTGCTATCATTTCTTCAGTACTTTATGTAGCAGATGTTTCCATACAACACACACACACACACACACACACACACACACACACACACACACACA
>OU015752.1:15027492-15058942 GCA_907169655.1 Acomys percivali
ACACACACACACACACACACACACACACACACACACACACACACACAATCTCATTTAATGCTGAACTGCATCCCATGAGATATTTCTTCTTCAGTGCCACGGAGTATCTAAATATTTATCAATACTTATCACTGTTTCAATTTAACATATATAAAACATAGAAATGTTAGGATCTACTAGTTGTTACTGATAATATTCTGCTTCATTCAATTATTATAATTTTAAAACATTAAAAAAAATCTTTCTCTGTGGGATAGATTGTGTCAATCCTGCATTCCTGAACAACAAAAACATTGCTACTAAGAACATGATCCAAACTAAATACTTTTCAGTGGTAGTTTAGTGAAAGTTCATTTTCTCAATTGGAAAATAACAACTGATAACTGTCAGAATTAAGATATGGTTTTGATATATTTGTATGTATTAACAGCAGCTCAATACTGTAGCTAAAATAAATATAATTTATAAACTTCTAACATTTTAAAAGTTTAAATGTACACAGATCTCCTGCTAAAGATGATGAATACTTCTTGAGGCATTTCTAAGCCATTGCTAAAAATTTCAGATCCCAAGGCCATTTTTTTTAGTTAGGCCACTTGTTTCCTTGACTCTTTTATATCTTTTTTTGAGTTCTCTGTATATTCTGGATATTAATCCTCTATTGTCGGTTGTCTTAATTCTTGGGAAAAAGGAGTCCTATTCAGACAATTCTTTTCCATACTTATATCTTATAGAGTACTCTTTCAATGTTTCAGGGATCATGTCTAAGTCTTTGATCCACTTGGAGCTCATTTTAATGCAGAATTAGAGTTAGGAGTCTAATTTTACTTTTCTTCATGTGAACATCTACTTTTCCCAGCTCCATTTGTTTAAGATGCTGACTTTTCTCCAGTATATGTTCAAGTTAGTGTAGCCACTATGGAATTATGTATGGAGAGCCCCCAGTAAAGTAAAAATGCATCTACCATATGACCCAGCTATAACATGTGTTGGCATATGCTCAAAGGTCTTGATGTCACACTCCACAGATACGTACTCAGTAATATTCACTGCTGCCCTATCCACAATAACTATGAAGTAAAAACAGTCCAAATACCCTTCTACCAATGAATGGAAAATGAAAATGTGGTACATGTACACAATGGAATAATACTCAACTGTAAAGAAAAATAAACTCATGAAATTTCTAGATAAATGGATGGAACTAGCAAAGATCATAATGAGTAAGGTAACCCAGACTCAGAAAGACAAACGAAGTGTTCTTTCTCATTTGTGGTTCCTAGCTCCAAATATTCAGAAATGATTATATAACACAGAGTAACTTGACCTGGCAATAGCAGGATATGAGTGATATGAAGTGGGAAACAGAAAGACAGGGGATGATCTAACTGGAGAGGGTCAGAGAGGTCAATAGAGAAGGAGAAGGAGAGAAAGATGATATTTAAGCCTCAAGAAGTCATTATTTTACATTTACCTAAAATTAAACACAGTAATTATAAGTATGTGCATATGTTATATAATATGTGTTCAAGAAAATATGCCACTAGGGATGACAATGTTTCTTACAAGAACCATAGACCAATGAGAACATCAGTACCTTGCATGAGAAATCTCCTTTCAAATGGTTTGGTCAAAGTAGCAAAAGTGACTCTGCAAACAATATAGATTGTTGCTGCAGCCCTGGGTTGCCTTTCAGAGGATGACGTGTCTCATTGTTGAAGATATTGTTCATTTAGAACACAGGGTGTGGATTATTCAAGTCAAAACTAACAAAAAGCCTCTTTCCTGCAGTATAGATTCCATGGTACTGGAGAATACTATGTAAGCCACCAAGGGAAGAAAGAAATCAAATGCCCCACCTAGCTACAGGGTTCATGAACCACTAAAGTGGCAAAACATTCATAAAGATGAAATAAGTAGCACCCACATGCTTGTGATAACCAGCCACCCTCTAATTAGCTTAAGGCCCACTCAACAGGGGAGAAATCATCCCTGGTACTAAAAATTAAGGAACGTCTTAGGGCTAATGAAGTCATAAATCTTAGATGAGCATCAACTACTACTGCCTTTTTGGTAGAGTAAATATATTCCAAGTCCAGTATGTATACCCACATATAAATGTAATTATCACCATTATCAAGGAAACTATTGTTTACATCAACAACTGGACGCAATACAGAGATCAATTGATAGAAAGAAGTACAGCACCAATGGGACATTTGCATCAAAGTGATGGCATCTTTGATTCAGTGGACATCTCAGAAGAGAGTGCCTGTTTGCTTTTAAACAGCCTCTCATGGTTGCATTAATGAGACATGAACATTGGCAATCCCAATAGATATCCTAACATGGAAGGGAAAAATCTCACAGGGTCCCACACTTAAAGAAAAAAATATAGACAACTTATGTCTTCAGGGAGGTTGAGTTCTCTAACTGATTATCTACAACAAATGGGTTAACTCTGGAACCATGTACATCCAGACAACAAAAACAAGCTCAGCAGGTTGTATTTATATGTTATATGCATCCATATCTATGTATATGTGTTAATAATGAAAAAGAGGACGTTAATGTGAGAGTAGAGAAACAGAAGGAGTTAGAGAAAAAAGGGCTTAAGATGGGCTAGAGAGAAAACGGAAAGAGAAATGATAAAATCATATTTTTAGTTAAAATGTACAAAATAAAAGAAAATAAAATAAGTGTATATATTATTTGTAAATATAGTATTTATAATTTTTTGGCAACCAGTATTAGAAAATTTTATCTATGTCATTTGAGTTCTAAAACATTGAACAATTTAAACCTGATGATAAGTTTTCCTCAAGGCTCTACCAGCGATTTCACTTTAACAACAGTTTTATTGAAGTAGAATTCAAACACACAGAGCTTCACCTGTGTCAGGTGCACAGTTCATGTTGAGTTTGACATTCAGAATCTTTGCCTTTGTCACCTCAACTGAAGTAGTGGGTGTGTGTTATTCTGGTCATATTATTTGGGAACAGTCAAGTGTGAAAAAAGCAACACTCCCCGATTCCCTTTTGTGTGTGTCTACACAACAGGAGCATAAGAAGATGCCAACTTGCTTATAGGATTCCTAAGGACACCATACTGAAATATAAACTGTAGGCACTGGTTTGGACAAGTCTCTACACTTCATTTATCTAGGAAAACTGAAAAACTGTACCCAGTGGATAGCAGCCTTTCATTTTCTCCACCATTGTCACTGTTACTCTAGTCACTGCTCCTGTAAGTGTGGTAAGTTGGCAATTACCGAGAGATCATGTCACTGGGATCAAACAACATTTCCCCTATTATGACTGACTGACTTCAGATCATGGAATTACCTTCAATTTCATCTGTGTTGCTGAAAGTTGGGGGATTTCCTTCTTTCATGGGGGCTGAGTAATATCCCAGCATCTGAATACACTCATTGTTTTACCCATTATATGTCTAGTTTGTTTCTAAATTTTAGCTATTGTGAAGGGCACTTAAGAGTATAATTTTAAATATTTTTTGCAGTAATGTTAATATTTTTGAATACATAGAATGGGATTGCTGGAACTTTTAATAGATTACTTTTTTGTTTGTCCATTTATTGAACAGTAAGGATACTTCAGCTCAGGGTTTTATGCTTGATAGACAAGAGCTCTACCTCTGAGCAAAATCCCTAGCTCTAGTTTTAGAGAAATCTCCACATTAATATTCCATTTTACATTTCAACATTGTAGAGGGGAATTTGATTGCCTCTACATCCTCATCAGCACTCACATTTCCAAACATCCTTTTTATAATAAACGTCTTAATAAGTATGAGATTATATCTCACATTGGTTTGATTTCTGTTTTTACAGATCATTAATGATGTTGAGTATCTTTTCATAAATTTGTTAGCCATTTATTTTTGTACATAGACACACTTTTTTCCATAGCAAAATATCAGCTGAGATTCTTTACCACTTATAAAAATTAATGTATAGAGAATTAAAATGCATTTAAAAATTTAATTTATTTAGATTGCATCCCTAATGTTATTCCCTCACTTGTATCTTTCCTTTCCCACACTACCTTTCTCTTTTGCCCTAGTCCCCTCTCCTAGACCTCTGACATAAGGGGATCTCCTCCCTCATCATATGACCACAGCCTGTAAGATCTCATCCTGATGACCTGCTTCTCCATCCTCTGTGTGCCCACTGGGCCTCCCTACTAAGGGGAAGTGACCAAATTGGGCACCAGATTTCATGTCAGAGGCAATCCCTGCTTTCCCCACAACCATGGAAAAAGAGCAGTCCATCACTAGCTATATCTGAACAGGGGATCTAGGTTCTCTGCATGCATTGTCCTTGGTTGGTGCAACAGTTTCTGTAGGCCTCCTTGGGTCCAGATCCACCAGCCCTGATGGTCTCCTTGTGGGGCTCCTGATCCCTTCACGTTCTTTCATCCCCCACTCTTCCATATCCTCTCAGCACTCTCTACAGAGTCCAGCTGCGAGTCCCAGAATCTGTGCCAATCCCCTGCTGGACGGAGTCTCTCAGAGGATATCTATGTTGGACTAATATCCATTTATAAGTGAGTATACACTATGCATGTCTTTCTGGGTCTGGGTTACCTCACTCAGGATGATTGTTTCTAGTTCACTCCATTTGCCTGCAAATTTAAGACTTCCTTGTTTCTAATAGCTGAGTAGTATTCCACTGTGTAAATGTACCACAATTTCTTTACCTAGTTTTCAATTGAGGGGCATCTAGGTTGTTTCCAGATTCTGGTTATTATGAATAAAGATGCTATAAACATAGTTGATTTGAATCCAAAACTATTTAAAAAACCTGATTTTAAGAATGAATTTTGGATATAACACTAAACACAGTCATCCAAAGGATAAATAGCCCAGTGAGATTATATCAGCCTAAAAGCAGTGTGCACAGCAAAAGCATCAATTAATCCAAGGAATAGGAGAAAACACTGGCAAAGAATTTATCTGATAATGGGTCATTTCTTAAATTATATAAGGAAACCTTACAACTTGGTAGCTACTAATCAATGGACAATTGACTGTTTCCAAATAATTTGACCAAAATAATACAGACCATTTGGGATTAACTATATCAGAACTAATATGATTAGTAAGTTATGGTCATTTACATACATACATGAAATTAAAAGTTCAAAAGGAAAGTATTTAAATAGTTCCATGGACTATTCCATTCACTTTTTAGTGTAATTTTGTTTTAATTTTTCACATCTAAATTTAGAATTTTGAAGTACTATTTAATGACCAAAATATTTTGATTGGCTGATAAAATAGGAGCTATCAAGCTGCCTTTTAATTTTTATTTCCTTTGTTTACCAGCCAATATTCCCTGTAAAAGCTCAGAGAGTACTTATCATAAATCAGTCTGTAATATTTACGATATCTCCACTTTGCTTAATTAATGTCATTTTTTTTCAAGAGGAAATCTGTTTATGGCCCTGAATACAGATAAATCATATCATAATATAGTCAGCAATCTTCACCAGTTCTCATAGGACCAAAAGTAAGCAGCACAATGCGGTTTGGAATTTTGAATATTATTGACAATGAAAATGGAGCTCTTAAATTTGGATGTGAAGAGATGAGTCCCTGGACATTGTTATTTCTCAAATGGTATAACAACATTATGTAATTTCTTTTATCCTGTGACTCTAATACACTGTTGTGAATGACTCAGAATTTTAAGTGTAAACCAGGAATAAGAAGATGTTTTTAGGTCTAGATAGATGTTTTAAGTTGATAATGACAAGATATGATAGATATTGATTTACATGCAGAATTTTAGATGCACCAAGATAAGAAAGATGTTTTCTTCATGGTTGCCAACACAAATAGTCAAAACACTATGAATGTAACATTTATATAATGCCTGGTTGTGTAATGATTCTTCTTGATGTAGGTAGTTTATTGTATACATGTGGAATAATATAAATGAACATGTAGAAATAAAAAAAAACTTAATAAAAAAAGAAATGTTGCTGTCATTCCTAGCTGAGCCAAGATAAAGAGTGTTATATAATGGATTACATTGGAAGAAGTTTTCTGTTAATGTCAGACCATAAGTTCTAAAACTTAATATAAAAATATTTAGTATTGCATATAGCACATCAAAAAGAAATAGTCCTAAGCTATCCCTTATTGTGTCAAGATTGCAGTGTACCCGAATTCCACTCTAAGCTATGGTCGTTTGATCATATTTTAAAATTGAGACCCATAGAAGTACTTAAATATACCAGAAGGCCTCTGTAACTCACCACCTTGTAAGAACAGAAAACTAACAGTCTTGGATTATAGTCTCAGTATGCGGCAAATTATGCTTCCAGATTGCACACAGCACTTGGGCTTTGAGTTTCTCCATGTTGCGTTTTATGAACAACAGGGAGATACTTGCTATTCCCAGTTTGGTTGAATCCAGTGTGTAACTCCAGAGACTTTAAAGAACAGTACAGTACAGGTTCATGGCCTGCGCATTGGTCTGGAACTCTCTCATATGGACCCTACTCCTTGTTCCACAGATGTGGAAAGCTGGTCTTGAGTTTCCATGATATTTGATAGACATAAGCATCTCATCTCTACTCACTCATCTATTTGCAGTTTAGATATAAAATAATGTACATTAGACGCAAAAATGTTTGACCCTCGGAGATGGTGGTTTACAATGGGTTTTTCTCTTACACTTTATACAGCCAATTTATTTTCTTTTATAGCACATATAAATTCATATTAGTGTGTTATTTGTTATTATAAGCCTGCCTTTGCCAGATAATTGGATGATTCATTAGTGTAGTGCCTATAATATAATTTTTACAGCATGAAAATTCAAAATATTCATTGATTAAATTGATTGTGGGGGAAATAGATAAGTTAAACCTACTTACGTACACTTACATTTTGAAAACTTCATAACTTCACCATCTGATTTCCTCAGTTGGAAATTACCACACACTTTCTCTGGCTTACCCATTGCCCTTGGACTTACATTTCCATTTTCTTCTAGGTGTAATTTCTGTAATTTTAAATTCATTAATATCCATCTTCTTTATTACAATGCAAATCTCCAAATCACTGTTGATATTGTACTTGTTATCTGAATATGAAAATCACTGCTTTTCTTTTCATAGTGAACAGAATTAAAGTGACAGGCGCTTTCAAGGTTCGCTATCTTATTGCAGACCTGAGCTTTCTAGGGAAGAGGGCCTGAAAAGAGCTGTGTGCCTTGACAAAGCCTATTCCAAGCAATAGCATTCTGCTAGTGCTCTCTGCCTGCACAAACTGCCCTCCTGTGTCAAATGTCCCATTTAATAGGGAAAATATTTACGGGAAAAACACTGAAATATGCAGACTCTCATATGTCTTCAAAATGCGAACCATATGTCTTCTATGGTTTAACATATTCTGGGCTCTATCAGCAGCATTCAATCTTGTGACCTTACAGTACCCCCTGTTTTGGCATTTCAAATGCATTGCTGTTCACATAGACGCCATGACCCATACTACTAATTCTGACTGCTTTTTTTAGTAGTAATGACAGGGTCTGACTACTGCCTGTATTATCTCACCCCATTCCTTTGAGGCCAACCCATCTAGACAATGGCCATTCAGTTGGGGCTATAACGGGTGGATATAAACTGCCAGTTGGAAACAGAGGTAGCAACTGTATGTGACCCGAACCATAGCTTTGCCAACTAGAATGACCTACCCACATCTAAATCACTCTGCCATCTACATGAAATATTGTATTAGGAATTCAGTTCATCAAAATCCCAAAGAGTGACTAAAAATTCTTCAAAAACTTAATTTTAAAACTGGACTTCAAAACCAAGGGACTAATTAACAAATGTGACTCAAAGGAAGACTTCTTTATTATATTACCACCCAATTTTAAGACCAAAAAAAAGAAGGCTATAAAATGGTTGCTTTTCAAATGACAGGGACCAGAATGTCATCAATTCCCCATAACCTATACTATTTCCACATTTCAGAGCTTTAAGACAGAAGTGCATTGTTCATAGAGCATTGTGACAGGGAGATTTTAGTCCATTCATTTTGTTTGGACCTGTACTTTTTCTTATAATTTTATTTTGTATCTCCTTTCTTATATTGTATGGGTGGATGTCTGTAGAATAAGTTAATGGGGCTATTCTCTGAGTATCTGAAACATGCTCATATCCAAAAGTATATCTCACTCTCCAAGATGTTGTACTGGTAAATTTATGACGTCGACTAAAAGTCCCATCTTAATTAAAGGCTATAGATTTTGATTGTCCTTTATGAAGATAGAGAAGTATGATTTTCAAATTCTGAATAGAACTTTCTCCTTTGATTTGATTAGAAAAATGAGCTATTATGATTTCTTTTCATGTTAAAGACTTTCAATGTTGTTGAGTCATGATGAAATCTAGGGTGAAATTACAATTTTACCACATATAATGTGATGTATACCTAAAGAGAATATGCATATTAAGCTCACTCTCTAGAGCCAGACTGCGATTAAAGCTACAGCTCCACAACATAGTACCTGTGCGATCTTGGACACTTGTCTTATTTTTTATTTAATTTTTAATTATGGAAGCATCCACAAGATCTACACAGGCTCAAGCCAGACAGGTCCCTAGAACTGAGAAGGTAAAATGGACACAAGATCTCTACCCTAACCAAGAAGCTATTTGCAATTGACAGCTGCTGGCAAGGGGAGAATCTGTTTTCTCTAAGGGAGTGTCACTGAGCATATCACACTCCAGGGCCCACCCCATGCCTAGGAGGAGATGGCCAGCACAAAACAGGTTTTTGTTGTTGCTGTTTCTGTGTGGGTGTTTTGTTTCTTTTGAGCTTTTATTTATTTATTTATTTTATTTTGCTTGTGTCTTTTGATTTTCATTTTTCTGATTTTGAAAGGTGTTTTGAGAGGGAAAGTGAAAGAAAAAAACAAAGTTGGGTGAGAAAGCATGTGGAGAATTTCTTTTTTTAAAATTTCTTTTTTAACATATGCATTTATATTATTACACATGGGCAAAATAAACTACATACAGCAGAAAGAACCATTGGATGATCAGGAATTATATAAATGTTACGTTTGTAGTGATTTGGCTATTTGTATTTGGTGAATTTGAAGTAAACATCTTTCCTATCTTGTTGGGTCTAAATTTCTGAATGGAGATTAATATCTATCATATCTCATCTCTATTAACTTAAAACATCTATCTTGATCTAAAAACATCTTAACCCCTAACCTACTAAACTTAATTGACAGACTAAACTATCTCGTCTTCAAATCCATCAGAGACTTGAGAAGGGATAAAACTTAAATACTTGAGTGAACCCAGAGTGCAGGTTAACAGCTTCCAAAATGAAAAAAATGACTGAGACAGTTTACTGCCTGAACAGTCACCCAACACTCTGTATAACATTGGAGCATCATCTTGAGTCTTCTGGCCCAATATCTCTGACAGACATACTTGAGGCAGGAACTATTGAAGACTTGCTTATCATGTCTTGAAAGAGTTTGACCATCGACTCTGCCTGCCTTTACACTTGCCCATTTTTAGGCAGAATTCTTTCTGTGGCAGAAGCAAGGACATTTTGTCCAATGACTGGTTTGCCACACTTGAAGCCATCTCCATAAGGGGGTTCTTTGATGCTCATCTTCTTTGGTGGTGCAGGCTGGGTGTTGCCAGGGGTTAACTTGTCTTGTTGTCAAAGAATCTTTAGAATAATAAAAACATCTTTAAAAGCCATATTCTGTAGGTCTCTGAGGTTTTTGAAGCCCTTATTTAACAAATTTACCTCATATATCTATAGAATCATATATATCTATTAGACCTAGAATATATATTCTTGTGATAAAATTAGAATACCTTTTGACATGAGCATGATTTGTATCGATATACAAAATTCAATACCATTGAATTAAAAGTAACCTTATTTGTGAGTAACAATTAGGGCCTTGAGATAAGGAATAGATTCAATAATCTACTTTTTGTCCTATCCTCCCTCTATATTTCTATATCCCCCTTTTTTTTCCCTTTTCAACTTCTGTGTCCTTACCTACAAAGGAAAGATAAAGGAAAGGAAATACTTCCCTGAGTCAAACCTAGTTTCTTCTCTGTAAAAGAACAATAATACTATAACCAACTCCCAATGAAAATAAGCATCTTTAGACAAAGAAAGTAAAGAGAAACCTATCCAAGCCCCCTTAGAGGAAATGGGACATCGTTCTCTTAAGATTTGTTTAGGTTGATTTAGGATGAATAATTCCTTTGAATTCTCCCCCCACCCCCCCCCCCCACAAATTGGGGAAATGATTAAGTAAGCCAGGGATAGCATTTGTGGTCCATTTTTCAAAAGCTGTGAAATTCCAGGCTTAACAGGAGTCCTGTGTGGGACAGTCTGAACTGCTGGACCAATTGGGATCAGAAGCTTTCTTCAATCTTGTCCTGGAAACTGTCCTGTTCTGATGGGCAACAGCAACTGAGGCACTTGGGGCTGGAACATGGAGGATGCAGGATGCCAGCATCCAGCTTGCTGAGAGGAATGAATCCTTTCAGGTCTGATCTAGGGTCGGTGTCCAGTTCTTTTGTTCTGAAAACATAATTTCTCACAAGCATTGTACAGTTCTAACATTGGGATGGTATGAGGTGGGCATGATGTCCAGAGCAATTAAGGCTGGCTCTCTGTTCATTGTATGAGCATAAGCAGGGAATTTCTAAAGGAGTTGCTAGAAGAGAAAACAGGATCAAAATACAATGTATGGAAATTTTAAATAAAAATGAGAAAACTAAGTTATTTTTACTGATTTGTTTGTTCATGCCCACACATACATGTGTGTGTGTGTGTCTACATACACACATGAATGTGGGCATGCCTGCAATGTTATGTGTGTGGAGGTCAGAGGACAAATTGTAGGAAATAGTTATTTTGTTCTACAGTGTGGGTCCTTGGGATTGAGTTTAGATATTTAGGTTAAGAAGAAAATTCCTTTACCAGCTGAGACATTGTGCTGGCCCCTTTTCCTATTATTTCTCATCCTTGTTTCCCCCACTGATAACAGTCATAGGACTTAGACGGTTATACTATGGATAATTATTAGTGCCCATGAAAAGAACGTAGAAGTTGTCAGAGTCACTTGTACCAAACTAAATAACAAGGAGGAAAGTGAGAAGAAAGAGGAGCGGGAGAAGAAGGAAAAAGAAAAAAAATGAAACAAAGCTATAAATAGTTTTTTTTTCCTTTTATGACTTCCTGGTAGTGATTATCATAAAAGATGATCAGAGACATCACATAAAAACAATATGTCCTTACACAAAATATATAAGAATAATTTATAAGGATATCTGTCTAGCAATTGATGTTTGAGATTAGCCACTGAGGAACATCTACTCAGCCTGGAGCTGATGCTTTTCTTATTAATTATTGTACCCAATGATTATTATTAAAATGTAATAAAATCCTACTTAGTTTTGTCTTTAATAATACTATCGTCTTTTTGAATAGGCTTACATCTTACTATGTCAAGGATATTTCTATTGCAATGTTCTGCTCTAACCAAACACATACAGTAATTCTTTGATGTACCTTTTGAATACATTCTATTATTAGGTTGAGATATACATGTATAAGATAATAATAATAGTAATAAAGTACATATAGATTATTTTGTAGGTAACATGGCTTTATGGTCATAGATGTGTATATATCAGTTTAATGGTTCTAAAACTCTTATGAAACTGTACCATTTTAATACTTTTCAGTCAAAAAAATAATATTTTTCAGTCTTCATTTCTCATTTTTTGAAGACAAATAAGCAAAAAGGTAAAATTAAATCCTTATCTTCTTTTTTTTTTAAAGTTTTGGTTATTTTATTTTATTTTATTTTTTTATTTTTGTTTTGGACCATTTATATTTATTTATTTTTTCTCATTTTTTCTCATTTTTTAATTAATTTATTCATATTACATCTCAGTTGTTAGCCCATCCCTTGTATCCTCCCATTCCTCCCTCCCTCCTGCTTCCCCCCTTCTCCCCTCCAATATGTCTGTGACTGAGGGGGACCTCCTCCCCCTATATATGCTCATAGGGTATCGAGTCTCTCCTTGGTGACCTATTATCCTTCCTCTGAGTGCCACCAGGCGTCTCCATCCAAGGGACATGGTCCAATATGGGGCACCAGAGTTTGTGTGAAAGTCAGATCTCCTTCTCCACTCAACAGTGGAGAATGTCCTGTCTATCGGCTAGTCTGGGTAGGGGTTTGAAGTTTACTGCCTATATTTTCCTTGGCTGGTGCCATAGTTTGCAGAGGACCCCAGGGCCCAGACCCGCCTGTAGTTTTCCAGGACCCTCTGGATCCTTCTATTTCCTCATTCTCCCAGGCTTCTCACCCCTAAAGTCTCAATAGGATTTTCTCCCCTCTGACCTACTTTCCTGGTAGGTAAAGTTTTTCATGGGGGAGTACCCCTTGGACTAGTGTCTTGATATAAGTGAGTATATACCATTTGACTCTTTTTGCTTCTGGGTGAACTCACTCATTATGATCATTTCTACTTCAATCCATTTGTCCACAAATTTCGGGAATTCCTTGTTTTTAATAGCTGAGTAGTATTCCATAGTGTAAATGTACCACAGTTTCTTTATCCATTCTTCTACTGAGGGACACGTAGGCTGTTTACATGTTCTGGCTATTATGAATAAGGCTGCTATGAACATGGTTGAGCATATGTCCCTGTTGTGTCATAGTGCATCTTCTGGGTATATTCCAAGGAGTGGAATACCTGGGTCTTGAGGAAGCCCTATTCCCAATTTTCTGAGAAAGCGCCAGATAGATTTCCAAAGTGGTTGCACTAGTTTGCATTCCCACTAGCAATGAAAGAGTGTTCCTCTTTCTCCACATCCTCGCCAGCATGTGGTGTCAGTTGAGTTATTGATCATAGCCATTCTGATGGGTGTAAGATGGAATCTCAGAGTTGTTTTGATTTGCATTTCCCTGATGACTAAGGAGGTTGAGCATTTCTTTAAGTGTTTCTCAGTCATTTGATATTCCTCTGTTGAGAATTCTCTGATTAGTTCTGAGCCCCATTTCTCAATTGGGTTATTTGGTTTGGTGGTGTTTAATTTCTTGAGTTCTTTATATATTTTGGATATTAGACCTTTGTCAGATGAAGGGTTGGTGAAGATCTTTTCCCAGTCTGTAGGCTGTTGCTTTGTTCTCTTGACAGTGTCACCTGCCTTACAGAAGCTTCTCAGCCTCATGAGGTCCCATTTATTCATTGTTGACATTAAGGCCTGGGCTGTTGGTATTCTGTTCAGGAAGTTGTCTCCTGTGCCTATGTGTTCCAGACTCTTCTGCACTTTTTCCTGTAACTGGGTTAATGTCTCTGGTTTTAGGTTGAGGTCTTTAATCCACTTGGACTTGAGTTTTGTGCATAGTGACAAATTACATTTTTTACATGTAGACATCCAGTTAGACCAGCACCATTTGTTGAAGATGCTGTCTAAATCCTTATCTTCTTAAACTTTTAAGTAAGCATTCTCTAAGCTTTCTGTCTTACTGCCAAGTGTTCTATGGAAAGGAAATAAGTTCCTTGCTAAACAACATGATCAGACAACTCCAAACCTTGCACTTTAAAATCTATAGCAGAACAGAAATTTAGTGCAGATGAATCTTAATGAATGCGATAAACATACAGCACATTCTGTTTTGCCTCAGTAATTTGTTTTTCCAGGTGTTTTAAAGGGTGAATAAATATATCCTCCCTTCATTGTGCCTGCAAAACAAATGTTTCAATGACTTTTTCCTCACTAGATTTATTTTATTTCAAGATGAGATAATATATTATTGACTCCAAGCCAGAAAGTCATGTCAAGCTAATCTCAATACCAGACCCCAAACAGCTAAATGTCTCCTTTGTAATAAGAGCTCATATTGGCTGATGAATTAATTTTTATCTTTTTCATCCTTTATTTGTATTATGCCCTTGATTATGGCTACCTTGACAGTAATAAGTGACTTCATTAAACCAAGTAGGTAATTAGATAATTACCTAGATACCGATAAACAGCTGAACATAGAAACCCAAAGTGCTTAAAAAGAGGCGTAATCCAGCATCATTGTTTTTAGTTTCTTGCCAATTTTAATTACTTCTTTTATAAAAGCAACAGAGAGTGTAATAATACAATCTTAAAGTGAGAGGTTACCAAAGCATTGAATGGTGCCCTTGCTAATATAGATATCAGAGATTACTGGCAATTTGTACAGAATCTCCATTCTGAAACCATCTGCTACATTTCTCTTTAACTAGAAGGAAACATCCTTTTCTGGACCATGCTCATAAATCTGCATTTATGTTACGGGGCTGCAATGATAAGGTGGTGTTGAGAACTACTCTCCTTTATTGATTTTTTTTGTAATAGTCTCTACCAACTCAACCTTGACTCCTTCTCACCAGGTACGGCCATGTTTGTTTAGTCTCAAGGCTGAATCCTTAGCTTGGCTCTTGCTTCAGAGGGTAGACATTTTTATTAGTTCATTGAGTAACTTAGATCATCTACAAATGAACATGGTAGTAGGAGATAATGAAGAATAACTCAATACTCTAAAGAAGCGTCCTTTAGAGTAAAAATGTCCCAAAAGTGACATGAGAGACCTCGGTGTTTAATCTAAAACCTTTAAGGAGTACTTGGTGTCTATGTCACACACACACACACACACACACACACACACACACACACACAAACACACACATAACATACCGTGTGAAATGAATTTTTATAGGCGCTGTAATCAAATTATGTGGCTTGTTCAAAGGTGAGGGGGTAATGTATAGTATAGAGTATGAAACGATTTTATTGTTATTTTTTTTCCCCGAGACAGGATTTCTCTGTGTAGCTTTGGCTGTCCTGGACTCATTTTGTAGACCAGGCTGGTCTTGAACTCAGAGTGCTCCACTTGCCTCTGCCTCCTGAGTGCTAGGATTAAATGTGTGTGCCACCATGCCTGGATAGGATTCTAAATCCAATTCCTCATTATTGATTTTTTTTTGTTGTTGTTAAAAGCTAGTACAACATTGGACTAGACTAGAATTCAGTATAGGACTTTCTTTAATGGCATGATGAAATAGGGCCTTTAGAATGATTCAAAAGCCTCTTAAATGAATATTAGTTTTTGTTTTGTGTTGCCTGCGATTTAATGTTTATTAGTTTAAAGATGAAGTAGTTGATTCACTTGACGTTCAGCATACTAAGGTTTTCAGGCTAGGAATCTTTCCTCACTTATGTTAGGTGACGATTTCTACTTCTTCCAGCATCACTTCCTGTTTCTAAGTGAGCAGTAGGTACCTCAACACCTAGGGATTTGCACCAAGAAATGCAATGTTATGCTGATGATTATTCAATGTTACTTGTATCTTTTCATTTTCCTCTTACTTCACTGCAGCAGCAGCAATAACATCAGTAGAATGGAGCATTTGCCCCACCCCATCTGTTTTTATCATCTTTTAAAACTATTACTACCTCCTTTCACTTTCACTTATGTTTTGAACTGAGGTATCTTTTACTACCCAAATCCTACCCTCTTTCTGGCACAATGTGTTCTATCACTTCACTCACAATCTAAGTGGTTGCTCCAAAATTTTCTCTCACAATTGACCTAAATTAAGCTTTCTATTTACAGTATCATTCCCCAGAGACATATACTATCCCCTATATTAAAAAACACAATACATAAAATTCTTTTGGTTTTGTGTTTTTTGTATTTCAATGTATTGAAAATAATGTGTCCAAAAGTTGTCTATATTTGCTTTCCTCTTCTATCTATTCTCTCCTGCACATCAACCAGTGAAAAATCTATTATGTATGCTATTAATATTGTTCCTTTCAGAGACCTGTAATTTATCAAAATCAATTGTATACCTTTTTTGGTAAGAAGTAATTATATCTTCTTTGACATGCTTTTATTGTTGGAAAACCATGGGAGGATGAGGAAGTAATGGGAATAATTATTATCTATAGTATTTACACTGGATAAAGAAAATCTTTACACTACTTCATGGGTTTTGAGGTAACTTAAAGATTAAATAAGTGCATTTTTGACTAACCAAAACTGAAATCTTATTTATTTTTACCTCTCTTGTAGAGAAAACAAAGATACCTGGTATCTTTGATTTTGCTTACTTTCCCGTCAGTATTACACTTTTATTTTTAAAGAGTACTTTAGTGGTATATATTAAAAACTCTACAATTCAATGACTGCTTTGTAAATCAGTATCAGTTATCTAAGATGGAATTATTGTTTGTGTTGCTATGTATTCCTTCTTACATTTAATTTTAGCTTATGTTAACATTTTTTTTTCTGATTGGCTTACTTTAATTTTCTTTTAAATTAATTAATATATTTATTTGTGTTTGTGTGGGGGACAGTGTGGGTCACATGCATGCCACTGCGCTTGTGTGGAGGTCATTGGACATCTTTCTAGATGTGACTCTCTCCTTAGACCATGTTGAGTTCAAGGATGGTTTGAAAATAGTCATGATTAATAGTCAACGTCTTTGCTCTCTGAGCTATATTGCCCATCTCCATTCAAACATTCTTTAGTTTATTTATGCCAGTCACAAGTTTTAAAATTTTATTTGAATATATAATTACTTCATTCTGGAAAGTTATCTTTATTGGCAAAAGTAGATTCTGTCATTTTAGTTAATCATTGTATCCTCTTGCTTGTATCGTAGTTTGAGTAGTTAGTGCTCAACTCTTACGTCTCTAAAGGTAAACTGCCTTTGTTTTATTGCTTCTTTGGTTGTCAGTACTTCACAAAAGTAGCTGTGTTGGTGGACCTGTAACCCCAGTGTTCCAGACTGGGGCGGGGCAGAAGAAACGTTGTAAAGCTGTCCTGTTCTCCTCATCCACACAGTGAGTTAGAGGTCGTCCTGGGCTACATGAGATGATTTCTCAAAAAAAAATATCTAAATTCTCCACACTCGGTCTCCATTGTATTTCCTATAAAATTGTATATTGAATGAAAGGCTTCCTTATGTGTAAAATAAATATAAAAATTGACAGAGTTGATAAAGTTATACACATAACCGGTAGAAAAAATCAAGGATTTACTGTTCCCTCCCTCTGTCAGCGAGCTTCTGGGAAATGTCTAGGTACGTTGTTGTAACTCTGAGGTGCGTGTGTGTTGCTGACCTCTTGTTGGCAGGATGCTGCAGAAAAACAGTGCAAGCTCCCTCCAGCACAGAAGTATCCAACTCAAAATGTCAAAAGTGCTACAGTCGAGTATCCCAGGTGTATAACAAATGGCTCCCTTCAGATGTTAGGATGAGGACAACGGGGAAGACAGACCTTGAACAAAAAAACGAGTGAAGTCAGAAGCTGCCAGTGTCAAGCAGAACATGAATACCCTGTTCTTACAGTGGAAACAAGATAGCTATCTGAGGAACGCTGATAATAGGAATGCCATTACAGAGGTGGGTGGCATCATATGTGAACTGGGAGGACAATGACCACAGATGAATGGGAGCTTATCTCGGTTTGCCTCATGGCCGTGTCTCTGGGGGCCTTTGTGATTACGCACATCCCAACCTTTTGGTTCCTAACAGCAGCCCCTTGTATCATGGAGGTGAAACATCATCAGGCTGGAGAGGAAATACATCAACAAGATGCTCCATCAAAGCAATCTCTACCCTTCTGGCACTTAAGCTCATCAAGCATTGATGAGGCAAACAGGACGCCTAATGAAAATAATACAAGGAAATCTTTTCATCAACACCCATTCCTAATGTCTCAGCTCTCAGGTCACTGTTATTGCTTCAAGAGGTGGAATCTGCATCAGCAGCCAACATCGGAAGCCCTGCTTTTAAACAAGGAGGGCAGTTATTTTTACCACATGGCTCCTATCAGTTAAGTGGTGCTAACTTGACCTCAATTAAGATATAGTGCCTTTTAAATGTGTTTATATTAGATTCTCGCTACTTCCTGCACAAGTAGACAGACAGATTCATATGCATGCCTGCATGTATTGCATGTATACACACACATGTGCACACACATGAACACACACAGAAACACACATACATGCACAGAGACAGAGACAGAGGGAAAGACAGAGAGAGATTTAGACTGATTTTTCATGACTTAGCTATCTATTTTTTTTAAAAAAGAACAGATATAGAATATTTATAAAGAATTAAAAATTATTGTCTCATTGGCCAGAAGAATAATAAGAATAAATTTTATGTTTTGTATTGATTCCTGTTTTCTCTTAGATTGTATAAAAGTATCTTACATTATTTTCATTATCTTATTCAGTCTGTGAAGAGAATGAAAGATGAGAATGGTGAGGATTTCCTCTCATGCCCCTGAAATGTGACAGTGTAGACGTTAAGTAGAACTTCGTGACAGAGGATGAACCTGGGAGCATAAATCCCATCAGGGTGTGTTTCTTGAAGTCGCAGAGCTGCGTGACGGGTGTGTGAAGGCGGGGATGGGGACAGGGTAGGGCAGGATATCCTCCTCATCAAACATTATACATTGCTTTCCTCATCAGTAGCTCAGTGAGTCACACATATTGTCCAAACTCAAACACTTAGGGGATAAGAAACCGAACACATCCTTCAATTAGGTTCAAAGTAAAGTGATCAGGCAAGGAAACCTGTAATTTCCTGCCTAGGGTGTGATAAGATAATGAAGATTAAAAAAAAAAAAAAGGTCTCTTGGTACTTTGATTAAGCTAAAGCACATTTGCAAAGAGCGAAGGACGCATAAGCGATCTTTATGGTGGGAGAAAGCATATGATGGCTTAGTAGGATGGTCTATATTAAGAACATATGGCCTTTCTCACTCAGTTATCATTTCCTTCTGATTCCTTGGGTAGAAAAGCAAGAATATGCAAACACGACCTCAAAACATGAGCAGACATTTTACTAGGGCTTTGGTATTTGTAGATTTTTGAAGCATAATTATTTTGCAATATCAATCACTGAGCACCCAATTTATGCCATAGGTGTGTAAAAAAGTAGAAAATAAACTTAAAGAAAATAAGAATATGGTTTCTGCTCCCTTGGGAATTAGGAATGTAATTAGAAATGATAAAAAGAAAAATTATAGTTAACGTTCACTGGCAAATTATGTTCTCCATTGACAAGAGCTATAAATATCTCAATAGTTTTACCAATATGTTCAAGAAATTAGTTTTGTTTTTCTATCATCAAATTTCATGTTCTGTTTCCTTTTGCTGAAAGAACTTTATACAATTAAAACTAGCTATTTTAGAGCTTCCTTCACCTCTTCTTCTTGGAGCTTGATCCGCAGGACTATTGTAGATTGACAGCTGCAATAGTTCTACGTCTTCATCTTCTCTGTTCTCAGGCCCCCCATGGCTTTTCGGTGAATTTCCTACTTTAGCTGAGAGTCCTTCTCACCCTGATTCAATCATGTGATTTACTTTGATCAGTGGAGTTCTTAGTATACATGCCAGCACCAAACACAAACTATAGTCTTCAAGTAACTAGGGTTCTCATTTTTTCAGGTCTTTGCTATCTCTCTGAGAACACGGCTGGGAGAGTCTACCTGAAGTCAAAGTAGAGCAAGGTCATTGTTGGTACTTCAGTGGGTAAGGAAGAAACTCTAGCAAGTGTGAACAATAAATACTTACTGTTATACATCATTGAGGATTTATGGTTATTTGCTGTGTACCATTATTTTATAATAAGTAAAAATATGAGAATATACATAATAAAATCAATATGTAGAATGCAAGAAATATGATCAGGTCATCGTGGTTCTTACTTATTGTCATTACTGCTTTCTCTCTCTCTCTCTCTCTCTCTCTCTCTCTCTCTCTCTCCTTTTCATTCATTATTATTTTTAAAAGCACCCCATTCTATGTTACTTATTACTATTAAATAGTTGGGTTTAAGTGTTTCTCTCTCCTTAGCCTTCCTAGTAGCTGGGAACATACTTGCATGCTCACACCAAACTTTTCTTGTTACCTTTTCCTTATTGTTTCATATGCCCTCCTCTGAAAACTAGGTCATTCAGTCTAGACAGTGGACAGCACTATCCTCTATACCTGAATTTAGAAAGTTGATGTGGTGGAAGTCAAATTATCCAAAAGTGCCAAAAAAGTTAGAGAAGTATAATGGATACTACTGAGGAGTTACTTGATGAATCAGAAAATGAAAACTTCCTATTTAGAGAAAATGTTCATAAGGTCTGGGTGATGGTTCAGTAAGTAAAGACACTTGTCACTGAGCTTGATTACTTGAGTTCCATCCCTGAGACCAACATTGTAGAAAGAGAAAACCAGTTCTCTCAATTTGTCTTTGGACAGGCAGGGCACTGTGTAAAGCATTTTCTTTCCCTAATAAAGAAATAAATATAAAAAGCACATAAAAAGCAGATAGAATTAGAAGGAGGAGGTAAAAATGTTGAAAAAGAAGACCAATAGTTGTAACATCTAACTATTAATAACATAAGAAGAAGAGAAGGGAGTCTCAGAATTGAAAAAATAAGATAAAATATTAAATTAAAACAATCCACAAAGTGTCAAGAATATACATATATTTGGAAATAAAAATTCTCTTTAAGACACTAGCATGGTATAGGTAATAGGTTGTCGCAAACTCCCAGATAGGAGACTACATGGAACTCTAACTGTCTACCATTTATATCTTGATAGGCATATTCATGATATTCATGATATCAACAGAAATTTTCAAAATATTTGTTGGAGTATTTACTATGAATATCATATATTATATATGGGAAACATGAGTGCAGAAAAACTAAGCAACTTTACAAGCTAACACATATAATACGTCCTATTTACATGAGTTTCAACCAAAATGCTTGTAGTCTTAAATAATATGCTTAATCATTACACCACAGTGGACTTGTTGCTGCCTAAATGAAGATTCTAATAGGGACTAACAAAGACAGCTAAACACAAGTACAAATTTTCATTCTCATTTTAACAGCTTTTAAGAAAGCCATGAAGTATTGCCTCGATATTTCAGAGTACCTATAATATGGAGCTAGACTATACAGTTTGGTTTTATTCAGTTAAGGCAATTCAATAATGGACTTAGAATGTTTGATTCCAACCATCATTTTATTGTTGCAAACATAAACAACTATAAAACCAGAAAGCACATAGTAAAATAATCTTATGTGTTAGATAGACAAGTCTCTATGAAATCTTCAAGTATATGGAAATTAGGCAATGTACTTTTATATTACCTGTGACTTAAGTGAGAATTTTGAAGTGAATAAACACAAAGTTATAATGTAGCATAATTTTGGACTCACAGGTAAAATAATACCTAAATAAGAATTTATAACTTTAGATGTATATCTCAGAAAAGAACAATGGCATAATGACAGTCACCTAGATTTCTACGTCCAGAAGTTAATGAAACACAAAGTGAACATAAAAACAATAGAAGAAAACAATAACCAAGCAGAAATGAGAGAATGAAAGAACAGAGAGCCACAGAGCATATTAACAAAATTAAAACACAGTTCTCTACAAATACTAGTAGTTAAAATTATCTTTAGCTAACTGAAAAACAAAGGGTTCACATTACAATCATCATGAATTAACAATTATGGATGCTGAGGTAGTCTGATCTGAGGCAACTCCTGTGATTCCTACTCCTAGTATTTGTACCTTAAGGTCTTCCATACTGATGGAGACAACCAGAATTATGTAATGGAATGACGAAGTGGAGTGTCTGCTGTCTGTTTTACTCGAGTTTTTGACCAGGGAAACCTTAGTGAAGTTTTGTGTATTTATCTTAAATTTAAAGTTTGTGTTTATGTAGTAGAAATACTGAAACACTTTGCTTTGGTAAATTGTGACAACTTGGAAGTTATAGTAAAATTCCTTGAAAGACAAAATATGACAAAAATAATAAAAAATAGAAGAATTGGAAGAAATTAATATTTATTTAAGATACTTAATCTGAAACAAAAGATTTCCATACTGAATGACAGGCTATAATGACCCACTGGTGAAATTTTACCAATATTAGAAGGAAAAAAGCCAATATTCTTTATAAACATAGTTGTAGATATTTTATGTATTGTAAAATGTTTATTGTTTGCTTATTTGTTTAAATCTTGAGTCATGGACGCTATGAAAGTGCGGGTAAACATTTTCCTTCCTTTTAAAGAAATTGGTTCATTGACAGTTTTGTATAATATATTTTGGTCATATTTGCCTATTTTGCTGACTTTTACTATTTTTAGTTCCTCAATTTTCATCTACTTAAGTTTATTATTTTTTTTATTTTTAAAAACCAGCTTGTGCTGACCAAATATTCTTGGATGTATGTTCTTTATTGGGGCATAGCCAACTTACCAGCAGCTACAGTCTATAGAGCTTGAATTATAATTGATATCTGACTCAAAATATTTAAACTTTGAGCACTGTGATGCCCGCTACCTTATCTTGGACATGAATTTAACCAATGAATATGGGGAAAACAGGTAAAAGTGAAATGTTTTCTACCTATAATGGTTAAACAATCATTTGCTTTCAAGGACATGGCATTGGAACTCTTGTCTGAGTATTTGATTTTAACACTGTTTTCATCAGCTAACGAGTTATATTTATCTACTGCATCTCCTTAATGACAGTCATAATGATGTGATATGACACAAGCTAAACAATCTCCCTAAAGTATCTTGAGAACCAAGGCCAAAAAGTGAGCACACTTGAAATGAGAAAGGAGGTGGACGAATTGAATTGCTTCCCTCAGAAGTCTTGGGTCTCTGCAGCATTAACTTTAGGTGAGTTGACTGTTAAAATTAATTCAAAAGGTACACTATTGCACTGGGAATTAGGATTTTCTTAATCTGTGTTCTCATTCTGGTGGAGGTTAAAACTGATTTAAAAACAATAAAACCATCTCAAGGGGAGTTGATAGCTCTTTCACTCCACTTTCTATAGGAAGATTTGCTGGTGTTTGTGTCAGAAGCTGGGTGTGGTAGTCCATGTTTCCTGTCTCTAGTATTGAGGAGACTGGTGCAGGAGGATCAAAATTGTCATTTCTACGTTAGCCTGGGGCTACATGACAAGACTGTCTAAAAACAAATTGTGTCACTTTTTGGCTTTGGTTTTCATAAGGAGTGCATTCCTTTTATTGTGTGATGCCTTAAATCGTACACATGTAGTTTAACTATGCAGTGACAAAAATGTTGAGATGTGTCCCCAGCTTACCGAAGTAATGAGGGTCCTAAGGACTAAGGCCTTATTTTCAGAAAACCAGGTAGACTGCAAATGGAGCTCTTGAGATACATAAAATACTAAACCAAAATTCTCTAATTCTGTGACTACAGATTTCTTATTATCTCAGAAAAGAAAAGATGAAAGCAGTCCCACTAACTTATGATAGCAAACATCCAGAAAGTATTGCATAGGTAAACACATTACATATAGAGAAATGAAACTGACTCTGAAAACCATATCCTGAATTAAAAGCAATTTAGGATTCTCTTCTGAATGGAATGGTATCACTTCAAAGCAGACAGAATTCATTGCCATCATTCCTTTCTGAGGTAATGTGCAGTTTACTTTTCCATGATGTTTCGTTGGCTAAAAGTTTCAGACTACGTTTTGTTTCAAACAGTGCGGATAGGCTCAGTTCTCTATGATTGGAGACCATTTCTGGGAATTGCTTGGTTCTGATATTTGCCTTTTAATTTAATAAGACAATCTGAGTATAAGAATACAGTCACACATTAAATTCTCAAATGCCTCCCTAATAAATTCTCTACACAGGCCCAAAATGCTTAACATAGTACATTAATTCATATTAGCAAATATCTTTTTGTCACCATCACATTCTTTTTCCCTAATGAAAATACTATTTTTTCATACTTGCTTATTTTTTCTTAACCTCTTTATTGTCTATTTTTATGAAAGAAGTGTAGTATAAATAGAATTCTTTACTACATTTCATTGCATTTTATTTATTTTTACTTTTTGTTTTTTCTTTCCCACCTTTTATTTAATCCCACTTATTTAATCACTTTACAGCCTGACTCCAGACCCTTCCCTCCTTTCCTCCTAGTCCCATTCTTATGCCCCTCTCCTCTATCCTCTCTGTCCTTCTCACAGAAGGGGAGTCCTCCAAGCAAGAATGACAGGAAGGATAGAGGGAATCACAGGGGTCAAAGACACCACAAGAAGACTTATGGAGTAAAGTAACATGGGCCCATGGGGGCTTAAAGAGACTGAACCACCAAACACAGAGCTTGTACATCCCATTACATTTTAAATTCCTAGTATCCATTGAAGGTTGTGAATCAAAACTAGCCTGACATACTTCCAGCTGACAGAGAGAGAGAGAGAGAGGAAGGATGAGCACACTAACATAGAATAGAGTGGCTACTTATGCCTGGTACTGTACTCTTAGGACAAAGAAGATAAGACCAAGATGGGGTGCAGGAAAAGGCCTGCTGTCTGGACTGCGTTGTGCCCTCCTCATTTCCTGTCTTCTCCTGCCATTCATTCTAGGGCTAAGAGACATCTTCATACCAGTCTTCTAAGTCACCTTTCTACTCCAAATAGACCCTATTTTATCATACTTCTCTTTAAAAAGATTTGCATTTTGTCTCTCATATGAGCCTTTCATATGATTAGAGGCTCATCTAATGAATGGTCAGAAAATAGAAAATTGGCAAGTGGAAAGGCAGATCTATAATAGTCGATTTTTCAAGCAAATGTAAATGAAGTAATGAGTTAGCACAGCATATCTTCTGTAAGATGGCTAACATCTAAAATTCACTCAATCACATGTCCGTCAGAAGGTAGAGACATGTGGAATGTGGAATGGGGATGCCATTAGAAAACGATGAAAGTTGGAGAATTTTAATATTCATTGTTGAGCCTACCAATTGCTATTCCATATGGGCACAAGACTACATATAATTTAGACATGACTTATTATGTGCTAAGAACAAATAATGATTTAAATGTTAGCTCATTTTATTTCCACAAAAGTGACAGAAAGCCTACCCCTATTGTTTTCATTCTGCAGATGAGGAAAGTAAAAGTCTAGTTAGGTTTACTATTGCTGTGATAAAATAACATGACCAAAAGACACGAGGAGGAAATGATTTATTTGGTTTACACTTTCACAGTACAATTCATCATCAAAGGAAGTCAAGACAGGAACTCAAGCAGGGCATGAACCTGGAGGCCAGAGCTAATGCAGAGGCCATGAAGGAGTGCGGCTTAATGTCTTGTTCGTTATGGCTTGTTCAGCCTACTTTCATATAGAACCCAGGACCAACAGGCCAGAGATGGCTCCACCCCCAGTAGGCTGTGCCCTCCCTCATCAATCACTACTTAAGAAAATGCCCTGCAAGCTTGTCCACAGCCTGGTCTTAGAAAGGCAATTTCTCAGTTGAGTTTCTCTCCTTTCAGATTATATGACCACAGCTTTTGTCAAGTTGATAAAATAAGCCATCACACTGAGGTATATATCGTATTACACTAGGATGTCATTACCATGTAAGAAGCCACTTGAATGTGACTGGAGTGCCTTCGCTGTGACTTCAGCCACTATGATTCAGAATCCACACGCACTGCATTAATTTATAATAGAGTGTGTGAGCAGACTGGCTTGCCTGTATCAGTTTATAAGCTGAATTTATCCATCCTACCTTTATCATAGTTTCTCACCTTTCAGTATATGTTGTCTTGACAAGAGTATTTTCTCTTGGGTAACAAGTACATGACATTTTTTGTTCATTTTTTTTTTGAAATTACAATATAATTCCAGTATTTACCATCTTCCCTTTCTTCCCTCTAATGTTTCCTTCTTGCTCTTTGTTCTCTTTTGAAATTTATGTAGTCAATTGCTTTAATTGACACACACATACACGTATGCATGCACATGCATGCATGCATGCATACACACACTCCTAAATATAAAAACACAACCTTCTCAGTTTGTACAGGATTACTGACGAGTATATAATTGCGGAACTGACCCCTTGGGATTAAGGTAACTAGCTTGAATACTCTGAGGAAGACTCTCCTTGCTTTCAGCATTCCTTCCTTGCCTGTAGTTACTTGTCTAGGGTTGAGGCCCCAAGAGGTCTCCTCCTTCTATGTTAGCCTGCCAACTGGTGCTCTTGTTTTAGCAGCCGTGCCAGCAAGACTTAAACAGTAGATATAACTTCTTCAACATTTCCTAGAATATGAAATCTCACACCAAACTTCTGTTCTCTCTGGCTTTACAAAATGTCCACCCTCTCTTTTACTATGCTCCGTGAACCTCAGGTGTATCAGTTGAGGATGAGCATCACTCGTTTACTCATACTTAGCTGAGACTCCAAGCAATGGGTGTTAAGGAGCACGAAGCCTGCACCTCCTGTAGCCAAGTGGGACTCCCAGCAGAGTTGCGGGGCACCAACCCACTTATAAAACCTTCAACCCAAAATGCGTCTTGTCTATAAGAAGTGTAGGGGTAAAGATGGAACAGAGACTGAGGGAACCGCAAACCAGTGACTGGCCCAGCTAGAGACGCATCCCACGGGCGAGGATCGAGCACTATCACTATTAACGATGCTTTGCTCTGCTTGCAGACAAGAGTCTAGCATAACTGTCTTCTGAGAGGCTTCGTCTGGAAGCTGATGGTGACAGATGCCGAGACCTAAGGCTATGCAATGGATGGAGATCGAGGAGTGCTGTGGAAGAGTGAGAGGAAGGATGGAGAGAGATGGAGGGGGGAGAGGGTCAAGGACTCCACAGGAAGACCTACAGAGTAATCTATCCTGGGCCCATGGGGCTCACAGAGACTGAACCACCAACCAAAAAGTATGAATGGATTGAACCTAGACCCCCTACACATATGTAGCAGACTTGCATCTTGGCCATCATGTGGGTCCCTTAACAATAAGAAGAGGGCCTGACTCTGCCTCTGTTGCCTGCCACTGGGTCACTTTCCCCTAGCTGTGTTGCCCTGTCACTCCTTGGAGGGAGAGGATGTATGTAGTCCTGCTGTGACTTGAGAAATCAGGGTGGATTGGTCCTACTTGTTATCTGCATTTTCATTGGTTATGGTTTTCTTTAATGATCTCTGACTGTTGGAAGGAGATGTTTTCTTTGATAAAGGGTGAGACTTTTCTGTGTGTATGAGAGTACATATTTAGAGTGTAGTTAGGAGTTAAGCCAGTTTAGTAAAGTGGAAGTTGTAGGCCCTCCTCCAAGGTCCATGACTTCAGTAGCTTGGGTTCTGCATTTCCAGTACAAAGCACAATTTCCCTCTTACTCTGGGTCTTTTAAATTCAATTAGCGAATTTTCGCATACAGTTAAGGTATGAGTACTTTTATTGCACCCTTAGGCATACTGTGTGATGTTGGTGGTTACTGTAGTTTATTTGCATAGTACTCCAACAAGACTTTTGGTTGCTTCCCTCCCTTGTAATCTTGGACTGTGTTTTTTGTCACCACAAAAGCTAATCCTCGGGGAGGGCATACGACATTAAAAGTAAATAAAGCAACAAAATGGTGTAGTAAGCCAAACTTAAGAGTATTTCCCAGCCTTTAGAAAAAAACTGTTAGATGAAATCGCACATTATTTAATCTCAGAATATTTCTTTCATTTCAGAGGCAGCCTGAAAACAAAGCCTTGTTTTTGGAGCACATCAAACATAGAACCGTCTCTTTCATGGTCCTTCCCTCACAACTCTATTTGAGAACATAGTGACTAAGATTGAAATGTGATGATAAAAATACAGATCTCTCAAACTCTGTCCTACAATCTTCCCTGGGCACATTCTGTCAGCAGAGTTTTCATTACAGCTGAGAAAGCTCACTTTGTTTCCTAGTGGCTGCTAGGAGGCAAACAACCTTTCTGCATCTGTGCTGTAATAATTGTTATTTAATGCTTATTAGCTCTCCTGTGTCTTCAGCCTGCCACCCATGATACATCTTTCACAGGATTTATTATCCAGCGAGGAATATCACAGAGAGTCTTGGTTACTTTTCTGTACTCAGTTTACTTTTGTACTTCCCCACTCAGCATAGGTCCTATGAGGCTCCTTAAGAAATACCTGCACTGAATCATGAAATATCCCCTCTAGGCATGAAAAGATCATTTTCCTAGATAAATTGCAAACTGCATGTATTATATGCAAATTGTGGTTTGGTCTTTAAAACAAGTTGTCTAGAACTTGTGGAAAATTAACACAATGTGTTATATTTACAGATTATTCCTTGTAGCAATATTTTTAAGAGCAAATACCAGAAACAACTGAAGTGTCCCTACTAGGAAATGTATGGGGTAAATTATGATGCATCTACACAGTTATAAAAGTAAAATGAAAAAAAAATAAAATGAAGCATGTGTCTTTATGCAGTGCCACGTATAACCATAGGACAGAAGATTCACATGTGTTCACAATATAATCATGTTGTATATGTGAAGATATATACATCTCCCTCTGCTTATGCATATATTTGCTCATACTCTCAGAAACAAATAATGGAAGGCTAATCAAAAAACAAATAAAGCTCTCACTAGGTGCGGAAGGAGTTCACAGGGAGCAGTGGTTGGGCTAGCAGCAAAAGTATTCTAAATATAATTAACTTTTTATTCTGAGTTCAGAACTATGCAATATTTTACAAAATGGGAATATGTAAGCTATTTCCACCCCAAGTAAGACTAACTAAAACAAATGTAAAATGATTGGAATACCGAAGTCTCAAGTAATGAGGAAACTAAGACAGATGAGTCAAGTTAGTTTTATTGAGAAGACTCACCAAGAAGAAAAAAGTTAGTTTTTTCCTCTACATGTCATTAGTTTATAAATGAATTACCATGGTTTTGATTTTTCTTTGAACAAGATATAATATTGCCAAATGTCCTCTTGTCCTCTGGGTATAGAAATAAACTCAACCAGTATATGAAGCATAGAGCACAGTAATTGTAGAATGATCAAAGTGAAGAAGGGAATGATCTTTCATCCTCCTTCTCACGCTCATGCTGGCAAGGGTTATAAAACCTATCATGTTATTGGATTTCCCTTCCCTTTGTCCACTGGCCCATGCATTCACCCCTGGCTGCCAAACACTAGCAGGTGGAGGGTCCTGCCCACGTCTTGACACACTGATTTCCTGTTTGCGTCCCGCTTGTCTTCAGGTTTGCAGACTGGTTGGTTCCTGATGATTCTAAATCTTCCAAACCATGTCTGTCTTCTAAAGCTCACAATTAACTAGTGATGCCTTTTCAATGGTTTTATTATTTTAAGTATCATAAAATAGTCCATTAAGTGGTAAGATTGAAATGGAAAACTGAAAATACAACAAAAGATGGCAGAGTGTGATTGATCATACCTGTAATCTCAGCATTGGGGAAGTGGAGGTGGGAAGATTAGGAATTCCAGCCAATCCTGGTGGCACAGCAAGTCTTCAAGATAGCCAGTGCTAAACGAGACCTTGAATGCATGTACATGTACACACACGCAGAACAGGGGCAATGACAGCATTGTATACATTACTGAAGATAATTTATATCTTATAATTGGTGAACAGCTGAAGAATTGCTGCCAGTTTTGGAATTATGTTAGTTATGTTAAAACAGTTGTAGAAGTGAGTACAGCCTTTCCCCTGCCCTGCCAGATATTTGTAGCTGGAGACTTGGTCACTATGGTACAAGCTTTTGAATATCACAAAATGATTAAACATATTATTATTAGATTATAAAAATAGATTAATGAATAGGATTTTTTTATATTTTGAATTATATCCTGGCATGTTAAGTCACCACAGGGCTAGGTGCATCTCCTCCTACTGAGGACAGTCAAGGCAGCCTGGTTACGGGAAAGGAATCCAAAGGCAGGCAACCAACTGAGAGTCAGAGATAGCCCCTACTTCCATTGTTAATAGACCCATATGATGACCAAGCTGCACATCTGCCACGTATGTGCAGGGGGTCTAGATATGGCCCATGCAAGCTCTTTTGTTGGCTGTTCAGTTTCTGTGAGGTCCCATGAGTCATGGGTCCAAGTTCAGTTTACTCTGTAGGTCTTCTTGTGGTGTCGTAGGCCCCTACTCATCCTTCAATTCTTCCTCCCACTCTTCCACAAGACTCCTGAGTTCTGCCTCTTGTTTGGCCACAGGTCTCTGCATCTGTTTCCATCAGCTGCTGGATAAAGCCTCTCAGAGGACAGTTATGCTAGACTCCTGTCTTCAGGCATAACAGAGTGTTATTATTAGTGGCAAGGGTTGGCTCTCTCTCATGGAGTGGGTCACAAGTTGGGTCAGCCATTGGTTTGCTGTTCTCTCAATCTCTGCTCCATTTTTATCCCTACATTACTTGTAGGCAGGACAAATTTTAGGTCAAGGTTTTATGAGTGAGTTAGTGTCCCCCTCCCTCCACTGGAAGTCTGACTTGGCTAAAAGAGGTGGCAACTTCAGGTTCCATATCTCCCACTGCTAGGAATCTCAGCCAGGCTCTATTTCTGTTCTCTCTCCCTGTCCTCCCCTCATCCTCTCTGCCCTTTCCTGCTCTCCCCACACTGACAGCAGAGAGCACCACAACCCCCCCTGCACACACCATTCCCAGTCCAGAGCACATCCCATATCTGGAGGCCACCAAGGGGAGACAGGTGAAACTTCTATGCACCAGCCTCCTGCCTGCATGGGGCCACTGGGAAAGAAGAGTAGCAGTGAGCTACACCCTGCCCCCTGCATACTCCATCTACTGTGCATTCCGGTAGGCTTCCAGGGACCACTAAGTGAGACCCTAGGACATAATTCCCAGGCTGCCTTGTCCTCAGGGCTAACCTAGTGGAGGAGGGCCCTGCCCTATCCCCTGCACAACTCTGAGTACTTCTATGTATGTTATTGATGATATGGTTTTTAAAAATTGTGTAATAGTTAAAAAATGTCTATATCAGGTTATTTCTTCTTACACTAATTACCTTTTTAGGGCGTAAGGATTTGCAATACTTATCATTTTCCATGAATCCTTTAAACAAGTTATAATCCTGAAGATTTATCCATAAGAAACAGCCATTTTTGTAAATTCTGTACTTCACTTATCATCTAAATGCAATGTTTTAAGGTACCAACAGCATGCATTCTAAGATCAGTTAAAGAAGGGGTCTAATCTTTCGTTGATTTTGTTATCACTGCCCAACAAAGAAAGATCCAACCGGGAACATGCATGTTTAAAAAAACAAAACCAAAGTCAGTTAAAAGAGAATGGGTGGCAACAACATTGTCTAATAAAAATAGAAGGTAATAGAAGGGACCAAATGAATAAAAAGTGGCCAGTCTGCCCAAATATAATAGTGAAAGGCTGGCTTTTCTAAGTCACAGTGAAAGATGGAAGTCTCTAGCTCATGCTTAAAGGGAGGCCACACACACACACACACACACACACACACACACACACACACACACACACACAC
>OU015752.1:15058952-15116998 GCA_907169655.1 Acomys percivali
CACACACACACACACACACACACACACACACACACACACACACACACTCACACATTTACACACAGAGGCTTGCGCGTGTGCTTATGCCACACATTTCCTCCTCTGTAAACAAACCATAATAATAATAATGTTGATTTGACAGGATTATTTTTAGGACTTAGTGATTTAAAACATTTACACACTTAAAACAATGCCTGCGACCTAATCAACTTTCAATAAATATTATGTAATGCTCCCTTTCCAGGAAAGGGGAATGAAATGTGGCAGATTGCCAAACTGACAGCACAACAATGTGGGTGTAAAACAAGCACAGTCCTCATTACTACCCTTTGAAATGTTTCCATGAGGGAGGAGGACGGATCTTAAGATGTTTATCAAGAACTATATGTAAAGAAATGGAACTATTTCTAAGATGTAGATTAAAATATAACATTTATAGTCTATCCAGGTGTGATGGCAGATGCCTTTAATCCCAGCATTCGGAAGGCAAAGGCAGGTGGGTTGACGTGAATTCAAGGGCAGCTTGGTCTACAGAAAGAGTTCCAGGACAGTCAGTGCCATTACACAGAGAAACCCTGTCTCGAAAAACCAAACCAAACCAAACCTAACCAAACCAAACCAAACCAAACCAAACCAAACTAAAGCAAAACAAAACACACCAAACCATTTATAGTCTTACAAAGATATCAGACATTTTATAAAAGCTATCAAAAAGGACACATTAGTTTTAAGAGGATGTTCTCTTGGTCAAGGGTACTTGTTACTCCACTATAACTTTACCGAAAGTTTATAGTTTGTGGTGAGGGGTCTTGGTGCTCCAGTCCATCTCGGTCTCTTAACCTCCTTACACCACCCTAAGCCTTTTATATACAGTTTTCTGAAGTCTTGGTCTAGTGGCTTTTCCTGGCATGTCTCAGAATAAGAAGATGCTGATGCCGCCTGGGACAGTCCCCAGGCAACGGTGGGTCATGTTTCCTACGGCAAAGACCCAAGTGTCTCACCTCTGAGGCAGAATAATTTTTCTGTGTTTCTAATGCTTCCAGGAGGTCTCCTGTTAGGAAGACTTCCCCTATTAGGATCCAGTCTTTCCATGTCACATCTCTGTGTGACTTAACCATTCCTCATTGAGATTCCAAATCAACAGTTGTTCTTTAATCTTACTGTTAGCATCTGTGTCTCACAGAAATTCCAAAGTAAGGCATTGCCTTTTTCTAAAAATACCAAACCACATAAAATGGCATTAATTTTAAGGTGATTTGATGAGTGTTTTTTATCAGAAGCAGGAGGGGAAAGTGCATGCATTTAACTTTTGTCTTAAACTTTGGTATTTTACTTCCAAATACATAACAACATATTTCTATGCACATCAATGGAAGTTTATGCCTCCTATTTAAATGTGTCCAAATATAGAAGAAAATAGTTATATATCTGGAACCCTGAATCCCTGAAAACCCACGCCATTTGTTATTTGGGGGTTCACAATGATATGGGCAGGAGACACTACCAAAACCAAATCATGTTAATTATTGTAAGTCTCTGGCTTCCAGTACTTAGGATGAAGATAAAGGGTCTTGTTAGCTGAGTTGCATTGGATTTAGAGAGAGAGAACCATTCCCCCCTTCCTCTTTTTCTGAGGGAAGACGTGTGAATTCCAGGGCTCCAATTGAAGCCATATCTGCAAAGGCTGTAGCAGCTTACCTGTGGAGGAACCATCGTCTATATTTCTAGTCTTGACCAGTGTGGCTTTGAACCTCCCCATTACATCACTTGGAGACTTTGGTTTAAGATTTGAATAAAGGAGAGTAGGCCTTAGAGGTGCTTTTGTTCAAGAGTATTCAGGTCTTGGCAAAGGCAGGGAAAAAAAAGTATGTCCACATGATTCAACCCAATTCACTGGAGTTTAACTTTGGCACAAAGTTCAGCTAATAAGGAAAGCCCAGCACTTCTTCCTCTGCCAGGAGTGTGCACTCTGGTCATCATGAGGAAGATGTATGGCTGGCGAAGTCCAGAATCACAATATGTGTATTTTTAGAGCATCCATCTTAATTGGTCTCCTGTACACAATCAACTTCTCATTTACTGAAAATATCCCAGAAAGAGTGAGTTCCCTTATGTAGAGTAAGAAGAATTGAAACATTCAGATTAAAAATAACATATATCAACATATATCCTCCATTTCCATTCATATCCAAGCGTGGGCCTCTAAGAAGAGTATTGAACCATAAGATGCAAAGAAAAATAAGCCAACCAAAACTGTACCAATGGATAATTAGCTTGGATGATGGTATACCAATAGCATTTTACACTGTGAGATTGGAAGTTATTCACTAAGACAGATGATTCAGGCTTTTTCCATTTTCCATGGCTACAATGCATATTTCTAAGTAGTAGTTTTTCTCACTCACTCTACCCATAGATATTGAGTACCAGGGAAGTACTAGGAAGACTACATTGAAGAGCTGTTCAGCCACATGCCTGCCTTAAAGGAACCTACTTTAACCAATTCAGAACTCTGTCTAAAATTGGGGAAGTTTGGATACACATAGAGTTGATGGCCAAACTCTGTCAAGACAGAGTAAGCAACTCCTCAATTGTTCCTGCCTCACAAATATGACTGTCAGATATATTGCGCCACAAGGCTGAAAATGATGCTCCAATGTTATAGAGACTTTTGTGTGATTGTTCAGGCAGTAAACTGTTTTTTTTTTTTTTTTTCACTGTGGAAGCTGTTCACCTGCACTTCCTGTTTACTCAGGTAATTAATTTTATTCCTTCTCAAGTCTCTGATGAGGTTGAAGACCAGATAGATTAGTTTTACAATTAAGCCTAGTTGTTCAGGGTTTAAGATGATTTTAGGTCTAGATAGATGCTTTAAGTTGATAATGATGAGATATGGTAGAATTGACTTAAATTCAGAATTTTAGACTCACCAAGATAGAAAATATGTTTTCTTCAAGGTTGCCAATACAAATAGCCAAAACACTATGAATATAACATTTATATAATTCCTGATTGTTTCTTGGTTCTTCTTAATGTATGTTGTTTATTTTACATATATATATGCATAATAATATAAATGTATAGGGAAAAAATAAAAATACTTAAAAAAGGAAAGGATCCAGAGGGAAAAAAACAATAATTCCTACTGCAGAGTGATGGTAAAAATAAAAAAGAGAATGTAAGCAGAATCCATGATCTTTAAAGCATATTGTTTACCACATTCACATGGCATAAGGAGACTGAGGAAAGACAGTTCTCTTCACCTGCTTTACCTGTGTTTATTATGGTGATGTCTTTCCAAGAGCTTTGAGGTGAAACAGCCTTAGAATACAGATAACCTGGGTTGTGGCATTCCTGCATTGTGTGATCGATGATCTGAGGCTCATAATTCTACATATGTATAAAATGGCATCAACTAGGTTTTTGCAAGTTTTTGTTTCTCTGACACACACACTACAATATACAATATAAATGTATATTGCCAATTTGTACAACAGTTGGACTGGTAGATGCAATAAAATAGTTGTGGGAATATTAGGGCAACAGCTAATAGTGATGGAACTCCTAACTAGACCTGAAAAGGGAATCGCCTAGAGATAAAAGCAATCCAGGTATCCTAACCCCTGTGAACTTTCCCCATTAGTTGAAAGAACCCGTTTCCACTTTGTAAGAGGCTCTTATGTCTTGCTTAGAGACTCAGAATCCCACAGGCTGCAGGAGAATTTAATTTCAATAGGAAGCAGTTAACCCTACCACACTGAGCTGAATAAAGATCTCTAACTAAATTATATCCACTCGTTGCCTAGGAGTAGGAGTGAAGATGGGGAAGAGAAATTATAGTAAAGACTAGGAGCGTATGACTTACCCTCCAAAGAACTGGAACAATTTTCTAATTCATACCAGGAAAATAAATTGGGAAACTTATCTGGACTTGGGGGAAAATTATCTGGCAAAGAGGGGTAAGCACAGATTTAGATTGAGTTAAATGTATCCGTACCAGTGCCAGAACTCTAGATCTGATACAACCTTGACAGCTGGAAGTAATTATCATTGGTGTCAATTGGCTCTTGCTAAATCACACCGAGAAGGCAAACCTGTTTGGAGTTGTATCAGTAAAGAAACCCCAAAACGTTAGTAGGTAAAACAGTAAACTTAACATGGCTGGCTGGCTTCACCCACTGCACTTTGATCCAGACAAAGTTATGAAGAAAGAGCACCCATCCATCACTGCCATGGTAACTATACTGCTGAGAACAGTGACCCTTCCTGACTGATGGTGGCTGAAGCTGCAGGAAGATGTCACAAGGGAAACTACTCCCTCATTTCAATGGGTAAAGGAAGCTCCTGGGGTGACAGAAACCAACTGATCACACTCAATCATCAGAAGTAAGATGGCTGTGATTAGGGTGAGTGGCATGAGGCTCGATGTGATTATCAAAGAGGCCTGCACTGATCTGAAAAGCTATTGGTGCTAGCTAGATAACTTGGGATTCCTGTGGTGAGAACAGATGGTGAGCCCATTACTGCCTGACTTGATCTGTACATCTGAGAAAGGACAGGTCAGGTGATATATCTGCTTGAGACACAATAGGCCTGTAACCTCTCATTAAATTCCCAGAGCCTTTGCAGGGAAGGAGACTACAGATGTACAGAAAAGTGCAATGGTTACTTAATAATGATCTTAGAACCTTCTTTTACAAGGAATTCTCAAAGGGGCTATGGTTGCTTTTAAGAATAACCTTCCAAAAAGTATTAACAAAGTCCTGATGGTAAAACAATGGTTTTAACATACTTAAAACTGTTTCCTGATGGCTAAACTACTGCAAATCATCATTTAATTATAAAGAGTAATTTTATGTATTCTCTCTCTCCTCTTCTCTTTTCTCTCTCTGTCTCTCTCTCTGTCTCTGTCTCTCTCTCTCTGTCTCTGTCTCTCTCTCTCCTCTTCTCTTTTCTCTCTCTCTCTGTCTCTCTGTCTCTCTGTCTCTCTGTCTCTCTCTATCTCTATCTCTCTGAAGGCCAGAGGATCAGATAACAACTCACAGGAGCTGGTTTATCTTCCCATTATGAGGGTCATGGTTATTAAGCTCAGGTCATTAGGATTAACAGCTAGTTTCCTGACATACTGAACCATATTTCTGCTCCCTGACTTCAGGGTTTCTAGAGAAGTGTGTTTATAGCAATCAAAGCTCGCAGACTGCCAATGCAGTAGACTCCAAGATTGAACTCTGCTTTGACTATTATCTAGAGCTCCTGAAACATCAGGAGAGTAGCTTGGAGGCTCAGGGTTTGTCTTGCTTTTCTACAAAAACTTTGAGACCAGCTTTTTATTATGTTAAAGAAGAACAAGTATTCCCGAACCAAACAATTTAAAGGTCCCAAATCCTGAAGTAACTCAAGGTGAGATCTGGGGGCCTCTTAAGATACAGCTGGACTATTGAAGAGTTCAAAAGGTCACTGAAGGTCATGTCTTTGCTATTGATTTCATCCCTGGAAATATTTTAATAATGCTGTTTCAGAAGACTACTGTATATTTTCCTGGGGTCTGAATCCTGCCTTATCTGATAATAGTATTGTCCAATACATTGTTTTAAACAGTGAATTACTGAAGTCAGGAATTCTAATGACTTTAGGTCTACCAAGGATGGGCATAGTGCAGGCCAGGCATTTTGTTTGATGAAAGGCTACAACCAAGCATATGAGTATTTCCCCAGGTCCTGAATGCGGATGGTCTCTCTGTTCATATGTGTATAAGATCTCCTACTTTTTCTAGATATATTCCTAATCCTAAAATCTATACCGGTGATGTTTTCAGAGACAGTCCTGGACTTGCCTTCTTGTTTCAGTGATAGAGATCAGTTTCTACTACACAGAGTCCCCAATATAGCCGGAGGGTCTCTAATACAACTCGATTTTGACACTGACCACCCAGAAACAGCAGTAGATACTAAAGCTCTAGGTCTACCCTGTAAGAACCCCGCTTCTGCTGCGCAAATGCCAGTCACAAATTTGCATTACCAATATTTCTGAATACCAACTATACATTGAGGTCACCACAACTCCCATCACATACTTGATTAATTTTTTCAAGTGGCTCACAGAACTCAAGGACAGACATTCACTGGTTATTATTAATATTACAGCAGGATACAACTGAAAAGTTGCATAGGATACACGATCAGAGGAGATGAGCAAAGCTGTCCTGCCTCTCCTGTGCTCCATCTTCTAGGGACTGCCATTGTAGTCAGCCCTCTGGGTGATCTTGGAACTTTGCCCTGAGGAATTTTTATAGAGAATTCATTGAAGAATATATTTCACGGGGAATCTCATAAATGACGAGGCAATTCTACTCAGGTCCTTCTTGGCCTCTCTGTGCAGCACTTCTTTCTTCCAGGGATGGGGCAGGATGCCCTGGAAAGAGGAAGGTGATTTGCTTTACTTGTAGACATGGGTAGATTAGGATTTCTATGATTAATCTTGGGAAAAATGATACTCTAGTCCCTATGATCTGCTTGGGAAGAGAATTATGATTGAGGACGCTGGAGGAAATCCAAACCATATGTGATGTAATATTGCAGTTCTCATATGAGTTGACAGTGCCTAGAGATGGCAGGGGGGCACTCTAGTTTTATGTAAGCCACTCCAACACTGGGACTAGTTGTGTGAGCTTTAAACCACGAATATGCAGCCTGCAGGTGGGCAGCCTTAATCAAAGAATATAACATTTTTAAAAAGTGTGCATGCGTGCATGAGTGCATGTGTGCATGTGTTTGTATGTGTGTATACACGTGTGTGTACAGATGTGTGTGCAAACATATGTCAGAGGTGTATGTCGCTTTGGGTGAGGAAGACCCAAGCTGATACCAAGTATCTTTCTATGGTGATCTCCACTTTATGCTTTGAATGTGGGGTTCAGTGATTAGGCTGTGTTGGTTTGTCAGAAAGCCCCCAAGAGCTTCCTTTCATTGCCAACATTGAGAATACAGGTAAACACCACTGTGCCAGGCTTTTTATTTGGCTACCAGTATTCAAATTCGTGTCTTTTCCTTGGACTGCAAGCTCCTTTTACCCTCTGAAAAATCTCTCCAAACCCTCACTTAACATTTGAACCATTTTTTGGGGGGGAGGGAAGTTAGTTTTTTTCCTTCTTTTATGAACAAAGAAAACACACTGCCTTGGTGCTTAAATTTTAGATTTAATAATGAAATCTATGTAAGATATTTACAAATATTCTTCTATTTCTTCAGGAATGGTTCATAATTTTCTGATTCGATGTTGAATCAACTTTGTAAGACATACCTACCACAAATGATGATGATGATGATGATGATAAGCAAGTATAGTTTCTTTTAAAACAAGAGAAATGGATGCTATATTGAAAATTGCTCAAATGTGTTCAGTATACAATGCTATGTAAAGTTTTGCTATCATGAGCATCATTGTTAGGAACAGAGAAGTGCAAATTTCTGAATTTTTCTTTGCTAGTTTGTTTTATTGTTTTTCTTATCCTTTTTTATTTAACTTTTTCATACAATATATTTCAATTATGCCACTGAACTCCTTCTGGATTTTCCCCACATCCCTGCACCTCTTTACCCACTCAACTTTATGTTCTCTCTCTTTATTTCTCTAAAGAACCTTTCCAACCCCCCACGTCAAATCAAACAAAAAAAGCAGTAAGATTAAAAAAAAAAAAAAGACAAAACGTAACAGAAGCCTACACATAGAAAAACATGAGCCAGACATGGAGTCTGTTTGGGCCCATCCTGTGGGTGTGATTGTTAGATCCAAAGATACTCCATTGGAGAAAATTAAACGTTTCCTCTGCCATTATGTATCAATTACAAATAGTTCCTTAGATAAGGGTGTGACACTATGTCCACTTCCTCCTTTCAGGCCTAGGACCCCATATTGCTTGAACGTGTGCAGGTTTTGTGGGTGCTGCCGTCGTGTTTGTAAGTTCAAGTTCCCTGTTGTGTCTGGAAGGCTCCGTTTCCTTGAAATCATCTACCAGCTCTTGCTCTTCCAATCATTCTGCCTTTTCTTCCACAAAGATCCCTGAGCCTTGAAGAAAAAGCTTTAATGAAAATATCCCTTTTGAAAGTCAGACCCCACTCTTCACTTCCCTGGATGGGGAGGCCTGGTGGCACTCAGAGGAAGGATAGCAGGCTACCAAGAAGAGACTTGATACCCTATGAGCATATACAGGGGTAGGAAGTCCCCTCAGTCATAGTCATAGAGGAGGGGAGTAGGGGAAAATGGGAGGGAGGGAGAAATGGGAGGATACAAGATATGAGATAACAATTGAGATGTAATATGAATAAATTAATAAAATATATTAAAAAAGAAAATATCCCTTTTAGGACAGAGTGCTCTAAAGTCTGTCTCGCTCTGTGCACCTTGTCTGGTTTTAGTATGAGAGTTGAATGGGAACAGATTTTTGTTACGTTTTGTTTTCTTTTTGAAACAACATCTTGCTATATTGCTCAGCCTGGCCTTGTGTTCACTACCTTTCCAGCATAGCCTACTGACTGCTGGTATTACAAGAATGGGGCACCACATTTGGTTACAGGAAAGCTCCTAAAAAACAGTATCAGATGCCTGCCTGTTCATGTCACAAAAATTTTCAATATCATTAAAGGCTTAAAATATGTAGAAGTAGAAGCTCTTATTAGTTTAACAGTCAATTATTCAGCTTGGTTATATCAAAAGTCAAATTAAGCATATAGAATGGAATATACTATCAAAAGTTTAATTAAGTGGTAATTCTATTTTCTGATTTTTTACAGATGTAGTCTCTTCATTTGTATAAAATGGATAATTTGGTAAAAAGGTACTGATTTGACAAATGCTTTTATTTCTATTTTCCAAATCTGAAAATATCAGAGTTTTATTCTTCATTTGATAGACACAAAGTTATATCAACTCTATACTTTGGTCTTTCATACCATTCTTCAGGGAAAATTTTATCTCTTGAATGCTAAGGATATCACACTGACCTCTATGCTAATAGTATCATAAAACATATGAGAGTTAGTACTATGTTTAAAAATATTCATAAGTAGCACTGCCTGAGTAACAATTTCATCAGGCATAAGAACCCGCCATTCTCATGAGGTTTTTAGGGTCCTATGAAACACCTTTTCTCAACAATGAATAAAAGAATTACAAAAATATCCTGTTGTGCTTTTTTATATTTTTATAATTTAATTTGTTTTTTGCTTTGATGTTTTGCTTGCATGTGTATCTGTGTGAGGGTGTCAGATCTCCTGGAGTTACAGAGAGTTTTGAGCTGCCATGCAGGAACTGAGAATTGTTCCCTGTTACTCTGGAAGAACAACTCCTGCTCTTAACCACTGAGCCATCTTTACAGTAGGATCTTCTGTTTTCTATCCCCAGGAACAGTAGTTTTTACATGTTTTCTTTGCTCACATTGCCAAGTTAGCATGATAAGATTGATCAAGCAGACCAGCTCTTCAAACTATTGTAGCTAATGGGGTATTTTTAAAGTTATAAACACTGAATGTGTATTGATTTTATTTTCAAATGAAAGCCAGTTAATTTGATTATCTTTGTTGATTGGGAAAGGAAATTACACAGTAAGCATATACCTCATGAGCCATAAGTCATGTTCATGAAGTCATAGCTAGCCTCTCTCACAGTAATTGAATGTCCACCATGGCAGTCATCCACTAGGTAATAGAAGTAGTCTAGAGTCATTCTGCAAGGGCTGTTCATTTTCTTTGGAGACCAGATTGATAAACAAAATGGATCTGGAGTAGCCTTCAGCATTTTTTCCATTTGTACCTGTTTAAAGGTATTGGTAATTCATGTCATTCTTTCTGGCTTCTGCTACGTTCTATTTCCTATTTGGATTTTGAGATAACTACCAAACAGGCCAAAAGTCCATTATGAGTACTACACTTACTTTCCTTAGCTTTTTCCCTACTGTAACAAACAACAACAACAACAGCAAATGCTAATAATAGGCTACTTACAAAGAAAACAGACTCACATAGCTCATGTTGCACACAGGAACGTGCACTACATCTTGATATAAGAAACTAGAGCAACCCAAGTAGAAAAAAAAATTCAGGCTTTCATAACCTTCTTAGGAGAACTACCTTCTGAAAACCTGTCTTGAGCTCCCTGGAAAGTAGATGATGACCTGGAGATTTGATTGAAAATAATTGTTGTGAATGAAAAGGAAGCAAGATCATTGCAGGAAGTAAGGTGCACCAGGAAGCATGGATTTCATCGTCTCTGCTAGTGCAATGGGAGCTCTAGGCCACTGTCTACTTGAGAATGAAACACTGACGTGGTAGGGAAGATGATCAGAATCTTGTTATAGTGAAGACTTTGCTAGAAGAGAAATCAATAAGACACTGAATTCTATTTCTCTTGCACAACGTTTCCAATCAACTGAGACAGTTAAATACACAGTGATGAGGAGGGTCTGTAGCACTTATAACAGATAAAAAGAATAGGTTCTCCAGAAGAAAAACACTTGTATATATGTAATTTTCTACTTTGTCTTTTTTTGTTATTTAATTCATCAACTTAATGCTTCAATCCAGATAAACTTGGAAGGGCATAAAGAAAATACAGATCCAAAGAGCACCATGCGCAGTGGTACACATCTTTAAAGCTAGAACTTAAGAGGCAGGGGCAAGTGGAGCTCTTGAACTTTGAGTCCAGCTTGAGCTATATAGTGAGCTCCAAGCCAGCCCAGGCAATGTAGTGAGACCTCTTCTCAAAACAAAACAGATGAACAAATAAAGACCTACAGTGAGAGCACAAACATTCTACAATACTGAGAAGGAAGGAAGGGAACTCCTCTTGAGATACAGAAGTTTAAGGAGGCTAATTGTACCTAGGCTGCTTTTTGAAAAACTTGACATGTTAAAATTATTTCAAGATCATACTTACTCAGAGGCATCACTGTAATTGTAAATGAGTGCATTATACAAGACCTCACATTTTATTTATTTTTATTAATTAATTTATTTTACATCCTACTTGCACCTTCTCCACTTTTCTCTCCTCTCAGTCCTTTCCTCTTACCTCACCTCCCTGTCAGCCTCTCATCCTCCCTTTCTCTTCAGAAGAGGCTCAGAAAAACAGAGGCCTTTCACAGGTATCAACCTGTCTTGGCATATCAAGTTGTAGTAGGACTAAGCTCATCTCTTCCTATTGTGGCTAGGCAAGCTAGTGCAGTTAGGGGAAAGGGACCCAAAGGTGAGTTACAGAGTCATATTCAGCTCCTGTTCCTGCTGTTAGGAGTCTCACATGTCAGCTGAGCTGCACAACTGTTACTTATGTTTCCAGGCCCTGGGCTCCTTTTATGTACACTCTCTGTTTGGCGATTCAGTCTCTGTGAGGCCCTATTAGCCCAGGTTAGTTGGTTGTGTATGTTTTTTTTTGGAGTTCCTTGACTTCTCTGGCTCTTTCAGTCTTTCATCTCCTCTTCTGTGGAATTTGCTAAGCTACATTTAATGTTTGGCAGTGGGGCTCTGCATCAGTTTCCATCAGTTTCTGGGTGAAGCCTCTCAGCTGACAGTTACACTAGGTGCCTGCGTGGAGATACAGCAGAATCTCATTAATAATGTCTGGGTGGGCTCTCTCTCTCTCATGGCATGGGTCTCAAGTTGGGCCAGTCATTGGTTGTAGACCTCATATTTCAATTATGGCTCAGATAGACATTTTACAAACAAATCTAGTGATAGGTAGGTATTTGATAATACAGTTAAAGTGACATTTTCAAAAGATATACAAGTATTTTTCCATTTTAAAGAAAAGTGACCAAAACTATGAGGTTAAATATAATGCACCATATAGTTGTTCTCTGTGAAACTTTACACTCTCATTGACCTTTCAGCCTGAATGCAAAAATAGAAGACTTTATCAGAGCTTGAGTCTGTGGACCTATTTTTAGATATATGGCGTCATGACCTCAACTTAATAAAAATCAAACACAAAGAGATGAAAGTGGGAACCTACTTTGCAGAAATTCCTTTAGGGTTATATCCTGCCCTCACTCTCTATGAAGAATTCCCACAGAAATCAATAGAAGATTAAAATAAATATCAATGGCAGGATATGGTCCAAATTCTGAATGAGAAGGTCTGTGCTTGACAGTTTAATTGTTTTTCTGAAGATCGGAATTGGGACAGAACTTTTAAGAGCGAAAAATCAATGTTTGGGCTGTAGACAATTAGTCCACGGAATTTTGTATAGCATGCCTTATCTGTGGGAGTTATGTCCACCTTTTGTTTCGTTTATGGGAAGGTTCCAGAATAAGCAACGTGACTTTGTAGTCAACTTGGATTCCACATTGTTTTTCTTTCAGTTAGGATCAACAACAAATAAGGAGAAATAAATTCACTGCCATTACTCCTTGCTAAGACACAGTACTCAAAACAAAACCTCAAGAAAGAAGCTAAAATTAAGTAGTAAAAAGAACCATTTTCTACAAATCTGACAATCCATAGGACTGTGTGTATAGTTTTGCTGTTACCAAAGTTATCAACTGGAAAACTAAATAGCCAGAAAACTAAATAAACTCAGACTTTGCAATTACTAGTGAGGTTTACTGCTATGCCACATAGTTCATATCTTCTCTTGGACACACCAATCTCTCAGAGTCACTTTTTTATTTTATTTTATTTTTTGGTCATATTCATTTATATTATTAATATAAATAATAATAATAATATAATATAATACTTATTTTATATTATGATTGTATTATATTTTATAATATATTAATATAATATAAATATTAATACATACAGCAAGAAGAATGACAAAACAATCAGGGATTATATGAATGTTACATTCATGGTGTTTTGGCTAATTGCATTTGGCAGCTCTGTAAAGAATATCTTTCCTATTTTGATGATTCTAAAATTCTGAATGAGAATCAATATCTATCATATCTCATCTATGTCAACTTAAAACATCTATCTAGACTTAAAAATATCTTAACCCCTAAACAACTGAGGTTACTTGTAAGACTAAACTATCTGGTCTTCAACCCCACTAGAGACTTGAGAAGGAATGAAACTTAATTACTTGAGTGAACCGAAAGTGCAGGTTAGCGCTTCCAAAATGAGAAAAAAAAAAATGACAGAGACAGTTTGTTACCTGAACAGTCATCCAAAACTCTCTATGATGTTGGAACATCATTTTCAACCTTGTGGCCCAGTATATCTGACAGACATATTTGTGAGGCAGGAACTATTGAGGAGTTGCTTACCCTGTCTTGGCAGAATTTGGCCATTGACTCTGTCAGTATCAAAGCTTGCCCATTTTTTAGGCAGAATTCTGTTGGTGGCTGAACTGAGAATGTTTTGCCCCATGGCTGTCTTACCACATTTGAAGCCATCTCCTTAAGGAGGTTCTTTGATGCTCATCATCTTCTTGAGGTAGGCTGGGTGTTGCCAGGAGTTAGCCTCTCTTTTCAAAGAATCTGAAGAAGAGTAGATGGCTAGAAATCATCAAACTCAGGGCTGAAATCAATAAAATAGAAACAAAGAAAACAATTCAAAGGAGCAACAAAACCAAGAGCTGATTCTTTGAGAAAATCAACAAGATAGAAAAACCTTTAGCCAAATTAGCTAAAAGAGTTAAGTAAAAGAGGAGAGTATTCAAATCAACAAAATTAGAAATTAAAAGGAAGACATAACACCAGACACAGTGAGGAAATAAAAAATGATTAGGTTGTACTTCAAAAGCCTATATGCCACAAAATGTTAAAATCTAAATGAAATGGACAATTTTCTTGGTAGATACCACCTTTCAAAATTGAATCAAGACCAGGTAAACAAATTAAATAGTCCTATATCTCCTGAGGAAATTTAAGCAGTCATCAAAAGTCTCCCAACCCCTCCTCCACCCCCCCAAAAGCGCAAGGCCTGATGGTTTCAGCACAGAATTCCATCAAACCTTCAAAGAAGAGCTAATACCAATTTTCTTTAAAGTATTCCACAAAATATAAACAGAAGGGACATTACCAAATTCATTCTATGAAGCCACAGTCACCTTGATACCTATACCACAGAAAGACTCCACAAAGAAAGAGAATTTTGGACCAATTTCTCTTATGAATGTTGACACAAAAACACTCAATAAAATACTTGCAAATGGAATCCAAGAACACATAAAAAATATCATCCACCATAACCAAGTAGGCTTTATTCTCAGAGTCACTTTTACTTCTGTTATATAAAAGAGGGTACAACAAAAGTCTATTTAAGGCTCTTGCTTTCTAACATAACTAGAAGTCTAGAGCTGAGCAAGTAAGAGCAATACCCAGCTTTCCTGAAAATTTTACCTGCTTCCACATCATTACAAAATATCTGTGACTCATGAGAGAAGCCATGATTTTATAGTTAATGGCATTATATTCAAATGAGCAGGAAAACATGAATCTAGCTGAATAGAATAGGAGATCCTACACACTAGGAGCATAATTGGAAATTCAAATGAAGTAACCAGAAATATAAAGTGAAAGAAATTGTTTTCGTTTTGGGAGATTGAAAAAAATATGTGGTAGAAAATTATAGAAGAAAAGATGTATGTGTACAGTGTCAAAGCCTAAAATGAGAGCTGAACACTACATGGAGTAATTACATATACTTAGAAGTAAGAGAACAGATGAGTGATTGAATCTTCTGGGAGCTGTGACAAGAGTGGCATTTAACAATTAAAATATTTTTTTATTTTTATATATTGGTATAAGAAAAGCTTCTTTTATGATGCTAAATTATTCCCGTTTGAAGAGATAAGAAATGCTGAAATTAAAAGGAGATGTCAGGTCTGTGTAGAAGAAGAAAGACTTGGATTAAACAAGAAAAAGAAAAATCTTCTCATGGGACCAAAGATCTTACAAAGTAAAACACAGTAAAAAGGAAAAGTTTTTAAATACTGACAGAAAAACGATGGAGCCTTTGGTTAGCTTCAAAGGCTGAGCACAGATTCAATTTGTATCTGGGGATCTGTTAAAGAAGCTCAGCAGTAAGTCAGTATCCTTCTGAATTTACTTGTGGTTGAAAATGGTCTGATGGGAAAAAAAAATCTCCTTGCTGTGTGAAATGAACATCTTGCTCTTAAGCGTGTTTGCGTTGCTGCATTGGTTTCTTTTTTTCAATTTGTCTCAACTAATATATTAAATTGCTTGAAGTATGAAAATCTGAGATGTAAGACCTGCTATGTTGGCCACAGAATATAATAGGAAATGAAATATCAGGAAGCTTTTAACTTACATATTAGAGCTTTGTGAATAGGTGTAAGTGAAATGTAAATTAAACCAAGAAAAATGTTGCAGGGCAACATTACACTAAATTAGACAATTGATGTAGGTTTTTCCAGTGTGCTTATCAGACACTCTTACTGTGTAAGTGTTCATCTTATGATGTTGAGAGATGTTGTTTCTTGGCACATTACTGTATGTCAGCTGCTGTACCAACGACACTACACATTTCTTTTAAAATTTTCTAATAACCCAAGTGGTTACAATTGACATCTACTACTAGTGGAAATACCCTGAGAGTTGGCTGTCCATTAGTGGTCTCACTGTTAGCTGTACTCTGTAAACAGTCTGCTGTTCTTAGTGTCTGGATGACCTAGTTGATAAGAAAAGCAGATCCTGAAAGATTAACATTCCTAGGTTATTGCTACCCATCGCTTTGAATTCACTTTATTAATTAAGGTTACTTTGATGTTTATTTTATTTTATTTAAATTTTTTAAAATTTATTTTATTAATTTATTCTTGTTACATCTCTATGGTTATCCCATCCCTTGTATCCTCCCATTCTCCCCTCCCTCCCATTTCCCCCTTATTCCCCTCCCCTATGACTGTTCCTGAGAGGGATTACCTCCCCCTGTATATGCTCATAGGGTATCAAGTCTCTTCTCAGTGACCTGCTGTCCTTCCTCTGAGTGCCACTAGGTCTCCCCCTCCAAGGGACATAGTCAAATGTGAGGCACCAGAGTACTTGAGAAAGTCATATTCCACTCTCCACTCAAGTGTGGAGACTGTCTTGTCCATTGCCTAGATCTGGGTAGGGGTTTAAATTTTACTGCCTGTATTGTCCTTGGCTAGTGCCTTAGTTTGAGCGGGACCCCTTGGCCCAAATCTGCCTATCATAATGTTCAACATGTAGGTTTCTAGGACCCACTGGATCCTTCTACATTGCTATTCTCACATGGTTCTCTTATCTAGAGTCCCTATAGGATATCTTCCCCTCTGTCCCAGTTTCCTGGTAAGGGAAGGTTTTCGTGGGACATTTACATTGGGCTAGTATGCAGATATAAGTGAGTATATACCATTTGAGTCTTTCTGCTTCTGGGTTAACTCACTCATTATGATCATTTCTAGCTCAATCCATTTATCCACAAATTTCGGGAATTCTTGTTTTTAATAGCTGAGTAGTATTCCATAGTGTATATGTACCACAGTTTCTTTATCCATTCTTCTACTGAGGGACATTTAGGCTGTTTCCATGATCTGGCTATTATGAATAAGGCTGCTATGAACATGGTTGAGCAAATTTTCTTGTTGTGTGCTGGTGCTTCTTCTGGGTATATTCCAAGGAGTGGAATAGCTGGGTCTTGAGGAAGCCCTATTCCCAGTTTTCTGAGATAGCACCAGATAGATTTCCAAAGTGGTTGTACAAGTTTGCATTCCCACCAGCAATTAAGGAGTGTTCCTCTCTCCCCACATCCTCTCCAGCATGTGGTGTCGCTTGTGTTTTTGATCTTAGCCATTCTGATGGGTGTAAGATGGAATCTCAGAGTTGTTTTGATTTGCATTTCCCTGATGACTAAGGAGATTGAGCATTTCTTTAAGTGTTTCTCAGCCATTTGAAATTCTTCTGTTGAGAATTCTCTGTTTAGTTCCAAGCCCCATTTCTCAATTGGGTTATTTGGTTTGGTGGTGTTTAATTTCTTGAGTTCTTTATATATTTTGGATATTAGACCTTTGTCAGATGTAGGGTTGGTGAAGATCTTTTCCCAGTCTGTAGGCTGTCGCTTTGTTCTCTTGACAGTGTCTCCAGCCTTACAGAAGCTTCTCAGCCTCATGAGGTCCCATTTATTAATTGTTGACATTAAGGCCTGGGCTGTTGGTGTTCTGTTCAGGAAGTTGTCTCCTGTGCCAATATGTTCCAGGCTCTTCCCCACTTTTTCTTCTAACTGACTTAGTGTCTCTGGTTTTATGTTGAGGTCTTTAATCCACTTGGATTTGAGTTTTGTGCAAGGTGACAAATATGGGTCCAGTTGCATTTTTTTTACACATAGACATCCAGTTAGACCAGCACCATTTGTGGAAGATGCTATCCTTTTTCCATTGAATGGATTTGGCTTCTCTGTCAAAAATCAAGTGACCATATGTGTGTGGATTCACATCTGGATCTTCAATTCGATTCCACTGATCAACCAGCCTGTTGCTGTGCCAGTACCATGCTGTTTTAATTACTATTGCTTTATAGTACAATTTGAAATCAGGTATGGAGATTCCTCCGGAGCACCTTTTATTGTACAAGATCGTTTTTGCTATTCTGGGTTTTTTTGTTTTTCCATATGAAGTTCAGAATTGAACTTTCAATGTCTTTAAAAAAAATGTGTAGGTATTTTGATAGGGATTGCATTGAATCTGTAGATTGCTTTTGGTAGGATGGCCATTTTTACTATGTTAATTCTCCTGATCCATGAGCAAGGAAGATCCTTCCATCTTCTCATGTCATCTTCAATCTTCTTCTTCAGAGTTTTGAAATTTTTTTCAAACAAGTCCTTCACTTGTTTAGTTAGAGTAACTCCTAGATATTTTATATTGCTTGTGGCTAATGTGAAGGGTATGGCTTTCCTAATTTCTTCCTCTGCAAGCTTGTCATTTGTGTATAGGAAGGCTACAGACTTTTTTGAGTTAATTTTGTATCCAGCCAACTTGCTGAAAGTGTTTATCAGCTTTAGGAGTTCTCTGGTGGAATTTTGAGGGTCACTTATGTACACTATCATATCATCTGCAGATAGGGATAGTTTGACTTCCTCCTTTCCCATTTGGATACCCTTGATCTCCTTTTGTTGTCTTATTGCTCTGGCTAGAACTTCGAGTACTATGTTGAAGAGATATGGAGAGAATGGGCAGCCTTGCCTTGTTCCCGATTTTAGAGGAATTTCCTTGAGTATTTCACCATTTACTTTGATTTTGGCTATTGGCTTGCTGTATATAGCCTTTATTATATTGAGGACAGTGCCTTGTATCCCCGATCTCTCTAAAACTTTAAACATGAATGGGTGTTGGATTTTATCAAATGCTTTCTCTGCATCTAAAGAGATGATCATGTGGTTTTTTTATTTTCAGTTTGTTTATATGGTGGATTACATTGATGGATTTCCGTATATTAAACCATCCCTGCATGCCTGGAATGAAGCCTACTTGGTCATGATGAATGATATCCTTTATGTGTTCTTGTATTCGTTTTGCAAGAATTTTATTTAGTGTTTTTGCATCGATATTCATAAGAGAAATTGGTCTGAAATTCTCTTTCTTTGTTGAGTCTTTGTGAGGTTTAGGTATCAATGTGACTATGGCCTCATAGAATGAATTTGGTAATGTTCCATCCAATTCTATGTTTTGGAGTAGCTTGAAGAGTATCGGTATTAGCTCACCCTTGAAGGTCTGGTAGAATTCTGCACTGAAACCATCTGGCCCTGGGCTTTTTTTGTTTGGGAGACTATCAATGATTGCTTCTATTTCTGTAGGGGAAATGGGACTATTTAGCTTGTTTATCTGTTCTTCACTCAACTTTGGCAAGTGAAATTGATCAAGAAAATCATCCATTTCCCTTAGATTTTTGAATTTTGTGGCATATATGCCTTCAAAGTAGGATCTTATGATTCTTTGTATTTCTTCAGTGTCTGTTGTTATGTCTCCCTCTTCATTTCTGATTTTGTTGATTTCAATACTGTCTCTCTTCCTTTTAGTTAGTTTGGTTAATGGTCTGTCTATCTTGTTGATTTTCTCAAAGAACCAGCTGTTGGTTTTGTTGATTCTTTGGACTGTTTTCTTAGTTTCTAATTTGTTAATTTCAACCCTGAGTTTGATTATTTCCAGACGTCTACTCCTTTTGGGTGTTTCTGCTTCTTTTTTTTTCTAGGGCTTCTAGCTGTATTGTTAAGTTGTTTATGTGCAATGTTTCCAATTTCTTTTTAAAAGCACTTAGTGCTATGAATTTTCCTCTTAACACTGCTTTCAATGTATCCCACAAATTTGGGTATGTTGTTCCCTCATTTTCATTGAATTTCAGAAACTCCTTGATTTCTTTCTTTATTTCTTCCCTGACCCATGTGTCATTTAGGAGAGAGTTGTTTAGTTTCCACGTACATGTAAGCGTTTTGTTGTTTCTGTTGTTGTTGAATTTCAGGCTAAGAACATGGTGATCTGATAGGATACAAGGTATTATTTCAATCCTCTTGTATCTGTTGAGGCCTGCTTTGTGACCTACGATGTGATCAATTTTGGAGAAGGTTCCATGGGGTCAAGAGAAGAAGGTATATTCTTTCTCGTTTGGGTGAAAGGTTCTATAGATAGCTATTAGATCCATTTGACACATGGCATTGGTTAATGATGTTATTTCTCAGCTTAGTTTCTGTTTCAATGACTTATCCTTCAGTGAGAGTGGGGTATTGAAGTCTCTCACTATTATTGTGTGGGGATCGATGTGTGATTTAAGTTTTTTTAGCAGATCTTTTACAAATGTGGGTGCTCTTGTATTGGGAGCATAGATGTTCAGAATTGTGATGTCATCTTGGTTGACTTTACCTTTGATAAGTATGAAGTGTCCTTCTGCATCCCTTTTGATTAATTTTGGTTGAAAGTCTATTTTGTTTGATATTAAAATGGCTACGCCTGCTTGCTTCTTGTGACCCTTTGCTTGGAATATTTTTTTCCAACCTTTTACCCTGAGGTAATGCCTATCGTTATAGGTAAGATGTGTTTCTTGAATGCAGAAGAATGTTGGATCTTGTTTATGCACCCATTCAGTTAGTCTGTGTCTTTTTATTGGAGAATTGAGACCATTGATGTTGAGAGATATTAACGACCAGTGACTCTTAAGAGTCTTAATTTTGATGTTGTTTCCAATCGAGTGTTTGTGTGGTTGTGTTTTTGCCATGGTATAGTTACCTATTTCCTGAGTAATTTTGGTTGTAGCTTGACCCTGTGGGATGGAGTTTTCCTTCTAGTACCTTCTGTAAAGCTGGATTTGTGGATAGGTACTGTTTGAATTTGTTTTTGTCATGGAATATTTTGTTTTCTCCATCAATGGTTATTGATAGTTTTGCTGGGTAAAGTAGTCTGGCCTGTCATCTGTGCTCTCTTAGGGTTTGCAGGATCTCTGTCCAGGCTCTTCTGGCTTTTATGGTCTCTGCTGAGAAGTCAGGTGTAATTCTGATAGGTTTGCCATTGAATGTTATTTGGCCCTTTTCCCTTGCAGCTTTTAATATTTTTTCTTTGTTCTGTATGTTTTATGTTTTGATTATTATGTGACAGGCAGTTTTCCTTTTCTGGTCAATTCTATTTGGTGTTCTGTAGGCCTCTTGTATGTTTATAGGTATCTCTTTCTTTAGGTTGGGGAAATTTTCTTCTATGATTTTGTTGAGAATAGTTTCTGGGCCTTGGAGTCTGATATCTTCTCTTTCTTCAATGCCTATTATCCTCAGATTTCTTCTTTTCATGGTGTACTTAATTTCTTGGATGTTTTGTGTCAGGAGTTTTCCAGATTTGGCATTTTCTTTAATGGTTGCTTCAAGATCTGTGATTGTATCTTCTAGACCTAGATTCGTTCTTCTGTCTCTTGGATTCTGTTAGAAAAGCTCACCTCTGTGTTGCTCGCCTTCTTCTCTGAGGTCTCATGTTCTTGTTTTTCTTTTGTCTGTGTGTTTATCATTGAATCCATTTTCATCTTCAGATCTTGAACTGATTTTTTTAATTTCTTTCATATGATTGTTTGTATATTCCCGAGTTTCTTCCATTGCCTCTTTTTGGGCCTTCAGAGCTTGAACCGTTTTATGTATTTCTTTCATCTGGTTGTTCGCATTTTTCTGAAAATTTTCCAGTTCCACTCTATGAGCTTCTTTTGTGTCTCTCACCCATTTGGCTGTGTCTTCCTGTATTTGATTATGAATTTTATTTGTTTCCTCCATTAATATGCTCCTTATTAAGGATTTGAGGTCATTTTCTTGTATATCCTTTGTATTTGAGCTCTCTGGGTTGTTTTCTTTGGGATAGCTGGAAACTGGAGACGCCATGTTGTTTTCAGTTTTTTTTTGCATATGCTTTTACGCTGTCCTTTAGACATCTTTCTGGCTTTGTTTTTTGTTGGGAGTCTGATGATAGATTCACTCGTTTTCTCACCATTTTTGTAGGCTGGAAGCTCTGATGCTTCACTGTTGTGGATGGCAGGAGGTTAGCCCTGTCATTTTGTGCTCTCACAGCCAGTGATCCTCAGCTCCCCTGTGCTGTGGGTCCTGCAATCGATCTGGGTCTCTGGATGAGCGTTGGGTCAGGCCAAGGTATCCAAAGCCTTCTGGGTTCCCTGCCATGTCCAGCCAGGGACACTGGGCCCGAACCACCTGCCGAGCTCAGTTAGAATCTCAGGGCCTGAACCGTCTGCCGAGCTCAGCTAGAAATTCTGGGCTCAAAATGCACACTGGGTCCAGCCAGAATTTTTGGACTGGGACTGCACACCAAGCTCAGCTAGGAGCTTTTGGCCAAAGTGCGGGCTGTGGTCAGTGATTGACTCAGGCCCGAACCATCTGCCCAGCTCAGCCAGGAATTCTGGGTTCAAACTGTACACTGTGTCCAACCAGCGTCTTAGAGCTGGGACTGTGCCAAAAGCTCTACTAGAGTCTCTGGGCCCAATCTGTCTGCCAAGCATGGTTAGGGACTCTGGCCCTAAACTGCACACCGAGCTCCACCCGAGTCTCCAGGGTGCGGAATTGTGCACCAATCTCAGCCAGAGACTATGGACCCACACTGCACGCTGAATTCATCCTGGAACTCCGGGCCTATACTGCATGGATAGTCCAGCCAGAGTCTTAGAGCCGCCGAGCCTGTATGCACAGCTCAGATAGAATCTCTGGGCCTAAACTGCCTGGCAATTCCAGCTAGGGCCTCTGGGCTGAATCTGCGTGCTGACCTCAGCCTGCGTCAGCACCCCAAAACTGCCCCCTGAGGTGAGCTAGTGTCTTGGGCAGAACTGCTCGTTGATGTGAGCTAGCACCTCCGATGGGACTGAGCTCTCCACCCAGCCTGTGTCACAGCAGGTGAACTGTGGCTGTGCTGAGCTGGCACCTTCGGTGGACCTGAGCGTTCTGCCCAGCCTGCGTCACAGCAGGTGAACTGCGGCTGTGCTGAGATGGTGCCTTCGGTGGATCTGAGCGCTCCGTGCAGCTTGTGTCACAGCAGGTGAACTGCGGCTGCGCTGATCTGGCACCTTCGGTGGACCTGAGTGCTCCGCCCAGCCTGCATCACAGCAGGTGAGCTGTGGCTGTGCTGAGCTGTTGCCTTGGGCAGAATTGCTTGCTGTGCTGAGCCAGCGTCTCCACAGCACTGCCCATTGAGCTGTACCCGGGACTCTGGGGCTGAACTGTCCGCTGAGTCCAGTTTGGGTCACAAGACACCACGCGACCCAAATCCTGTCCAGTGTCCCCTCTCCCGCAGTAACTCCCACCAGCCACCACACTAACCTCCTCCACCGGAAGGCTCTGAGCTGCAAACCTCAGTTGCTGCCGCTGGTGCCACTTGTGCCGCCGCTGCTGCTCTGCTCCAAGAAAATTCGCACTCCTCCCTTGTGCAGGGGCATGCAGGTCCTCCCCAGTTTATTATATTATATTATATATGTTTGTGTTTTATGCTTGTAATCCACTTTGTAAGTGAACATATATCCTCTGGTAGAGCAGCCTGTGATATTAACAACTGAGACAATTCTGTAGGGCCTAATTAAAGTTATTTTCAACTTATAAGTAAATATACAAAAGTTTATATAGTAAAAAGGTATCATGGTATTTCCCCGTATACATAACTATATTAAACATATGCCTTTTCAAATATATCATTTCTTATGGGAAAAAAAGATTCAAAAACTATTTTTCTTCTACCTCTTTGAAATTTGTGGTAGCATTGTAAAATATTTCACTAGGACTCTAATTCATCTTTATAGGCAGTTTATAGGAAGTGTCCTTTAAAAAAGTAATTCTCTACCCTCCTTGCTCATCACTATTAAGTTTTCATATTATTTAACAAATATATCACATATGGCTGAAATTTTGTAGTAATTGTCCTTCTGTGTCTGGTTTATTTCACATAACAAAATGATCTATAGTTCCAGTCATATTTTTTACAAATGTTGTTTCACCCTTTTCATGGCTGAACTGTATTATGAATTGTGTGTAAATGACTATGTGCATGTACTATTTAAAAATGTGTTATCACATGACAGGCAGACATATTTTAGCTATTATCTGTAAGGCAAATCAACATATAAATAGAGCATTCTCACCTTTATGTATATAAAATAAAGAGGAGGAAGAAATAGGAAGAGGATGAGATGGAGAGAGAGAGAGAAGGAACCAGAAAAGAAAGTTTCATTAACTACTAAATATATCCCCAACATTCTCTCAAAGTTATTTTTTATCAATGAATGCATTTATTTCCAGCAATAAATTGTTATTGGCATTTGAAAGGATTTTTCTTATTTTCAAAGAAATATAAAAACCAGTTTTATGTTAGAATAAATCAAAGAATTTAAGAAAGGGAGAAAGATTATAATATGCAAATGAATTTCCTTTCAAGTAATTGGCTTAATGATTAAAGAGGATATCTTTCACTTGGTTTTCTTTCTTTAAAGCAAGATTGCCCACTTACTGCTTTTATATTTTATTTATTGCTTAAGAAATTGATATAGGTATATATAACATATTGGATCAAATTTACCCTCCTTCTTCTCCAAACCTCACACCTGTCCCTTCTCACTTTTTTTCTAATGATTTCATGTATATTCTAAGTCCACATAGTCCAGCCATTATGTGCAAAGGATGAGAGGATTGGCACCTAACACAGGTGCTATTTTTGAAGCCAATTGAAAGCCCCACCCCCTAGATGAAGCCATCAATTGCCAATATTTCTTCTGCTAGTGGTTGGACTTTGTAAGTCCCTCTCTATCCTTGCTGGGATTTTGGTTGGCCTGATTCTATTCAAGTCTTGTGCAAACAGTCATAGCATGGTGAGTCTATATATGAAATGGCCCTGTCATGCCTGAAAAACATTTTTCACAGTAATCCTCCACTACCTCTGGCTCTTACAATCTTCCTACTTCCTGTGATGATCCCTAAACATCAAGAGAAAAAGAACATATCTATGTCCCTCTTCAGTGTGAATACTCCACAATCCTTTGTTTTCCACACATATATCAGTTGTGGGTCTCTTTATTGAAAGTCATCTACTGCAAAACGAAGCTTTGTTGCTGAGGGCTGAGAGATGCACTAAGATATGAGTATTAAGGTGTGTATTTAGGGGATAGTTTAATACTATGTCCCTTCAGCAGAGTAGAAGAATGTATACAAGATCCACTACATTACTACGTGAGGCTCATATTGTAGAAAAGGTCTCTAGTCCAATCTGGATGTGACTGGTTATTCAAATAACATTTGTGCCATTAGTGTACTAGTGGGAATATCTTGCCAGGGTGGTCATTAACGCCCTCTTATTAATCATACACTTATAGTTATAGTCTATGTAATAGCTTTTGAAATTTAAAAAATGCAAAAATATGCTCAATTAAAATACCAGCAATGTTTGAACATTATTTATATGCCATCTTAAATAGAATTATACTGAATGTTCTACCACTAAGTAATTTCTTTAGTCTTTTCTACAAGAAATCCTGTTTGCATTTGGGAGCTTGAGCAGCTGTGTAATATGAACTAGTCTTGGGAGTTATTTGTGCTGCCTAAAGATTTGTGGACCATAACAGAAAGAATAGAGATTGGTGGGAAGGAGCAAACTAGCTGTGAAGGTAGGAGCAATCTGAAAACTTCGGTCTGCAGCACTGGAAAATGAGAACACATCAACCCAGCATTTTCACACAGACCACCTGTGAGCCACTTAGAAAAGTGCAACCTGCAAACATCCCCTTGAGCACAGAATATGGAATAAGTATCCTTTTATCCTTTGACAAAAGTGTGTTTAAACTAAGGAGGAGAGAGATCAACTTTAGAAGTTCAAAAGTATAGACACTTTGTTTTCAAGGTAGGTTCCTTAAGGATCTGCAGTTCAGTTAACAAGATAACTTAACCAAGAAAAATTCTTCCACAAATCCTTAGGGACTAAAATAGTAAGTTTTTTTCTAGGGCAAGGAACTGGAATTCATTAAATTGTACTGTGAGCATCTCATCCTATAATATTAAATGCATTAAAAGACTTTCTATGGCGACATCTGTAAGGTCTGCTACTCCCTGACTCTGTTTGCCTCTTAGATCCAGGGACCATATAAATTAAGTTCTGAAGGCTGACTAAATGTTTGAATTAGCTTGGAATGACATATTATGAATTTGAAATAGAAGGAAAAAAAAGTTCCCTGATACTTGCTTAAAGGAACATACTCACAAATCACAAGCTTAATAGAAAAGAAATGGTTAAGAAAATTATAGCTTCAAGAAGGTTATAATGTAAAAACTCTCTGGGTAAAAGCTGGTATAAGTTTTTTTGTGACTAATGAATTATTATACAATGTAGCAGAATACACTTCACATTTTAATAATATCAGCTTCTACCAGTGTAGTGCTTACTGATATTAGACACATAGCTTGACTTTGTTTACATTGTCCTATTTATCTAAAAATTAACCCTCCAGAGTACCTTGTCCTTTTCATTATGCAGATAAAGTTAAAGAAACAAGAACAAACAGGCTTCAATGAGATTAAAAGACTTTTTTCTAATCCTGGGATTAGAAGCCATATATGGCTGGCTTTTGAGCACAGGATAGATACTGCCATTGATGACAACTTTCCCCATGTTATTCATGCTAAAAAGATGATGAAAATCAATGCTCTTCATTTATCAAGTTGATCATGATAAAAATATAAAATTAAAAGGATATTTTGTATCATTATGTTTGAACATCTCAAATCCTTTCATTTATTTGAATTTTGATAGAAGCATTAATTTCCCTGAGAGGATAAAATCCATTTCTTTTCTACTTTCTATATAAATTCAGAGATAAGCAAGAGAGTAATATATCTAGAAAATAAAAACATTGGGAGTGCAAGTTAGTAGTTTTCCAGATGAAAAGATAACAGAGACAATTTGCTACCTGAATAGTCACCCAAAACTATAATGTTGGAGGATCTTCTCCATCCTACTGGCCCAATATATCTGACAGAAATATTTGTGAGGCAGGAACTATTGCTTACCCTGTCTTGGCAGAGTTTGGCCATTGACTCTGCCTGCATCCACGCTTGTGCTTTTTTAGGCAGAATTCTGTCTATGGTAGAAATGAAGACATTTTCCCCAGTGGCTTGTTTGCCACATTGGAAGCAGGTAATTAAGTTTTTCTTTCTCAAGTTTCTGATGGAATTGAAGACCAGGTAGCTTAGTTTTACAATGAAGCTTAGTTGTTTAGGGATTAAGAATTTTTTTAGGTCTAGACAGATGTTTTAAACTGATAATGACAAGATGTGATAGAGATTGATTTACATTCAGAGTTTTAGATGCACCAAGATAGGAAAGCTGTTTCTTTCAAGGCTGTCAAATACAAATAGCCAAAACACTAAGAATGTAACATTTATTTAACTCTCAGTTGTGTCATGGTTCTTTCTGATGTAGGTAGTTTATTGTATATAAATGTAATAATATAAATATATATGTTAAAAAACATTGAGGTTTTAGTTTGACCAAACTACATTGTAAAAGCTGAAATAGTTTAGTCATTACATGTATTCATCCTAGTAAGGCAGGACAGACATGAGTGTTGAGAGAAAATATTCTCTCCAGGATCAAGAGTCTATCTTTATGAAGAATGTTACTGTGTTTTAAACACTCGTTCCTTAGCAGCTGTTAGTAGTTTTGGAAACTACAGACCCTTGAAGAGGATGAGTCCAGCTTGTGGAAGGGCTTACTTACTAGGGTGAGCCCTTGAAAGTGATAGTCCAGCCCCTGGTTTCTGAACCTCACTGCCTTCTGGTCCATTACCTCACACCTCTACAACCATGTCCTCCCCATTATAGTAGATCAAGACCTTGTAAGACAGTGAACTAGAATGTATCTCCATTCCCCACTGTGGTTGATGTCACAGATTTGTCAAGACTGCATAAAAGTAACTAATACGAAAGTATTTCATTTTAAAAATTGTTCACCAGATAAATCACTGCATCTCCAGAGAGAAACGAAGTAGAGAATCTGTTTGACAAGAATAACAGGCCTGTGTTGGAAGAGAATTTCAGCATCCCTTCTAATGTCTCTCTTTCCTTACTGAGATTAGCATCTAATCCCAAAATTAGGTCTCTCTAATGAAAGAGTAGGATCCTAGAACAGGCCGGCTGCCAATTTAAAAGGCGATTTCTTATTGCTCTTTCAAAGAAGAGACTATAGCTTCTCTTTTCTATTCTCTTGGCTCGGCTTATGAAAAAGATAAATTTTGCCTCTGATAAGGTTCAGATGTGAGTGTTCTGCTACACTAATTAAATCTACTGCAGGGCTACTTTATTTCAGATTGAAAGTATATTGTATTATTTCTCTCAACTCAGTAGGTCTATTCTTGTTTTCTAAAGTAAAATATCAAGAGTTCCAAAATGAGATTTAACGATGTTATTACTAAATGTAATAAAAACCTATAAATCCTATAATCATTAATAGCACTTGACTTCAGTAGAAGACCATTTTTGCTTTCAAATTTACCAGGAGTGTTTAGAAGCTATACCCACTAAGCTTTAAGAGAATTGGTGCATAAACTTTAACATTTTTGACAAAATGTGTTAGAAGTTGGAAATGAAAAGAATTTTCATTTTTCAATTCTTCTCCATCTGTGTTAGAAGGTTTCTCAATACCTGGGGACATGATAATAGGTTTTGAATCTTCAGAACCTGATGCCTTTATTATTTTTGGCAGTAGGTATTTGCTATGTCTCTTAAAACACTGTCTCACATTTACAACTTTAAAAAGCATTGTTATTATCAGATTTTAGAACAGATATCACATTTAAATAAATAATCCTGAGCCCCTTATTTAATGTTAGCTAAAACTATAACCACGGCTCCGTTATTTCATGTGAAAAGAAAGAATGTTACTTACTGTGGTTGTGTGGCAACCTTTCCAGATCAAAGCATTAAACATATTGTTGTAGTCTTTCTATTAAAATAACATTTTTTATTGTTTGTGAATTTCACACCATGCACCCGAGTGCTACTTATTTTCCAGTCCTTCCATAGCTGCCTGCCACCATTGTAACCCCCCCATCAATAAAATAAAATAAAAATGAACTAATAAGTACACATCTCCCCAACTCCTTTGGGCAATGGCCTAATCCTCCATCAACCACTGCCTTTCTCACACTCCTCAGAGGTGGAATGGCTCTGGTTCTTCTCTGCATGTACCATTGTGCTCCTCCGTCTTTCTCATTTCTCCATCACTTGTTTGTTGCATTAGAAGCTGCAGGGAGTCATGCAGCATACCCTTTTGCCCGTACAATTTTACTTGCAAATGTTCATTGCAATGAGTCATTGGTTTGGTTCAATGTCTCTGGCTCTTGCTACACCCTGGATACTGGACCATCACTTGGACTCTAGGATATTCTTCTGCTTTTGCCCTCACTCATGGAGATCATGCAGTTTTAGTTCTGCAGGACTGGCTCCCTCATGCAGTCAGGCAGCTAATAGATGATGTAAGTATTGTGTTAGGCCAACTCAAAGTCCTGGATCTGGGCCTCGGTGGCAGCTGAGTTGGTCAACTGGTAGCTCTCAGGTGCTGCCAACCCTGTGGGAGGTGGAGTCAGTTCTGGGAACACTTTCTACTTGATTCTGACTCAGTGTCTTTCACACAGTCGTCATTCAGTCATTGTCCAGGGCTGTAGTCAACCAGATTACAAATCTCATTTCTAAACTTTCTCATGCGGTAGGCAAATTACTATATTTTATTGCTGGTCAAAGGCTTCAATTTCTCACCCACGAATCTCTTCACATGCTACATAAATGCCATTATGACATGGCAATTGTATTCCCTCAGGTAAGTGATAGGAGAGAAACTAAAAGAGTGAAATCATATTGTCATTTATGTCCCAGTGTTTCAATACCAGTTTCTTTTGCCTTATCCCACTTGTGATGAGTCAGCAACTCTAGTAATGTCTGCATTGGTGGGTGTAGGTAGCAATTACTGAGGACTGTCTTGAAGATCGGCTTGTATAACACGCAAATGAAAATATTTCTCGATTTTTTTCTTTTCACTAGGATACTGCTGCTTACTCTGTATAAAATAAGCTCAACTTATAATTTGTCAATTTCAATTTTAGACAGAAATCTGTGGAATGTTTTAGTGCATTTCACCTGCCATCTATAGAAGACGCAGCACAACTTCTTAATTGTCTTTTTTTTTTTCCCTTTGAATTCTGAGTTACTGGTGCTTGAATGATGCATCTTCAAGAAGTTCCAGCCATATATCTGCCACACAAATAACTGAAAACATACTTAAAGCTGGTGATATAGCATGCTTCCCTCAGGGTTGCTTTGCCCTGGGAAGTCTGCTTTCGGGTGATGGTTTTCTCCATGTTCCATCTTCACAGTAACAAGGGAAACACTAGCAGCATCTTCCTGAGTTGAGCTCTGCGTGGGCTTCCTTGAAGGCAGTCCCCCAACCCCCTTCCGTGTGGTGAACTCACAATCTCTTCCTGGTGTTCTTCAAGACAGTGATGTTACTCTTCTCAGTTGTTTCCTTGGCACAAGGAACCAACAAAATCCCATTTCTGGAACTGAGTAAATGAGGAGTTAGATATGAGAGAACTGAGGAAAAGTGCAGCAGTACTTTGGCAGCTCTGCTTCCTGGCAAAGCAGGGTGGTATGCATGAAGGGACCAGGGTAACTATAGCTATATCTCAATACCCAATGCTCAAAATGCCCCTTTGTGCTGAAATGCACTAGCAGCTATAGCTGGGCTCTACCTACCTTTTGAGAAACTAAGCCACCAGGGTAATTAAACATGTGCCACACATGCAAACAGAGTCTGCACTTTGAAGCAATCTTGGCATCATTATGTCACTTGCATTGCTTTTTAAAAAAAAATCTTTAATTCCCACCTCCACTTTTATGGTCTCTTCAAATGATCATGGATAGAAATACTCTAAAAAGGAGAGCTAGTCTATTTTACTTGGGAGGGTAAAGTGAGTACCTAATCCCCATGAATATGCCATATGCTCCATAAACATTGAAACACTCCATGTAGATCCACCATACAGAGTCCGCTATACTGCCATGCCTTCTCCACAACAGCCCACTTCAGCTTATGGGGCATGTGCTTTGCTCAGCTGCATTAAATAAACCTCTTCTTAAAGCATTTGTGTCTCTCAGTTGAACTCTTGTCTTAGTGAAGACTTCTTAAACAGGTACCAAGAAGAAACTTTTTCCATTAGCAGGACAATAGTTCCATCACCTTGAAATCCAGCCAGTATTTCTCTTCAAGCCTGGGGACAAGCTTCATTAAGCTACAGTCTTTTACTTGGTCCTGAATATGAAGAATAACTTGTGTCATATTATTGTTAATCTGTTTCTGCCTTCTCAAACCTGGTGCTAAAATGTAAAGTTAGAATGTGAGCTGCACGCCACAGAATACGTGAAACTCAGTCTGCAAACTCACAGAGAAACTTATTCTTCCTAAAACTTAGCTCTCACCTCTTCTGCCACAGAGCTCTAAGTCTTGTGAGCCACTAGCATCTGTGTGGCTCACCTCTTCACCTGCCCTATACAAGGATATTTCTAGGTTAAGGGGCATCGCAGTAGCCACTCCCTACTATTGAAGTGTTTTTTTTTGTTATAGATTCAGATTAAAATACTAGAAGCCCCATGGTGTAAAGACACAGCCTTCTGCCACAGTGGTTAAGTGCCATTTGGATGTGATTCAGCAACTCAAAAACAAACAAAAATATGACCAAGTTCCAGCTCCAAGTTTGTTTGTCCATTGCTACAACATCACATTTCATTTCTCGATGTTGGTGGCTAATGTTGTCCTCTTCAAAGCTGTACCCCAAACTGTGCATCTTCTCCTGATGCCGGGGCACCTCCTGTGATGTGTAATCTTGATTGTTCACATGATTTGATTGAGAAATAAGATGGTAAAGGACTCCTCTGTGTGTGAGTATGGGAGTATAGAGGGGCAATTAGGTGCCAGGGGCTGTGATCTCATCAACAGTTTAAGGCATTGATGGCTTCAGAAATTTGAACAGACTATTGAGCCATGCCAGAAATGGAAAGAAGTGGCCTGGCTGAGAAAGTATACCATTCATTCATAGTGTGGTTTTCATGGGCTTGCCCTGCCAATTCTATTCTTGTATTTGTTATGTTTCCTGTTTGCTATTAGGAGAAACTCATGTGACATTTAGTCCAGCTTTCCTGACCACATGGGGCCAAGGGACCATGGATTGGACTCTCCAATACCATGAGCAAACCAAAATCATTTCTCAGTTAAATTGTTCTCTTAAGTGTTTTAGATGCAGCCATGAAAAGTGCCCATGGTCTGTGAAATAAGTCCTCACTTATACTCAGAAGCCTACACACAAATTGGAGACATGAGGATAGAAGGGGACTTGCTGAGAAGGCTTTCATCTGGAGAGCACTATGAATGGTCTAAAATTTATTATATCAACTCATGAAACAATTGAACTTAAAAAAAAAGAAACTGATGAACCTGCCTGGAAAAAAAAAAAAAACAGGTATCTTTGTATTATTTTTATCCAGAAGCTGGTTCCTGAAGACATAAAAAGACCATGACTCAGCTAAGTATGCCCAGTTTATCTTTCAGACTGACCTCCTAGATAAGACAAATAGGTTGTATTTAAATTAGAGAAAGAACAGAAACCAGCTTGGGTAGGTTATAGTGACTGAATACTGTGAACAGAAACACAGCAAGTCAGGAGAAAAGTCATCTCTTCACTAGTGAATGGAGATTTTCTTATGGGCTAGTAACAGAGACTTAAAAAGAATAAAATCTCCATTACCCAGGAGCATGTAGAGTGTCTCTCTGTATGTATAGCTATGCCCTAACCATGTAATACTTTCCTATGGAATTTGGGGAAGAGATAAACAGGGGAAAGAAATAATTTTTCGTCAAAAAAAAATCTACTGTTTTTCCTTCTTAGCTGCACTCTATGCTGCACATCACAATGATATGCTTTCGAGCCCCTTTCTTTGCCTGAACCACTTTTCTTAAATGTCAACAGTAGACTCTTGAAAGCCAAATCCAACAAATATTTCTCGTTCCCTTCCAACATGGTCTCTCTTTGATATTTGAAACTATGCTTTTGAAATAGCTTTTTCCCTCTTTCTTTGTATTTTTATCAAGCTTTTCTTTCTCCCTCACCTTCCTTAACCCTGTATGTTCTAGTCTTCTCTAAATGACTTTTCTTTTTGTCTTCCTAGGGACAACATTCTTTGCAGTCCTGGAGAAAAGTTGTTTCTCAGGAAATTGTTTCCAGCTCTATTGGTTAGAACCATGTGCTATCTACTATAGCTATCCACCATTTTTCCCTTCTTTCCTCGGTTGTATCTCTGACAACAGTTCAGTGTCGTATGGATACATATATTAAACTCCCAACTTCCGATTGAGCATATAGCAGTCTTTTAATATTCCAAATGGTCATGTCCAACATTAAATGCTTTCATTATTCTTATCTTTTTCTTTCTTCCCCTACCTCCACCATAACTTCCTTTCCTAGTGTAGCTTTTACCTCCACAGACTTGCAGTTTCTGAGTTACTTCAGGAGAAACAACCTGGTCATCTTTAGTTCATACTTTTCCTCATTTCCTCTAGCCATTTAGGCAAAGAGCCGCTGTTTATCTGAGGATTTGTCATGCTCTGGTATCAGACTCGGCTCCTTCCCAGATCTACAATTTACTGGCAACGTGATCCTCACCAAGCTGTTTAAGTCTCTTAGGTTTTCTTCCCTTTAAAAGAGGCATGATAAATAGAATGTGTCTCTTAGTACTATAATGAAGATTGAATGAGATAAACACTGCTAATCCTGTCACCTCAGTGCTGATCACAGGAATAAGGCCGTGAATATACAGCTATTGTTTCCGTATTTTTAAAACTTCTGAATTGTCTTTTGGCTGTGGGCTTTCTCTCATACTGTAAGACCGCACCGACTTTATTTTCTTGTGGGAAAAGGACTATTTCACCTGACTGGGCTTCTTATTTATGAATCCTCAACTCTACGTCCATCATTCATACTGTCACAAGCTTTATCTCACTAGAGCCCAGACCCATAGATGCTATCTCCTGATGCTTTGCTGCTCCAGCTGCTTGCCTGAGTCCACATGATAATGTTTACTTCCTAGTGTGATGTACAGTGCCTTTCCTAAGCTTCTTACAGCTTCCTTTCTCCTTCACACACTAGGCTGGAGGAACACTGCTCCTACCCACTATTCACTGCTCCTGAGGGCTCTTTCATAAGCCCATCGCTTTTGTATTTCCAATTGTTTATTCTTGCAATTGTAATTTAACTGCAAAAATTTCCCCTCCATTTCTTCCCTTTAAGTCCCCTCATAAACCCTCTGCACTCTCAAAATTTTAACTTCTTTTTTCACTAATTGTTATATTGCAAACATATTTGTATTTGGATATACATATATATCCCCAAATATATGTGTAAACACAACCAGAAAGCATTCAAAGTAATGAATTACAACTCTAGTAAAAATTCTCAGTTAGAACTTTTAAAATATATGCTCTTCTCTGCCAAATTAGTTCATGTTTTAGTCATCACATGAGTTCAAATGTTACTTGTATGTATGTACTCAGGGATGACTATTTGATGCTAGACAACCAATTGGGGTGCTTTTCCCAGGAGGACCATCTCTCATCATCCCAGCTGTACACAGTTACCTGTGGTTCTTTGTGCAGGCCTGAGGCATCAAAAGTTTTTCCCCTGATCTGGTTTGTCCTATTTGCTGGTGTCATCCTTGCTCAGTTCATGCCTTGGTGGTCGTGTGGTGATACGTTACAAGCATAGGCTCTGATGTTACCAGGAGACACAGTCTCATGGCAAACTTCCCTACATCTTCTGGCTGTTACACATCTTTCTGCCATGGCTTTTTCTTTGTTGTTTTGTTTTGTTTTGTTTTGTTTTTTCCTCTAAAAAAGTGAACCCTAACTCAGAAATGCTCTAAGCTTTTTGAACTTTAGGTAGAAGTTATTTTTATACTTGATTTACAAATTTTCTTATTACCAACCATATGTACATACATATATATAGCAAAAATTTGCACATACACATATATGTATATATACATGTATATATACACATGTATGTGTGTGCATATGTGTACACACACACACATGTTCCACAGTAGTGTTTATATTTTCATTTCTGTAGCTGCATTGTAAATGACTTAAGAGCTGACCATGTTCCTTTCCTTACACTCAGTTATCACATCCGGTTGACTAAATTTATGAGTGCAAAGCCCTTATGGAAATGACTTTACAATTCTAATAAAAATTCTAAGTTAGACATTTAAAACATGTGCTGTTCTCTGCAAAATCAGTTCATGTTTTAGTCACCATTTGTTTGCCTTCTTATTACTCTAACATTGTACAAGAAAGCGCACATCAATGGGCAGCCTGCCTTGCTGGCTCACTGTGAAACACAGAGGAAAGGGGGGAAGACAGAATCTCCACAACGGAACAACTAATATATTAAGAATAAAATATGAACTATAACTGGTACTTAGAGTAAATGAACAAGCCAACATATATTTTTGAAATTGAAATACCAAGAGTAGTTACAATGAGGACCAGATAGATATAATTTGATGAAGCTACTGCAGGCTTTTCACATCTGGAGAATATTTAGTTTTGACTTTATGTAGAAACAAAGACAGCTTAAGAAAATTCAACTTTGTTCCCTTTAATTGGCAAATCCATGTTTAGTGCTAGTGTAGTTTTGTTTCATAGTCATACTTATTTCCTGGTTTTCTTGAGGTTCTTGGCCGCCAAGGAGCCATGTTTAGTTAATGAGCAAAGCCTTTCCTCTCTAGCACTATTGAAACATGACCACAAGCTATTTGTCAAAGAGCACATTTTGAATATTTAAGTGATATGTCAATATATTTTGAATTGCATACAAACAGAAGGAAGAAAAACATGGAAATGAGATCTATTGAACCTCTTTCAAATCCCTCAATGCTTCATAATATTTTAATTTTCAAAATAAATGAAAATTTAATTTGTCTTCACAATAACATGGTTTCAAAAGAGATCATCATATAAATGCATTATTAGTAATTAACCAATCCTACAGTTAGGAACATTTTAAGCTCTGAATTATTGTAATTAATAGTACACAAAATAGTTCTGTGAGGTAAAACTTTTCATGAGTAGAACATAAAGACAATATCCATTTGCTTTGTCACCTATAGTACGAACTCGTACTTCGCTTGCAGATGTTCATTGCAATGAGCATAAGGCTTCTGGTACTCTATCAATACTGGGTCCTCACTGGGTTTCCTCTCTGAGATCCTGTAGCTTTGGATCTGTAGGACCAGCCCCTTCATGTACTCCACCAGTTTATCAGCAGGGTAGATGTTGGTGTGGGCTGATTCAAAGCCCTAGATCTGGTCCTGAGAGATATATGAATTAGACAGCCAGCCAGCTCTCCTCCACCCACACCACCTTGGAGAGTTCTCAGGGCCTGCCCTAGCTGGCCTGTTCATGCTGCAGCCAAGAGCCAGTTCTCCTGCTCTCAGAGCTCAGGGCTGTCTCACTTGCAACCCCCAAGACCAGAACCATCTTTATCTTGCTGTCCGGGTGAAGTGAAGGGCTTGCTCTCTTGAGTGTTGTAGTATAGTCCCGGTGGTATTTTTATAGAAATAGAAAAAATAACATTAAAATTTATACAGAATGACAAACAACTCTGTAAATTAAGACAATCTTGAGAAGGAGAAAAGCTGGAGGCCTGGTGCTTCTTCTTGTGGAAATCTATTATGACCTATGATAATCAAAACAATACAATACTACCATGAACACAAATATACAGATTAATGTGAACAATAGAAAATGTAAGCCCATGCATATGCAGCAAGCTGAACCTTGATAAAGATGCCAAGCATATACAATGAGGAGAGGCCAATCTTTTTTTTTTTTTTTTTTTTTTTTTTTTTTTTTTTTTTTTTTTTTTTTAACAAATGGTGTTAGGAAAACAAGGCAACCACAGGAAAAAGTATGATTTTGAACCATTATCTTATAACATATGTAACTCAACATGCTTTAAAGACATAAAATTCAGATGTGAAACTATAGAACTACATGAAGGAAATATAGACAAACAATTTTGATTTTTGTCTGTGGCAGTGGTTTTTTTTTTTATAGATTGTGAGCGAAAAATGTGAGCAACACAATAAAGAGGACAAACAGATCTGTATGAAATAAAACAGCTTCAATAAAAGAGAAGATGGAAAAGATAACAAATAGAAAAAATATAAATCATAAGTTTAATAAATTAAAGTTTATATCCAAAATTTAAAATATCTGTATACAATCCAACAGAAATAAAATGAATAGCATGGGCTGAGGGAAGAAGTGAATATTTGTCATAGTTTCCATTCTGTTGCTGTGATAAAATTCCAAAATAAAAGCAACTTAAATCAGGAAGTGATTACTCCAGCCCACAGGTCAAAGTTCAGTCCTTCACGGAAGTGAGAGCCCAGTAGCAGGAGCTTGAAGCAGCTGTCACATCACATCCATAGCGAGAAAAACAGAGGGATGCATGCGTGTTTGCATGTCCTCAGCTTGCCTTTTCCATTTTATACAGTTCTTGACAGGGTGTGGTGACAGAAAGGTCAGAGCTTCAAGGCCAACTTACTACTCATAAAGCTTCTGTCTTCATTAACTCTCAACCAATACCTTTATTATTGATTGATTGATATCTGTTTTGGGGTGTTTTGCCTGCATTATGGCTGTACACCATGTGCATGCAGTACCCTAAGAGGCCAGAGAGGGCATTGGGTCTCTGGGAACTGGAATTGTAGATGGCTGTAAGCTGCCATGTGGGTGCTGAGACTTGATGCTGGGTTCTCTAAATGAAGTGTAAATGCCTTTAACCATCGAGTCATCTCTTCAGTCTCTTGATCAGTATCTTAAAGAGTTTTGTATATCTAACACTTCAGACTTATTAGCTGTGAGCTATCCTTTATAATTTCCAAAACAACTACAATAACATTGATTATCATTATTGTAAATTGGATAAAAATTGTACCACGTGAAATACAAATCAGAATAATTTTCTGATAAAGAATTATGCTGGGCATTGTGACTGATTCTTGTAAAATGATCTATTTTTTATCATATTTGGGTATCTTTTAGAAAGCAAAACACATTAATTCTTGCTCAATGGTAATTGCTTCTTTAAAAACACTCAAAGAAAGATAAACAGTGAAGATTTAGGTTTACAAGGGCAATGCTTCCCATACTGACCTGAAGGAGCTTCCTTATATAGTGTTCTTGGAAACCGAAAGCTAGGGAGTTGCTAAATACTCTGGAATCACAATCTGCAGACAGTTTCTTGAACCTGAGCCTAAAATTACTGTCATATAAATGGGAAGGTCAACTTCCTTTAAGGATGTACATTCTTTTTAATCCTAGAGTGCGGCAGATGCCTGATTATTTTAAGTGGATCTTATGCTAACGCTGTGGTTTAAAGTTGAGCTATTCTGTCTTGCCTTGATGCATTCCCAGAGTACATTGTGTATCTGCAAATATTTATCCCTGATATAAATAGCGGAATCACACCTGGTTTTATTAGGCTATTTCTCTTCAACTTAAATTGATAGGTTTTTAAAAGATAATTATTGATAATCAGAAATCATTAAAATACTTTAAAGTTTTATGACTACATGCATAGCATGTATACTCTTTATTATTATTATTATTATTATTATTATTATTATTATTATTATGTTCTAAGATAATTTTGTACATGTGTGCCATACAACTTTAATCCCATCCCCTGCCTCTCTGCCATTGGCATCTATATTCCTCATCTTCACAAATCTTTCTCATGTTCATGACTATTTATTTTGTTTGGTGATCCATGATGAGTAACCAATGTTGTGTGTGTGACTATGGGTTGACCACTGTCTATTGGAGCCTGGTAGGCTCATCAGAATGTATATAACTACAGAGGATGAAATATTTTCTCCCAAAGCCTTTCAGGAACTCAGAGATAGTGTATATGGCCCATGAGATCCTCCACCTTCCTTGACTTATTAATGTTAGGGTGGGTCAGTCTTGTGTTGGCTAATGCAGGTGACTAGAGTTTTTTTTTTTTTTTTTTTTTTTAAGATAGCTGCAATTGGTGTATTAAGTGTAGAGAATGGGATTTCATAGCCCCACAATTACCTCCTGGCTCTCAGTACTTCCCATCCCCTCTTCTGCAATGGTCTCTGGCTTTCAGGAAGAGAGTCATAAGTGTCTTATTTAGTTCTGTATACTTCCGCGTAATCATTTTCTCCAGGGATCTCTTCAGTTACTTCATGTACTTACTAAATTTATCTTTTGTTTAAACTAATTAAATTTTTATTAAATTAATAAACTTTAAACTTTTTTATTTTTTATTTATTAACTTATTTAGATAGCATCTACTTACAATCCCAGCTGCTCTGGAATTCACTATGGATACTAGGCAGGTCTCAAATTCACAGAGACCCACCTATCTCTGTCCTCTTGTAGCTGAAGTTAAAGGTGTGAACAGTTCCAGAACCTCTTCTTTCTTTAATTGATAAGCACTGATGAAATTGTATGTATAAGTAACATTACTAGGACTAAACAAGTTATAATTAGTAATATATGCATATGCATAGATGTATTTGCATGCAAAAGCAATTATTGAAAAAATAGTAAAAGAGAGCAGGAAAGGGTAAATGGAAGAGTTTGAAGGAGGATAGGAAAGGGAGACATGTTGTAACTGTATTATATTTTCAAAGCTAAAATAATAAAATATCAAGCTCTACCATGATTGTTCAGAATAAATATGTGTGAATCCTATTAGTGAGGAGAATATAATTTTCTACTTCGAGAATCATGCCTTTACATCAGATATATGATTTTATTTTTGTCATAGGATACATATATATCTTCAAAAGAAAAACATCAACTTCACATGTCTTTGCTATAGCTAATTTCAATTCTGAGACTGATAGATTGTTATTGTCTTTTGTCATGAGCTGTATAACAGTTTTAAAAACTGAAATAGAATTGTATTATTTCCCCCCTTCTCTTCTTCCCTCCAGTGCCTCTCAGCTACCATCCCTTGACACCCTCCATGTCCACAGCCAAGTTTCAAGTTATAGCCTCAAATTCTTTGATTATTATTGTTACACACATACAATATGTGTGCATGTATATATGTATATGTGTATGTACAAATATCCAAAAACACAGCCTACTGAGTCTATTTGCTTGTTTGTGTATATATGGTTTCTGATCACTTCTTATTTAATGGCCAATATGGCGGTTCATCCCTGGAGAGGTTATTCTTCTCCCAGAAGTCATTAGTTGCCTGTAGTTTTTTGTTTGTTTGTTTAGGGATTATGGGATCCCATGAAAGTTTCTAGAAGGAAAAAATGTGGTGGTTTGAAAGAAAGTGGTCCTGAAGACTCATGCGGAGTGGCAGTATCATGAAGTATGGCCTTGTTAGAATAGATGAGGCTTTGTTGTAGGAATTGGGTCACTAGGGTTTGGCCTTTGAGGTCTCAAATGCTCAAGCCAGGTCTAGTGTGACATTTACTTGTTGATGCCTGCCTGCTGATACAGATGAGGAACTCTCAGCTCCTTCTTTAGTACCATGCCTAAGCTGCCATGCTTCCTGCCATGATGATAATGGATAACCCTCTGAAAATATTGTCCTTTGTAAGAGTTGCTATAGATGTGGTGTCTCTTTACAGGAATAATAAGTAAGACAGAAGAATAAGGAAAGAGAGAAAAACGACAGAACACACCATACAGATGCTGGATGAACTCTGATATCTTTGTTAAAATAAGATTTAGAGGTTTCTTTTTGTTTTGTTTTGTAAACTCAATATACTTTTAGAATTTTGAGTGACTAAGTTTTTGAAATTTGAACTTCTTTTTAATTTTTTTCTTTTTTAAACATATACATTTATATTATTACACATATATACAAAAAACTACATACAGCAAGAAGAACCACAAAACAATCAGGAATTATATAACTGTTACATTCATAGTGTTTTGGCTATTTATACTTGGCAGCCTTGAAGAGAACATCTTTTCTATCCCGGTGAGTCCAAAATTCTGAATGTAAATCAGTATATATCATATCTCATCTCATCAACTTAAATCATCTTCTAGACCTAAAAACTTCTTAATCCTTAAACAACTAAGCTTAATTGTAAAACTAAACTATCTGTTCTCCAACCCCATCAGAGAAGGAATAAAGTTAACTACCTGAGTAAACAGGAAGTGCAGGTTAGCAGCTTCTAAAATGAAAAAAAAAAAAAAAAAAAACAGAGACAGCATGTTGCTTGAATAGTCAGTGACTACAGAAAACTTGTCAAAAAGTATAAAGAACACATTTGCTAAAACATTCTCTAGTAAGTTTTCCTTCTTGTAGTGTACTGTCAGCACACATTCCTACTAACATCTTATCTGTCCCACCAGACCGCCTATTCTATAAATAGGTGTGACTTCTTCAACCCTCATACTTTAGGGCTTTGGAAAATTATGCAGAGAAATGTCTTCTATTCAAAAAGGAAAAAATAAGAAAATACGTGTTGCATTTATAAAATTGTTTCAATTGTCTATTTCAAAATCACCTGGTATACTAATTTCAGCCCAAGCAGATTTGGATTCCAATGTCTGCAAATAAATTGAAGTAAACTTTTTGGTTAATTGATATTGTCACAGAAACTTGAGGGGCATGGCCTTTTACTATGAATGTGTTTAATAGTAGTTTTTCTTTAATGCATATTTAGGTGTTTTAGGCATATTTAATTATGAAAATAGAAATTTTCTTCCAGTTGATTTAGCCTATAGCAAAACATGTTGTTATGAAGACATAATCAAGTGCAGACGCTGACCATGAGGTAACAGGTTAACTGGGCACAATGGGGAGCTCCTTTCCCATAGCAGTGCTTTGAAAAAAGAGACTAAGAGACAACCAGAAACAGCCCCAGTACCTGTTTCATTAACATTCAATCCTGTGTTCACCAAGTGACACATTCCAATCAGCACAGCCTACATTTGCATCACACACACTAGTACCTGCTTTCTTTACAATATATCAACAGGCAAAAAAGGTTAAATAGAAGAGTGTCTTAATTGCTGTGGCTTCAAAGAGTAAGCCATGTGCTTTCTTTAAATGCTGCTCTGGTACTTCCAGAAAATTTATATGAGTGCTTTGGGCAGTGTCTTTGTCAATATCATTTGTTTTTAGCATATTCTTCTTGAATATGATGTTCCATGTCTAACAATCATAAGTAAGAAAATTGTTTTCTAGAGAATTGTATATTTGCTACTGATATATAAATTCTGAAGGATGGAAATGAGACAAATGTAGGAACTCTGCTCTTTTATCGATGGTTTTTCATTGCTTTGTTTCTTTTTTGTCATTTACTCCTCCCCTCTTATGGGACTCAGTCATCTTTTTCTCACAATTCCCTTCTCTTTCTGATCACACAGACTCCAGGACAACCAAGACTGAGAGTCCCTTGCAGGTAGTTTTTCTGTTTCATGATCTGAGTACTTACTGCTATTTTATTCGATATATGCCTGAAATATCTCCCCCTCATATTCCAATTACTGAAGGAAATGTTCCTTATATTTAAACCCTCTATCATATAATTAAATGGCAATGGTTGATTTTTGATGTTTGGGGCATGTGTTATTTGATTTGCATGTTAAAATGTATTTAAAATAAAATTATTGTTTGTCTTCTGTGTATGTTTTCACATTCGGAATTCTAAAACCTTCACATTTTAAAGACAATAATTGATGTTTCTTTTTATCTTTCTTACTCTCTCCTTTCTCCCCCTCTTTTCGTAACTCTATGGTGCCGCCTAATAGAAGTAGGAACAAATGAGGAGTCCTTGAACTTAACGTAAGACTAAAACACACTAGATGGTGCTGTTATCCAAACAGCAGCTATGCATTGAAATTACTGTAGTGGAAGGACAAGCTAGAGTGAAGTAAGTAATACCCAGTGTGTGTGTGTGTTGTGCACCAGAAGGAAGACCAAGATCAGATCATGTAGATCACTTTCACTGTGTTTATATTTTGCTCAGAGATAAAATGTTGAAGCTTGGATTAGGATGGACAGCGTGTCTTTGGGAGAATGGCAGATCTTGAGAGATTCTGTTGGGCATTAATTTTTAGGACCCTGAGCAAGCATTCTGGTTGTATCTGTTTCAATTCTGCTATTTCCTGCAATTGTTTCTTGGAGCACCACTACCACTAAACACCAATCCAGGCTTTCTGTCCATCTTCTTTCACTTCTGCTTCCCTCCCACATTGCATTCTCCAAGTGGGCTATCACCACCACACATTTGTACCAATACCTTACCTACGCCACAAGAACAAGCTCGTACACTATGCCCGTAAAAGTGAATTTGCTGAAAAAAGAAATCAGTCTTTCTGATAATGTGATCAGGATCTGGCTTCAGAGGGGCTGTTTATGGAAATGTGATTTAATCTTACTTTATCCTTAGGTTAAGAGACAGTGAAATTTGCAGAGGTGTTTGAAAGAAGAGTCTTGGTTATTTTATCTCTTGCCTGGAAAAGTGATTATCCACAATAAAAATTAGGGACACTTTCCATGTCTGTAGCCCCCATAGCAGATATCTCATCACATTTTATCTCATCACATTTTAAGGCATCCTATCATTTATTTACTGCTAACAGAAAAATCACTGGCTTATAGAACTAAAACTGTGTTTCAGCCATTTCTAAGGCACTTAGAATCCCAATTTAAATTTTAGCATCAACATGATGAACAAAACACATGGAAATCTCTTAGATTTTTGTGAATATCTGATGCCTATGGTCATGAAATGCTGAAAAACACTGTAATGCCAGTATTGGGAACTCATTGTGCAATATATTCACATGAAAATAGTATGTTCACCATAATTTGTGTATAATGGTTAAAAGTACTGTTCATTGCTTATTGTTGGGAAGAGAGAACAGCCATGTGTATTTTCTGAAACTTTTTTTACAGCCATAAAAATGTGGCCACTTAACTACCTCTTTCGTACAATTAAATGATGTAACTTATAGAAAATATGCTGGAAAGGGTTAGGTATGTATGATCCTTAAATACAAGTTTACTCTCTTGTAGTCGCTCACTCATTTATTAGAATGGGTTCAAAGCAAAAGGGTTATAAGAAAAATACTGAAAAAAAAATCCACTGAGAAAACAATTATCACTATATCTTGAAAGAGAATCATGTCTGTACTGTATTCTCTGCTAAGGTTCGATTTTCTTTACTTTTCCCTTGGAGTTTGTGGTAACACTTTGTGGTCAAGATGTTGAGAGTGACCCTGTGCAGGTCTACTTACCTCTTCTGGCATGTTCCACTGATTAATGTGTCCCACAGTGATATATTAGCCTGCTAGCTAGTATCCAGTGCCCTTATAACTATTTTCAGATTCACCATCTCTCTTGATGCATTTGCTCAAAGATTGCCTGAAATATTAAACCTTTATTACTAACATTTTATACATATTTAAAGTGCTCTGGAGAGCTCTGGATGCCAAATTGGGGATGTTATCATGGGAATGGCTGTGTTCCAAGGTCTCTGCCTCTTTGAGTTGTATTCTCAGCTCTCTCTGAACTGTCTGCTTTACTAAAAGTAAGGGAGAAGATTATATCCTGCATTTTCTCATGGGAAGTGTTCCTTTCCTGGCTCAATGTACAATATGTAATGAATAAATCCAACCACATTACAATGCTTTTTCTCCTATACATTTTAATATCTCTCTTGATGTCAATGGTTTAAGGGAGTCCTTTTGTACATTTACCTCTTTTCTTGAATTTTTGGCACTCTGTGGTGAAAGGTTTCATGATACTGTAAGCAATCACTTGATATAAATTGAATTATAAAAACACGGTTTGACTATGGAACCACATTAATTTAGCACTCTTTGTCTATCTACACTTCCTGGATTTAAAAAAGCATCCCCTTCAGTTTGTTTCACACTCATAACTTGTAACAACACATATAGATAGTTAGACATACACTAGGGGAAATATCCAACAAACATTATCATCTGATTTTTATCTACATTTCATTGTATACAAGTTTATATCCCTCTGGTGATATGATTTTAAAAACTACAGTATAATAGTTATCAAAATTCCTTGAGGAACTTATAGAATCTGTAATATGTTAATAGTACATATCCAACAAAATGGTAAATTTTCTTTTCTAAAATTGTGTTATCTCACAAGAGACTTTAGACCAAAATATAACATCTGTTAAATTTTTCTCACAACCCATGTGGAAGAAGACATCATGGGCTTCAAAAGTCTTTATTGATTCTTCATTCTTGGGTACCTATTTTCCACACTACTAAATTTTTATTAATCTCAAACATGGTAAAACTATACTATGACATTGCCAAGTTTTGATTGAATAAAATCTAACCAAATCATTCTGTGTAGGTTACCTTTTAGCTTGGCAAGAATAAGTATTAATTAATAGTGCATTATATGGCAGGATAACCCAGTTATCATTAAATCTAATATTGCCAAGTACTTTTTTATTTTTTTTTTATTTTTTTATTTTTTTTTAATTTATTTATTTTTTTTTATTTTTTATTTTTTTGCCAAGTACTTTTGATGAGGCAGGGCACCTAATGGCCAGAAGTTGGTTATTCTGAAGTATTAGTGTGAAATAAGATGTGGAAATAATCAAAAGCAAAAGATGGAGAAGAAAGAATTTTAAATGTCTTTACAATCCAACCTGAGTAATACAGAATATGAGTGGATGAGTAGCCTGTCGTGGCAAACCTGGACCAAAGGAATTAGGAAAAATAACTTCCTGTGAGTATTGGAATAATAGAATAGAGATTCAAGACATGTTGGTTATTATAATTTTTCAAAAAGTAATAGATGAGTATGCATGCTTGAGGATACCATTTTCCTTTCTAATGGAACCATACATAGATATAGTGACATGCACAGAAGTATCACTATATGTTAAGCACCTTAATAATTGTATGTGGTGTATTAAATAAAAGAAAATTTATGAACCTCAAATTTGTAAGATGAATTCCATGTAGATCTATTACTTTACCCTATATCCTGAAATGGGGATTATTTTGCTATTTGTTTTATTTTCTTTGTTAATTTTTAAACTGCATTGCTTTCACTTTTGGATAAAGACACAGGGCTATAATCTTTTCCCCTTCATGTTTCACCAGTAAGATAGTATTAATACGAGCCTTATTTTGTATTTTTTCAATGATAATTTTGTTCATGAGAGCTGTATTTACATAATTTTCACCTTTCAATTTCCCCTCCAACCCTCCTTGTGTTCTCCCTACTTCCTCTCCAGTTAATGACATTTTAAAAATTATTATTGTACACACACAAAACTGTAAGTATAAATATAACATGGTGAATCCATTTAATGTTGTTCATATGCTTTTTAGGACAGGCCACTTGGATTTGATAACTTTTCAGTGAGATTGTCCCTGGGGGAAATGGAATCTCCCTCATTCAGAAGCCATTAATTATCCTTATTTCTTCATCAAGGGTTAGGCCTTGTGAGAGTTCCCCTATCCTCATAGCTTGTTATGTGGGGTCAGTGTACTGGTTTTGTTTATGTAACCATGTACATACAGCTCTGACCCATCATCAAGGAAGCTTCTTTCTGCAGCTGTTGGAGACCATGACAGAAATCCATTTCTAATTAATATGTAGTTGATTGTGTAGTGGCCAATCTCATATTATTCACCTACAACACAGTCTCTGTACCTCAAGTTCCTGGGGAACACCATGAAAGAGGAGTGGGAATTATTTTAAGAGCTAGAAGGGCAGGGTGTCTACTACAAAGCTGTGGCTTCTATATATGACAGAGAAGCAGTTGCCATGAGATATCCACCTTCTTCCACCAAGCTCACATGCTATGTAAATCAATAGTAATGAAAAAAAGAAATGTAACAACAGAACAAAATTTAAAGTGACTGACTATACCCTGAATTGCTTGCTTCTATGTCCCAGCTGTGAAGAAATAATGGAAACTTCACCTTTAACTTTGCATAATGACTTTTTTTGTATGGCAACAATTAAGAACATTTTCAAATCTAGAAGTGCTTATACTAACATACTGAAGAGAAAATGTGTACAGATTGGTTTCTGAACGCTTCCATGTTAGCCTTCTGAGACCTCTGTTCTGTCTTCATACATCACGGAGTAAGTCAATACAGTAAGTAAAGGACGTAGATGCAGAACAGTATCTGCCTTGCTCTCATGCTCAGAGTGGATTTTGTTTTCTCACCACCCTGTCCCACATCCTATCTTTTTTACTTAAGTCTGAAGCTTAGCATTATTACAATAATGTAGTTTTCTTTTACCAATAACTTGTAAGGAGACATCTGTTCTGTTATGAAAAGGCTCTCCTAGTTAAGCATCAATCATGTCACACTTGCAAAGCCAAACACATATTTTAGTCCCTAGAAAGCAAAATACTGCTGAGAAAACAAACTGTGCAGAAATATTAGCTGTGGCATATTAATGTTTGTGTCCTGAGCATCCTTTATTTGTCTACCCTGGTTACCGTGTGATTCTGACAGCACTCACTGCTGACCTCTTGTCTCCAAAGCCACAGAGGACTCATCAATGTCCTCCTCAAAAAAAAAAAACATGATAGTGGGATGAGTGCCATGGAGATCCAGATGATAAGAATATGATGCTGTATTTTAGGTACTTTGCTTTCATGTGCTAAAAGCATGAGTGTTAAAATGGTTGAAGTTATCCGAATAGCTTCCAAAGCTGTGGCTATATAATGTCAAGCCACCTGAAAGCTTATAGTCAATCATCTATATATGTTCAAATGCTTAAAATATCTGTATGGTGAACATAAACTTCTACCAGATGTCTTGATGTTTTTATATTATATTGACATGCTCACCACATCATTTATAAATTGGGATTTTTCAACTATGAGACCTAGATAAAAGTCTTCTTTGTTCAAATAAACCTCATGAATTATGTATAAGATATATTGAGTGAATTGAGAGTGCATTGCTCCTTGACTAAAGGCAAGGATGATATTACGTAAAACACAAATATTTTGAGTGAATATTTCTGTACCAACAATGACCTTGGACATTGTTAGAGTGAAAACTAATGCATCAGTCAGTGTGCACTTAGGAAAATAAAACCATGTTAAATATTTCAAGCAGAAGAGTATTGAACACAGAAGATTTTTAAAAAAATAGAAGAGAACATGAGAGAAAAGATGCTATGGGACACAAAAGGAATTGTGAACTAAAAAGATAAGGAATTTGCTAGTCCCTCTAAGCTTGCTCCAGCAATAACCAGCTGCTAGCAAGGCAGCTGCTAGCAATGCACATTTTGGTAAGAACTAGAAATCTTGGAAACTCCCCAGTTTTTTCTGCTTTCTGAATACCTAGGACCATTTCAAGTGACCAAGAGGGCCAAGAAACAAAAAGAAAGAAAATGTGAGAAGTTGAGCCCACAAATTAGCAATCCCTGGAGCTGAGAGGCAGATATGGACAAGGCAGCTATGGAATCTAGAGATAGCAGGCATCTATGCAGGAGTACAGCCATGGTGTTTGGGTGGTTTGTGTTTTACATACAAAGATAAGAGTCTAATTAATACTAAGAACAAAATATAAATGTTGGGCACAAAAAGAGTTGTACAAAAAAGGGAAAGTTGACATAGAAGCACAGTGAGAGAACTATGGAGTGTATAAACAAAGGGATGACACGGTCTTGCATCGTCTTTTGGCCTGCCTCTTAAAATAAACAAAGACATTAGAACTTTCCTAAACTTTCTTCTAAGGTTCTTAAGTAACATGTGAATACATTCTTCTTATACATTATTAAAATTTGTGGATTCTGGTTAATCTCTTTGTGGGTTCCAAGCCAATCATTATGTTTTTCACAGAAATAAGAATGGTCTGCTTGATATGTGCTTCAAGAAATGCAAGTATATTTCAGCAGGGAGATGAGCAAGTAAGATCCTTGTAGCATTTTTACATTGTGTTTGTGTGTTTGTGTGCACACACATGTGTGCAAATGTTTACATGTATGCAATGCTCCTAGGGAGCAAAATGGAGAGAGAGAGAGAGACAGAGAGAGAGAGAGAGATACAGAGAGAGAGAGAGAGAGAGAGAGAGAGAGAGAGAGAGAGAGGGAGAGAGAGAGACAGAGAGAGAGAGAGAGAGAGAGAGACAAAGAGACAGAGACAGACAAAGACAGGGAGACAGAGAGACAGAGAGACAGAGAGAAAATGAAAATTGAAAAGAGATAATGTCAACTCAAACAGTATCTTCTAGGATGATGAAGTAGATTTTCAAAGATTTCATTCAAAAATTGACTTTAAAGTTGTATGCTGTATTTTGCCCAAATAAATTCAGAAAAATACAGAGTAAAGTCATATTTTTATTAGAATGTACCTCAAGAGTCATCTTTCACCTGCAATTTTCCTCAGTGTATATCTAACCACAGATTCACTGACTAATCTTTTTCATTACCTATGAACTGTTCAGTTTACCACCACTGGCTAAGAATATCAGGAATTAGGAAAATAGACAAGTAATTAAGTTAAACAAGCTGACTGTACTTACAACTAATAACTTACAATATTTTATTGCAAAAGGCAGCTATAGTAATTGTTCCTGAATTCTCAAATTTTTCTAAGGAGTTAATATTTGTTTTGATGTGCTCTTCACTTCCTTTCTTTTTCCTTCCCTTTGTTCCTTTTAATATTTAGATATACCTTTATATAAAATACCAATTAAATGTGAAGATGTGAAAAGATAGTGATTATCTTTATGTGAAATAGTCAGTAGACCCCTAAAATTATTATCTAAGTAGGAATAGCTGAAGGAAATACTTAAAAATAATTTAAATAGAACACAATTAAATAATTCAAATATTGAAGCCCATTCCAAGGTGTTTTATGCTCTTCCCAAAGAAGCCACGAGTATACTTGTGGGTGTGCACGTGTGTAGATGTTTTGTTCCTAGGAAGCAGAAGTGACAGTTACCTGAAGTGAAATCAGGAAGAAAATAATATCAACACAAGAAATGTTATTAAATTAACCATCTGCATTATGATGAATGTTTGATTCCTCCATGACTTTCTGAGAATCCTTGTAAAGCATGTCAGTACACTGTATAAAAGATGAAAGAAAAATTGCTTTCTACCTGTTTTCAAGGACTTGAAAACATCTGAATCTTGCAAGGAGTGGCTCACAGGTATTACCCTTTCTGTCGTTTTGTGTTCTGTTTTTAGGAAAACAGAAGGTCACTTATATTTCCTGTGGCTTGGCTAGAAAGATACAATGCTGTAAAGGAAGTTGGAAGCAAAGTATCAAGTACCATGGGTTAAGAACTGATGAATAGTGTCCATAAAAGATGAGGTAATAGAACTCTTCTCCATTGCTGTAGCTGAGCATGGGACCAGGAGACCTTGAGACAGGACTCAAGTCATTGCATCTACAATCATGCCAAACTGTCAGAATTTCATACTTTGATCGTATAGGTAGGTGAACATGAATGCTATATCAATATGCATGCTATCTGCATCTTCCTACTACATACCATTAAAGAAAGAAGGTCAAATAAAATAGCACCATGTAACTTGAATGAAAACCTATTTCAATATTTAAAGAGTACTGTTTGAGAGCCTGACTAGTCTTTTATTTATTTCACTGTTAAGTGTATAGTAGCGAAACACGACCTTCAAGGACAGCCAAAATCAAAGGAAATCCAGCCCTCTGGAACATCACAGATACTTGAAGGGGTGAAACTTCAGGACTCTGTGTCTCTTTTCTTTTCTCCTTAAACTTAAGTATAAAGGCTGAAAGGAGGAGAGGCTGCCAGGAGGAATGGTGTGGGAGACTGGCAGAGAGAGGGAGAACTGAATACTTAGCCAAACTACACCAGGTGCACTGTAAATCATGTTTCTTGATCCCAATATGTGATGTGGTGTTAACGCCATGTTTAGACTTTGATTTCCTCCTGCTGCCCCATTATATCAAATGTCTGATGAATTCTTGGTCATTTGCTATCATCATGCCCATCCTGTTCAACTCCTGGTTAAACCTAATTAAAACTATGGTGTTAATATAGTTGTTTCTGAAATAATGTGAGCAGATGTAGACGTTACAGCTACATTTCTGGAGTCATCCCAAGTTCTTGGGTATACCTTCACCACATAGATTCTCAGCAATCGAGCCAAACTTTAGAAACCGGTATTAGCTTAAGTGGGGACTGTCTAATGCGAGACTAAATCCGTTAATGATGTGTCTCCGCTTATCCACGGAGTCGTCCAGTCTGAGAGTGATGCTGCTTGCTTTTGCCGTTGGTCTGTTTACATAGAACTCACTTGATATTTTCATCTGTTTACAAAGTGGTGCAAAGTGTTTACACAGTAGTGACCTGGTTTTTCCTGATCTTGGAGTGTTGTTTGCAGGAGAATGTTTTCTAATCTGCCATGAAGCCCTGGTCATTTGGAGGCCTCAGTTCCAGCCAAAGGGAGTTGTTTGGAGAAGGGCTCCACTTTAACCTCGATCTTGTTTTCTTTTGTCTTTGGGAGAGTGGTTTCAGTGCATTCCTCATACGTCAGACTGTTAGCAAGAACAGATTCAAGTTGGACTCTTAGAATTCCTGAAGATTAGTACTTTTTAATTACATTTAATTTTTTTGAGATCATAACATAATTAGGTCATCTGCACTTCCATTTCTTCCCTCCAAACTCTCCCATCTATACCCCATTCTCTTTCAAATCTATGGCTCCCCCTTCTAAAAATTTGATTCCATAAATATATGAAGGTGTGAATCCTTCTCAGTCTATATTATGTTACTTGTTTTCAGGGCTGAATGTTTTGTACTTGATAACCAATTCATACACTGTTCCCTAGGGAAGACTATTTCTTCTGGTCTTAGCCCTCCTTACTTACCTGTAGTCCTTTGTCTAAGATTGAGGCCATGTGAACTCTTCACTGTTCATGTTAGTATGTCTTTGACACAATCCTTGTTCAGGTCATGATTTAAAAAATTAGAATTTCATCTACTGTGTGCATCACTATCACCATCAGAGAGTTTAGCATAGACTCTGATTAGTCACAATTTCCTCAGCACCGTATTTCTAAGTTTATCAACCTTATCATTGATCTACTTTAACTATTCCCTGCATTGATATAAAAAATATAACTAAGTTGTCCTACTTTAATGCCACTTCTACTTACAGGGACAGAGAATGTTTTACTTATGGCTAGGCTGCAGTAAATCTGGGTGATGAAGGAAGCAAGGGCAGCTCAATTCACCTTACGAGGCTGATGTGGGTGTCAAATGTGATAATGGGTTCGGCAGCATCTTGTAAGCAGCAAGGAACTGAATACGTATCAGGCAGCATCAATGTGCACTGTGCTGTAGTCCTGAGCACGATTCTCGTACTTAGACTCACAATCCGGAAATGAAATGCGAAGGCAGCATAAAATAAGAAGTCACAAGCCATGTGTTTTCAGCCTAAATGTTCTGGTAATATCTGATTTCTCCCTTATCTTTTTTGGGTCTGTAGCTCTCTCTGGGCAAAATTAAGCAACCCAATTAAGTGCTTAGTAAACTCATCTCAGTACTGTAGTGCTTTGGAGATGCAGCTTACACTTTTGGTAGAAGAGAGAGGTCTTTTGTTGTACTGCCTAATTAGAAAGAAAAGGGATTTTGAAGTTTATTTTGAGCTTTTTAGTTCCTTTATTTTTGGAAAAAATATTTTATAATTGTATCTCCTTGCAACCAGATTCATAGAATTATATATATATATATATTCACATATATGTAACTTAAATATATGTTATATCTTATATATAAACATATACACATATATTATATACATATATAATATATACACAATATATGCACATATACATATGCAAAACACACACACACACACACACACACACACACACACACACACACACACATATATATATATATATATATATATATATATAAAACTTTGGGTCTATAATATACTGTAGCAAACTGCCTACCATTATTTTCAAATTAATAGGCAATTTGAAACAAATTAAGGTGACATTGTCAAGTGGAATTTACTTTGGGTTTTGGGGTGAATATACAAACCCTTGGACTACATTCTCAGCCTCCTCCCATACCTGAGCCTATAAAACAAGGTGGTAGACTTGGAAGTTAGCTGTTCTTCATCCTTCTGACCAATGTTTCTGAAAGCTTGCTTCTTAGTTTGTTAGTTCCATAAGCTCTCATAGAAAGAGCATTAATAAAGGTTTCATGGTTAAATGAATGTTTGGGACAGTTGATTCAGGAATTGTAAGTAGCTGTCCTTGCTGTAACATTTTCTCAGAAATTTTATATATGGAACATTCTGCATCTTCAGTAGAAGGGAGCAATAGTGATATGCTGTACAACTGTGACTTACCATAGAGGCTTTTTATTTGAATAATATAACAAATGACCAGGAAAATATTTTTAAATGCGTTTTTGCATATTTTATTTTTAATTTTGAAAATGTATTTAAATGTGTTTCTGTGTGTCACCAGCATGTATGTATGCATAGGAGCAGATGCACGCCATGAGGTGTACATATGTGGTGGTCATGTATGTATTTACAGGAGCAGATGCATGCCATGAGACGCACATATGTGGTAGTCAGAAGATAATTTTCAAGAGCTGTTCTGGGACTCACACTTAGGTCTTCAGCTTTTCGAGAAAGTAACTTTACCTACTGAAACAACTCCCCTCAAGATTAACAAAGGAAAATAACTATTTAGTTATTGGAAACTTTATGGGTGGCATTGATGGCAAATTTTCACTACTATGATATAATTATATAATCTTGAATAATATGAATTTATTGTAAGCTTCATATTTACCTGCAACCATATTTGCCACAGTTTAGATATTGTTTGCATGACTCTTCTATGCCTTGCTGTATTAATGAATTCTTATTAAAAGGTAGTAAGAGAGGAAACAAGGGGAGGGGGCTGGGGAAATACAGAGGGAGGGCGGGACTGGAAGGAGAAGGAGGAAGGGGACTGTATGCCTGTGATGTAAAGTGAATAAACATATTTAATTAATAGAATTCATGGCAGAGATTGAGAGAGTGGCATGGGACCTACTTTTTTGTCATATTAAACACATTTGCCTGAGATTTTAAAAAGTTGGGCCATTGGGAAGTAATGAGGATTAGATGAGGTCATTAGCATTGAGCTCCCTTGATTGAATCTTGGTGGCTTTACACAAAGAGGAAGAACGGTTAGAAAAGGCTCACATGTGAGTTCTTTATCTCGTGCTAAGTAATATCCTGTACCTCCCAAGGATTGTGCCAGGAAGAAAGTAATCACCAGATGTGGACCTTGGAACTTGGACCTCTAAAGAATGAGCCAAAATAAACCTCTTTTCATAAAAGCTTACCAAGTCAATAGTGTCGTGTTATTAGCAACAGAAAATGACTAATATGACATTCCATCAGCTAAATTAGTTTTGCATATTACTCAGTTCATACAAATATTTCATAAACGTTTTGCACACTAAGTTAAATCTTCTTTACACAGTGTTATGTGGCTGGTTATTAAAGGCCTTATGGACCCCTTATTTAATGCTTATTTCATTCTTTAGCAAACATTCACTGAGTATCAATTCCCAAGCCTTTTTACAGATTCTGGGGCTGCATCATTGATCACTTAGAGAAGAGTCTTACTAAATAAGTCATGACTAAGTAGAAGTATCCATGCATTTTAAAACTGTGTCATGTGACAAATACAAAGCAGAAAAGCAACCAGAAAGAAAGAGAACAGCCAATTCTTTTTAAAAATGCCAATAAATGTTTCCCAGAGAGACATCTATCTGAATCTTGAAAGGAAAATATAAGTTTCATAGACAGAATATACCAGTTGATTTGAGCATCAGTGTTAAATATATCAGAGCCAAGGACATATGCAACAACTTGCTGGGGGAATATGTCTAAGTAATCCTGCATTAATGAAAAAATGAAGTAGAGGGAGCAAAGAGGAAATCAATAGGACTCAGGATTGGGGAACAGTCACATGGTTTAAACTTTCTGTACTTTGTAAAATGACTCCAAGCCTAACTCAGGCAATGAATAACCATGAAGTGCTTTAGACCTCATAGAAAAGGTAGAGGTAGGGAGATCCGTTGGCAGGTACTGCAGTTCTCTAAGTGAGAGATGATGGATAGGAGCTTAGGCTATGGAACCAGCAGTGGCACATTTGGATTCAACTGGATGTACTTGAAAAGTTAATGATGTAAATTTAATATTTGGGGAGCACCAAGGGCATTTCCCATCTATGTGGCTTCTGGTTTGAGAAAATAAATGAGTAATGATTTTTGAAATATATAAGGGTGCCATTATGAGATTGTTTCCAAGTGTAAAATACAAATTTCTTTTTATTCCTTCCTCCTCCTCCTTCTCCTCTTCCTCTTCCTCCTCCTCCTCCTTTTCTCCTTCCTTTGTTTTTTGATATAGAATCTCACAATGTAGCTAGCTCTAACTCTCCTTGATCTTACTATGAAAGTCAGCCTGGCCTATAATTCTCAGATATCTGCCTGTCACTATCTCCAGAGGGTGTGCCACTCCAGCTAACAACAAGTTTGTTTTTCATACATAAAATCTGATGTACTTTCAAGATATACTGAAAGTTTCCTGACAGGTGAGTGACTGCATCCGCCTTGTGCCTTACAGATCTACTTTGCTTTAAGTAATATTCATGTATCACCAGTCTTTACTTGGTACATACAATAGTCCTAAAAGGGAATGCACTCTTACAAGAACACATTGTACCATAATAGCACTCTTATACCAAAGAGTCAGAGTACAAATTCCACCAGTATCTAAGAAAACAAGATATAAACATGATGTGGTAGCACATGATTAAAATTCTAGCCATTGGGAAACCGAGGCAGGAAGATCATGAGTTTGAGACCACTCTGAGCTATATAATGGCACCAGAAATGCACAGTTAGAAACAAACAAACAAACAAACAAACAAAAACAAACAACAGGAAACTAGTAAGGTTCTAAATAAGGAGAAGGGAAAGTTCTTACTCTGAGGTTGAGGGAGGTCAAATGTGAAAATACATAAAATAGAGATGTTATGATTGTTCAGATAAATAGTATATGCCGTGAAGAGGGATTTTAAATATGGTTGAGGTTTTTCCTCTGTGTTTGTCAGCATTGATTATTCTGTGACTTTGGTTTTGATGGCATAGTGTGAAGTAAAATTAAATTGTCTTAAATGTTTGAGATGTAAGTGTAAAAGAGAACATTGAATTTTGGCCCTTTTTTCCTCCAAAATAGTTTATTGACTAAAAAAATAATAAATGAGGAGAAGGATCAAAGAAAAATTAAATTTTAAGTGCAACTATTGTATGTGAAGTAGTACACTCCTGTGATCCATGCACTCAGTAGGTAGAGGATGTCCACATACTAGAGGCTAGGCTGGCTATGTAGAAAGAATGATTCAAAAAGGAAAAAATATTTGTTTTTTTTCTCTCTCTCTCTCTCTCTCTCTCTCTCTCTCTCTCTCTCTCTCTCACTCTCTCTCTCTCTCTCTCTCTCTCTCTCTCTCTCTTTCTCTCTGTGTGTGTGTTTGTGTGTGTATGTGTGTGTGTGTGTGTGTGTGTGTGTGTGTGTGTGTGTATAGCAAAAAGGGAGGGGAGGCCAAAAATAAAAAATAAAAAGGAAGAGAGAAGAAGGAAATGAGGGAACATTTTCAGTACATAAGCTACAGCATTCCCCACTGTGGACACTCTAATTTAGATACTGCTTGGTTGTGTGTAGGTGTGGGATGGAATTTGTCAGAATCAATGACCTTTGCTTAAATAATAAACATGCAGAATCAAATAATTTTGCAATTGTTATGACAAAATGTATTACCAAATAGCTCTTGAGGTAAAGGAGGAAAAGGAAAAGGTGTTCTTGGTGAAAATATTTAGATTTGGAGAAGCAGTGGGAAGTTAGGAAGATGTGAGTGACAGAAAGGAAAAACACTGCAGAATCAACTGAGGTAGAAAAATATATATACATATATACACACACATATATATATTCCATATAATGTTACCTGTGTGTAAATTATTTCAGTTATGACCATTTGATATTGGATAACCAATTGTTTCTCTCCCTCCGAATTAAGATTAGTTGTTTAGGGGTTAATATGTTTTTAGTTCTAGTTAGATGTTTTCAGTTGATAAAGATGAGATATGATAGATACTGAATTTTAGATGCACCGAGACCGGAAAGACGTTTTCTTCAAGGCTGCAAAATATAAATAGGCAAAACACTATGAATGTAACACATATAATTCCTGATTTGTTCATAGTTCTTTCTGTAGGTAATTTATTGTATATATGTTTGATAATATAAATGCATGTATAAACAAAGAAAAAAACCTAAAATACCACACACACACACACACACACACACACACACACACACACACACAAGAATACCTTCCTCACCTGTAGTATAGTTCTTTACCTAGAGTCAAAGCATTGAGAGATCTCAACCTTCCTTTTTAGCAGGTCAGAGTCATATTCATTTAGGTGTGTTTAGGAAGCCTTGTTGGTGAGTCCTTATGGCTGTAGCTTCTAACATTCTTAGAAGACACACTCTCACAGCTGGTTCCCTCTTCCTCTGGATCTTACAATCTTTCCATCCCCTCTTCTGGAATGATCCTCTGGCCATAGGTGAAGGAGTTGTGTTATAAATGTATCAGTTGGGACTGAGTTCCACAACTTAGCATTTTGATTGGTTGTGGTTTTCTGTAGCTGTCTTTATAAGTTGCAATGAAAAGTTTCCTTGCTGGGAGGAAAGGAATCCATCTATTTGTGGGTATGAGGACAAATATCTAGAATATAGTTATGGCTTATGTAGGTTTAGTAAAGTAGTGGTTGTAGGTTCCTCTTCAAGATTCATGGTGTCACTAGCCCTGAGTAGTTGGCTATGACCTCCTGCCAGGCATAATTTACCTTTTGTTGAGGTGGTTTTTACATCCATTTTGAAATTTGTAAGTTACTGCCAAAGCATGTGTGCTATTATCGCAGCATTAGGGTTATTATGTCATGCTGGTTGTTATTGTTCATAGGCGTTACAAAGGAGTAGGACTTTGGTTGCTTGCCTTCCTTGGAAGGTCTCATGGTTCCTTCTAGTAACAAAAAACTAGTAATCAGGCAGGACACTTTGAGGTCAGATTCAGCCTGAACACTTCTGCTTCCTGTCCCCAAAGTGCATGCTTTCTTCAGCAATAGGGACTTAACTTCTACCACTGGGAAGCAGCCAAAAGTAATAGCAATAGCCAATAAAGTTTTGGAGCGTCTTGAATAATGCTGACCAACAACTCAAAAGAGGGCTTCTCCTGTCTGGTGTGTGAGTTTGTTAGTTGGTCTATAGCATATGGATGAAGCACTGTCATACCAGATGAGAAATTTTCCTTTAAACTATATATGTATATTTATATAAATTATTATTATTATTATTATTATTATTATTATTATTATTATTATTATTATTATTATTA
>OU015752.1:15117008-15138554 GCA_907169655.1 Acomys percivali
TATTATTATTATTATTATTATTATTATTATTATTATTATTATTATTACTATTCATAGTTAGGTACTAGTATGATTCCCCATGGATTCTTTTGTCCAAATAACTATGGCTTCTCTGAGTTCCTGTCCAACAGCCATGTAGCTTCAGAGGACAGCATTTCATTACCTTTCTATCTTCTGGTTCTTACAAGTTTTCTCAAACCATCATCTATAATGTTCCCTTAGCTTTACTTTGGAACAAGCTCGAGATGGATTTTCCATTTAATGAAATCTTACAAAAAGATAAATGATAACACTTCAATCTTTAAGTCACTCTGGACATTAAGCAAGATTGAGAATAACCCATACTTTAAAATCATTTTCATATTCTTATATTTGATCACATAAAAAATAAGATATTTTCTTTTACTTATAGACTTGTCAGGGCTCTTTTCATATTGGATACATGAACTTGATGTACTGAAATCATTTATTATGCTTTAATCTGCTTTTATCTTCTCATATTATCTGTGATTTTATTCGGGTCAGCAATAGCTTATAGTTAAGTGTTCCATATAACAGTATGTTTTGTTAAATCATAGATGGTTTGAATTGTTTTGTAAAATGATTTTTTTCATGCAGATCCAAAAATTATGCTCTTATATTTTTTCTATAGTTTTATAGCTGTCACTTTTACATATTTACATTTGTTTTGCCCATAGAAATTTGTGTTGACATAGGAATCAAGCTAGAAGCATACTTTAATTTTTTCCCCAGAGTACACAAATACCCCCAATACTACTTTCCAAATACCACATTTCTCCACTGTTAACTAACATGATTTTTTTCTGAAAAATAAATTCATGCAAATATTTGGGTCTGCTCAATATGCTATTGACCTGACTGTTTATTGATAAGCCATTGCTTAAGCTGTATTTAAAAAAAATGATGTTGCCTAAAGGAATCAAGTGGTTTTATGAAATAATTCAGATAATGGTGAGAACCTAAAATTTATGTATTTATACTTAGTAATGGATAAATTCATATCCTATTATCTTACTATGGACCAGTGAGGATTTTTTTCTTTTTATTCTGATAACCGTTGGCTATTCCCAGAGTCAATCATGCTGCTTTGGTCATTGGGGTGACAGGCTGAGGGAATGCATTGAGGGCTGGTGGAATGAGCAATGGTTTGGAGGTAGTAAGTGTTGTGCTGTGGTCCTGAAAGCTCCCCATCCTTCATCTCATGCTTCAGCTGCAGGTAGGAGATTATGAGCACTTTGGAGTACAGAGAAGATTATGCCAAGATTGTGTGTCCCTGAAACAGCGGTTTGAAGATAAAGCCCTAAGAAACCAGAGACAAAGTGCAGATAGTGTCTCCAGAGAAGGATGGGCAGGTATTTAACTTGGTCAACAAACAATTTTTAAGTGGCTTGTCTAACAAAATGTGTCCTTAAAATTTATGTGTTTGTGTCACGTTGATTTTTTTTTTATTTCCCCTTTCTTATAAAGACTGTGGCAAAAAGAAAAGCCCGTGAATTAACTCCCCTTGTGGCTTTTACTTTAATGCTGCAAGTTTAACTTTTCACTTTTCTTTGTCCTTTTTTTCTCCATTAACTTTTTATTTATTCACTTTACATCCTGATCAAAGCCCCCTCTCTCCTCCAATTCCACCTCTCACACATCCCTCCAGCCCATTCTCCCTCTCCTTCTCTGCAAAAACGGGGAAGGTCACCCATGGGTACCAACCTGCCCTGGCACATTAAGTCACTGCCGGACTACACACAACATCTCCTACTGATGCCAGACAAGGCAGCCCAGTTAGGAGAATGGGATACAAAGGCAAGTCTCAGAGTCAGAGGGGGTCCCTGCTCCAGTTGTTGGAGGATCCACATGAACACAAGCTGCAAATCTGCTACATACATGCAGGGGGCCTATAACCAGTCCATGCATACTTTGGCTGGTGGTTCAGTGTCTATGCGCTCCCATGGGCCCAGGATAGTTGAATCTGTAGGTCTTTTTGTAAAGTCCTCAACCACTCTGGCTACCTCAATGGCTCCCCCAACTCCCCAAAATGGGATTCCCTGAGCTCTGTTTAATGCTTGGCTGTAAGTCTCTGCACTTGTTTTTATTACCAAGTAGGTGAAGCCTCTCGGAGCAGTTATGAGAGGCTCCTGTCTACAAGCATAGCAGAGTAACATTAATAGTGTCAGGGATTGGTTCTCTCCCATGGGATGGATCTCAAGTAGGGCCAGTCTTTGGTTGGTCCTTTCCTCAATCATTGTGCCATCTTTGTCCTTGAACATCTTTTGTTTTTGAGACAGGGCTTATCTGTGTAGGCTTGGCTCTACTGGACTCATAGTGTAGTCTTTCCTCGAACTTAATAGAGATCAGCTTGCCTCTGCCTCTCCGAATTCTGAGATTACAAGCATGCGCCACCATACCTGGCTGTTTCTGTACATCTTGTAGGTAGGACAATTTTTGGGTCAAATTTTTTTGGGTGAGTTGGTATCCTTAACCCTCCCCTTGAATGTCAGGCTCCGTATCCCCCGCTGCTAGGAGTCTCAGATAGGGTAACTCCCATAGACTTCCTGGGGTCTGCTCCATCTCAGGGCTCTGGAATGTCTCAGAGATGCTCCATTTCTGATTTTTGTTCTCTCACTTCTGTTCTCCCTACTTCAATCTCCACCTTGATCCCCTCCAGATCCTCTCTCCTATCCAGTTCACTCACTCCATCCACCTCCAAAGTCTATTTTATTTCCCCTTCTGAGTGAGATTCAGGCATCCTCCCTTGTGCCCTCCTTGTTACTTAGCTTCTTTGGGTCTGTGGATTGTAGCATAGTTATCCTGTAATTTATGGCTAATATCCACTAAGTTTTTTGGTGCTTGAGTTACCTCACTGATGATGATATTTCCTAGGTCTACCATTTTCCTGAAAATTTCATGATGTCTCTGTTTTTAACATCTGAGTAGTAGTCCATTGTGTAAATGTACTACATTTTCGTTATCAATTCTTTATTGAGGATCATCAAGGTTGTTTCCAGTTTCTGGTTATAAAAATAAGAATAAAACTGCTATGAGCACAGTTGAGAAAATGTTCTTTTGGTATGGATAGGAATGTTTTTGGTATATGCCCAGCCATGGTATAACTGAGTCTTGAGGTAGAACTATTCCTAATTGTCTGAGAAAACTCTAGATTTATTTCCATTGTGGTTGTACAAGTTTGCCCTCCATCAGGAATATGGGAGTGTTTCCACTTAGCCACATCCTCAACAACATGCGCTGTCACTATAGTTTTTGATCCTAGCCATCCTGATGGGTGCAAGATGTAATCTCAGAGTTGTTTTTTGATTGTGTTTCCTTGATGACTAAGAATGTTGAAAATTTCTTTAAGTGCTTCTTGGCCATTTGAGATTCCTCTGTTGAAAATTCTCTGTTTATCTCTGTATCCCATTTTTAATTGGGTTATTTGGGTTTTTGATGCCTAATTTCTTTAGTTCTTTATATATTTTGGATATGAGCCCTCTGGAGGATGTAGGGTTGTGGAAGATCTTTTTGTGTTATTTTGGCTGCTGTTTTGTCTTATTGACAGGGTCCTTTGCCCTACAGAAGCTTTTCAATTTCATGAGGTCCCATTTATTAATTGTTGATCTTAATGTTTGAGGTGTTCTGTTTAAAAAGTTGTCTCCTGTGCCAATAAGTTCAGGGCTCTTTCCCACCTTCTCTTCTAATAGATTTAATGTGTTTGGTCTTATGCTGAGATCTTTGATCCATTTGGATTTGAGTTTTGTCCAGGGTGATAAATATGGATCTATTTGCGTTTTCTTCATGTAGACATCCAGTTAGACTAATACCATTTGTTGAAGATGTTTTCATTTTTTCCATTGTATGATTTTGTTTCTTTGTCAAAAATCAAGTGTAAAGTAGGTGTGTGGGTTTATTTCCAGGTCTTCAATTAGATTCCATTAATTACCTTATCTGTTCCTATGCCAATACCATGCAGTTTGTATTACTATTGCTTTGTAGTACAACTTGAGTCAGGGATGGAGATAACTCCAGAAATTCTTTATTGTATAGGATTGTTTTTGCTATCCTGGGTTTTTTATTTTTCCATATCAAGTTGAGAATTACTCTAAGAATTGTCCTGATTTTTGAAATGAATTGCATTGAATCTGTAGATTTCTTTTGGTAAGATGGGCATTTTTATTATGTTAATCCTACTGATCCAGGAGCATGGGAGATATTTCCATCTTCTGTTATCTCCTTCAGTTCCTTTCTTCAGAGACTTGAAATTCTTGTCATAAAGGTCTTTGAGTTGCTTGGTTAGAATTATGAGATATTTTATTTTATTGTGACTATTGTGAAGGATGTTGTTTCCTTAATTTCTTTCTGAGGCCTTTTATCATTCACTCTACAAAATCAGAAACTCTAAATGCAATGGGACGATTTTCTTGATGGATTCCACCTACAAAAGTGAAGTCAAGATCAGGTAAACAATTTAAATAGTCCTGTAACACACCATAAGGAAATAGAAATAATCAGCAAAAGTCTCCCTCCCTCCCCCCCCAAAAAAAAAGATCCAGGGCCAAATGGCTTCAGTACAGAATTCTACCAGACTTTCAAAGAATATCTAGTACCAGAAGGAACATTGCCAAACTCATTCTATGAGGACAAGTCACCCTGATACATAAACTTCACAAAGACACAACAAAGAAATAATTTCAGACCAATTTCACCTATGAAAATTGATGCAAAGGTACTCAATAACATACTCACAAACCACAACCAAGAACACATCAAAAATATCATCCACCATGTTCAAGTAGGCTTCATCCCAAGAATGCAAGTGTCAGTCAATATAGAAATATCTACCATATAAACAAAATGAAAGAAAAAAACATCATGGTTATCCCATTAGATGCTGAAAAAGTCTTTGACAAAACCCAATACCCATTCATCTTAAAAATGTTGGAGAGATAAGGGATACAAGGTGCATACCTAAACACAATAAATGCAATTTACAACAGGCCTATAACCAATATCAAGTTAAATAGAGAGAAACTTAAATCAATTGCACTAAAATCAGAGACAAGGAAAGGCTGTCCACTCTCTCCATACCTCTTCGATATAGTACTTGAAGTCTTACCTAGAGCAATAACACAACTAGATGAGATCAAAGAGATGCAAATTGGAAAGGAATAATTTAAAGTATCATTATTCACAGATGATATGATAGTATCCCTAAGCGACCCCAAAAACTCTACCAGAGGACTCTTACAGCAACACCTTTAACAAAGTGGTTGGATACAAAATTAACTAAGAAAATCACCAGCCATTTTGTTTACAAACAACTAACTTTCCACTTTCCAATCACAGGATACTTTCATATTACTGCGTTGTTGTGCTTTAGAATTCTTTTAGATTTCTGAAACAAATGAACCATTGACTTTTATAATCTTGCTCAATGGTAGAGAAATCAGTTGTTTTACGGTTAGAACCTTGAATATGATGTACAAACACCTTCTTAGTTCTTGAAAGTATAAAAGGTAAGTTATAAGCCATTGCATCAGATATGAGACAACCAGTAACTGGTCCATATCCCATCACATCATAGAGAAGGATATTGGTTGATTCTATCTCAAACACAGAGAGATACATCTGATGATAGAAACATTTTTCTCACCCAAATGGAAAACTAGGATCATCGTTAAAATTAAGTATAGTTTTCATGATAATGTCATCTTCTGGAAGGTTTTATAATTTACATTTCCTTGCTCTCTTTAATTATCACAAGACAACCAAAGGAAAAAAAATACACCCAGTCTGCTCATAAAATATGTCCTATTTCCTCCTCCCAGGGAGATCCATGTGCCCTCCTAGAGCCACCATCTTTATCTATGGAGTAGATAAAATCTCTTAAGTCTATGGATTGTAGCTTGGTTACCATTTACTTAACGGTTAATATACACTTATAGACAAATACATACAATATTTATCTTTTGGGGTCTACGTTACCTTATTTATAATTATTGTCTTCTAGTTCTGTTTATTTTCCAGAAATTTTCATAATGTCCTTTAAGAAAATCTGAAAAATACTTCATTGTGTAAATATACTACATTCCCCTCCCCCCAACACACACACATTTTGTTTATCCATTTTTCTCTTGAGGGATAACTAGGTTGTTTCCAGCTTCTGGCTACTCTGAGTAAAGACACAATATACATGGTTGAGCAATTGACCCTGTGGCAAAATAAAGAGTCTTTTGGTTATATGCCCAAGAGTTTATACTAGATCTTGAGGTAAGTCGATTCTCAACTTTCTGAAGAACTACCATATTGATTTCCATATGGCTGTAGAAGTTTTCATTCCCACCAGCAGTTATATAATAAAATTCTTAAAAGATTGTATTGCTTCTCCTCCTTGTTTGGGGGTAGTTCTTAACCCTTTAGAGTACAGTTTGATAATATTGGTATTGTATATAAGCAAGCAGTAACTGGGTCCCAAAGTGGTACGACACATATTGAAAAATGGTGAATCCAGCCTGTTTCTAATGAGAGATCAGACATCTTCTAACAATTGCAGCAGGAAAGTTTTCCTCAGCCACAAAAAGTTCCTGATCCCATAGATAAAACCTATGGTGGGGAGCAAAGTTTGCTGTCATAATTTTCCTTCTAGTGCCTTTGTGATAGTCTCTGCTCTCACTTTTTCCTCCTCCATTTTCTGAGCTTCTCTTATGTTAAACTTATTATATGGATTAATCTAAGAGAAGTTATTTATATTAACATAAAATAATAAACTATTTTCCAAGTTGGTTTTATTTAGTCTCCATGAAAAGTAAAGTTCAGTTGTATATATTATCTCTTTAAAAATCTCTTCATCTAAGACATAGTTATCTTTATCATCTATTTTACACTAAGCTTGAGAACTTTCAAAAACTATCTTGAAAACTTGTGAATTTGATTTTTTCAGACATAAATATTATATATAATTCTTCTTATATTCACTTTAATGTAGTTAGTACTAACATTATATATATAATATGATACCCAATTCTTCAAACAGTATTCCAGGTGGAAGTAAATAAAGGATATGAACAATATTTAAGATCCCTTAAGTCCACATCAGGTATTCTGGGCTTAGAATTCAATACTTCTGTAGAAACTAACTGTTCACCTCTCATAAGTGTTGTTGTATTAAACTTTCTCAAAGAATTGTTAGTTTTGACTTCTATGCAAACATAGTTATGAAAATTTAACTGTGTTGAAACCTTGAGACTACTTTCTTTACTTTCTTGTGCCTTCACAAAATTTCATGGTTAGCTATACTTATAAATATAATACTGTGCTAGGATTCATATCTAAGATACCGACTTACAAAAAACATAGTAAAATGCAGTAAGTAACAAATTATGTGGCTACAATTGTAGGATAATTTAAGATTGTATACTCCGTTTAGCAGGGGGGAAGAAAAGAATAGCAGGTTAGTTTGGGTGAGGAATGTGATATTAACCAAGCCATTGGGATGGATGAAAAGAGGAAGTTGAAGCTCAAGAAGGGCAGGTTGATGGGTAGCATAAGACAGTTGGTATATGTGTTAATCAGTTTTTTTTTTTTACATGGTTGGCAAATACCCAAGGGAAGTAATTTACAGCAAGTAAATATGTATTTTCTCTGTGTTTCAGAGGCCCCAGTGTATGGTTGGCAAGCTTTCTTGCCGTTGCTTTTAATGCAGGCAGGGAAGGCAGAGTAACATTGTTTGCCTTATGACAGCAAGGAAGCAGAGATGGCTTGAAAGAGGCATGGGACAATGTATAGTCATAACTAATTCCCACCATAATGTTTTCTATGCCGTTTAAAAATGCCATCATATTATGAATTCATCAAGGGATTATTCTATTCGTTAGTCTAAAGGCCTCATACTCCAAACAGGTTCTCAAAGCTCAATAAGTAGTAACCAACCCTTTCTATGAACACGTTTCTGTGACATCTCAGATCCAAACCTTCAGAATAAGATATGCTATAGAATCTGTGCATGCTTGTAATCCCAGAACCTGGGAGGTTTTCAGAGGATGATCTTGAGTTCAAGGTTATTCTGAGTTATTTCATCATATCAAGGTTATTCTAGGCTACAAAAAAAATGAGAAGAGAAGAAAAAGTAGGAAAAAGAGGAAAGTAGAAAATGAAGAATTGGAAGAAAACAAAAAAAATGAGGAAGAGGAAGAGGAAGAAAAGAAAACAGTTACATTGTTGAATGTAATAAAGTTCTTTCATGTTATGTCAGAAGTTTTGGACCACAATCTCTAGGGCAGTAGTTCTCAACCTCCATATGCTGTGACCCTTTAATACAATTCCTCATGTTGTGGTGACCTCAAGCCATAAAATTGTTTGCCTTGATACTTCATAACTGTAATTGTGCTACTGTTATGAATCATAATGTAAAATTTTTGGAGATGGAGGTTTGCCAGTGAGTAGTGACCACACAAGTTGAAAACTACTGCTCTTGGTCAGGAATAAAAGATGCCCTGTGATCAGAATTGTAGTTCTGATAACATATAATATAAATATAACCAAGAGAAAATTGAATATTCACTATGGAGTTGCATGAGCATATACAGGGGGAGGAAATCTTCCTCAGTCACAGTCATAGGGGAGGGGAGTAAGGGGAAAATGGGAGGGAGGGAAGAATGGGAGGATGCAAGGGATGGGATAACCATTGAAAGGTAACAAGAATAAATTAATAAAAAATTAAAAAAAAAAAAGAAATTGGAAACATCCCACATAAGCAACTTAATGACACAGCTGGAAGACCTAGGGAAAAAAAAGAAGCAGAAACACCCAAGAGGAGTAGACGTTTGGAAATAATCAAACTCAGGGCTGAAATCAATAAATTAGAAACAAAAATAATTCAAAGAATCAACAAAACCAGGAGCTGGTTCTTTGAGAAAATCAACAACATAGACAAAGAGTTAGCCAAACTAACTAAAAGGCAGAGAGACATCATCCAAATCAACAAAATCAGAAATGAAAAGGGAGACATAAGAACCTTACACTGAAGAAATACAAAGAACCATAAGATCCTTCTTTAAAGGCATATATGCCATAAAATCTGAAAATCTAAGGGAAATGGACAATTTTCTTGATTGATTCTACTTGTCAAAATTGAATGTAGATCAGATAAACAAAATAAATAGTCCTATTTCTCCTATAGAAAAAGAAGCAAACATTAATAGTCTTCCAACCAAAAAAAAAAAAAAAAAAAGCCCAGGGCCAGATGGTTTCATCCCAGAATTCTACCATACCTTCAAAGAAGAGCTAATACTGATACTCTTCAAGCTACTCCAAAAGATAGAAACAGATGGAACATTACCAAATTCAATCTATGAGGCCACAGTCACGTTGATAACTAAACTCCACAAGGACCCAACAAGAAAAGAAAATTTCAGACCAATTTCTCTTATGAACCTTGTTGCAAAAGAACTCAATAAAATACTTGCAAAACGAATACAAGAACACATCAAAGATATCATCCACCATGACCTGGTAGGCTTCATTCCAGGCATGCAAGGATGGTTTAATATATGGAAATCCACCAATGTAATCCACTATATAAACAAAGTGAAAGGAAAAAAAAACCACATGATCATCTCCTTAGATGCTGAAAAAGCATTTGACAAAATCCAACACCCATTCATGGTTAAAGTTTTGGAGAGGTCAGGGATACAAGGCACATACCTTAACATAATAAAGGCTATATACAGCAAGCCAATAGCCAAAATCAAATTAAATCGAGAGATACTCAAGGAAGTTCTTATAAAATTAGGGACCACACAAGGCTGCTCACTTTCTCCATATCTCTTCAATATAGTTCTTGAATTTCTAGCCAGAGCAATAAGACAACAAAATGAGATCAAGGGGATCCAAATGGGAAAGGAGGAAGTCAAAATTTCCCTATTTGCAGATGACATGATAGTATACATGAGTCACACCCAAAATTCTACCAGAGACCTCCTACAGCTGATAAACACTTACAGCAAATTGGCTGGATACAAAATTAACTCAAAAAAGTCAGTAATTTTCCTATATACAAATGACAATCATGCAGAGGAAGAAATTAGGAAAGCTACACCCTTCATGATAGCCACAGCAATATAAATATCTAGGAGTAACTCTAACCAAGAAAATTAAGGACTTGATTGAAAAAAACTTAAAATCTCTGAAGAAAGAGATTGAAGATGACATCAGAAGATGGAAGGATCTCCTTTGTTTGTGAATCAGAAGAATTAACGTAGTAAAAATGGCCATCTTACCAAAAGCAATTTATAGATTCCATGCAATCCCTATCAAAATACCTACACATTTTTTTTAAAAGACATTGAAAGATGAATTCTGAACTTCATATGGAAAAACAAACAAACAAACAAACAAACAAAAACCAGAATAACTGAAACAATCTTATACAATGAAAGGTTCTCCGGAGGAATCTCTATACCTGATCTCAAGCTGTACTATAGAGCAACAGTAATTAAAACAGCATGGTACTGGCACAGCTATAGGCTGGTTGATCAAAGGAATTGAATTGAAGACCCAGAAATGAATCCACACACATAAGGTCATTTGACTTTTGACAAAGAAGCCAAGTCTATTCAATGGAAAAAGGATAGCATCTTAAATAGATGGTGCTAGTCTAACTGGATGTCTACACTTAGAAAAATGCAAGTAGGCCCATATTTTCCATCACGCACAAAACTCAAGTCCAAGTGGATTAAAGACCTCAACATAAATAAAACCAGAGACACTAAATCGGTTAGAAGAAAAAGTGGGGAAGAACCTGGAACACATTGGCAGAGGAGAAAACTTCCTGAACAGAAGACCAACAGCCCAGCCCTTAAGGTCAACAAAGAATAAATGGGACCCCATGAGGCTGAGAAACTTCTGTAAGGCAGAAGACACTGTCAAGAGAACAAAGAGACAGCCTACAGACTGGAAAAAGATCTTTACCAACCCTATATCTAACAAAGGTCTAATATACAAAATATATAAAGAACTCAATAAATTAAACACCACCAAACCAATTAACCCAATAGAGAAATGGGGCTCAGAACTAAACAGAGAATTTTCAACCGAGGAATATCGAATGACTGAGAAACACTTAAAGAAATGCTCAACATCTTTAGACATCAGAGAATTGCAAATCAAAACAACTCTGAGATTCCTTCTTAGAATGGTTAAGATCAAAAACTCAAGCGACACCACATGCTGGTGAGGATGTGGAGAAAGAGGAACACTCCTTCATTGCTGGTTGGAGTGCAAACTAGTACAACCACTTTGGAAATCTATCTGGTGCTTTCTCAGAAAACTGGGAATAGGGCTTCCTCAAGACCCAGCTATTTTACTCCTTGGAATATACCCAGAAAATGCTCCACCACACAACAGGGACATATGCTCAACCGTGTTCATAGCAGCCTTATTCATAATAGCCAGAGACTGGAAAAAGCCTAAATGTCCCTCAGTTGAAGAATGGATAAAGAAACTGTGGTGCATTTACACTATGGAATACTACTCAGCTATTAAAGACAAGGAAATCCTGAAATTTGTGGACAAATGGATGGAACTAGAAATGATCATACTGAGTGAGTTAACCCAGAAGCAGAAAGATTCATATGGTATATACTCACTTATAATTGGACACTAGCCCAAAAGGCATGTTCCATGAAAATGTTCACTTACCAGGAGATTGGAGTAGAGGTGACAACATCCTACTGGGACTCTAGGTAAGAGAAATACAAGAGATGGGGAAATAGGAGTATCCAGAGGGTCCTAGAAACCTACAGGAAGAACATCATGACCATTGCATCTGGGTCCAGGGGGTTCTGCTCAAACTATTGCACTAACCAAAGACAATACAAGTAGCAAACATTGAACCCCTACTCTATTCTAGCCAATGGACAGGACATTCTCCACAGTTATGTGGAGAGCGGAGACTGACCCATATTTGACCACCTCCCCTTGGTAGGGAGGCCTGGTGGCATTCAAAGAAAGAATAAGCAGGCTACCAAGATTATTCTTGATAGCCTATGAACATATAGTGGTGGAGGAGGTGCCTCTCAGTCATAGACCTAGTGGAGGGCATAGGGTGAAAGCGGGAGGAAGGGAAGAATGGGAGGATACAAGTGATGAGATAAAATTGAGATGTAATCTGAATAATAATAAAAAAGAAAAAAAAAAGAAATTTAGATGTAAACAAATGTCATAGAAGGGAAAGGAAGAGTGAAAGTATGGGGGAAATTCATGTGTAAATGCATTTTATTTTAGATATGCTTTGGTATAGTAAAATACTGAACAAAGGGATAAGCTGGAGTGATTACTTGTCATTCATTCCACTGTTTTATGTTTAAAGAGTTGTATGACTCCTACTAGAAAGCAATGCCATTCAATCCTTTATAGAAGAAGAATCAGAAGGATTGATAGGAAATGAATATTTTGCCCTTTCCTTGGTAACTAAAACAAAAGAATTGAGTCATTTGGTAGACCCTAGCAAAAGGAGATATATGTCTTCTAATGGCCAAGGTAATCATTCTAGCTACACCTTTTAGGTGGCTCAGTATGTGTCTTTATCCTTTCACTTCATGTTGTGTTCTAATATTAATTTTCTACTTTTTCATATTTGTCAGATATTGAGTCAGTCATAAAAACCTCTTTAAATTAGCAGAGCTGTTTGATTTTTCTTGCAATAAGAGCTCTGTCTAATTAAAAAACATAGTACCAAAGTCTGGGGTTATAGACAGCATCTTTTAGAATGACAGGAAGAGGTGATTGGGAGGTGGTAATTTATGGGGAGAGAAGGCTCAGATTAAGTCAAAGAATAATAAAAATATCGTTAGTGATGGAAGACACTTTTCACATAGCACACTGAGCTCAAATCACCAAATTACTAGGTTCAAGAGTTTTCTAAGAAAGCTATGAGACTATCTTGGAAGTACGTGGGAAGCACGAACAGTTTCAACACTTGGGTTAAGGTGATGGCTTTCAGTGGCACAGGACAGCATAACAAAAATAAGAACATGGAAACAGCCTACGTGTCCTTCAGTAGAAAAATGGATAAAGAAACTGTGGTATATATATACACTTTGGAATACTACTCAGCTATTAAAAACAAGGAATTTCCAAAATTTGTGGATAAATGGATTGAGCTAGAAATGATCATAATGAGTGAGTTAACCCAGAAGCAGAAAGACTCAAATGGTATATACTCACTTATATCTGCATACTAGCCCAAGGGACATGTCCCATGAAAGCCTTCACTTACCAGGAAACTGGGACAGAGGGGAGGACATCCTATTGGGACTCTAGATGAGAGAAGCATGGGAGAATAGCAATGTAGAAGGATCCAGAGGGTCCTTGAAACCTACAAGTAGAACATTATGTTAGGCAGATTTGGGCACAGGGGTCCCACTCAAACTAAGGCACCAGCCAAGGACAGTATAGGGGGTAAACTTTAAACCCCTACCTAGATCTAGCCAATGGACAGAACATTTTCCACACTTGAGTGGAGAGTGGGATATGACTTTCTCACGTACTCTGGTGCCTCACATTTGACCATGTCCCCTGGAGGGGGAGACCTGGTGGCACTCAGAGGAAGGACAGCAGGTTACCAAGAAGAGACTTGATACCCTATGAGTATATCCAGGGGGAGGTAATCCCCCTCAGGAACAGTCATAGGGGAGGGGAATAAGGGGAAATTGGGAGGGAGGGAAGAATGGGAGGATACAAGGGATGGGATAACCATTGAGATGTAACAAGAATAAATAAATTAAAAAAAATAATAGCCCCACACTCCAAATTCTTCTTACAAACAGGTTAAACTCTAAGAGTAGACCAAAGCCATGCTAATAAATATTAGAAATGCTAAAGTAATGTTGATCTATCCAATATCTAATCATATTTTGGTTCTGTCCTACCAAAGTTATAAGTTGAATGCATATTAAGTCTCTATCAGTTCAAAGGAATGCCAAAGCATTTGGTGCAGTGTGAGGAATGGATCAGCAGGAACTAAAGGATAGCTTTAGTAATTTAAGATAATATTTAGGGTAATCAGAATATCCCTATGCCTTAATTTTACCTACATTGCCATTACCCTTTGATGTACTTTTCATTCTCCTTTTTGGAGAATGAAGAATAAATAAATTTTATTTATTTTTGAGAATGTACATTTATACAATGTAATATGTCATATTTACCCTGAATCTCCTCTGTAGTTAGCCAATGGCTTTGCTCTTTCAACTCCTTATCAAAAAAAACTTATTCTCTAGAACCTATTACTCCTAAAAGGCCAGTGCCATCCCACAATTAGTACAAAAGCCAGATCCAAAGGTGTCATGGGAAGTTAAGTATTGTGGCCAAAACAATTGTAGAATGCTGTTCATTTATATAAACAAAAATCTAGAGCTTTTGCATGCATTTGGACTTCAAAAATATTCAGTCAAACAAGAAAGGAGTCAGGCCAAATCTATCAATGCACGTCGATGTGTCTGACATTCTGGATTCGGTGTGTTGGGTTGAGCAACTGGATCCTGTTTCAGTTGTTTACTCGGTTGGCTGACAGAAGTGTGTGCTCAATGTTGACCCACTGTAAACAAGGCTGAGATATGAGAATCACCTTGTTAATGTAAAGCACCAATATAAATGCTTTTAGAGATATGAATGCTAAGGTAAATTTACAACATGTAAACCACTTATTTATTCTCTAAATATGCCTCCACAGGAGTACACAGAAGATTTTCTATTTACATAGGTTTTTTTTGAAGAATGTTCTAGTAAACAGAAAGAGGATTTTTAGAATATCTTTTAATGTTAATTTTTCTTTTCTTTTCTTTCTTTCTTTTTCTTTTCTTTTCTTTTCTTTTCTTTTCTTTTCTTTCCTTTTTTTATGAGCTGGGGAATGGGGAGAAGAGTTTAAACCAAGAGTCTCATGCATATCATACAAGCACCCCAGCACTTACATCTCTAGTCCTAAGTCTCTAGTCTTTAAAGAATTACAGGAGGTTTCATAATCATTATAGCATCATTAGGAATATAGTATAGCATGACATCAGAGTTTAAACATTAAGGAAAATATGTTCAGCTACTGTAATAAACAAGGTTGGTGTGTTAATGTTAATCAGAGTGGACTGGCCACAAGGAAGGGGTGCTTGTTTGTGGATAAAATGCACAGGATCACTCCGGCATCTTATATAATTGGACATTCTGTTCAGACAATTCATTTGTTTCTTTGTTTATTTATTTATTGCCTAGAGATTCCTAACTCAAGTCAGCAGAACACATCTAAGTTGGTTCATATACTTAAAGCTGAAAGGAAGTAAAACCAGGTAGGAAAGAACATATTTAGCTGACTGGTGGCTATAAGGCCATGGTGTTCTTTTCTAAGGTTACGGGTTGCTGGAGTACTTCCCCTGTCAGCTTTAAGGAGATATAGATAGCCACAAAGGGCAACGAGCTTTCAGGACAAGCTCATCCGGTTACACTGATTGTTATATTGTATTGTTGTATTGTATTGGCATAATTTCAACATGTGGCATGGTATACAGTTAGAGAGCCCTGACATGAGGTAGCCCTATTAACAAAATCCTAAAAGTATATGTAAAATGCTCCTGCTAGCCATTCATATCGGAACAGCTCTCTTTATCTATCAAGCTGCGGATGGTGGAGTTAGCTTTAACCATGTGTTGCCATGGATGGGAATTCCAAATGACTATTCTGTTCATAGAATAGTATTCTACTCTGTTAGAGAGCTTCTAAAGGAGAAAAGTCGTGTCTGGATTTGGTTAGGTTCAAGTCGTGCCAACTAGGAAAAAGAACCAACTCCATGTTTATTTCTAACACACCTGAATACATTTACACATAGATTAATGACTATATATATACTTGTATAGCATGTTAATCTCCAAACCTATGTCTTTATAGGTACATTTGTATTATTTTTGACTTCTGGAAAAGATAACTATTTACTAATCAAAATAGTAACTATAAATCAATACCATGTTTTGATTTTTTCTTTCTTTGTTTCTTTTTTGTTTTTCGAGACAGGGTTTCTCTGTGTAGCCTTGGCTGTCCTGAACTCACTTTGTAGACCAGGCTGGCCTTGAACTCACAGTGATTTGCCTGCCTTTGCCTTCCAAGTGCTGGGATTAAAGACATGTGCCACCACCGCCTGGATAATACCATGTTTTGAAAGGGATTTTAAAATCTTATGAGGATGTGGTACATATAGGTATTAACCACAGATATGAATTCAACACAAGGCAAAGGCCAAATAACTTTTTAAAACTGAGAAATTAGCTCAGCATGGTGGTGCACGCCTTTAATCCCACCACTCATGAGGCAAAGACATGCGGATTGCTGTGAGTTAGAGGCCAGCTTGGTCTAAGCAAGACCAGGACAGCCAAAGCTAACACAGAGAGACCCTCTCTAGCAAAACAAAGCAAAACAAAAAAACAAACAAAAAACAAAATCAAAACAAACAAACAAAAACAAAAAAAAACACAAAAAACTGAGAAATTAAAAGAGTGCAATTAGAAAGCAAACTAACAGTATAGCAAAAATATTATGAAATTAATGAAGGATATTGTACTTCAAAAACAGTGAACATATGAATTATCTTTATTGCCCACCCAAAATAAAACTGATAATTCTTTTCTATTCCAACAAGCCAATAATACTAGAGAAGTTTACTTTCCCCATAAGAATGTCTACAATAGAAGTCCATCATATTAACTCACAGCTGCCTCGATTTTCTAGTTCTCAACTTTGTTTAGGTTAAAAGGGCATCAGACTGAGAAACTCTAAGGGTCTAGACATATTAAATTCTCTGGACACCTTGGTAAGAACTAAACATCTCACAGAAGGGGAGGCAAAATAAAACCAAACCCACCAAACCCACTGCTCTGTTAATCAGGCCTAATAACAAAAGTGTATCTCCTGAGCTTCAATAAAATTTTCTGTTTTCTTTTCTTTTTTTAAAAATTTTTTTATTAATTTATTCTTGTTACATCTCAATGGTTATCCCATCCCTTGTATCCTCCCATTCTTTTCTCCCTCCCATTTTCCCCTATTCTCCTCCCCTATGACTGTTCCTGAGGGGGATTACCTCCCCCTGTATATGCTCATAGGGTATCAAGTCTCTTCTTGGTAACCTGCTATCCTTCCTCTGAGTGGAGATCCAAGATGGTGGCGAGCAGTGTGGACCGTGTTTGGAAGCTCCAGTGAACAATTCAGGGAATTGCACAGATTTCTGAGCCAGGAACTCCGAGGTCCCCACACCACGGCAGCAGGAAAATTCTGTTTTCTTTTTAAAGCATTTAGTGGATCAAGCCTATAAGCACTATAGGCTTGCATGAGATACTTGGGTGAATGGAAAGACTGCCAGGCCTAGTTGAAATGAAGGGAAACAGGGCTTTCTAGCATATCCAGGCAGTTGTGCAAGCTGCTTTGAAACTCAGCCCTTATTACCCAATCATTTAATTAATCACAAGGCTAGTAGATGATCAGTCCCTGCCACTAAAGGCAGTAAGAATGCTGCAATGTATTTTGGAAAAGAGCCCAGGTCATCTTCAAACATATCTCATCATGTCACCAAATTTTATAAGGAAACCTAATGGAGGCCAGAGACAACTAACTAAACAGATCCCTAAAAGAACTTAAATCTTTTAGAGGAAACTTTTTAGGTAACCCAGCAGTCTAAGAAGTCCTGGCATGGAACTTAGGACATGTGCAGGGGAGCTTTGAACTGAAAGTATGGGCGGGCTATTAAAAAGGGGTTCGTGATTATTGCTCAAGTGAAGGCTCTGGTCCTACTTCCTTTGCTGTGAAATATATATATTTACATAGTTCACATTTTTAACTGCTAAACATTCTTATCATCATATGTGGGGCTTAATTCATTCTGTAGCTGGCATATTATCAAAACAAAAATTCAACAGAATCTGGGCGCTGACTGAGACACTCAGATCTAAAGCCAGGTACAGTAAGTAGCTCATTTCTCTAGGAGTTGATGTGCATGTGATTTAGATCCTATTCCACAGCACAGTACTATCACAGGCAGAGATGATTTTTTTTTGAAATATGAGCATATTATAAATTATATGTGGGGATAAAGTGCTGTCAAAGCAAAGGGGGAGCTAGACATCTTTTATCTTCTGTCTGTCATACACCAGCTCCTCCTTGATTCCAGCAACTTTCCTTTCTAATCCAGGTTGTGAGAGAGAGTGAAAAGTATTTTAATCTTTCATTCTCAGGTAGTATAGTAAAGCACCTTTCCAGTATAGTACAAAGACACAACCTCTCTCTCTCTTTCTCTCTCTCTCTCTCTCTCTCTGCCTCTCTGTCTCTCTCTCCCTCCTTCTCTTAGGATGTAGTACTTACTGTTATTAATCGTTAAAACCTCAAGAGATGACCTACATATTTGTGAATGATTTAGAAAGATCATAAGAAAGCCCTGTGGCAATAGTTAAAACAAGATGTAGAGAAAAACAGGATCAAGTCCAGAGTGGTGGGATGGCCTCAGATTTGCTATGTACTTGAAGATGACCTCTGTAGAGGGCATAAACATGTATCAGCCTGTTTTATTTTTGTTTTTTGATCCCAAATGTGGGATGTGAAACAGACTTGCGTGAAGGTGTGCTGTGTTTGTCTGCTGGAAACATACTTTTGAGAGAACACATTGTGTTTGTCCTCTAGAAGAGGAACTGCCACTTGCGGGGGTGTGGTCTTTGGCAGCTGATTAACATCCTAGTATAGACTCATATATATGTATGAGGCCCAAACATTGGCCTTTTGGGTTTGGTATTGCTTTCCATCGTTCAGCTCTTCACCACTCTGCTTCAAGACATGCCTAGAGAGAAACGTTCCAGAGAATGCTTCCAGGTTCTGGGCTCTGGCTGCTGCTCCAGATTCCAGCTGCTGCAGTTGAAGTCACCTTTGCTCGGTTGCTGGTTTGCTGTTTAACTGGTCTGCTGGAATTCTGCTGACTATGCTAGTGGAATCACTCCAAGGAACTGAGTCTAGAATGGTCTGCTTCTGCTGTTCCTTTTTCTCAAGCAAAGTAAGTAATTTAGTGTGCTTTGCTCTCTCTACCACCGTCACCTGTTGGATTTTAGCTTTATACTACCACATGTGAAGGAAGTTTAACATTATTTAGAGAACAGTACATTTTGTTAATTACTTTTCTTATTTATTTTTTTCCTTCATGTATATTTTCCTCAATTATTGATTCAGTGTCATTGAAGTTTTGTGTGTGTGTGTGTGTGTGTGTGTGTGTGTGCTAAAATGTTATAGCCATTCCTGTGTGACGATATCACTGTGTGACATTTACTAAACATTTAATTTAATATGTACGTTCTTTCTTTTTCAACATATGCAAACACTGCTTCGTTGACTTCTCTCACACAATTCTTGAGAAGCACAGTGTCAAAATGGTTCTCATTTTTTGATAATACTCTACATTTTAAAAATTCGCTCTTCTCTATTAAAAAGAAAATAAATGATCTATTTTATTCTGAGGTTTTGCATCTTGTCTTTATGGGAAATTCTTTATAATTATGCCCTATGGTATTTACATATTCATATTAACAATTTTATATTTAAATATTCAAATTCACCATTTTACCTCTTCCTCTTGTGTCACTCATCTTTTTTGTTTGTTTTGTTTCCATTGCTTGTATTGTCTAGTACTGAATTTCTAGCCAATGACTCTATGTAAGTCTAGTCATTCAGTCGATAAAATAGATTTATTTTAACAGCTCTTCGTAGCAAACATTTTCTGTTGAAACATCTTAGGTCTTCCACCAAGGTTCCTTACTTTCTCTAACATGTTTGAGAGTATATCGATGCAATTTGCATTTCCTATCTTTCAGGACTATACATTCTCTTTCCAGAAGGAAAGTTTAACTTGTCTTTCATTCATGTCTGCAGTTCAGGAGGAGGACTAAGTACATAATACCAGTTTGTTCCCATGTGAGTTTAGAATCAGAGCGTAGATGTTTTCCTTGGCTTTGAAATCCGAGACCTAACTTTTCCCATTTCATCTTGTTGCTAGTAATGCTATGTTTCTCAGGAAACCTAAGAGATACGTTTGTGGTCTGTATTAGTCCTGCCCAGAATGTGGGAGTTGCTCCTACAGCATCGAGGGTCTGGCTTACATGTTTGTATACTTCACACCAGCCGCAGCACAGCTGGAGGGAAATCTCCAGCCACGATGAATGTCCCTGTAGACCAGGCTGCTGTCTAGCCTGTCATGAGTAACATGTTAGGAATAGAATAACACGAAGCAAAGAAAAAAAAGAAAGCAGGGTGGAATAGCCTCATCCAGCTGAGCCTGTGTTCATGGTCCAATCTCTTTTATAAATTGTTGTTTCTGTTTCCCATGAACAAAAAAAAAAAAAAAAAAAAAAAGAAAGAAAGAAGAGAGAAAGAAACCAAAAACAACACAATGAATGAAATCTGACAGAGAGTCTCACTATTTCTATATCAGCACACACTGTATAGCAGTCTCCTCTGAGATTAAAACCTTACATTTTGGAGAGAAACTCCTTAAACCATAGTATGTAGAAGGCGAGGTAAAATAATTGGATGTTGTAACGCAGTAATTATAAACTACTTCACAACTGTAATTTTGCTGCTGTTATGAATTCTGATGTCAATATCTGACATGCTGGATTCCTGATATGTAACACCTATGAAAGGGTCATTCAAACACCCACAGGTGTCAAGACGCACAGGTTGAGAACCACTGCTTTAAGGAAAGGTGAAACATTCTACCCTGCAGGAAAGCTTTTAAACGTTAGAAAGTAAACAACTCAATGGTTTCAGGATGTTCCTGAAAGTGACTAGATTTTTCTCAACTCCTTCTTTTCGAAAAATACATTTTAAAAAAGGACTACAGAAAGACACGCAGAGGTTAGTTGAGCTGCCAGGAAGAGGCTGATCAGCCAAAGCACCTGAAGGAAGCAAAGACCAGCTCAGTTTTCAGAGAGGTTCAGACTAACTTAGCTACCTGAAAAGGGCAATCTCTAAGCAGTTGATCTACCTGTAAGTAGTACAGCACACTCCAGATTTACAAGTTTTATAAGTTATCACTCACACTGGGGTGGGCTTTAGTAATGTAGCTGTCCTTGAGTCATTCTGCTCTTGTGAGTAAACTCTTACTATATTCCAGTAAGTAATGTGGCAGTGCATATATTATTATGAAAATATTTCTTACAGTCAAAGAGACCATATTTCAGTAAGTAATATGACAATGTAAAAATTATTATGAAAATATTTTTCCTTTCAAAGAGACTAAAACTTTTGTTTGATCTCTCTGCCAAAGTTAATAATATATCTTGAAGAAGCTTAAAATTTAAGAATGACATTCTACCATGTAATCATGCTATTTAACATGCCTTTAATAGAACAATATAACAACCAAACTTACTTGCCTTGGATTTCTCATGTAATCAACTTTTTAGAATATACTTATACTTATAGTCTGAAGATATATATATATATATATATATATATATATATATATATATATAT
>OU015752.1:15140040-15161976 GCA_907169655.1 Acomys percivali
TTAGACTTTGGTGGTACCCACGTGTCAATTTCTCATTGGTTTAGACTTTGGTGGTACCCACGTGTCAATTTCTCATTGGTTGGTTATTGTCTTCTCCGGAGTCCTACCACACAACAATGTAGGTGCGGCTTTCGCTTCCGTCTTGCTTCATAGAAACCTCTCCTGCTGGGCTCTAGGGTTTGGAGTCATGATTCATTTTAATTTTCATTCTTGTTCATAAATGGAAACTTCTCCAATTAAAAAAACACATTACCTTTTGATAAATAAACCGCTGAGCAGAATAAAATCCCAAGTGATTCCAAAGGACATTATTAAAGGCAGACTGTATTTAAAAATTAATTTCCCATGCTTAAGCAAATCTACTGGTCCACTGGTTTTACTATTCTTAACAAAGACTTTCTGACATAATTATATAGCCATGCTATCACCAATGAGGTAACATTTAAGAGCATATTCTCTATTTAGGATAATAAAGAAACTTTATTTGAGGTTCAGAGTAAAGAGTAACCTTCCAAGACACTGGATACATTACCAAATGCCCTGTCCTTGGGAGCTATATAAAAAAAAGTCCACGGATGGAGAGATGGCTCAGAAGTTAAGAACACTGGCTGTTCTTCCAGAGGCCCTGAGTTCAATTCCCAGCAACCACATGGTGGCTCACAACCATCTATAATGAGATCTGGTAATTTCCTCTGGCAGGCAGGCAGGCAGCCATGCAGGCTATACATTGTATATATAATAAATAAATATTTTAAAAAGTCCAGTTCTCCACAGCTAAATATTTGATCAATTATAATTAAGTCATCGTGCTGGGTTAAAAAGCAAGTCATGGGTTGATGGTGGACATTGTCAATTAAGATAGAAGGGAAGAAGGGAGCAGGTGGGCTTGTTATCAGGAAATATTGCCAAAAAATAAGATGCAATAATGTAGGATGTAATGACCTCAAACACCGAATTATAATAGAACATTAGGCTGTCATATGCTATATTTGCTAATACATACATTTCTCAAATAATAAAAATAAGTTCCAATATTATTTTTCTAAATTTTATTATTATTCCTTGACAATTTTGTATAGTGTATTTTAATCATATTCACACCGCTGGCCCAACTCCTCTCAGATCCTTCTTCTCTTCCCTATAAACACAACTCTCCAACTTCTCTCTCTCCATCAAGTTCAAACTGTGCTGCTCATATATTCTTGCATGTGTGCTCATCTGTTGGAGCATTCATTGAACTGGGATTGGAAGCATTCTTTGAAGCTGTCCTGGAAGATAGCCAAATGCTGCCAAGACAGGGTAAGCAAGTCCTTAATAGTTCCTGCCTCACAAATATGTCTGTCATATATATTGGGTCAGAAGGCTTAAAATGATGCTTCAACATTACAGAGAGTTTTGGGTTGACTCTTCAGGCAGAAAACTATCTCTGTCATCTTCTCATTTTGAAAGCTGCTAACCTGCACTCCTGGTATACTCAGGTAATTAATTTTATTACTTCTCAAGTCTCTGATGGGGTTGAAGACCAGATAGTTTAGATTTACAATTAAGAATTACAGAGAAAGATATAGAATGTTGTAGACTTTTGGTCAAGAGAGTGAAGGAAGCCAAAAAATACCCTAGGAAAAGATTGCCAAGAGATATATGTTGCCTTTGACTCTATTTGTCCTTCTATGTCTGAAATCAGTCAACAAAAGTCTTTAAAATGGATAATAAATAAAAGTTTCTTGAGAAAAGAAAACATTATCTTTGAAATCAATAAATTATAGAAATGATCTTTAAAACATACATTTAAACGCATTTTTATATTTTTCCTTTTAATACTTACTTATAAAGGGAATCATTCTTTCTTTCAATTGTTGCATGGAATTTTTGTGGATAATACCTATTCTATGGGATCACTGACATAAAAACAAATAATCAGCATTGGAGAGATGGCTTAGCAGTTAACAACACTGAATCCTCTTCTAGAGAACCTGGGTTTGACTCCTAATACTGACCTAGTGACTCACAATTGTTTATAACTCCAAACCCAAGGGACTTGCCATCCTCTGGCCTGTCAGAGTACTAGGCATGCATATGGTATAGAAACATACATAATGCATAATGCCCATACCCATTGAAAACAAACCAAACAAGCCACTAACCAGATTAATGCTTAACATCAGTCGAAAGGTAGAGAAGAGGTGAGTGAGAAGAGCTTGACCCTAAACAAGACATCTTATATCAGCCTTTTCAAGGTGTGAGAGGCATCACTAAAATGGGTAGAGAAAGAGTGTATGAGCCAGAGGCTGGGGAGGGTTGTTTCAAATGATGTCTCCTTGACATGATATTGTAGCTGTAACCATAAACTAAGCACAGCTGTGGTTACCTATACAAGATCCATCACCGTTCCATCACTCACAGGAGAAGGACTCATTAGATTCTACTTCTCCCATTAGGACTGTGGCCAGTTAGTGGGCACTGGGAGAGTCATTTCTTTCTGTGGTGTACTCACTAATTAGTTCTACCCATACTCTTGAAGAAATCATATTTAAACTCACTGAACAGAAAAGAAACTCACCAAAAATAGAAGAGGGTAGTTGGGAAGGAAGCATTAGAGTTTTATGAGAAGAAAGGCATATGAGAGTGTATTAAGGATGAGAAGTCCCACACTAAGAATATACATATAAGAAATTGTCTAAAAACAACTAGCCAGATAACCATAAAGAAATCACAACCAAAAATTATTGTTGGGATTTGACGTCTGGATTTAGGTCAGAACTTCCATGATTTTCTGTTTTTGATTTAGGGTCTTTCACTATCATTTGACTTCATAAGAAACAAATAAATACACATCTGTGAAAATTACTTCCATGATGGTTCTATTAAGTATGGTTAGTAATCCAAAACATGGAATTAGAGCTGGAAATGATATTTGCTCCAAAAAAGATTTTAAAAAGACTCTATTTCTTGGTAGAAGAAGAGATATAGGTGAAGAAATATGGGTAACATTAGAAGCATCAGGTTCACATCTAATTCTTCTGGGATATTTGTCAAGAACATTTTGTCCTTTAAAATATGTCACTTTTGAAATAGTGCCAAGGTCAGAGACAGCTTGGATAATCCTCCATGTATGATCTGACAGTAAATGAGACCCAGCAAGTAACTCATTCTGTCTTCCTTATCTTAAAAGTATTTGTAACATGTCTCATGGATGATAAGTTAAAATACATCTTAGGACACATGTTTATTTTTTCTCTAGTTGTTCTTTTAATGGAGAAAATGTCTGGATAGATTTCCTTCTTAGAGCTTGAATACCACAAACACACAATACACAACACTTTGTAGAAGACATGGGGAAGGATTTGGAATGATTCCACAGCAGAAGAAAACCCATAGAATTTTCAGCTGAACATGATATGTAGATGTGTTAGGAATAGAATAGTATTTTGGAAAAATGTATAAAATGTTGTTATTGGTGTTATTGAAAGGAAGTTAACATATTGTGTATACTGTTGGCCTTCCTAACAATGGGATTTCATATTGGTTTTGGAAAGTCTCCAATGATCATTTTTCTGTGCCTCTTTACTGAATGTGTTTATTGAATGAATCATCCCTTCAATCCTGCATCTTCCATCCTATTACAAGAATGACATGAATGGTTATAAATAGCAGATTGATGACTAATCTATGATATATGAGGCCTGAAATATGAAGACCAGCTATTCTAGTTTTCAAAGGGCATAAAGCAAACTTCCTTACTATAAGGATTAAATGATGTAACACATGACATGTCTCACAATGAATGACATTTTCCCTCCTGATGTCTGTGACATTTGCCTGATGATGTTATTCACAGGGAAGAATTTCCATCATCAGTGTTACTGTCACTATCTATTCTTTTTATATTTATTATGTTATTATTGTTAGGCAGCTTGGCTACTACTGAAATTAAAAGGACAGAAGAATCACCAGATAGTACAAAAGTTAACGACCGATAACAGCAAAGCTCAGCTGCTGTGGGAGTTTTCACTGGGGAGGAAAGAGGATGATGGGGACAAATTTTTGCTCGCATGTTAGAACTCAGCTAGTGTTTGAAGTCAGCTGTTTCTGTTCTGTCAAGATTACAACCACTCTTACTTCTGAAGTTTATTTATACAGTGTTTCTTTGAGGTAACTTTGCAGGAAGTTTTTCCACTGCAGCTGAAAATGGACTTAAGTGTTTTCCTGATTGCATCAATATCTTGTGAGACAGTACCCCCATCCCCTCCACTTAGCCAGCTATGAGTTAGTTCTATGAAGAAAGGAAAAGAGTGATTCTTTTAAATTCTCAAGAGTCTGAGAGAACAAAGTTACTGTGGCCTCTTTCTGCCTTGTAACTAATGGTAATCCCTATCACTTGGAGAGTGAGATGAATCCTCCCAAAAGACAGGCTAAATCTCTAACCCAAGGTATTCTGGTAAGTTTTATCCTGTCCTGTATGGCTAACATCTTCTTATAAGTGAGTACATACCATGTGTGTCTTCCTGAATCTGGGTTACCTCACTCAGGATGATATTTTCTTGTTCCATCCATTTGCCTCCAAATTTATGATTTCCTTGTTTTTAATAGCTGAGTAGTATTCTATTGTGTAAATATACCACATTTTTAATCCGTTCTTCTATTGAGGGACATCTAAGTTCTTTCCATATTCTGGCTATTATGAAAAAAAGCTGATATGAACATATTTGAGCAAACGTCCTTGTTGTATGGTAGAGCATCTTTTGGGTATATCCCCAGGACTGATATAGCTGGATCTCAAGGTAGAGATATCCCCAATTTTCTGAGAAAGCACCAGATTGATTTACAAAATGGTTGTACATGTTTGCATTCTCACGAGCAATGAAGGAGTATTCCCATTTCTCCACATCCTCACCAGTATGTGCTGTCAATATTTTTGCTGAATTTTTGACAGGTATCATTTTGACAGGTGTAAAATGGAATCTCAGAGTCCTTTTGATTTGTATTTCCCTGATGATTAAGGATATTGAGCTTTCCTTAAGTGCTTCTCAGTCGCTTGATATTCTTCTCTTGAGAATTCTCTGTTTAGCTCTGTGCCCCATTTTTACATGGGGTTATTTGGTTTGTTGCTGTTTAATTTCTTGAGTTCTGTATATATTTTGGATAGTAACCCTTTGTCTGATGTAGGATTGGTGAAGACATTTTCCCAATCTTCACACTGTCATTTTGTTCTATTGACAGTGTCCTTTGCCTTACAAAAGGTTTTCCGATACAATAGGTCCCATTTATTTATTGTTGATCTTAAATCCCGAGGGTTGGTGTTCTGTTCAGGAAGTTGTATATTGTGCCAATAAATTCAAGACTGATCCCTACTTCCTCTTCGAATAGATTTAATGTATCTGGTTTTATGTTGAGGTCCTTGATCCACTTGGACTTGAGTTTGGTGCAGGGTGGTAAGTATTAGTCTATTTGCCTTTTATACATGTAGACATCCAGTTAGACCAGAACCATGAGTACGGCTTTGGATCTTTTATCAAAATTCAAGTTTCTGTAGGTGCGTGGGTTTATTTCTGGGTCTCTGATTTTATTCCATTGATCAACCAGTGTATATCTATGCCAATACCATGAAATTTTTATTACTATTGCTAAGCAATATAGTTTGAAGTCAGGGATGGAGATACTTTCAGTGGTTCTTTTATTGTATAGGATATGCTAAGCTATTCTGGGTGTTTTATTTTTCCAGATGAAGTTGAGAGTTGCTCTTTCAAGTCTGTAAATAATTATGTGAATTGTATTGCATCTGTAGATTTCTTTTGTTAAGATGGCAGTTTTTACTGTGTTAATCCTACCAATCCATGAGCATGGGACATCTTTCCCAAAGAAGATAAGTAACAAGGAAGACCCAAGAGAGGATGCTTAAATAGCACTCAATAGGGGAAATGGAATATACAATGGAAACAGGTGAAGAGAGGGAAGAAAGTGGAAGAGGGAGCACAGGGAGATATGATGGTGGAGATCAGACCCAGAGAGAATGGGGGCAGGAGGACAGAGGGCCTTCAGAGAGAAGACAGACAGTGGGCAGGCAGGGCCATCTCTCTGACAAATTGGAGACCTACCACAAGGTAGGCTTCTGGAAGGATATGGGGATGACTCTAGCTGAAAACTTCTAGTAGCAGAGGTCATGGAGACTGAAGAATACACCCTCTAACCACACAGGATTCCTAGTGGAGGGAGGAGAACTCCAAAACTTCAATCCAAAATTTACCCTGCCTACAAGATCTGCAAGGATAATGATAGAGCAGAGATTGAGGGAATGTCCAACCAATACCTGGCCCAAGCTGAGACCCAACCTGTGGGAAAAAGCCAACATCTGACACTATTAAAAATACCTAGCAAAAGGGAGCCTAGCCATAGCTGTTCTCTGAGAGTTTCTACCAAGCCAGATATCAAAATAATAGCTGTGAAGCATAGGGAATCTTGTGAAAAACTGGAGGAAGAGTAAAAGGACCTGGCGATGACAGAAGCTCTACAAGACCAAGAGAGACAGCCAGGGCCCATAAACAAGTTGGAAACAGTCACCCAAAACTCTCCATAACATTGCAGCATCATCTTCAGCCTTCTGTTCCAATATATCTGACAGATATATTCGTCTCTGTCATTTTCTCATTTTGGAAGCTGCTAACCTGTACTTCCTGTCTACTCAGATAATTAATTTTACTTTCCAAGTGTCTGATGGGGTTGAAGACAAGATAGTTTAGTCTTATAATTAAGCTTAGTTGCTTTAGGGTTAAGATGTTTTTAGGTTTATATAGATGTTTTACGTTGATAAAGATGAGATATGATAGATACTGATTTATATTCAAAATTTTAGACTCACCAATATAGGAAAGATGGTTTCTTCAAGGTTCCCAATACAAATAGCCAAAGCAGTATGAATTTATATAATTCCTGATTTATATAATTCCTTCTTGCTGTAGGTAATTTATTGTATATATGTGTAATAATATAAATGTATCTGTAAAAAAAAGATTGATTTTTTAAAAAAAAAAGCAAGTTGGGTAAAAAAAAAGAGTTTCACTGTGTTAAACTTTCACCTTACAACCCATCATGGAGGGAATCCAGGGAGAAACTCAAGCAGAGACTGAAATAAGAAACGATGGAGGTGGACTGGATCTAGGCCCCCTAAACAGATGTAGTCTATGGGCAGCTTCTGCTTCATGTAGGACCCCTAGTAAGGGGAGCAGGGACTGACCTTGACATGGACCCTGTTGCCTGCTTTTTGATCAGTTCTCTCTGGCAAGACTGCCTTGCCAGGGCACAGGGAAAGAAGACATGTTCAACAGCATGTACAGCCCCAAATTCCAAATGCTACTACAATCCTCTCAAAACCTAACATGGCTAGGTTGTCATAGCAACAGTTTACTCCTGGTACTGTTTTATTTCCTCATTCTGTGATAAATACTATTACTAAAAAAACTTGAGGGGGAACGGGTTTATTTCATCTTACACATTCAGATCACAATATGTCACTGAGAGAAATGAAGCCAGGAATCAGGCAGCAGGGACCGAAGCAGAGGCCAAGGAGAAGTGCTGTTTTCAAGCTTATTATTTTTCCTGCTGGTTTGCTCAGCCAGGTTTCTTATACAAACCAGGCCCACCTGCATAGGAATGGTTCTATCCAGTGTGGGATGTACTTTCCTACATTAGTCAGTAATGAAAACAATTTTCCACAGGCACAGCCACAGGCCAACCCGATCTTGACAATTTCTTTATTGAGGTTCACCCTTGCCAGATATGTCAAGTTGACAATAAAACCAACCAGTGCCATATTATCTACCATTCCCACCCCAATTGTATATTGTTCACTATGCCAGGAATCACAGAAGGATTACTCTACGTTGGGAGTAAGTTCTGTTATAAAAGGATTACAAGTTGTTTGAGAATCTAAGGAAGAAATAAATATTGTCGCTTGTAATTCGCACATTTTCAGATTTGTTTGCTAAGCCAGTGAGGGAGATGGTCTGAGTGTGTAAAGACTAATTTGGTTTGGGTCTGAGACTGTCCTCCTGGAGTGAGAGTCTGGTGTGCTAAGAGCAAGAGTCCCTTGCCTATAAATCATCCTGAGATGTAACATAATTCGCACTATCTTTTATACTAATACAGAAGTGTAATTCTTTCAGATCACTGTGCTGATTTTGAGAATATAGAATCATGCCTGAAGCACAATTCCTGGATGCATCTACACCAACTGTTGCACCATTAAGAGCTCTGTCAGAAAGATGTGTCTAAGAGCTGAAGAGGAGCCTACCTGCTCACATCTTGGAAGCATGGCATCATCTGACCCAGAGACTGTTGGAAATACTCACCAGCATACTGAGCACAATTTACGGTGCTTCTCGTTGCACTAATGTGATGAGTTTCTGTGGGTGTGCTCTCCTTGGTTATTATTTCTAGGGTGACATGTTATGAACATTTATTTTCTCAAGAGTTGGGTTATTGTTTGTGGTTTGATGGTCATTGCATTTGAAAATTATTTCCAAAGAACCCTTTAAAGCCTAATGTATCTGTCTCATTTTCAAGAGGATACTTTCAACAGCTTCTGCCAATGGAGGTACTTCCAGTTTGAGACTATGTGATGACATTAAAGCTTTAAGTATATTCCTGTTTTCCAAGATGACAGACAATGTGGGCTGAATTTCTGGATAGCAGCTAATTAATGCCTGGTTCAAAGTATCTGTGAGTATAAAGTGCATAGCTCTCAGATTAAATTAAAGGTGGGTTTAAGCTGACTGCCCATGCTGAATGGTCTCTGCAGCGTTTATCATTTTTCCCCAAAGGCTATGATAACTCTATCTTAATATAGTGGATATTCTTTGGCTGAGGAACTGCTTCAGGGCAAATTTTTTTTTCTCTAGTGGTCTCATAGGTCTGGAATGTAGTCATATATATATATTTCAGGGATATATTAATTTTTCCTCTTCTGTGCCTTACATATATATTTTAAAATATTTATATACAAACACATTTACATATATGTTTCAACAATTTATATGATCTGTTCTTAATGAAGTTAGCTTAAGTTATTTGCCTTGCTATTAAGCACGCCCCTTTAAATTAGAGTTTTCACTCAGTATTATTGATATTTTGTTCCACATAATTGTTTATAATTCTTTATGGAAACACAGTACAATGCCTTGTAATAACATACCAGTCATCTCATTCACAACTCTATCTTTCCAATTATTCCCTAAATAGCAAGATTGGTGACTTAGTTTAGAAATGCATCTCTAGATGACAATATTTATAAAAATATTTGTAGTGTACTGTGAGTTAAGAATAATTATACTCAACTCACACACTTTAGATTTGGAGTATGGATAAGCAGGACCCTGAAAACCCAGTAGGAAATTAGTGAACAATGAGATAGAGTTGAAATTATCATGAGTTTAGCATCAGGAAACTTGGACTCAGCCTGGGACAATTGCTTGCTTTGGTAGGCTACAGGCTGCATGACCTTACAAAAGTTACCTCAGCCCTCAGTTTTGCTCTCTACTCTGTCAGTGTTAATCTCCCAAAGGGTTGTTTGTAATTCCCTTCTTGTTTGGTTTAATTACTCATTCACAGGATCCTGAGAACATAAAACTAATTTCTTATCTTTTTCAGGTCCTGTCTCAGGAGTAGACTTTGTTATTGATGATTTTGTTGCTAATTTACGGAGGCAATCTATTGAGTCAAACACACAAACGCAGAAACTATTTAGCTAGTGTTCTTACAGCGACATAAAATGGAGTCCCTATGAAAAGAAAAGCCACATCAATGTTAAACATTCTATAAGGCTGAACAATTGCGTCAGATTCTTTGATTGTACAGGGCTATCATCTTGCAGATCCAGGGTGAAGTTATCTTGAGCAACTTGTAGTCCTTCATCAGCCATCTGTTGCCCATCCCTGAATCTAATTTAATATCCTTTTTTACTATCAGGTAAAAACTTTAAAGTGTGTGTGTGTTTTTTTTTTAAAGCAGACTTCTAGCTTCTACCAGTGCAAGGTTAAGATTGTCATTGGATAACATTTGAAGCCTATTGTGGAGTTTTCCATTCTTTGTTATAATATACTTACCTGAGGTTCCCGGCCATATGACTAGTAAATTCCTTGATTTATGCCTTTTCTTTTTGGTGTTCATAACTACCAAATCTCACAGGACCACTTCTACAGTGGAACATTGCTTCAGTGTTATTTGGGTCAATCTGAAAAAGTTTCCCCAGGGCAAAATCTCTTATAGTTGGCTCAGAATAAACTGTTTCATTCCTTTCTAAGTGCGAACTATGTGTTTTATTTTAATTCTCCACAGTAAAACAAAATTTCAATATTACTTTAAAAACATTTTACAGGTTGAAAAATAGAAAAATTTCATACAAACCTAAAAAATAGTCACTCAAATTTTATTTTTCTGTTTTTACTGTATACAGATTATTGAGGCAGAGAAAACAGAACATTTTTGTTATAAAACAGAATTTTAGAATTTTATTCTATAATTTTAATTCTTCTTATTAATTTGAATCAGAGTAAAAAGTATCTTCTTACTTGCCAGACCTAATGCCATTTTGCTAACACTTTGTTTTTATAAAGAGAGGCTGAAGCAATGCTTCTCCGATTTCACAAACTCTAGAAACTCAAGTATTTTGAAGAATATGTATCCATATTCATCCAGCTAAAAGTAAATAACTCAAGCTCTGTTGCATGAGAACCAGTCAATTTAGCCCATCATTATGTTGATAGCCAGACACAAAAAGAGGAATGAAGACTCAAGGAATATTGGCAGACAATGTGCTATCTCAAGGACATAAAAAGGGGAAAGTAGTCCAGAGGAAAGACAGAGGCTGAGACTATGAAAACAGAAGATGAATAAACCACGGAAAAAGAATGAGAATGGGTTCTGAGTCACGAGTTTATGAATGACTCATGACACTTATCAGATTAAATGAAATGCCTTTGTTTTTAATTAAGTAGAACCCACTACAGCATCCATGCTTAAGTACATAATTATAAATGGCACATCATGTGCATGTAGAGTTTACTTGTGGGAAATGAACATCCCTTTGACACAGAGACAGCCTTCTTAATGATCAAATTGTTTTAACATTTGCACACTTACATAACCAGAGAATTGTAAGTTTAAGCTTCCGATGAGTGCTGGAATGCCCAATGGCCATTTTGTCTCTGTAAGAAGCATAGATGTTGGATTATAGATCTTAGACAGAAAAGACCTTTGAGACTCTCAGGTGGATTTTCCTGGCAGCGTAAAAGACATAAGGAACACCATTACATGAAGGCTCTATAGACCATACTTCAACAAGTACTTCTTAGCAATGTCTAACACTCCATATTGTACCTGTCAAGGAAAGATTAAGTACATCCTAAGCTATTTCGGAGGAGCTTCTACGTAACCATCAGATCTATTCTTTTTCTTATTCAGTAATATCCATTTTCATTTAAGAATAGAGATAGAATCAGTGATGGGCAGAAAAAAGTGTGAGCATTAATTAGTTAGTCTAATTTTCCCTTCGAGGTAACTACATTTCCTAAATAGTATACCTTTGAACAGTCAGGTAATATTTACTATTGATGTTAAATGGAGTTTAACCTTGGCTTTGAAGGCTTCTAAAAGAACAGTGCTTCTCAACCTTCCTAATTCTATGACCTTTAATACAGGTCTTGCTGTGGTGACCCCAACTATAATATTATTTTCATTTCCACTTCATAACTGTAATTTGCTACTGTAATAAATTGTAATGAATATGTCTGTGTTTTCTAGTGGTCTTAGGCACCATTGTGAATTTCCAAAGGGATCATGACCCACAGCAGCTGACCACTGAAATAGAGCCTTAATTTAGGTGCTTGTTTTGAAAGAGAAGCTGTAAAAAAACACCTATTTTGATACAGTCACCTCATTTGCTGTAATTATTTGAACCAATCGCATTAGTTGCAAACAACATATTAGTCATTTGGAATTGTCTCAGAGCTGCCAGTTCAGAACCTGTGAAAAAAAAAGAGCAATTAATATGGGGTCTAGTGCAGCAACATGTTCTGTCTGGCTGTCCACAATGGTGAAGGGAAAAGAAAAATGAAGTCTGGGGTCTGTGTTGGCAATTCATGGCTACTACTTTTGGGCTGCTTATTTAATTTTTATTTTCCTCTATGTTTTATTATGTGGCAAATGGAGCAATCAGGACAGCTCACTGAGGCCTTAGGAAAGGGAATAAGACATTGCGTGCATCCTCTAAGGTAACTGAGCATCATGGCAACATGTGTCTGTTCTATGGTTTTACATACAAAACACTGTTTTGTTTTGTTTTGTTTTGTTTTTTACCATATTCTACAAATCAGTCATGCTATCTTAGAAGCTGTTTATTGCTTGCTGTCTACCTCTTTATTTCTCCCTGACTACCCAGTCCAGAATGCAGGGTTTAAGAGAGGACTAGTGGATCAATGAATGCCCAAGTCTTGTTTGTGCTCTTCAGATAAGCTGATACGAATTGAAGACTTATGAACAGAGAGAGGCAGTGCTATTAAAAACATGGTGTGAGAACACATGCATAGTGGAAAACTCATTCCTGGATTAAGTTGGTTTTGACTAAGTACAATGCTTATGTCTTTTCTCTTTTCCAGCAGCCCCTCTGATCCCACAACATATAAACTTATGGCCTCTTTCCATACCTCTCTAGGGGCCTTAGGCTCTGATGACTGGCCGATCCTAACACCATTCTGCCACACTACTGACATCACTTTGAGTCAATACCGAGCCCTATACCTTTTTCTCCTGTCTTCTAATCCACAAGCTGCTGATGCTGACAGCAAAGGAGTAGTGTCACATGGACTCAGCTGCCATCCAGTTGCCACTTGAGCTTACATTCTAACAGCAGAGCATGACCTTTCTCCACTGGCTGTGTACACTGTTTGAAGATCATTAAGTATTTTTGTCCTTCATTGTATTTGAGTTTCTACATGTTGACAAAGGACATGGTGGGACAACTGATTTTTTTTTTTTTGTAATATATTATATCCCAACTGCAGTATCCCCTCCCTCCTATCCTCCTATCGCCCACTTTTTGTCTACCACAGATTCATTCCTCCTTCATTTCCCTTCAGGTTTATATTTGGTTGGACTGTCAACCAAACATGGCATATCAAGTTGCAATATGTCTTGGCACATCCCTTCATAGTAAGGCTGGACAAGGCAGCCCAATAGGAGGAAAAGGGGTTCTAAAAACAGGCAAAAGTGTTAGAGACAACCATACTTCTTCTGTTAGGAGTACCAGATGAACACCAAGCTACACAACCATCACATATATGCACTGGACCTAGAACAGACCCATATAGGCTCTCTGATTGTCAGTTCAGACTCTGTGAGCTCCTATAAACCCAGGTGAGTTGGTTTTGTTGGTTTCCTTGTGGTGTCTTTGATCCTGTGGCTCTTGGAATCCTTCCTTCCTTCACTCTTTCACAGGACTCCCTGAGCTCTGCCTGAACTGATTTTTGAGACTAACTTGTTTCAAATAATAGGGGACAATTTTTATAACTAGTTTCTTGGGCTAGAAACACAAATTTGAAAGTGAAAAATTGCATAAAATGTGATTGATGTTTTTTAAGTGAGCACAGCTTTATATGGTTGTATCTCTTGGTTATATAATGTATGCAAACCAGACAGTGGGTTTACACATATATATTAGCAGAATGATCTGCTTTCATTCAAAACAACATTTCTTTTTACCATATTCTAAAAATTATTAGTGCTATCTTAGAAGCCTGTTTATCTCTTGGTGTCTGTTTATCTCTGACTCCCCAATCCAAAATGCAGGTGTGTTTCAGTTAAATGAAAGAGATGAAAGAGGAACACTTAAATGCAACCTAAATTAGAAGTTATCTTCAATTTGTTGCAACACAAGTGAACAAATTTACATAGGACTTGAAAACTAAGTTTTAAAATAGTATTGAAATTGAGATGCTAAACTTAGTTGGTTTTTTAATTGCCCCTTTGTTTAAATCCATCCAGTTCTAACTTTTCTCAAAACCTTCCTAATGTACTTATTTTATTGTTTAAATTGTATCATTGTTTGTCAACATTTGTTGGATACCATTAACCTCTCCAGTGTTAAACGGCTCATAGAATTTTGAGTAAATCTTGCTTTGTTACTTTTGGATTTCCTGACCCAAGAACACTCTGCATGTTCCAATGTGTTGGGTACTGAAGTAGTTGCAGGGAGGAAACTGCTTATCTTGAAAAACCTCTCAGTTCTTCTCAGAGAGCAAATATTTATTGCCATGGAGAAGTAAAAGTCAACTCCTTTAAAAGTGATCTCAAGATAAACAGGCTTTATCTTAAAAAATCAGTCTTGCATATAGAATTAAACAGAAAACATCAAGACACTTGATTATGTAATGAGGGAATTAACTTTAATTTTTGTACCTTATCTCTTCTAATAGCCTAGAAAGGAGGTGGAATGATTTGATAACACATGCACTTGTAGAAGGTAGAATAAGGATGCTTCTAACTCTAACTATGGAGTTGGAAAACAGGCAATCTTACCTTTGTGCTTTGTATTTCTGTACCTTAATAAATCATAGATTTAAGAAGTAAGGTCGGTTGTGAACTTGAATCTTCTATATTTAAGTTAATTTAAAAAAATCTTAGCTTGTAGTATATTACAGAGATAAGGCACCATTTTCATATATATACATATATATGAATATATAAAAATATATGAATATATATATATATTTCTGTTTCCAAATCCGTACGATTCTCTGTACCATTTCACAGCAGAGCTGAAATACTTCCCTCTAACTTAACAAAGTCAAATTCAAGGTCTTCCTAGCACAACTTGGGAAAAGGCCAAACATAGCAATGTGCTGTTCTTGTCAGGTACAACTCAATCACTTTCTTAAGAAAAAGAAAGATTTGTAGAATATGCCAGAGGGAAATAGAGGAAACTCTCCATATATAATGTTGAATTATAGGCACATTGTACATGTATCTTTTATACAGTCTCTGGAAAAGATATGATAGGACTGAAAATTGTGTGCAAATCTTAGTGGAAAAAGCTTGTGTCTGGCCAGTCAGCACTCAGAGAGAATTGAAGATTTTTTTGAGGCTATGTCTCAGATAAGCACAGCAGTGAATTAATTGTGTGATGTAAACTTGACCTTCTTTCTTGTAGCTGACAGGGTGTAGCCCAGGCATGCCAGTCAACTTTCTAATGTGCATTTTCATTCTGTTACTGTCAAACGTTACAGCTCATCTTAGGATGTGGGTTCATTATTTTTGGATTTGCTATACAATGTTTAAGTATCTTCATCATTATCAGACAGAAGATCAAATTTTCTTTGGGGAATATAACCTGAATCATGTGTCAGTCAACTATCAACTTAGCCAAAGTTCTTAAGTTAAAAGTCAAACTGAAGGAATCAGTATGACTTTCTATTGTCATAGCTTTCTTTGCTTTTTCTCTGTTCACAGAAGACAAAATTCTGAGAAAACACCCTGTTTAACCTGGAAAACTGATTGCTTACTCTTAAGACAGGATGTTTCCTTCATAAGAAGCATTCTTTCTTATATTGCTTCCATGCACCAAGACTTCCCTAAACAATGGTTCTGGGCAAATGGGAATCTAGTCTCTCAAACAATAATTCTACTGAGAAATACTTCACAGCTACTTATTTGGCCTTTGTGGATTGTTTGTAATGTTCCTTTTAATATGTTGAATATAATACAAGCCAGTCATTATAACTATATTTAATTATCTGAGAGAAATATTTTAAATAAACAATTATACCTAGTGTGCTCGTTTGAATAGGTTTGGCCTCAATAGACTCCTGTGTTTGAATGCTTGGCCCACAGGGAGTGGCACTGTTAAGATGTGTGGCCTTGTTGGAGTAGGTATGGCTTTGGTGGAGGAAGTGTGTTGGTGTGGAAGCAGACTTTGAGGCTATATACTTTCAAACTATGTTCAGTGAGACAGACAGTCCTTCTTTGCTGACTGTGTATCAAGGCATAGAACTCTCAGCTCCTTCTATAGCACAGTGTCTACCTGCATGCTGCCAGGCTTCCCACCATGATGATAATGGACTAATCCTCTGAAAATGTAAACCAGCCCCAATTAAATGTTTTCCTTGTAAGAGTTGCTTTGGCCATGATGTCTCTTCCCAGCAATGAAACCCCAACTAAGACACCTAGGAACTATCTTCAAACAAACAGGCATATTCAGACAAGCATTTGAATAGTGGTATTGAAATAATGAGTTATTATTAAAGCTATCTGTACAATAGGAGTTAGTTTGAAGAGAAATTGCACTCAATCCTAACAATGGAGCAAGAGGAGCAAGAAGAGTGCACATGCTCGTAATGCACAAGGCTTGGCTGAAGTAGATATGGTCAAGAGTCTCATTTTAGTAATCACAGCACTGTCTGCTCCAGCTGGCTCAGTTCCAGGACTTCCTGCTCCAGGGAGACTAAGCACTGTAGAGTGAGTTATTCCTGCTCAAGTGTCCTCAATGACGTCTATGGCAAACCCAGATTCCTCATCTTCAGTCATGTTGAAAATATTATTCCTTCTCCATTGACACAAGGACAATTCTGAACAATAGGGTAGATTTTAGCTAATGACAAGATTTATTGAACTGATCTAGGCAATTTCTTTAAAATTGTATATACTTATGACTACTTGAATTCCACTTTATCATAGCTGGATAGTCCAAGTCCTTTCTCTTTATAAATCCAGTTGATTTTCATGTTCATTAATGTGAAAAAAGGCTGAGAAACACACTTATTATAATGGATATTATGCATCTCAACACAAAAAGGACAAATGAATTCAATAGCAGAAGCTGCCGCTAACTCACCATCTTGGAATCAGATAGCATACATCCAAGGACTCCTTGCACCATGAGTCTGAGCTGAACTAAACACCACAGAGAATAACACAGTACAGAAGAAGTATATTGTGAGTTCAAAAGGAAATGAACAAAACGACATTTTAAAATTCCATTTTGGTTTTATTTGAAGAATGCCACTGGGATTAATCTTTGAAATAATTATTTTGATGCAAAACACATGTGCCGATCTATGCATTTTACATAGTGGGACAACATGCATGAAGTCTCTATAGCCTGTCACTCCAACTCTTTCATCCCTGAATTCCATATCTCTATGCTGTGTCTTCTTCTTCTTCCTTCCTTCCTCCTCCTCCTCACCTTCTTCTTCTTCTTCTTCTTCTTCTTCTTCTTCTTCTTCTTCTTCTTCCTCTCCTCCTCCTTCTTCCTCTTCATCATCATCAGCATCAGCATCATCAGCATCTCTCACATTCTTCCATTTTCTTCTCTTTCCATAGTAAGTGACCTCTTGGTTAATTTCTTTATTTGCTTACACTTTGTGTTGCTTAGCTTATATCTACAAGTGGGTCCAAACCTCATATTGTGGTTACACCTCTAATCACAGCACTTGCAAGGATGAGTCAGATAGATAATAATCTCAAGGCCAGCTTGCATACAGAGCCAATGGAGACCAGGCTGGACTATAGGGTAATAGTTGTCTCAAAATAACTTTTTTTTAAAAGCTATTTATTTTTCTTTTTATTTCCAGGTCACAATACATTATTGAGAGAGAATAACCAAGAATTCAGGGTATTAATCTGAGGGCAGGACTGCCTACTATGAATAGTATACCCTCCAGTCAAAGGACTCATAGCCAAGAAACTATAGTAGGAAGCATAGTGGATAGACTATGCTTCTTTTACAGCCTATTCCTCTGCATCAATTAATAATCAAAACAGCCTCTCATAGAGATATGAATAGAAGAACCTAATAAAATTTACTCAATTGAGCATGTATTCCAGATACTTCTGAACTGGGCTAGATGGTAATTGATGCTAACTAGAACATCAATGCTTAAGATATATGTTCAGACTTCCAACAAGGTTGCCCCACTTAGAGATTTTATTGTTTCTGTATATTACTGATTTTATTTTCTTCAACTTTTAAAATATTTTTGTTATTCATAGCCAGGCCTTTTATAGGAAAATCTACATTAACATTATTCAATGTATTAAAAGGGTTCATTTAGATCAACATTTGGCTGATAGGACTAATGAGTCCTTCTGGCTCCTATTTCATTCTTTTTCTGTCTCTCTTTCAACCTTTCTCTTGGTAGTGGTAATGAAATTCTGGGTCGTGTGTGTGTGTGTGTGTGTGTGTGTGTGTGTGTGTCTTGTTTGTGTTATGAACGCAAGGAGGATATACACAGTGTACGGGGACCACACAATGACATCATGGGTGTCCTGCTCTATAACTGTCTTTATTCTGTTGAGACACTGTCTTTTATGGATGCTGTGGAGAGCCTGGCATCAGCTGGAGTGGTCTTGTCATTTCCACTCCTTCATAGTGATGAGATTAGAGGTGTGAGTGACTACATCCAGCTTTTTATGTAGCTTCTGGAAATTTTAACTCAGTTTCTCATGTTGGTATAATAAGCCATCCTATCCATCTGGCCATCTACACAGCTATTACATTTTATATCTGATTACTAAAATTAAAAATAAGTGAACCATATGTTGGAGGATGTGTGCACACCCCCAGTTGCACACAGGGCTGAGGGTGGGGATGTTGCAATACATTGTGGAAGTAAGAGTTCCTTCTCTCCCCTCTATCATATGATCCCTTGGGATTGAACTCAGGTCTTCAGGATTAGTGGCAGGCACCTTGATCCATCTCACTGTCCCAGCCTTCATAGTTTTGATAAGTTCTCAAAAATAGAGACTTGATACCCTATGAGCATATACAGGGGGAGGAAGTCCCCCTCAGTCACAGTCATAGGGGAGGGGAGTAAGGGTAAAATGGGAGGGAGGGAGGAATGGGAGGATACAAGTGAGGGGATAACCATTGAGATGTAATATGAATAAATTAATAAAATAAAACTAAAAAAATTCAGAGTTTGTAGTTCAGAAGACTTGCCCCACAAAGACAACTTGAGAGTTCCACAGGCTCCTGTAATTAATACCATATTCTCCCTAGTATGATGAATTTCTTCCATTAGGTAACTTCTCCTTTAAAGTATGTTTTTATTTTCTTTCCAACTCAGGGACTCATACACAGTGTAAGCAAGCTTTGTACCATTGTACATCTCAGCTCTTTGTAGTACACACACACACTCACATACATTGACTTCTCAGAGAAAGCCAAGGAAACATCATATACGATTTATGTAAAGAATTAGGACTACTTTAGCAAAGTATCATATTATTTCTCTACAATCTATTACTAAGATACTTTTGAGACAAACAGGCCCCTTGTGTTTTCAAATGGTATCACAACTCTGTTGAAAACTGTCACTATCCCATAGACCATGGCTGATTCATGTAGAGTTCTGTCTTTAGAGCAAAGAAGTTTCTGTCAGTCAGGATGACCATCAGCTGGCCTGAGGGAGTTGGGGTAGGTCATCCATGTTCTCATAAAAGTGCGAAGGTCACTTGATGGTGTACATATAGAGTGAGTTATTACTTCTGTAGTGCACTTGAGGAAATATGGAAGGTTGGTTATAGCCTGGGACAAATGGGGAGCTTGACTCAGCCTAGACCCCCATCTGGCCCCACCACAAACCTAAAGAATCCAAATAGGGCCAGGTCATACCTCTATCTCTGGACATAAATTTCCAAGCATAATGTCATAGTATTTGTAACACATAGCCATAGAAGATTCATGTGCCTATATCACTAGGTTACTTTTAGACTATTTTGTTTTCTGTGAATATTTCCAGAGGAATCATCTGCCTAAAATTCAGCTATGGAGACTTCTGCTGAAACCTAGTGTTCATTGGTAGATGCAGTCACTGAGGTGACCCTGTCTTGTCTATGTGCCAACGGGATCAATGGTAGGGCTTTACTCTGATCATCCAAACAACCTGGTGAAGTGAAAACCTTGATCATCATTAGATTCTATAGATATTCTGGAGGAAGGAAACCAAACTTGAGGCCCACTGAAGTCTATCTAATATATAAAGGCTCTGGTTAGAGCCACAGGCCCAGTGTAAAATCTAGGATCACATGGTACAGAGTCCAGATGCTGCAGTGACCACCAGGACCTCAGAAATCAAAACCTCAGACTGACTGTAAGACCACCTAAACCAAAGCTCCAATCTCTAAAGGAATCCTGGGAATATACAGCTGATGCTCAGGCCCTGCACTGACCTCTGAGTCACCTGGGCTGGCTCCCTTTTTGCAGTATGATCTCTGGCTCCAAAGAAGTTAGAAGTCTGAATGCTTATGCTCTCTTGTCTCTCATAGTAATCGCCTTTTTAGGAAGTGACAAGAATCATAGGAAATATCTAAAATGTACCTATAGATAGATAACTCATCTCATTTTTACCTCACTGAAAGCATTTGAGGCTTTGTATCCTTGTATCTTGGCAGCACACAAAGTGTCTCAAGACTGTGGAGATCTAGACAAAGAGAATGACTAAGAGTTTGGAATTTGAATTCTTAGGTTTTCTGCAGGCCTGAGAACTGAAGATGAAGATGTCCATCTGTTCTGACACTGGGGGAAGGTGCTTTCCTGCACTGTATTGTATTTCAACTCTTTGATCTTGGGGATTGGACTTTCTGAACACAATATTATTATGACAACATGCTTGCTCTGACACAGGATCTGTTGGCCTATCTAGTGCCAAGGTCTACTTAGAGCAGATTTTCTGCAAGGAACTAGGTCGAGGAAAGTTTTATCTTGGTACAGAATTCATTTTACATTTCCACATCGCCTTCTTCTTACTCTGGTAGTACTTTTAACAGACTTCTCCATGGGACATGAAGGAATGATGTTTGATTCCCCAATATAAGAACATTCTCAGTTTATTTGCATAAGATGGATTTGCAAGTTCAAGGTGATTTGTTATTTCAGCAGCCTTCAGAATGGAACAAATCAATGTCCATTGTGTTGGCACTACCTCTCATTTGCAGAAAGAGGTCCTGATAATTCTGATGGATTCTAGCCTCTCTACAAATTTCTGGTGGCCACCATGCTGCTCACTATGTGCACACATCACACTGAAAACCCAAGGTAGCCCACTCATGCTAACATCAAGAAGGCTGGAACTGCCTATAATGGAATTTTCTGGAGCCAAAGAATCCATACTACAGAATTAGCACTGAAAAATGATACTTTGTCTCTGTTGGGGTGTTCTTCAAGAATATTTTGCTTATGTTGTACCATCTGCAATAGGATGAAATAGCTTGGTTACTTCTGGAGAGATTGAAGACAATGTCATTTTCAACTCAGAGTGCAGATAGCTCTGGCTGACAAGAGAAGAACTATCAATCAGAGCAGTATCTTGCAAAGATAATGGATGCTTCTTCAAGATATCATGCACTGCACCTTTAGTGCTATGCATTATAATTAGATCTGAGTGCATATGAAAAAGAAATGAGCAAAAGCAATCAGGCTGTTCTGCTGCCCACTCAAAGTGATGGAAAGCTTATGCAGAAGAAAATTTTTCAGAATGTGGTATGATCATAACTCACTTTCTTTCAGACCTGAAAAAGAAACTATAACTTGATAGCTTCTAAAATTGATACTCTTTTCAATAGATAATGCATTGCTTATTTTCTAAGTGAAAACCAAATCATTGGTGTGGAAACTTCCCAAACCTTACTCATGTTTCGGGGATTTAATCATAATTAAGAGTGATCAAACTAAAGCCCCAAAGATTAAATATAGATTATCTTGAGTTCTCAGTTGATCTATCTAAAATGTTAGTATAATTGGAATTATTATTAACAGGATGTTATAAAAACACTTATTTTTATAAATACTTTTAGTCATTGTGCTCTTTAGCATAGGAACAACAAAAGAAAAGGAAAGGAAAATAATTCTCTCTCTCTCTCTCTCTCTCTCTCTCTCTCTCTCTCTCTCTCTCT
>OU015752.1:15161986-15179735 GCA_907169655.1 Acomys percivali
CTCTCTCTCTCTCTCTCTCTCTCTCTCTCTCTCTCTCTCTCTCTCTCGCTCTCACACACACACACACACACACACACACACACACACACACACACACCATCCATTTTCTTTCTTGTCCCAAGTGTTAGTTGATTTTAATGTTAAGATTTATCAATAATGAATGTTGTTTTTCCTAGTAAATATCATTTTATTCCTTTAAAATAATATTTTAAGGATATTTATTGAGGATATTCTCAAATATCTGGAAAATATACAAAGATTGTTATAAAAAACAAGTACTCCAAAATTCTGACCCATTATTGCCAAACTTTAATTGCTATGTAAATAAAACCAAGTCCAATTACATTAAATTCTACAGGTACCCACCTCAGTATAGCAATGAAATACTCTCAGCCCATTAACAATGTTTCATATGAGATTACTGTCTGTAATTTATGTGCATAATTTATTCTGAATGCAAGCATGGGAGCAAGCCTGGCTGGGTCAGACTTTTGCTTTCCTTAAAGCCAACTATGTAACCTGTGGCAAATGGCTTAACTTTCCAATGCTACATAATTTCATCTAAAAATGGTGATTAATATTTTGTGCTTACATCACATAATTCTTATGAAATTGAGTGTGATGGCACACATCTTTAATCTCAACCCTCTGAAGGCTAAACAAGAGGACAAGTTTGAGGCCATTCGTGGCTAAATGGTAACATTTACGACACCTTGATTAAAAACATAGATAAGCAGTCATAGGAAAATTGTGACTCTAACGTGAATTAGCACTTAAATAATTTACAAGAATACTTAGATCATAGTAAACCTTTAACAGTCTTAACTATATCAGTAGCAACAGTAATATGAATATGTAAAAAAATACATGGTTAAATATCTCCATCCTGGATTGCTGACAGAATTTATGTCGTGCAGATTTTGTGTAGGCAACCACAGCTCTTATGAATTAATGTGTGCTATACTCATATTATGTACAGAAGACCCAGCCTTGTCACAATCCTTTCTGACTTTTGGTTCTTAAAATATTTCCACCCTTCTTCTGTGATGTTCCATTATCATTATCCTTGGGGGAAGGGTTGAGGGTGGTGTGCTATGGTGTGGAATCAATTCCATACTTCTATTGTATAGGTTCCATCAAACTAGCCATCTCACTTGTTCCAAACATACTTCTGTTATTTTTTCTTTCTTTCTTTCTTTCTTTCTTTCTTTCTTTCTTTCTTTCTTTCTTTCTTTCTTTCTTTCTTGCTGTCTTTCTTCCTTTTAACAGATCTTGCCTCAGGTTTATTTGTAAAATCAGCATAGGACACCGGTCTTCTATAAATAGTGTGTAGGTAAGTGTGTCTCACCAGTCTACCTGTCTTCACATTGGCAGAAGCCTTTTCTACGGGGCCTTCATAGGAGCCTGGGCACCTTTGGGAGCCTGAGCTGGAGCTGAAGCCTGGACCTTAGCTGAAGCTGCAGCCTTTGCCTTGGTTTGAACCTTGGGCTTTGGTTGTCAGAGCCTACAACCCTTGGCCATGTAGCTTCAAATAGTCTTCCCAATATTGAGATAAATGATGAAAGCAAGCCAACTGAGTTTGCAGCTGGGACCCTTTGGCATCTTTTAAAATTTTTAAAAATTTTTATTTTAGTAATTTATTCAGATTACAACTAAATTGTTATTCTATTACTTGTATCCTTCCCATTCCTCCCTCCCTCCCGCTTTCACCCTATTCCCCTCCTCTAGGTCTATGACCTACGGGGACCTCCTCCCCTACTATATGGTCATAGGCTATCAAGTCTCATCTTGGTAGCCTTCTTATTCTTCCTTTGAGTGCCAACAGGCCTCCCCACCATGGGGAGGTGGTCAAATATGGAGCACCAGTGCTCATGTCAAAGTCAGTTCTCGCTCTCCACATAACTATGGAGAATGTCCTATCCCCTTGGAATATACCCAGAAAATGTTCCAACACACAACAAGGACATATGCTCAACCATGTTCATAGCAGCCTTATTCATAATAGCCAGAACCTGGAAAAAGCCTAAAGTTGAAGATTGGATAAAGAAACTGTGGTACGTTTACACTATGGAATACTGCTTAGCTACTAAAAACAAGGAAATCCCGAAATTTGTGGACAAATGGATGGGACTAGAAATGATCATAATGAGTGAGTTAAAACAGAAGCAGAAAGACTCATATGGTATATACTCACTTATAATTGGTCACTAGCCCAAAAAGCATGTCCCACGAAAGTCTTTATTTACCAGGAGATTGGTATAGATGTGAGGTCATCCTACTGAAACTCTAGGTAAGAGAAATATAGGAAGTGGGGAAATAAAAGGACACAGAGGGTCCTAGAAGCCTACAAGAAGAATATTGTGATAGGTGGATTGTGGCCCAGGGGTTCTGCTCAAACTATTGCACTAACCAAGGACAATACAGTAGTAAACATTGAACCTCTACTCTGATCTACCCTTTGGCATCTTGTGCTCAATGGCCTTAAGCTTCACAAGGGCTTTAGTGGACTCTGCACATGCACTCATTGCCTTTGCGTTGTTTGCCAGCATTTCTTCAGGCCTTTCCTGTTGTGCTTCTTGGCAAAGTGCATGTTACTCAGGGATCAACCTCCTTAAGAGATTCATATTTTTGTTTGGGGGTTTCTTGATGCCATTTCTGTGCAACTTGCTGGGCTGGTTGTGTGTGGTGTGGTTTTTGGACTTAGCCATGTTTGCAAAGGCTCCTGTGGGCCCTGGGCATACTTTTTTTACAGCGTTTTTCAACAAATGATATCTATGGGCACTTCCCTATATGATTAGTTCTACATAGAAGCTCAAGAGAGCTAGGTATCTTCATATATATATATATATATGTGTATATATATATATATATATATATATGTATAATTTAGTCATCTTACATCTCAATTGTTATCCCATCCCTTGTATCCTCCCATTCCTCTCTCCTCCCCTTTTTCCCCCTACTCCCCTCTCATATTACTGTGTGACAGCTAGATGAAGATGCTTTAGAAAATTTTAGAAAATATAAACACATTTTCTTTATATAACACAATACCATATTCTTGCATAATGAAATAGATAAATGTTTATTGGTAAGTATGGTGGTCGCACTTGCTCTCCTCCTATACTTAAGACCAAAGTGCCCAGTCCATCAGAAATTACAGAATAATCTTTAATTATTCATGACTTATTGCTGTATTCTTCTCTAGGAATTTTCTTGAGCTGAGGGAGTTACCTAAGTCCTGGTTATTTTTTGAGGAGCAAATAGCATCTGGTGACTTACCAGTGAAGTCAACAACTCAGTTTCAATTCTGGACCACTTTGTAGCTTTATCCAGCTCCAGACCTTGCCATTTTTGGCTGAGACCTTTTCCAAGAATGTATCATGTCTCAAGAACAGCTTCTCCAGAATGTGCCATCAATTTTTTTTTACTTCGTAGAAGTTGAAAAATAATTGGGTGGATATTCATACTTTGATGATAGTTTACTTAAAAGCAATTATGAGAACACAGAGTTAGATTTTTTTTAAATGTCCTGGAGACTAAAGACCCAAAGAATATTATAGATGTTACTCTTCTTGCAATTATGAGAACATAGAGATAGATTCTTTTAAAATTTCCTGGAAATTAAAGACTCAAAGAATAGCATAGCTGTTACTCTCCCTGGGTCTCCTGTTAGTCTCGTATATACTAGGCTTGGGGATAAAGAGACCAGCAACTCAGGATCTGTCTATACAGTTCTCCAGCAGAAGACATATCTTGACATTAAGGATTCCCTAGGCAATTAAAACATTTGATAAAAGATTTCACAGTGAATACTTTTTAGAAGAAATGTGATATTTCTGTTTAATAAAAGCATTTGGACTCCTTTTTTCTCTGTTTAGACTCCTTGATGGGACAATGTTCAAATGAGTTGACATGTATTTGGAGTGTCTAAAGACTAGTTTTGATTTTACGGCACTGATATTAGTTGCTTTTAAAAAAAAAGCATTACTAGCTGTTTCATCTAAAAATTAAAAAAAAATGTATGCCTTCCTTAAACTATACTACTTAGTGATCCTGAAATTTTAAATGCCTGCAAAAAGAGATACAGATTAATTAATCTGAAAAGTCGTGATGGGAAGTTTTTTCATCCTTAGATTTGTGACTGCAAACAGATGGTTAAAAAGCATGAGAACAACTTCATTGTCCTAACTCTGTATCCCAAAGCATGTGCAATCTTCAATCAGCCCTGCATTCTGAGTCGTATTTTTAGAAAATATTTGAGCACTTTGACTGTTACCATGCCCGTTCCCATTTCTGTTTCCTCGTTAATGTGTCAGTACATTTTGATGTATTGGGCACTGCATACCAAAATTGATGTTAAACTCAAGGCATTGCTTACATAAAGTCAAAGCAGATAATTAGAAATAACTACATGATTGACTGTTCACATATTTTTCATTCAGAATCTTGGCCTCAAGTAAATGTAGCACAAAATATGAACTTCAAACAGATGATGTCTTTTTCTCCTTCTTATATTAAACTCCATCGCCTGTCTGATGGACTGATCTTCTCACAGTTAACTTTTTTTTCTACTTGGGATCAAATACTGTTAATGATGAACATCTATTCTCTTTATGATGCAATAAGCTCCTAGATGGGAGAACATTGCACACATTAAAATTATATTCCCATCTGGAATGCATATAATTCCTAGGAGCAGTCTCGGGGTTTAAGTTTTGGTATTCCCTGTGAGTCTCAGTACACTGCTCCCCATCATCCCCTAGGGCAGTATGCTAAATGCCTTTCACCTTGAACACAACAAAAATAAGCACTCATTGAACAAACTGTGGGAATGTTCACTTAGCTGAAGCTGACAATGTAAAGGCTTATTCTTATCACATGTACTTTCCCTCCTGATAAAAATGATGAGAAAGAATGATCATTTTAGAATACTTTGCCAACAACATTCTATCCTGTAACTAAATTTTAGGAAATCAGAAACACACAAATGTATGTTGTTATTTTACTTATTAAATACACATATCTTAATCATACAAATACTATCTTTTTAATATTTCTTTTATTGAAAGTAGATTGCCCCCCTCAGGAATCTAGGGTAAAACTAAATTCTGTTTGACTCCTAATGACATTTTGCTATATTTATTGATCAATGACAGTCTTTCAGTCATCAACAGAGACTTCCTCTGGCAGCAGATAGGAACAAACACAGGCACCCATAGGCAAAGAATATGTAGAAAGGGTGACCTTGGAACACTCAAACCTAAATACGATGTTACCATTAAATCTCTCCCTTCAGGGCTCCAGGAACGCTGCTGATGAGGAGGCAGAAAGAGTTTAAGAGCCAGAGGGGATGGAGGACACCAACATGACCACCATGATCAATACATACATGAGCTCACTGGCACTGAGGCAGTTTGCAGAGCCTAAGCAGGTCTGCACCAGATGGCATCCCAAAGATAAAAGAAGTGGGCACATACTCCCATTCTTAAGCCAGAAACAATCTCCAGTCGAATGACACTGGCAAATAAAAATTTAGTTTCCTCTGGGCTATAGTTTTGTTAGGTTGACAGTGTCCTTTGCCTTACAGATGCAGAAGCTTTTCAGATTCATGAGTCCCATTTATTAATTGTTGACCTTAGAGTATATGCTGTTGGTGTTCTGTTCAGGAAGTTGACTCCTATGCCAATAAGTTCAAGGCTCTTCCCCACTTTGCCTTCTAACAGATTTAGTGTGCCTGGTTTTATGTTGAGGTCTTTAATCCACCTGGACTCTAGTCTTGTGCAGTTAGAACACTATCATTTGTTGAAGAGGCCACCAACCCTACAACTGACAAGGACTTAATATCCAAAATATATAAAGAACTCAAAAATTTAACCACCCCAAAACAAATAACCTAATTAAAAATAGGGTATAAACAGAGAGTTCTCAATAGAGGAACTTTGAATGGCTGAGAAACACTTAAAGCAATGCTCAATGTCCCTTTTCACCAGGGAAACACAAATCAAAATGACTCTGAGATTCCACCTTACATCTATCAGAATGGCTAAGATCAAAAACTCAGGTGACAGCACATGCTGCTGATGATGTAGAGAATGGGGGACACTCCTCCATTCCTGGTAGGAATGCAAACTTGTACAAACATGTTGGAAATTAATCTGGCACTTTCTCAGCTATACAATTCCTGGGCATATACCTGAAAATGCTCCAGCATACAACAAGGACATGTGCTCAACTATGTTCATAGCAGTGTTATTCATAATAACCAGAATCTAGAAACAGCCTAGATGTCCCTCAACTGAAGAATGGATAAAGAAGCTATGGTACATTCACACAATGGAATACTATTCAACTATTAAAAATAAGAAAATCTTGAAATGTACAGGCAAATGGATGGAACTAGAAAAGATCACCCTAGTGATTGAGTAATCAAGACCCAGAAAGACAGGCATGGTATGTACTTACTTATAAGTGAATATTATCCCAACATAGAAGTTCTCTGAGAAATTCCACCATCAGGGTTCGGAACAGATACGGAGACTTACAACTGGACCCTGGGTGGAGAGAGCTGAGAATTGTATGGAAGTATGGCAGGAGGGGGAGGAAGGACCTGGAGGTGACAGGAGCTCCACAGGGAGACCACCAAGTCTAGGAGATATGGACCCAGGGGGCCTTCACAAACTGATGCATCAACCAAGGACAATGCATGCCTCATGCTGAGTACCTAGGCCCCTGTTCAGGTATAGCAGATGGATAGCTCATTCTCTATGTGTGTGGGGAGTGAGGAGAGAAGGGACTGCCTCTGATAAGAACTCTGGTGCTTACAATTTTTCTCTTCAAAGCAATTTCAATTTGAGTCTAACACTCTGATGAATAATTGCTAACAAACTATATTTATTATCTTGGTCTTTGACATAGCATCACTAGAAATTTTATTGTACAGCTCAGTTATGGAAGGGAGTAGGAACCCTTTCTTCCTTTAATCATAATTAAGAATTTACAAATGTTACATAAAAACCAAGCACTAGAGACTGAAGGGAAGAATGGAAACTGAAGAGCCAAAAATATAGCATGGTGGCTATTCTCCCTGAGTCTTACGAAGAGTCCAGTAACTCAGATCCATCCAACAGGTAATGACTTACAGACAGCTCCACCAAAAACCTCACTTTCTCTAACTGAAGGGCCAGAAATAGGACATTCCAATAAGAAACAATCTTCCATTCAAGCAGATTTGACTGATATGAAGCATCCCCTGGAACATAAGAAATGTACCAGCGGCCAATCCCCAAAGTGACCTCATTCTTAAAGCATCTATCAAGGTCTGGAGCCCTGTGGACACCTTCACCATTAATTGATTTCATCTTAACCATGTCTTGTTAATGTAGCCTCAGCTTCTCAATTCTTACATGCAGCAGCCATGCCATATCCACAAGACAGAGTTTCACAGCACACCCACCTATCCATCATCTAGGTTTTTACATTCCTCTTTTTCCATTGTATTTCCTGAGCCTTGGAGAGGAGGTACATGCCTTTTTAAGGCTGAGTATCTTTTTCTTTGTGTTTTTCAGAGCAAAGTCTCCCTGTGAAGCCCTGGTTGTCCTGGAACTCATAAAATCTACCTGCCTCTGCCTTCTAAGTGCTGGAATTAAAGGTTTATAAACATAAATACTAAAAAGAAAGTTTGACAGCATAGCTATTTAGCAAAATAATAATAACAGAATGAAAAGCTACAGACAATCTGGGAAATAGTGTGGCACCTTTTTTCGGGAAAAATGTGTATTAGTACAAGCAAGCCAGCAATTAGACCATAGAACACTTATCCCAAGGGAAAGAAAGCCTATATTCTGACCAAAGCCCTGAAAACATAACAGACACACTTATTCAATGTACTAGCCAAGCTTTGAGGAAATTAAAAACTTGAAAATTTATGCCATTTACATTTTCTATATTGAACTGGATCTTCACTCATTATATGAAAAAGAAATCAAGTTACATCAGTGTAAAGTCTTGTGTACTTATCTTGTAGGTCCCTTTAAAAATGATGTAAGGAACTTCACTTACATAACAAAATGTCTGAAATTTGGTCTGCCATTTATTCTTTTCAAAGCCTAATTCCATAGTGCTTACTTTAGTGCCATCTATGTATGTATATTTCTATCATATATCATTCATATATGTATATAGCTATCTGTTTATATAAAACACAATTATTGCATAGCACAAGCTATCTTTAATTCATTCTGAACTCAAACTCACAGCAACCTCCTGCCTGGTGCTCTTAAGTGTTGGCTTTAAGTCACATTGCCCTGCTACAACACTATTCATCCTGAAATTAATACTGGTTCATTCACTAGGACACCTTTTTTTCCTTTTTTTTTTTTTTTTTTTTTTGTCTGATTCACATACTTTCCAATGTTAGATATCTTTTAAACCTCTATTTTATTAGTTGTGGAAATTTACACAGAAATATTCCCAAATCCTGGGCAATCTATTCCCAAAATGTTATTCTGTACCCTAGTCAAATAACAAAAGATTCCATGCTTTTGTGCATTTATGGAATGCCCATGTAAGACAGCAGAAAAATCAATTTTCCAAAATGGTTAGGAAATGATTATAGGTTTAGAGAGGTCTCAAAGGCGGTACCTTTATTTAGAAATGTTGAAACTTAAGAAAGGCAGAAAGACTAACCAGATCTTCACTTCTCATTTGTCCTTCTAAATACAACCCCCAGCTCACCTGAAGCTCTACAGCTGAAAGCAATCGAACACAACAACAAACAAACAAAAAACAGAGAGCCAATAATACAGACAGCTGGTTCTTTGAGAAAATTAATAAAACTGACAAACCTTTATCCCAATTAGCTAAAAAGAGGAGAAAATATCTAAATTAACAAAATTAAAGATGAAAAGGAGGACATAAAAACAGACACCAAGAAAATCCAGAGAATCATAAGGACATACTTTGAAAATCTGTAGTACTTGTATATGTCTCTACTTTCAGGAAAAGAATTAAATCCAGACTGTGACATTCTAATCCATATCAAAACATAGGTTATATTTCATGGTAGATGTTTATTTGCATTCAGAAATTTAGACCAAATACAAATAGCCAAAACACTAAGATTGTAACATTTATATAATTCCTGATTGTTTCTTGGTTCTTCTTGCAGTAGGCAGTTTGTTGTATATATGTAATAATGGAGATGTATATGTCAAAAATTAAAAAAGTCATTAAAAAATTGGTAGTACACCATATTAGAAAAGTCTACTTAAAAAAGTATATTTTTCTGGATATGCGCCACTTTCCAAAGTTAAATCATGATCAAATAAACAATGTAAACGGACTTATAACCTATGGTGAAATAGAAATATTCATTAAAATTTCTCCCAACCACATGCCTAAAAAGCCCAGAGCCAGATGTATTTTGTGTTTGTTTATGGGGTTTTTGTTTTGTTTTATTTTGTTTTTTTTGTTGTTGTTGTTTTTGTTTGTTTTTCGAGACAAGACTTCTCTGTGTAGCCTTGACTTACTGAACTCACTTTGAATTTACAGAGATCTCCCTGCCTCTGCATCCAGAGTGCTGGGATTACAGACCTGTGCCACCATTCCTGACTTTGTTTTTGTTGTTGTTGTTGTTGTTGCATTTGTTTGTTTTTAGACAGTGTTTCTTTGTGAAACCTTGGGTGTCTTAGAACTAGCTCTGTAGACCAGGTTGACCCTAAACTTGGAGATCAGCCTCTCTCTGCCTCCCAAGTGCTGCGATTAAAGGCATGTACCACCACTGCCTGGTTAGGACAGATGGTTTTAGTGCAGCATTCCACCAGACTTTCAAAGACCAGTTAATGTCAATATTCCTTAAATTATTCCACAAAACAGTAAAAGAAACACATTCCTCAATTCATTTTAAGAGGGCACAGTTAACCCAATATACAAACCACATAAAGACACAACTTTCCCTAATAACATAGATGCAAAATACTCATTAAAATATTTGCAAACCAAATCAAAGAAGACAGCAAAAAGATCATTCACCATGATCATGTAGGCCTTACCCCAGAGTTTCAGGGATGGGTCAGCACACATAAATTAATAAATGTAGTGTACTATATAGACAAACTTAAGGAAAAAAAATCATCTCATTAGATGCACAAAAGGGTTTTGACAAAATCCAAAATCTCTTCATGATGAAAGTCTTGTAGACATTAGAGATACAAGGGATGGACCTCAACGGAATAAATAAAGTTTAAAGAAATGTTCAGCATACTTAGCCACCAGGGAAATGCAAATCAAAACTACTTTGAGATTTTATCTTACATCTATCAGAATGATTAAGATCAACAAAACAAGTGACAGCTCATACTGACAGGGATGTGGAGGGAGTTCAAACTCTACCAGAAACTGGAAATCAGTGTAGTGGTTCCTCAGGAAGATGGAAATAGATCTAACTCAAGATCCAGTATGTCCCCTCTTGGGCAAATACCCAAAGGATGCTTCCTCCTACCACAGAGATACCTTCTCAACCATGCTTATTGCTGCTTTATTCCTAATAGCCAGAAATTGGAAGCAACCAAGATGTACTTCAACAACAACAACAACAACAAATTAGATAAAGAAAATATGGTACATTTACACAATGAAGAATTGCTCAGCCATCAAAAAAAAATGAAATCATAAAATTATCAGGCAAATGGGTGGAACTAGAAAAAAATACCCCCAGTAAAGTAACCCTGCTGCAGAAACAGCACTATGGTTGTGTGCATTTGCTTATATGTGCATATTAGTTGTTAAATAAATAATAGCCAAAATGTAACCACAAAGGTTAGGTATAGAGTAAGGGTCTAGAGGTTAGAGATAGATTTCATTAGGAGAGGGAAGTAGAATAAATAGCTGTGGATGGATGGGGGAGGGCTGGAACAGGAGGATCAAGTGGGAGGGGGGGAAGGGAGAGGGAGATGAGGGAGGAAATAAGGGGAGAGATTTCCAAAATTAAGGGTAGTTGTAAAGCTAATGCAGTAGAAGTTTCCATATATATAGATACATATATACATACATATATATGTACCTTCAGGTTAGAGTTAATACCCTAGTTAAACAAGGAAGCAATGATCATTTTGTTGTCTTAAAATAGAATTTTGGGGCTTAAGATGGAGACCATGTTATTAAGGAAAAACATTTTAACAAGCATGTGGAAAAGAAAAAAAGAGGAAAAAAAAAACCACTGGACAGATTGATGATATTCAAGATTCTAAAGGGTGGGAAGAGGAAGAAAAGATGTGAGGGGAGGAGCACAGTGGCAGTCTCGTGGGTACTGTGTGTGCTCTTTTCTCAGTCTCCAGACTGGCCATTGTTCAAGTCAGTTTAATTGAAATATCAAACAAGCAGAGTGACAGGGTATTCTGGCCTGTTACCCAGAAGTATGAACATAGCAGTGGGACTTGTTGAGGCAGAAATGTCTTGATAAAATAATGCAGCCTCCTGTGTCATTAAAGCCATCTGTTCCTTAAAATATCCAAAAGAAGTGGCTGAAAATAGAACAGTAGATATGAGTCAAGTCAAGGAGACTATAGCACATATTGACTTTGAACCAGAGCAACCCACAGAGGAGTCATCTCAGCACGTGCTGAAACGGCCAACATCATCTGATGGTAAGGAAGTGGAGTTTCTCACAGCCAGCCAGCCAGAACAGATGTCAATTTCCAGCAACAGGTGTTCCCTCCAGTGTCAAGATGTCCTTTAATTTCCTCATGGCTAAGATGCTGATTTATTTGAATCAGAAGTCTAAAATGACCACAGCCTATGGTAGGGGAGGAGGTCCCTTTCTGTCAGAGGTCTAGGGGAAGGGAATGGGATAAAAGAGGGAGGGAAGGTGGGAACGGGAAGATAAGAGGGAGGGGATAACAATCTGGATGTAATCTGAATAAATTTTAATTTAAAATTACAATAAAAATCTAAAATAACTAACTTTCCCACAGTTGACCATAGTTTTTTCCCCCTAATAATATTAACACTCCCTCAAATGACAGAGAAAATTCACATTATAAAAATTATTGCTTTTTTGTATTACTGAAACATGGGGAGAAATTCATGTTGGATATGCAAATATTATTTTATAGTCCTTGCTAGTTATATACAGAAACTACTGTCAATATCATCTTCAAATGGACAGTTGCAAGATTTGAATAAGAAATGGCATAGTAATAGGGATTCAAAACTAAATATATCTGATAATGAAATTCTAATTCTGAATCTAATGAAATGATGAATGTGATGACCTTAGAAAATTAAACATTATTATACAATATAACTAATCTCATATATATACTGCAAAAGTCTATAACAATTTGGCCATAATGCATACAATAAATGGGAGTCTAAAGGCAAACAAACACCCACATTCTGATGTTTTGATATCAAAGAATTCAGTGAGTGAGTCTGAGGAGGAAACAATTCAGTCTACCAGATATGTAATAGGAGACTATGTTTTCAAATTATATATTTATTATGAGGTGATATCTAGAATATATAAAAACTTTGTCATTCAACAAAGATAAATGTCAATTTTAATATGTACACTTATATGAATGGAATTTCATATAAATAGATATTTCTCCAGAGATACCCAAATGTACAAAAATGTATGTAAAGGCAACAAGTATTGCCAATTATTAGAGAGATGCACATTATAAGTATGATAAATGGATAATATTAAGAATAATGAGCAGTTGAGGAGGAAACATGAACCTTGTGTACAACGTGGTACAGCCACTATGAAGAATATTGTGGTCAACCCTCAAAGGTTGGATTAGAATCACCATTTGACTCAGCAAGTCTACATATATATATATATATATATATATATATATATATATATATATATATATATATCCAAAAAACCTAAAATCATAGTCTTACAGAGATATGTCTCTGCCAATGTTGGTAGAAACAAGGTTACAGCTCACAAACTGTGGAAACTATCCAAGTGCCTAGCAACAAGTGAATAGATAAAATATCATTCAGCTTTAAAAAGGAAGGGAATTCTAATACATGCGTCAATATGAATGAACTTCAAGGACATCATACTTAGTGACATAAGCCAGTCATAAGAGACAATTTATTACTCCATTCACATGATTCCACAGATAGAAAAGGGAAGTGTGATTGCCAGGGTCTGGAAAGAATAAATGAGGAGTTCTTTCTCACTTAATGAATAAATAGAGTTTTGGTTTTGCAGTGAAAGAGTGGAAGGCCTGGGGACTGACAGCACAACAAGAAAGTCTTGACCCTGTAGAACTGTGTACCTAAAATACAATAAATCATATTTTATTAGTGTACATTTTACCATGATTAAATGTATTTTAGTATTTTATATGGTTTGCTTAATATTTAATTCCAACATGTAAAATGGAAAATTACTTTTATAGCATTGATGTTTAAACATATATGAGATACATTATTTATAAACATTGAGTTAAAACATGCTAATATATTAAATTAAATCTCATTTTTATTTTCTTCTAATATTTATACTTATAAGCACTTACACATATTTTTAAAAGTAATTTTATTTACTTTAACATTTTGTCCCATTTATCTATTTATGTCATATTTTAAAATACACATACTATTATATTTAACAGCCTTCTTTATATATATGCATATATATAATTGTTATATGAAATGTGTGTATAAATGCTCATGCATCCTCAACCACATGGTCTGAAAAGTATTGCAAGTTTTCACCTATATAAAATTATATCCACCTAAAAGTCAAATAGAAATGTACTAGTAAGGAATATAATTATATGTGAAGATTGATATTAATCAAGATAGTCTGGCCGATGTTGTAAGAACAATAAATCATCCACAAGTCTCAGGTGTCTATTACAACAAAACGTGAAGCAAAGGTCACTGTGATTCAGATGAACAACCACAGTGTTTTATTTCTTTTGTCCTTTGCATGTCAACATGAGGTCTCTTCAATGACCAACACTGATGGTCTGTGTGCTTTAACAAAACACCGCTGCCACAGATCCTTCAAAACAAAAAGTCTGTTGCTTCACAGGTCTAGAGATTAGAAGCCCCAAGTCAAGCTATTAGGAGAGCTTCGAGGCTCTAGGACAGAACTTCTTTCATTCTGTTCAGTTCATGTCTAGTGAGTGACTCTGATGGTCCATGGCTTGTGATTATAGTCCTCTGCTTTTATGCCTCCTGGGTATTTTTCCTATAAACCCATCACATCATGTTTTTTTTAAATGTCACACAAACTTGATAATTTCTCATCCAACCTTAATTATTTATATCTTAAACTTTATCACCTCCAATGAGATCACAGGATGTTAGGATTTTGTCCTCTTAGGGTACACACTATTATGGTTTGAACAGCTCCCCCAAACTTCTGTTTGAATCTGTAATAGCTCCCCACATTTCTGTTTGAATCTATGATAGATCCCTCATACTTCTGTTAGAGTCTATAATAGCACCACTCCACACACTTCTGTTTGATGCTTGTTTTCCCAGCTGTTGAAAGCTGTAGAACCTTTAAGAGGAAGTGCCTTGCTTGTAGAAGTAGCCCACCATGAGGTTCAACTCTGAAAGCAATAGTAACTCTTTGCTCCGATCTGGACTCTCTGCTTCCTGTCTGACATATGAACAAGATTTTACATCATTCTCTACCATGGACAGAGCTGGTTATGCTACTGTGTCGTCCAATCGATGACAAACTGAAATCATTCTGAAATTATGAATCCAAGTAAACCCTTCCTCCATAAGTTGTTTAGTAAACTATTTTCTCTTTTTAGCTGTAAAGTTCTTTTCCATTGTTCTCAAAAGATACTGTCCTTTAGGAAAGAAAAGTCATGCAATTTGACAGGAAAATTAGCATGGTTTTCTGCTGTATAGTATGGGGCAAGAATCTGTAACATTCAAGCTAGAATAGCTATAAAAAGAAGCTCTGTTGATGTTGGGACACTTATCTGAGGGTATAAGGGTAAAATTTATAGAGTAGTAATAAGTGCTTGTGTAGCAAGTAGTAGTAATAGATTCTTTTCTAACGTCCAGCTTTACTTACCCTGGGAAGCTAGCCAGGTTTCCAGTACCAGGCCTGATTTCCCTACTGTTGAGTGAGCCTTAGCTTCAATTAGACAACTCTTTGTTGCCACTGACTTATGAAGGTCACTTATTGCACCTTCATGCACATCTTGTCATGATGGCGATTGTCATAGTTCGTAGGTACTGCAGCTGAGTAAGACTATTAATTTGCTCCCTTCCCTTGTACGCTTGCATAATATTTCCCAGAATGAACAAATAATTACAGGCAGCTATTGACAACTAGGAGAAGGACAATTAGACTCTTTCAGGGATGAGCTCCCTTTTTGGTTGTCTAATACAAATTCAAATTATATATTTTTGTATACACACATATACACATATGCATATATGTATACATATATGTCTGTCTGTAGGTATGCAACAAATACATCAAAGTAACACAGAGTATCAACTTGAGAGGAAGAAGCTCAATATGGTTTCCAGAAAGGGTATTTTGGAGGGCTAGGAGAGAAGAAACACAGGGGCTGGGGATAATGTGGTTCTATCCCAAATAAAAGCATAAAAAAGGAAACTCACTGTGAATGATCTATTTATAATTTTTGGTACATATCAGAGATTATTCTTTTTTATGCATTACCAGAAATTCTGAATAAAATGTATAATAATCAGAAGTGGTACTTTGTTAGGCTACTGAGGATCCATTTAACACTTTCATGGTAAAGGAGAAAATGTGTTGCTCTGAGACAGAGACTCTGACGTAGCCCATTCTGGAATCAAGATCTGCTTCTATAATGCTAAGACTGCATGTGTGGGCTATTGTTCCTGGTCCTTGGGAAACTATTAAAACATTTATTCCAGCCTTTGTACCTACACTCTATTGTTATAGGCCAATGTCAAACACCATACTGTCGTCTTGGTTATAGGCATGACTAGAGTTTCTTAAATTATATATATTGTATGTTTTACAACAAGGTGAATGTGGATACAAAAAGCATGTTTTAAAAAAGTGACTGTGGGAAAGAACATGCTAGTAGTGTCAGACCACTTAGATTATTTCTGTACATACTCATTTAAAAATCAGAACCAGTTTATTTTTAAACTGGGAACCAGAGACCATGGACGCACAGATGTAGTTTTATGTATAAAGATTCCCAGGCTCTTCTTCAACATGGGCCTCTATTAGATTTATGACATGCTTGTGATTCTCATGTGGAAACGTTCCCATGCAGTCAAGTCAGGCCTTTGATGTTGTGCATATCCCACGCCCTTTCTGTCATATGGATCACTTTAAGAATATTATGAAAATTTGTTTTAAAGAAAGATTTTTTTCCCCCACTGGGACCATCTCCTGTTATAATTCTGGTTTAATTTATTTTAATATATATTTACTCCATAGTCTTCTCTGTTTCAACTTACTGCAAAATATATTTATTTGTTTATATGATAATAACTATATATGCTATTAAATATATTATTTGGTTAATTATGGACTGGTTTCTTATGGGGAAAATATGATGTAAAATTTTAGGTCATGTGAATATCACTAAAATTGTCTTTAATCTGATAGCTATAAATAGACAAGTTACCTAGTCAGAATAGATTATTGATTGTAGGTTATTCTCTATGCCTTTCACACTCAGTATCAGATGCAATGTAGTTTACAAAGTTAAGTAATATACCACTTTTGAAAACTTGTAATGGATAGAAATATAAGCAGATATTGATTGGCATGTCTATAATGTACTAGCTTAAAATACAGTTTATTAGATAATATGTTGCATGTGATATCTTTTTGAAAAATCAGCCACATTGCATCTCAAAGTTAATACTAGTTTTCTATAGATAAAATCAAATTGAATTTATGGTTTTCTTATTGAGTTCACATATTTTCTAAATATTTCATAAAGAAAGTATGTTGTCCTTATAACCTAGCTTGAAATAAAAATAAAGTTAGAGAGATCACACAATAAGATCAAGTCATTGAGAGCCCGAGGAAGGGCAGCACTGGGAAAATAGGAAGGAAATTTGGGGAAAATGGGCATTTCTCTTAATCTTCCCCAAATCCAGGTAGTGAAAGATCCTATAAGGATTTCTGTGGCATACATTGAACTTTAAAGTAAAATTCTAATATGACTTCCATGGAAACATTATAAAAATATAGATAACATAATCAGAACCTTTACTCTATTTTAATGCTTCTTAGTTGAAAATGTAATGAATAATGAGGGAGAAGAATTGATAAAAATAATATGCAGTTGTTTGACCTTTACTTATTAGAACAAAAACTATTTGATAATTAATGTGAACCCACCTGATAATCAAACTATTTAGAGAATGAAGAATAAAAATCATGTAATAAGTGAAACTACACTTATAAGCCAAATTATATTCATTTTAAACTCTAGAACGTAATTTTATTTACAAAGGACTTTCTACACACTAGAACTTCATTTCCTAAAGACATCACAGTATAAACTCATTTTCAGAACTAGTAAATTGCACACTTATTTGAAAATTTACTTTATTTTTTGAGATTATGATAAAATTAAATAATTTCTCTCTTCCTTTTTTCCTTTTGCTCCCTCCAAGCACTCTCCCATATACCCTTTCTTTCTCTATCCCAAATTCATGAACTATTTTTATTAATTGTTCCTACACACACACACACACACACACACACACACACACACACACACACACA
>OU015752.1:15179745-15196184 GCA_907169655.1 Acomys percivali
ACACACACACACACACACACACACACACACACACACACACACACACATATTAACAAATACATAAATACAATCTGTTTTGTACAAGCTGTTTTCATTATGTATAATGTTACTTGTATGTATGTTCTCAGGGGTGGCCATTCAGTGTTGAATAAACACTTGGTGTGTGTGGGGAAGAATATTTCTCCCACTCTCAGCACTCCTTAACTGAAATATTGTAAGAGCCAAGAGTCACAGAGTTTGCTGTGAGATTGTGTCTCCTAGAACAACCAGAAGCTAAACTCATAAAATCTTACCAAATGACTATTTAAAACTGAAGAAGGAAAATAGACAAGCTAATATGGACAGTGAGGCCTCAAACCCATACAGGTTTGTTCAGGTGTAACATGTTTACTTTTGAACTGAAAAAAGAAGTTTCGACAGGTCGTTCGATATACTAGAAGCGTCCTGATGGGCATATATGTCTGTCAGCTGAACAGAACTGTAGCACAGGGCACGTGACTATGTTTTGTCCAAGTCGAAGGACCCCCGTAGGCCACCAGAGACCAGCCGGATGCAAGATACACAGGGTCATTTATTGAGCAAGCTCCGGACCAAGGACGGCCAGCTCCCAAGTAACTGGGGGAAGTTGGAAGCCCCATCTCCTTGGAGTGCAGGCTTTATAAAGGCAAAAACCACAAGCAAGGCTTTCCAAGCCTTAAAGCTGATTGGGGTAGGGGACTTGGAACAAACCGCAAGCAGAATTTTTATCTACTGTGTATTTTGCCCCTGATTGGTTGGCCCCAGGTGTAAGGGATACCTGACCAGGCGTACTTTTGTGGACTTAGCGAGAACTTGGGGAACATGGGGCAAGCGGGGAGTTCACCATGGGGCCAAGACAGAGATGGCTTATTTTATTTTATTTTATTTTATTTTTTTTGGTCCACACAGACGCTCTGGAGGTGCACTGGCCAGTGCATCAAAACATAGACAAAGAATCAAAGAGAATGTGGAAAAATCTACAAATTGGAAAATAACCTTTCATTTTCCTATCGGCAGCTAATTTTAAACTTTATCTGAATAAGTGCAACTATTCGAATTATCAAATAAGCACTTCTTAAGTTTTAATCATTAGCCTTTGAAGTAATCCTCATCTCTAAAAACTTTAGGAAGCTTTTCCCTAATTATGAAATTAGATCTTGGAATTCTCCTCTACAGTGCGTTTCCAAAAAGCTTTCCAGTATTTTTTTTTTTCTTTAAAAAGTTTAATGATAGAAAGCAACCCGGTGCTTCCAATCTCTGGAGTAGCTACCCATGAATCAACGTTAGCGCCAGCTCTCTGGTTTGGTTCAGTCTATTGTCTTTGTGGTAGTCTTTGATACTTGATGCTTCAAATCCCTTTATGGAAGAAATGGGTTTTTTTTTTTCTCTCTCTCTCTCTCTTTTGTTTTTATGGAGACAATGTGCTCAAGCGAGACATGTTTTTCTAAGATTGTTTTTTTTTCCCTTGTATCAGAGGAAAAAGAAAATAAAAACCCTAACTCAGAAACATCTGTTTCTCTTCAAGTTTCTAAGACTTTCCATGTCCATTCCTCAGTTATTACCAACAGCTAATTGCAAAGTAGGTGATTTTTTTCTAGGTCATTCTCTAAAGAGGAACCAGAATGAAGGTACTTGGGTGTATTATTTTTATGACCCCATAAGATAAAGCCCTTTGAGTAGGCAAGCAGTACTTAGTGTTTACCAAATACAACTGTGACATGGATTAACTTGCTGTCATAATTTTATTTGTCCTTTTGGCCTTCTATTACGATGAATCTATACACTCGATTGTAGATATGTTTGAACACACAGGACTGTCTGTCCCTCAAGGCAGCTTTATGGCCCACCAACCTGTAAAAATTAGACATGTCTGCAATAGGAAGCTAGTATTCTAAAACCTTCATGGTCTTAAAATTAACTCATGGAAAAGCTCCTTGAATTGGCTTCAAATTTTTCCAGTAAAATAAGATAAAATATAAGTGAAATTGTATTACTCATTGAAATTTGCTGAATTTTTTATAAGTTGGGATATAAGTCTTTTACTTAAAAAATTAATGCAAAGAAGCATAATTAACACTAGATTTCAATTCAAAATAATGCTGTAATCAAATGAATAGACACTTTTATAACATGGTGGCATTATATTTAAATCAAATTTTCATATATTTATTGTTTCATAACCACATTATTATTAAGTGGTATAGCCTAACTTTTCAAATGCTGGTACACCAACAGATGAGCTTTGGGAGTAGATTCTTCTGGAAACTTCCACCCTGCTCATGAGAGAAGGAATAGAAGATCCAACCTTCTATTACAGTAGAAATGCATATGGTGTGTAAAGAGTAATTTTAATTTTGAATTCTATACCAATGTATCTAAAGTTAAACTTATTTTGCATCTATATACAAAATTCTTTATCAGTGAATTAAAAATTCATGTGAGTAATAATTAAGACATTAAGCTGATGAGTAGATTCACTAATCTACTTTTTGTCCTATCATCCCTATAGTCCAATACTTTGAAATTGCTATTGCAGGCTGTTTAGGATAAGTAAGTTATGTGAGTTAATTGTTAGTTGATCAAATCATGATCATATCAATTATTTGTCTATTTTTATCACAAGAATATGCATCCTAGGTATAACATATAGATATGATTTTATAGAAAGATAAGGTAAAATAGTTAGATAAGGTATTCAGAAACCTCAGAGACATACAGAATATGGATTTAAATATGTTTTTATTATTACAAAGATAGATTTACAAGGATCCAGGTTAACTTGTTGCAACATACAGCCTACCTCAAAGAAGATTAGGAGCATCAAAGAATCTCCTTATGGAGATGTCTTCAAATGTGAAAAACAAGCCACTGAGCAAAATGTTCTTATTTTTACCACAGACAGAATTCTGACTAAAAATGTGCAAGCTTGGATGCAGGCAGAGTTGATGGCCAAACTCTGCGAAGACAGAGTAAGCAGTCCTCAATAGTTTCTGCCTTACAAATATGTCTGTCAGATACATTGGGCCAGAGAGATAAAGATGATACTCCAACATTATAGAGAATTTTGGGTGACTGTTCAGGCAGCAAACCATCTCTCTCATCTTCTCATTTTGGAAGCTGCTAACCTGGACTCCTTTTATCAGGTAATTAATTTTATTCCTTCTCAAGTCTCTGATGGGATTGAAGACCAAATAGTTTAGCGCTACAATTAAGCTTAGTTGGTTAGGCGTTAAGATGTTTTTAGGTCTAGTTAGATGTTTTAAGTTGATAGTCACAAGATATGATAGATATTGATTCACAGACTCGCCAAGATAGGAAAGATGTTTTCTTCAAGGCTGCCAAATACAAATAGCCAAAACACTATGAATGTAACACACACACACACACACACACACACTCACACACACACACACATATACACATACACACACACAACATATATGACAAATAATATAAATAATATTTTATGATTCGTGGTTCTTCTTGACGTAGATAATTTTTTGTATATATGTATAATAATATAAATACATATGTAAAAATATTTAATAAAAAATTTGAGAAAGAAGAACTGACTTTCTTACCTACAGAAACATCAGCTAATAGACAAGTGCATTTTAATATGTTAAATTGCTGTAATTTGTTATGCAGCACTAAAGAGCTAACACATCGAATTAGTGGTCAAATGAAGTTTGCACATAAGGTAACATATGAAACACTTTATTTCTGATATTGCTTGGTGACTCGAATATCCAGATTGTATTCTTCCTACTGTGAGGCTCTACCTTTATCTGGAAGGCTTGTTTTTATTAAAGCATATTGATCTTTGTCAAATCAGCAACGATGAATTAATTCTGCCACCTTTTCATTCCTAAAATATTGTTTAATTTAAAAGAGAGTTGAAGGTCAACTAAACTATGTTCCTATATGCAGAAATATTAAGTCATGCTCTGGGCTGTGTGTGTGTGTTTGTGTGTGTGTGCTATGTATAGGTGTCTGTGAGAGTGGGTACACAGACCTGTACATGCACATGGAAGCCAGAGTAGTGGGTCCCACTCTCTCACTCTCATGAGAAAGTGTTCTTATTCTCAGCAAGCTACAGTGACTGATGCCCCATCTCTGGTTTTCACATTGTTGCAATTACAGACACACACAACACAGCCATCTTAAAAAAAACATGGGTGCTGGGTATCTGAATTTAGACCCTCCTGCCTGCACAGCCAGCACTATTGCCCACTGAACCATCTCCTAACCCCATAGACCAGTGACTCTCAACCTGTGGGTCTCAAATACCAAAGGAGTTGCCTAATACCATGGAAAAATGGATATTTCCATTTTACAATTCATACTAGTAGCAAAATTATAGTTACGAACTAGCAACAAAAGTTTATGGTTGGGGGTCACTACAACTAGAGAAACTGTATTAAAAGGTCACAGCATTAGGAAGGTTGAGAACCATTGTCATAGACTGTGTTTTTAATAAGAGATAGTAAAATGACATCCACAAAATATCATTTGTGAACGAAATAGGTCATCACACAAGAGTATCCCGTGCACTGTTAAGAATGAAAAAACGTGTTCCATGTCCTGGAGTGTCTGGCAACTTTGTTCTAAAGTCTTGTTTTCATTAAAATGGCTTGGGCTGAAAGCTTTCTTTGATAATTTAAAATTCCTTTCCACTCTCCCTCCTTCTTGCTGCCTCTAGCTTCCATGCTTAAAACATCACTGGTATTTTGGCAAATGAAGCAACATTAAAAACAAAGTACTTGCTTAGAGTTCTTCAAGTATCTTTCTAGCAGTAACATAGAATGTGTAGATGGGCATGCCCTCTTTTTGCTGCTGTTGTGTAAGGATTTGATTTACCTTTTCCCCCTCAAGAACTGCTTATAATGCGCACTGCTCTAACTGGTCTCATTATCCTCTCACGAAGCTGTATGTCTCATGTAAGACCTAACTGTCGAGATGCTCTGGGTGAGTCAGCAGCAGCACTTGTAGTGTCATGCCTCCACTTCTCCAGCATGTCTATTCTTGTTGGCCACTGAGGCTGCACAACAAAGCATGCTACACCCAGCACTACAGATCTGCAGCAACTGTGTTACAGGTCACTCTGCGGGTCAGGAATTCAGACAAGGCACAGCAGGAATCGGCTTAAGTCTGTTCCATAATGCCTGGGGCCGAGGGTGACTCAGAACATCTGAAGTCTGAATCACTTGCAGGCTACAGATTTCTGGTGAGTTGGCGTGAATCAAAGGCTGGATATGGCTGGGACTAGTTACTGGAGAACCAATTCCTGGTCGGTCCCTGAGACTTGGGATACTCCCCACATAATCCCCATGGTAAGGAAACAAACCAAAAGAGTCTCCAAAGGGGTCACTTTGGTGTTGATGACCTAGAAAAATCTGGGACTTGCAGCTGGACTCTCAGAGTTGTTTGAAAGATAGTGGATGGAACGATGATGAGTTTTATAAAACGTCTTTCAAATGCATCATGTACATTGGCCATATTTATCTCTGCATGTCATTCATATGTAACCTATATTCACAAAGAAGGACAAATATCTGAGTCTAGCTTGTTTTTCCTGAAATATGATTATCAGCAGACTCATCCATTTTCCAGTAAATGATATAATTTAATTCTTTTGTTGCTGAATAAAATTTCATTGCAGGCATGCATCTGTGGTTATGCGCACGCTCATGCATGCATGTGCACATGCACAACATTTTCTTTATCCACTTATCTATGGATGGACACCTAGGCTTCTACGACAGAAAAGCCTTTGAATAGTATTGGAATTAATATGCACATAAAGGTATCTATAAATTTTCATATACATGTATAGATGTGCTGTGACTTGGAATCCTTTGGGTATATATCCATGAGGATTGTAGATGGATAAAGTCATTCTACTGTTTAGTTTTTGAGAAACCTCCAAGTGAATTTCTATATTGCTTGCAATTTACAATCTACGATTAGTTTTTACAATCTACCAGCATTTTTTCTTTGTTTACTTAATGACAGCCATTCTGACAACGGTGCTTAGAATGTCAGCATAGTTTTAATTTGCATGTCATTGATTTCTACATGAGATGTTCAATGTTTATTTTATGTTCATTGACCAATTTTACTTCATGTTCAGAGATTTCATTACCCTATTATTGATCAAGTTGTTTAGAGTTTGTGGTTTTTAGGTTTTATTTAAATGTATTTATATATTCAAAATCATCTAAAATTTAGCTACAAAAGGTTTTCTCATAATATGGTATTCCTCTTCACTGCTTTTTGTTTGTTTGTTTGGTGTGCAGAAACTCTATAATTTCCCACATTCTCACATACCATTTCTTTGAGTTATTTCTTGAGCTAGTGGAGTGCTCCTCTGAAAGCCCTCCTTGCCTGTGCCTATATCTTGAAATATTTTGCCTGTGTTTTCTTCTAACACTTTCAGTCTCATGATGCCCTTGGAATCATTGACGTACTTGGAATCATTTTTGTTCAGGGTTAAGAGACAGGTTTCTAGTTTTCTTCTCGTACATGTATATATCTCATTATTACAGCATCACTTCTTAAAGAGATCATATTGTTTGTAGTGTATATTTTTTAAACCTTTGTCAAAACTCAGATGACTGTAGATATTTGGCTTGAATTCTAGGTCTCTAGTCTAGTTCATTGATCTATGTTTTTCTGTACTATTGCCAAACTGTTTTCACTACCATAGCTCTACAGTATAACTTGAAATCTGGCTTGTAATTTCATTTTTAATACTTTTTTCTTCATTTATTTATTATAATTTATTCATTTTACATCACTTCTGTAATTTTTATCGCATTATTCTTTTTCATTAGAGTTGATTTCGATGACTGGAGATTTTATGCTTCCAAATGAATTTTAAAACTGCTTTTTTTCTATTTCTGTGAAAAATGTTAGATTTGATGTGTATTTTATCAAATTTGTATGTGGCTTTTGGTAATAAGTCACTTTCACTGTGTTAGCTCTGCCACTTTGAGAGTGTGGAAGCGTCTTCTAGTGTCTTCTTTAACTTCTTCAGTATTTAATTTTTTAGAGAATATCATTGACCTTTTAAAACTTTAATCCTAGGTATTTTTTTTTGAAACCTCATGAGTGGGAATGTTTTCTTCGTTCCTTTATATTGAAAAGATGTGAGTTTTGTTTGCTAATTTTGTATTCTGCCACATTCTTGAAAATGCCTATTGGTTTCAAGAGTTTTCTGTTTGCATCCCTTTTATGTATTTCTCTTATTATAGTAACTATGGCTTTATGAACTAATACAATATGAGCAATTATAGTGGAAATTCACATTTTCCATTTATTATAATATTGGCTATAGGTTTTTTACTGTCTTTCTCCACCCTCCATCTCTCTCTCTCTTCTTATGTTGAGGAGTGTTTCTTTGATTCCTAGTTTCTTCTTGGCTTTTATCAGAGGATGTTGTCAGAGGCCTTCTCTGCAACTACTGAGATCATGTGATTTCTGCCTTTGTGTCTACCAATGTGTTATATTTTACGTATGGATTTGCATATGTTGAACCTTCCTACCCCTGGAATGAAGTTCATTTGGTAAGGTGACAGCTCTTGATTTGTAGTTGGATTCAGTATGCCCCATTGGACACATGGATTTTATTGATGTCTGTTTTAATGCTTCATTTTCATCTAACTTTATAACTTTGAGTCTTACCATCCTCTCTGGGTAGTTTAAGAATTCATCAGTCTTCAATGAGACAGGTTAACTCCTGGCAACACCCAGCCTACTTCAAAAAGGATGATGAGCATCAAAGAACCTCCTTATGGAGATGACTTCAAATGTGGCAAACAAGCCACTGGGGAAAATGTCCTCATTTCTACCACAGACAGAATTCTGCCTTTAAAAAGTGCAAGCTTGGATGCAGGGAAAGTCAACAGGTAAACTCTGCCAAGAAAGGGTAAGCAAGTCATCAATAGTTGCTGCCTGACAAATATTTCTGTCAGATATATTGGGCCAGAGGGCTGAAAATGATGATCCAACATAATAGAGTTTTGGGTGACTGTTCAGGTAACGCACTGTCTCTATCATCTTCTTATTTGGAAAGCTACTAACCTGCACTTCTGGCATACTCAGGTAATCAATTTTATTCCTTCTCATGTCTCTGAAGAAATTGAAGACCAGGTAGCTTAGTTTTACAATGAAGCTTAGTTATTTAGAAGTCAAGATGTTTTTAGGTCTAGATAGATGTTTTAAGTTGATAATGATAAGATGTGACAGAGATTGACTTACATTTAGAAATTAAGGAGCTCTAAGATAAGAAAGATGTTTTCTTCAAGGCTGTCAAATACAAATAGCCAAAACACTAAGAATGTAACATTTATATAATTCCTGATTGTGTTATGGTTCTTCTTGCTGTAGGCAGTTCAGTGCATATATGTGTAATAATGTAAATGTCTATGTAAAATATAAAACACGTTTTAAAAAAAACGTGAATCTTGCTTATTTCTTTGAAGAATCAATTCTTTGCCCCCTGTATTGTTGGCTGTTCTTTCTTTCCATTTCATTTATTTCTGCATTTCTTTTCTTTTACTGATTTGAGACTTAATTTATTCTTATTTTTCTAAGACCTCTAGTTGCATCATGAAGGTACTTATTTGTGGTTTTTCTGCTTTTTTATTGCTGATGTATTTTAATTATTTATAAAGTTTTTATTAAATATTTTAAAAAATTTTACATATGCATTTATATTATTACACATATACAATAAACTACTTATAGCAAGAAGAACCACAAAATAATCAGGAATTATAAAATGTTACATTCATAGTGTTTTTGCTATTTGTATTAGGCAGCCTTAAAGAAAACACGTTTCCTATCTTGGTGGCTCTGAAATTCTGAATGTAAATCAATATATATCATATCTCATCATTATCAGCTTAAAACATCTATCTAGACCTAAAAACATCTTAACTCCTAAATAACTAAGCTTAATTGTCAAACTAAACTACCTGGTCTTCAACTCTATTAGAGACTTGAGAAGGAAAATAACCTATACTTCCGGTATAGTCAGGTTTTTCTGATTTTTAAATGTAGATATTTGTTGCTGCAAATTTTTCTTTTAGATTTGCTTGCTATTGTATTATACCAACTGGTTCTAATATATTGCTTTCATTTGATTCTAAGATTAGGATTTTTGATAACCTTTCTTAATTTAGTAATGTTTTGATCAGTCTCCACACAATTTTATGTATTATGAAGTTTCTCTTGCTCTTTATTTGTCATTTTTTTCTGTGGTGCTCAAATAGAATAGAAAATTGTATCATAAAATGTCATCTATTTTTAGAGAAAAAAGTTACATGAGTCATTGACATGAATACATTGTCTGCAATGTTTGGAAAGAATCATCTATTGAGGTCTGCTGAGTCTATTTGATTCACCCTTTGACCTGGTTAATGTTTCCTCCACAATTTTTAATCTGGATTACCTATTTATCAGTGAGAGCAGGCTATTAAATTTATCCAGTATTGTTGCATTGGTGACAGCATTCACTCTGTATCCTTATATCCTGTAGACTTTGGTTTATGAAACTGGGTTGGAAACATAGAGCAGATACATGCTTAGAATGATTGTATCTTCTTCGTAGCATCTTCTGTTAATCAATATGAAGTTACTTTCTTTATTTGCCCTAATTTTCTCATTTGATTTTTTTTATTTTATCAGATATTGGTCAGATACATGCCTTCTTGTTTTCTAGTTCTGTTTTTTATTGCAATATCTGTTTTCCCTTTCTCCTTAAGGCTGTGATTATCTTTGTTAGTGAAATGTCTTCCTTCTGTCAACAAATGGACTTGCTTTTTGAATCCACTCTTGTTCTGATTTATTTATTGCAAAATGCAGTCATATATAAAAACACCACATTGTACCTTAGCAAGATGTGAGCTACGGCTTTTTTTTTAAATTAATTTATTCTTGTTACATCTCTATGGTTATCCCATCCCTTGTATCCTCCCATTCTCCCCTCCCTCCCATTTTCCCCTTATTCCCCTCCCCTATGACTGTTCCTCAGAGGGATTACCTCCCTCTGTATATGCTCATAGGGTATCAAGTCTCTTCTCAGTGACCTGCTGTCCTTCCTCTGAGTGCCACTAGGTCTCCCCCTCCAGGGGACATAGTCAAATGTGAGGCACCAGAGTACTTGAGAACGTCAAATCCCTCTCTCCACTCAAGTGTGTAGTAGGAGCCTGTGTCTTTTGGTTGGAGAACTGAGATTGTTAACTTCCTAAGTTCTTGTCTAGTGTCTGCATTCACTCCTGTCACTTCGTTCTTTTTATTGGTGTTTAATGTTTCTCAGATCCTCCTTTCTGCTCTAGTACAGTTTATTCTTTCTTGTGGCTCATTATATATTTATCTTTCTCTTCTGAATGTATAATTAGGCATGGGTTTATTTAGTTTGCGTTTATCATGTAAACTTTTTGTTTCTTCAATTTTGAAGTATAGTTTTATTGAATATGTACTCTTGGTTGGGTTACTGTCTTCCTTGCGTTAAAGGCATAGTACTCCATGGCTCCTGGCATTTAGAAGGTTTCTTGAAAAATAATATATTATTCTAATGGATTTACTTTTACATGTGCACTGGTGTTTCTTTGGTTACTTCTCATATTATTTCTTGTTTTGTATGCTTAGCGTTTTAATACTAATATGATGCATTCTAAATGCCTTATAGTTCTCGATGGTCATCTTTTATCCTAGATATGGACATTTTCTTCTGTGACTTTATTGTATATATATGCCATGTCTTTATTTTCTTCTCCCTTCACTATCTCTATAATTCATTATGTGGTCTTTTAATAGTTTCCCATTGATTGTTTATGCTCTATCTATACATTATTACTTTATCTTTGTCATAGTCTAGATCTTAGGTCTTCAAGCCCAGATATACTATATTTATTTGATCTTTTATATTAGTGAGACTTTCCAGTGACATTTTTTATCTTACTGAACTTTCCATTTCCAAACTTTGCATTCATGTTTAAAAAATATTTTATCTCCTTATTGAATTTTTTCATATTTTATATTTACCTCTTTATTTTGTATAACAGTTGGGGGCCAGATGTAAATATTGTTTTTATTTCCTCTGATGAGGGAATTAGATGAGAGCCATACCCAAGCTATGCAAATACAGGACTTGGGCTGAATCCAGAGAACTTCTGTCTCTGTTCTATCTTTGGGATGAGGCCTGGAAACCTCTAGCCTCCATACAATCTAATCTTCTGTAACTTGAACCTTGAATGCATCAACTTCCAGCTCTCACCTGTTAAACTAGGCCTAGAAAGTTTCATCCTCTGAGACTTACTGCTGCTTATACTCACCCTTTCCAGTTCTTTCTGAACTCTCACTGGCTGGTTCAACTCAGCTCTTCTGGCCCAAACTCCTCTGCACACTGATTGATTCAACCTGCCTTCTCTCTCAGCTCTTAGGTGATGACTGAACTGCTCCATTGGCCTGAAACTAACTCTGGCCATATGCTCTAATCTTCTGGCTCCTTTTCATTCTCTGGATCATTCTTTCTGAAATTTGTCTCTGTAAAACTGGCCAGGTCACACTGCCATGGACACTAAGTCTACTAGTCTCACTATTCTTCCTCTTCTTGCCCTGCACTGTCTTAAGTAGCCTCTCTTTCCTGTAACTCTCTTAAGAGTTGGGCATATCTTATCTCTGACTCATTCTGTCAACTCTTTCTCTGATTGTCACTTTGTTTGCCCATGAATTAGATGTCACTTTTGAACAGTGCTTCTTCCTTCTTTAAACGAATACCTATTTTCATTGTTTAGGATTAAATGTATGTACTATGGGAGAGTCTGCTTTCCAACCATTTCACACAGACCTAGAAGGTTTGGGTTTAACCCTTTGCCAAAGCAGCCATGTTGCTTGATTAAAATTACTCTACAATTTTGTTAAAGTGCTTGTGGTATTGTCTTTGTATACATTTAGAACTTTATTTGTGTCTTATTTGATTTTGACCAACTTTCTCATTATCATTCTTTTCTTGGGGTTTGATTGAACTGATTTCATTAGAGTCCAATTACTATGATGATATTAATTTTTTGGAGGCACTATATTACCTTGATTTTCTTCATGTTTCTTGTGTTTGTGTGTTGAGGTCTATGTATCTGAGATCAAGTCATTGTCTTAGTTAGCTATAACTGTAAACTTAACACAGACTTGGGTCATCTGAAAGGGAAGCTTTCATTGAGGAATTGCCTAGATCTGAGGGACATTTGGGTACAACTACAGGAAATTATCACAATTATTAATTGGTATAAGTGGACACAACCCAGTGTAGGAGGTCCTAGGCTGAGTAAGAAAACTAGCTGAGAACAAGCCTGTGCAAACCAGGGTGCAAAGCCGAAAGTAATCCAGCAGGTGACATTTCTACGTGGGATCTACTTCATGTTCTTTTTTGACATCCTGCCCTGTTTCCCCTCCTGATAAATTGCGACCTGGGAATTTAAGCTAAATAAGCCCTTTTCTTCCTCAGGTTACTTATTGTCAGTGTTTAGCACTGTAACATAAAGTTTTTTTTTTCTTCCCACAGGATTGAGACTATAGCTAAGTAGTTAAACACGTGGATTCTTCATGTTATATGCATTTCTCAGAGCATGGAAGCAGAGTTACAAAAGGAGAATCTTGTGATATTGTCTAAAGAACTCCTGCTCCATTGTATTTCTTGCTTGGACAGTCTGCACCAAGGTCAAAAGATGGCACTTATGGTTTTTTTTTTTTTTTTTTGCTTACTGATTTTTTAAAATTAATTTATTCTCGTTACATCTCAATGGTTATCCCATCCCTTGTATCCTCCCATTCTTCTCTCCCTCCCAGTATTACATTCCCCTACCCCTCTGTGCATGTGCTTTGTGTGTATGTGTCCATGTAAGTGCGTGCGTGTGTGTGTGTGTGTGTGTGTGTGTGTGTGTGTGCATGTGTTGCGTATGCACATAATTGCGTCATCTAGACACTTTCATGGATGCGTCATTCTTTATTCCCCTTCCTTTCTGTCACTGACTTTAATAATGGAAATCTTTTCCATGTTGGAAGTCTTCCAATATTCTCAAAAAGCCAACTGGTCACCTTCTTGCCTGATAAAGGTACGACGACACTCGTAGAGTGAAGTGGTGAGATTTGTAGCCAGAGGTGATGGCGAGACCTTACTGCTCCTGTCCAGCAATGACTGACTGAGGCTGCGGCAGAGGAAAGCCTTTTGCAAATGCAGTGGCTCTTCCAGTGGGATCTCTCCAGGCAGTGACCTGTGTGTGTTCTTGATTTGTAGGATATTTCTCTATAAACATCTTAGTTTTATTTTCCTTTGTTGACATGTATGAGCACTATTATAGTCATAATTTTATTTGATGGTATGTGACCTTTGAAGTGTTCTTTGTGTATTTTACAGTCCAAACTCTGTGGGGGCTGACACTGAACATTGTTTTTTTTGTGATTTATAATGACATGGGAAGATGATTAGATCTTTCACATAATTATTCAGGGTTTGGCAGATTCTTGAGCTGGATTTTAAGTGATTAGAGGAAAAAAAGACCTTTTGAGTGAATCATACTGACTTTAAAGTACTTTTGCATTTACAGTGTAATCACTATTTCTGAGGTGCTATGATACCCCCACTACCACTACTCTCTCTTAGACCTTTAAAGAGTCTTCCAGAGTTTCTGGCTGTGGCTCGACAAAACTTTAATCCTAAGCATAGCCCTTGATTCTCCTCAGGAATGTTTTCTTATATTCATACCCATTTCTAAAATTTATTTATTTTTCCTTTATTCACTTAACATCCTGATTGTAGTTCCCTTCCTCGTCTCCTCCCGTCCCACTCTCCTTCCCTTCTTCCCCCTCCCCTCCTTTCCTAGTCCTCAGAAAGGAGGAGCCCTCCTCACCTACTATTGGACACCACTTAGCCTATCAAGTCTTATCTGGACTGCCTGCATCCTCTTCCTCTGTGTTCTAGCAAGGCCACCCAGCCAGGGGGAAGTGATCAATGAGTGGGCTACAGAGTCCATGTCAGAGACATTTTATGCACCTTAATTAATTTTCTTTAGAGGCAATTAAAAACATATGATTTTAACAACATCTCCCTTTTAACTCAGATATTTGATCCATAAGTATGCCAAGGATTGAACAGAAATCTCAGAAGAAAAAAATATAAGTCATCAATAAATACTTGAAAGCGAGTTCAACATCCTTAGCCACTGGGGAAAGGCAAGTTACAATTGCATTAAAATTCTATCTTATCGTGGTCAGAATGCCTATCATCAAGAGAATATACAACAAAAATGCTAATAAGTATACACACAGACACACACACACACACACACACACACACACACACACACAGGAATTTTATTCAGCAATAGAGAAGAGAACGATGAAATTATGCCATTTAGGGAAAATTGGAATCAAATGGATATCACTTAATTAAATAAGACAGAGTTGGAAATACTTATGTTCTTTTTTTCTTTTTCTTTTTTTTTTTTGAAAAATAAAATAATTCTGACCCACTTTTCTGGTAGGTAAAGTTTTTCATGGGGGCGTACCCCTTGGACTAGTGTCTCGATATAAGTCAGTATATACCATTTGACTCTTTTTGCTTCTGGGTGAACTCACTCATTATGATAATTTCTGGTTCAATCCATTTGTCCATAAATTTCGGAAATTCCTTGTTTTTAATAGCTGAGTAGTATTCCATAGTGTAAATATACCACAGTTTCTTTATCCATTCTTCTACTGAGGGACACGTAGGCTGTTTCCATGTTCTGGCTATTATGAATAAGGCAGCTATGAACATGGTTGAGCATATGTCCCTGTTGTGTGGTAGTGCATCTTCTGGGTATATTCCAAGGAGTGGAATATCTGGGTCTTGAGGAAGCCCTATTCTCATTTTTCTGAGAAAGCGCCAGATAGATTTGAGACTTTAGCGGCGAGAAGCCTGAGAGAATGAGGAAATAGAAGGATCCAGAGGATCCTGGAAAACTACAGGCAGGTCTGGGCCCTGGGGTCCTCCTCAAACTATGACACCAGCCAAGGAAAATATAGGCAGTAAACTTCGAACCCCTACCCAGTCTAGCCGATGGACAGGACATTCTCCACTGTTAAGTGGAGAAGGATATCTGACTTTCACACAAACTCTGGTGCCCCATATTGGACCATGTCCCTTGGATGGGGAGGCCTGGTGGCACTCAGAGGAAAGATAATAGGTCACCAAGAAGAGACTCGATACCCTAGGAGCATAAACAGGGGGAGGAGGTCCCCCTCAGTCACAGACATAGGGGAAGGGAGTAGGGGGGAAGCGGGAGGGAGGAAAGAAAGGGAGGATACAAGGGATGGGCTAACAATTGAGATGTAATATGAATAAATCCATAAAAAAAGAACTGAAAAAAAAAGAAAAATACAATAATTCATATTACATCTCAATTGCTATCCCACATCCTGTGCATCCTCCCATTCCTCCCTCCCTCTCGCTTCCACCTCATTCCTTTTCCCTATGACTGTGACTGACAGGGACCTCCTCCCCCTGAATATGATGCTAGAGTATCAAGTCTCTTCTTGGTAGCCTGCTATCCTTTGTCTCAGTGCCACCAGGCCTCCCCATCCAGGAGACATGGTCAAATATGGGGCACCAGAGTTCTTGTGAAAGTCAGTCCCCACTCTCCACTTAACTGTGGAGAATGTCCTGTCCCTTGGCTAGATCTGGGTAGGGGTTTGATGCTGACTGAACGTATTATGCTATTGGGACTCTAGGTGAGAGAAATAAAGGAGATGGGGAAATAGAAGGATCCAGAGGGTCCTAGAAACCTACAAGAAGAACACTGTGATGGGAGGATCTGGGCCCAGGGGTCCTGCTCAAACTATGGCACCAACCAACCAAACACTAATGTTCTTTCATTTGATGAATCTGGATTAAAATTTATATAAAAATGCATACATATAAAAATATATAAATATGCAGTAAATTAGTATAGAAAGGGGCCTATGGAAGGGGATACGGAAAACTAAAGATTGGGCAAAAGCAGCAAGGAACATTTTAAGAGGAGGAAGAGAGTGGACCAACAAAAGGGAGGGATGGTGTTAGAATGAGTGCAATTAGTTTAAAAAGTGTAATGGCATTATATATATATATATATATATACACATATACATATATATGTACATATATATGTATGATAAAATTTATCACTCTGAGTACTTTTTAAAAGTTATTTATTTTATTTTGGATATTATAATATAATTACATCATTCTTCCTCCCCTTTTCTTCCTCTAAATTCTCTTGCATACCCCTCTTTTCTCTCTTTTAAATTCATGAACTCTTCTAAAAAACCCTAACTGTTGTTGCATGCATACACACACACACACACACACACACACACACACACACACACACACACAC
>OU015752.1:15196194-15248412 GCA_907169655.1 Acomys percivali
CACACACACACACACACACACACACACACACACACACACACACACACGTGTTTCTAAATATAACCTGCTCAGCTTGTAAAATGGTACTTGTTTGTTTTCAAGGTTGGCAATTTAGTATTGGAAAACCAATTGGTCTACTCTTCCTTGGGAGAGACTATTTCTCCTCCTCTCAGCATTTCTTAGTTGCTTGTACTACTTTTTGTGGTACTGAGGCCTCCTGGTCTTTCCCTTGTTTACTTTGTCATGTCTATTGTTACATTTGTTTAAGCAGTCACATTGGTGTGAGTTATGGATATGTGTTCTAATATTAGGACACACAGACGCACAGCAAACTCCATGATGCTCTGGCTCATACGGTCTTTTCTCCATTCTTATGAAATGTTTCTTTAGACTTAATTGTTTTTTTTGGAAGGGGGGGGAGGGAAGTTGTTTTGTTCTCTTTTGTAGGTATATCCATTGGGACTGGACGTCATGCTCTGCATTTTGATTAATTATGTTTTGTTTTGTCTAATTGTTGGTTTTTGTTTTGTTTTGTTTTTTTGGTATTCATATTTGTTGAAAAGAGAAGTTTCCTTGATAAGTGCTGAGAACTATACTTAACTATGGCTCTGATAACAAATATTTAGAATGCAGTTAGAAATTATGCTGGTTTGGTAAAGTTGTGTTTTTAGTTTCTTATTAAAGCTGTATCACTTCTCTAGTCCTGGAGAGTTAGCTAGGATATTAAGCACTATTTTCCTCTGGTTGAGAAGGACTTTTTGTTTGTTTGTTTTGTTTTGTTTCTTGTATTTTACTTTTCACTTTACATCCTGGCCTTAGCTCCATTCCCCCTCAACTGCTCTTCTTCCCCCTCCCCCATGACCCCTTCCCTAGTCTTTAAAAAATGAGAATCCTCCTTCACATTCACCCCAGCTTGTCAAGTCACATCAGGACTCCTCATGTCCTCTTTCCCTGTGGCCTGCCAAAACAGTTCTGCAGGGGGGAAGTGATCAAGAAGCTGGCAACAGCTTCTACAATCCATGTTAGAGACAGCCCTTGCTCCCCTTCCTGGAGGACCCACATGAATTCTGAGATGCCTATTGGCTACATATTTGTAGGGGGCCTAGGTCTAGTCCATGAATGGTCCTTTGTTGATGCTTTCAACCGCAGCAAGCCCCTCAGGGCCCTGGTTAGTTGGCTCTGTTGGTCTTCTTGTGGAGCTCCTGTCACCTCCAGATCCCATTCTCTTCCCCCTCCTCCCCACTTTATCACACGACTTCCTATATATTGCCCAATGTTTGGCCATGAGTCTTAACATCTGTTTCAAACTGCCGCTGGATGAAGCCTCTTAGAGAAGAACTCTGTTAGGCTCTTGTCTTCAAGCACAGCCGAATATTGAGCATGTCTTAAGTCCAATTTGAGAGTTGTTGGTTATCACCAAAATATGTGTGCCAATAATTCTCCCTCAGTGTTATCATGCCACCATCATGTTGTGGTTTGTAGGTATCACAGCTGTGTAGGACTGTTGGTTGTTTCTCTTTTTTGAAAACTTATATTGCAATTTCTAGATAACTCTTACCAACAACTCAAAAGAGAATTTATCATGCATGATGGGTTGTTTTGGTTTGGTTTGGTTTGGTTACATGGTCTATGCTTCTTGGAGGAAGCATTGTCACTCCTAATGAGGCAATTTAATTTAAACAATTTATGCATATTATAGACAAACTTATATGTCTGGCTTGATCTTTAATATTGTTTGTATTTTTATAATGAGATCTGGGTATGTGGATTTATTTTGCTAACTCTAAATCTGATATGGCAAACCAGGTTGGGGCAAAAGAGATGGTGTATGGTGAGATTGAGTGTTTTATATGGCTTTGAGGGAGTTCAGTCTGGTAGAAAAGGTTGGTTATGCAGGATATACCTCCTGTTCTAAGCGTAGAGTTTGGGGCAGATTTAGGAAAAGTTGGGTGTGGCAAACCTTTGGGTTTGAGGATAAGCCAGTTGTGCCCAAGAAGAAACCTAGAGATAGATTGTAGAATAGGCAGGGGTGTCCAAACCAGACCTGGGCACTGGATGTGAGACCCAGGGTAGATCTGGCAGGTTATGGGACGTTTTGTGGAGGGAATGGTCAGGCAGACTCACAGGGCTAGACACTAGGGAAGGGTGTGGGAGAGCTAGCTATGAAGAGAGGTTGGATATGGCATGAGAAGGACCTAACTAAATTATTTTATTAAAAATTAGAAAATATTATGTCCACCATCTTATCACTCCTCATCTCTTCAGGCTACTTTGGTTTTTCCCTTTGAAATTTTACCAAAATCCCATTGACACACAATATTAGTGTATCCACCCTACGTATGAGAAAACTCAGACTCAAGATTAAATAACCAGAATTTACAAGTTTCAAAGGCTGAAAATGATAGAAAATTTGGCAGAATTCGAAGTTAAAGAAAATTGCTGTAAGTACCCAGCATAAATTTTTTTCTTTTATTAATTTATTCTTGTTACATCTCTATGGTTATCCCATCCCTTCCTATCAAGAGTACTTGATTTCAATAAATCTCAAAGAAAACCTTATAGAGATGGAAAGTTCCTTACACTATGTGGATATATACTAGGATAAATGTTTTTTCCAACATGTTAGATTTTGAAAAGTCAACCACATTGTAGGTTGAATACTAATTTCAAGATATTTTCAGCAGTAATAATAGTCTATTATTTTCTACATTCTCCTTGTATGTTACCTAAGATCCACTGTTTTGTTCATTAAGCATTATTTTTCACAGATGATAGGTTTCTTCTTTCAATACTTATAGACAAAACATAATTTTATTTTCTCTAAAAGTTGGCTACATTTTTTTAATTTGGTAAAATGATTATCAGATCACTTCCTGTTTGCCCATGTCTGTTGCTAATACTTTTTACTATAGTGTGATAAAAAGCATTGTTCTGTACACAAAATAGATAAAACATTATTTTGGCTTTTTGAAGAGTCTGCTGTTCAAGGTCAGATGTTGGCCACACAAGAAACTGTAAAGGTTTGTTGAGTAACTTAGTGGAAAATCATTTTGTGAACATTATTACTGAGGCCCTGGGTGTTGGCCAGCTTTTAAAATCAATTTTTGTTTTGGTTTCTTATATCTCTTTCTTCTTTCTCTACTTCAATCTCTTCTAACACTGCAACACCAGGTAAAAGAGAAAGAAGGTTTGTGGGGAGAAAGGGCATAGTTCCCTTTTGGCTACTTCCTGCTGATTAGGGTCATTGGGTTTCTTGGGGTCAAATTCAATCTTCATTTCAGGATGTCTCCAACTTCTCCTCATCAAATTGCATCAACAGCAACCAGGAGCAGCAGTCTCTTTCTTTCCTGGAGACCCCCATCTCTTTCTGTGATCTGGCATTTATTCCATCTCCAGAGTCTTCAGAATTAAATTATTGACAACTGCCAAAGAGCCCCTCTCAGAGCCTGCATAAGGCAAATAGTTTGATTCGGTAGACAATGGGAATTAACCCCGTATTCCACACCTGGGATTAAACAAAACATATTTATATAAGATAACTGAGTTCTTAAAGACAAAAAAAACCCTTCCATTACACCTGGGTTTGATCTCTAGTGCTGTTAGTAAAGGATAGAAGAAAGGTAGGAAGGAAAGAAGGGAGGGAGTGAGGGGGGAGGGAGGAGGAAAGAGAAAAAGGAAGGAAGGAAAGAAAGAAGGAAGACATAACAGTAACATTTGAATTCAACACAAATATTGTAACACAGGTCCTGGCTTTCAAAATAAAAAAAACTGTAAAAAATGATCTGGCTTTCTCAGATCTAAAGACAACTGGAGGAAGGCCCTGCCCATCTATAGGCAATCTGATCCGCACAACTGGAGAACTTTCTATGTGCAGATTGGATTTCCTCTGATGTGGAAAGATTCACTTCCAATTCTCATAGGTATTTCTGCAGAAGCAGGTAAATTTATACACATCAATAATGAGTCATAGGAATTCAAGCAATCACACATACAGCTTCCCAATTAAACAATTAGAAAATAACTACAAAAGAATCACCCCCCCCGCTGTCCTTCCTGTGAGTGCCACCAGGTCTCCCCCTCCAGGGGACATGGTCAAATGTGAGGCACCATAGTACATGAGAAAGTTATATCCCACTCTCCACTCAACTGTGGAGACTGTCCTGTCGATTGGCTAGATCTAGGTAGGGGTTTGAAGTTTACCACCTGTATTGTCCTTGGCTGGTGCCATAGTTTGAGCGGGACCCCTGGGCCCAAATCTGCCTATCATAATGTTCTACTTGTAGGTTTCTAGGACCCTCTGGATCCTTCTACTTTGCTATTCTCACATGCTTCTCTCATCTAGAGTCCCAATAGGATATCCTCCCCTCTGTCCCAGTTTCCTGGTAAGGGAAGGCTTTCATGGGACACTCCCCTTGGGCTAGTATGCAGATATAAGTGAGTATATACCATTTGAGTCTTTCTGCTTCTGGGTTAACTCACTCATTATGATCATTTCTAGCTCAATCCATTTATCCACAAATTTCGGGAATTCCTTGTTTTTAATAGCTGAGTAGTATTCCATAGTGTATATGTACCACAGTTTCTTTATCCAGTCTTCTACTGAGGGACACTTAGGCTATTTCCATGTTCTGGCAATTATAATACAGGCGGTAAACTTTAAACCCCTCCCAGATCTAGCCAATGGTCAGAACATTCTCCACAGTTGAGTGGAGAGTGGGATATAACTTTCTCACATACTCTGGTGCCTCACATTTGACCATGTCCCCTGGAGGGAGAGACCTAGTGGTACTCAGAGGAAGGACAGCAGGTTACCAAGAAGAGATTTGATACCCTATGAGCATATACAGGGGGAAGTAATCCCCCTCAGGAACAGTCATAGGGGAGGGGAATAAGGGGAAAATGGGCGGGAGGGAAGAATGGGAGGATACAAGGCATAGCATAACCATTGAGATGTAATATGAATAAATTAATAAAATAAAATAATAAAAAAACTTGCGTCTCCCTTGTTTCTAGTTGTCTTCACCTTTTGCAGCTCTCTCACATAAATGCCTTTCATGAAGCTCCTTACATTTTAAGTAAGCTAAATCCATGACTGTCTCATTTACTACAATCGCTTTCTGGAATGGCCTCTTAACAAAAGGAGGGAAGCTGTATAATCACACAGGCTTTTCCCTTGCTTCACCCTGGAAATGGCCAACAGGACTTCCATTTACAGGGCATTGTCCATGATCCATTACCCGTCTTCTGCTGAGTGTCAGAGAGCTCTGAAGCAAAATGCACAAAGTAAAAGAGAAAGTGAAGTGATAGAATGCAGGCCTTTTATATGGAAAATGGAGACTCCACCGAGGGGGAATCATGTAGAGTATTTCCTTTCTGGGTTGGCTTAAAATGCATTACCCTAATTAAGTGCCAATCAACCCATCAACGATGAATGCTGACTGTGGGCACAAAATAGTGCAGGACAACAGTTGTTGGGACTGTATCCTCTAGGAGGTGTCATGGCCCTGAGTGCAGCATTTCCAATGGAGAATAGACCATTATCTACAGTAAAGGTTTAAAATGATATAACGAAGAAAATGACAAATGCAACAAACCTCTTAGTGAATAAAATGATCCTTGTTAATTTTTCCCATTGTTTCTATTGCCTTATGCTCTCTCGTCAGTCCAAAGCACAGAAATCATCGCAAAATGGAACATTCTGAGTAAGTTTTCTCATATTTATCTGCAAGTTAAGCTGGCATTCAGTTGTTCCCACTTGATGTCTGGTTGAGTTAAGCTTTGTAGAACACATAATAGCTCTATGAGGCAATGCACTGAAGGCAAGGAAACATTTCAATGAAAGTCAGTCCTTTGGTCTGAGGCAGCTAAGGTTTTCTTTTTAGATATGATCTCAAGAATTGTCTAGTTGAATGCATGCAGCTATAGAGAAAATATTTCAGATAATTTGAAATTGTCTGGCGACATACAAATATATACAAATATAACTTACTGTCATAGAAATTCATAGGACTCTGGGAGATTGAAAATCATCTTGTTCTGAAAGCAGTTGAGGTCAACAGGCTGCACATAAAAGAAGAGCAAAGCCAGAGAGGAGCTTCAAGGCTCAAAGTCATGCACTTACTGTCTTTGCAGCGCTTGACACAACTCTGATTAGAAAAGCTTCTGTGTAAAGCTCTGAAGTTCTATTTAATTTTTAATAAACCTATCAGTAAGGATAATTAAATTTCTTTTTAAAAAAAACCTTAAAATTGAACTGCTACAGTAACAAATATTTACTGATTGGTTGATTTTTTTAATTTATTAAGGAACTGAAGATACTGATCAGCAGTTAGGAGCAATTGATATTATTTTCTTTTTTAAGTTGGGGTGGTTGATTGCTTTATATTTTCTGCTTGGTGCAAGGCAGAGTTATGGGTCAGGAAAGCTCAGTGCTGTGAGAGAAGAGGGGGCTCTCTGCAGCTCTTTCTGGTGACTGTTGCTTGCTGCCATCTGCATAGCTTATGTGATGGTACGTTTGGGTGGGTGGAGCTCCGGTCTATCACCAAGGAAGCTTGACATGGCTGGAGGTTCTGCTTGGTCATCAGGGGGCCCTGGTATTGGCCAGAGCAAGATGAATGACTAGCTGCTTCCTCATGGTTTGGGGAGCCAGGTCACCAATGACCAACCTTCTGGAAGCTGGTGGGAGTGTGTACAGGTTAATTCTGCTGAGTACTTAGGAGACTCTCAACGCTGTGGGCATGAATGAATTGGAGGGTAGACATCCCGAAACAGAAGCTTTTGCTCGGACCTGGTGACACTCTTGTGGTAAGACATGGCATCTGCGGGGTACTAAGAGCTTCCATGGGAGGGGCTACAGGGTGAAGAGGTCAAGGATTCTGCGTAGTAATCATGGGTTCTGTGAAAGAGCCATTGTGATGAATGGCCTCTATGCTTCTGGGCTGGAATGGTACGGATACTCTGGAAATAACCCTTGGCAGGCTTCAGCACTTGATATTTTTGCAAAAAAGTTTGGTTCAAGCACCCAAGCTCACAACGTGTAAAGGCTGCTGCAAAAGATCGTTTGAACCTTGTGACCATTAGCACACATGTATACACGTGTGTGCTTATACACACATACATAGGCACAGACACACACACACACAGAAAGAGAAAGTAAAATCTTAACGCTTCATTTGTTTGTTTGTTTGTTTATTCATGTTATTTTGTGGGTTTCCAAAAAGAATCTCTCCTTGTCAGGCATGGCAGTGAGCACCATTCCCCACTGACCACCTTACTGGCCCTTGAAAGTCTTAGTTTATCCAAGGACACATAAAAGGAAAATAAAATGCATATTAAAGATGTACCTGGAACTTATCTAAAGGCAAATATATATACAGCCACTAGGTACAATTTGAGGGGTGATTGTATCAAAAGTTACCTCACAAGGTTTGTTGAACTTTGGGTATTAAAGGTCCTAAAAGCTTGGTCCTGAGAACGTTAATTTTAGGAGAGATTTGGGCCTCCTAAATCCTGGGAGGTCAGTCTGTAGTGAGCCCCTGCAGAAGACTGTGCAGCCTGCTATGATTCATTTCCTTTTTAGGTTTTGTTTTCCGGTCACTACTTACACTTTGCTGTGGCCCAGTCTCCTGTCCTTTTGTCTGTGGGTCATCACAGACCCTAAGCAATGAAGTCAACTGATCGTCTGCTTGAACTTTCAAAATTGGGCCAAATGAAATATTTTCTTTTTTGTAAGTTATTTAGATCAGTCGTCTTATTTTATTTGTCTGTTTATTTATTTAGAGGAATGGTCTCACGGCTAATACTGGCTGTCCTGAAACTTACCGTGCCAACTAGGCAGATTAGGAATTCACAGAGGTCTGTCTGTCTCTGCCTCCCAAGTGCTGAGATCAAATACATGCGTAACCCTGCTTAGTTAAGCATGTATTACAGTGATGTAAAGCAGACTCATACATGACTAACATACAAAGGAAGGGGGCAACAAAATAAGAAAGGAAAATTCATTTGAGAATATATCTGCAGCAGTTTCCATTATGTTAAAGGCTGGCAAGTATGTTTTAAATTTCTCTTTTCACTGGCCAATTACTTGCCTTCTGTTTAGAAAACACAGATGGCATTATAGCCTAGAAGAAAGCCAATGTCCAATTTCATTGATTTAGACTTGTCCTAATAGAAAAGTTCAGTTTAGCAGTATATGAGTGCATGTACACTGAAACAGAATTATAGTTAAAGCATGAGTCTATCATGTTTAATGATCCTCAATTTGTTAACTTTCAATCGGCCACAAACAATGAGCTAGAATTACTTGTATCAAGACTTTTTTAAAAAATGTTTTCATGGTTGCTATCATTTTTATTTCTTTTCTTATTTTGAAATTATAATTATTTTATTACCTCTTCCATTTCTTGCTTTGAAATCTTTCCATATGCCCTCTTTTGTTCAAATGTCATTATCTCCTTTTTGTCAATTTTTAAATATATAATATGTATACATATATGTGTTTAATATATGTATTTATTGACATATTATGTATATATAGATTATTTACATGTGTATATTATATATGTATTTATGTGTGCAAATATTCCTAAATTCATATATATAATCTGCTCAGTCTGTATAATATTGCTTGTATGCATGTTTTCAGAGATGATCACTTGAAACCAGGTAAACAATTGCTGTTTTCTTTTTGGGGGGTAAGACTATTTCTCTCCTGCTCTCAGCATTTCTTAGTTGCCTGTAGTCCATTGGGTAGAGTTGAGGTTCTTGCTCCACTCACTCTTATCCATATTACCATGTCTATTGCTGGTTTTCTATTTCAGCTCATGTATAGGAAGTTGTGCTGGTGAGAACTTATGCTTGCACCCTCTGACATTCTAAGGAGACATAACCTTATAGCAAAGTCCCTGGTCCTCCGCTTTGTACAGTCTTTCTGCCCCGTTTCTGCAATGATCCTGGAGCCTTAGATGTAGGAATTGTTTTACACTTGATCTTAGCCAGAAGGCCAAGAAGTGATGATGTAGGGATTGTTTCACAGACACACCTCTTGGGTCTGGGCTATACCAGTCTGCATTTTGATGGATTGCAGTTTTCTATAATAGGTTTGATCTGTTACAAAGAGAAATCTGTTACATTCATAGTGTTTTGGCTATTTGTATTTACTATCTTTGAAAAAAACATCTTTCCTATCTTGGTGAGTCTAAAATTGTGAATGTAAATCAATATCTATCATATCTCATCTCTATCAACCTCTAAACATCTATCTAGACCTAAAAACATCTTAAGCCCTAAACAACTAAGCTTAATTATAAAATGAAACTATCTGTTCTTCAACTGTATCAAAGACTTGAGAAAGAATAAAATTAATATATACAATTCCTGATTGTTTTGTGGTTCTTCATGCTGTAGGTAGTTTGTTGTATATATGTGTAATAACATAAATATATATGTAAATATATTTTTTAATTGTAAAAAAATAATAAAAAGAATTATTATTTTAGAAAAAAAAACAAAGAGAAGTCTGCATGATGAGGGACAAGAACCTCACTTATCAGAGGGTATAAGGACAAATATTTAGAACTCTTTTATCTTAATAGATTTTAATTTAAGCTACCCAGTATTTTGCACAGTCTAAAAACACATTTTAGTGTCTTTAAATTTGTAAAATAACTCAGCAATCCATATATTCTATTGACCGTTATCAAATTAATGATCAACAGGCATTTGTAGGTGGACACAAAAGCTTAGTTAGGATGCAATGATCACTTCCTTTCAGAAACTGAAATTCTTTTTCCTTCTGTCTTCTTTTCTTATTCCAAAAGTTTTTTTTATTTTGATGAAGATATTATATCTTTTACCTAATTACCAACAATAAAATTACCATGAGAATAGAAGGAAGTAATTACATATTTTCATCAGTCAAATTCATCACTACTGGGGTTTCTTAAATTTCCTGGTTGGTGACTCATGAATCCTGGTATAAATTCTGAGGGGCCTCTTCTGAACAGAATGTGAGATATGGGGGACCCTTGAACTTTCCTCTCTGCATGCTGACAAAACATAGAATAATTTGTGACTTTCTAAAGAGGATGTAGGGATAAAAATCACACCTGAGTGGTTAGAAATCTCTTAGTTAATCTATATATATCTGAGAATTGTTAAAAAAAAAAAACACTGAAAACAGACTGTCAAACAGATGTTAGGCAACATCTAGAGGAATTTAGAAAATTCCATAAGGTTGAAACAGTCGTATTTAGAAAAAGCTTGTGGTGGACCCAGCCTTTTGCCTTCTAAAATAAAACAGTCAGTTAAAATGGAGAAGAAAAAATATAGTGTGACTTACTCACAATGAGACAGTGGAGATCCCTATTACTTGACCAAACCATGTCCACAGAATGGATGCTATGAGAAGGTGGCTAGCAGCAAGCTGGGAGATCTCACCACAGCACAAACTTATGACTTCTTGATCTTAGATTTATGGCAACTATAAAAACAAAAAACAAACAAAAAAAAGGCAAAAAAAAAAACCCAAACAATTTCTGTCCTTTAAACTCAAACCTTGGGTATTATCTTATGGCAACTCAGACTAATGTAGAAGAAAGATTCTTTTAAAAAGTAGTTGTACACAGAGAAGGAAGGGTGAAAAACCATCTTGTGTTGCAAGTGAATTTCTCCTTAACCTATTAATTTATATCTTATACTGAGGTGTGATTATAACAGAATTTTTTTAATCTAATCTTTTATCCATAGACAATCCCTACAATTATTTGGTATATATTTTAAGGGATTAGTTATACAAGCAGGGCTATATGTAGCATCCAGTGTATTTGTTAGACTATTAATTATAACAAGTACCCAGATTTAAATAAAATTGCACAGTTTGAAATCTAAAAGAAGAAAAAGAGTTGAGTATATAGTAGCCTTCGGAGAAACCTAGACATAGCTAGATAGGGGAATCTACTGACACGAAAAATCGAAGTCCTTGGTTCAACAGCTTTTCGCAAAGGCAGAGAAAATTAAGGGATAGAAATTCGGTGTAAGAACAGTGCTTGTGCCTGCAACAATGGTTAAAGAAGGAGGAGGGACTCATAGAAAAAGAAAGAGGGGAATAGGAGAAAAAGGGAGAAATCATATTATATTTTAGTTAAATAAAAACAATTTAAAAAATAATGCTTCTGGCTGAATATGAGGGTATGGCTTTTAAAGGCAGCAAGTCAGAGAGCACTCTGGCCCAGTTCAGTTTGAATTATGAGTGTACTTAGGTCAAGGCTATAAAGTAAGTGCATTTTTATTTCTTTTAACTTAATTTATCACCTTCAGAGGTTTTGCCATACATTCTTTGCTTTAAGTAGAATGGCTGGGGTGCTGGAAATTAAGAGCTCTTTCACTTTCTTGATGTCAGGGTAGTATCTTTTCTCAGAGTCACCAAATATGAACTCCTTTGACGGGAATAATTTCTGTGCTACAAGATTTTGACACAGTTGTAGACATGTACATATTTATGTGAGGTTTTCAGTTCATTACAAGATGCTTCTAAAATAATTAGTAATTCCACGTTTTATGGTAACGTCTAGAAAAAAGATTAATTTGCAAAGGGCTTTTAAAAACAAATCCTTCCAATATTTTCCATAAAATGGATCATCATCATCATCACATCATCATCATCATCACCACCACCACCACCATCATCATACTGCATTGGTTAAATCAATAATCTGAGTCTCATCTTGGCATGGGACTTAATGTAGCACACTAAAGTGTTACTGTAGGGGGAGAAAGAAATGACTTTAAACTCCCTTTCCTGTGTTTTTATACTGTTGTGCTGCTTGTGAGCTCTGTGGGGCAATGAAAGGCCTTTAACAGTTCCCAGTTGTAGGTGTTTTATTCTAAAAATGAGAGACAATCTTATATAATTATTTTTAAAAATCCCTTTCAGGACTAACACAAACTTCTGCAGTTATTTTAGGAGCAGAAAGAGTCAGGGCTGAATGTCTAAATAAGCTTTACAACTTAAAACAAACACTGCTTCAACATATGGAAACCATAGATTCATGAAGCAAAGAATTTGAACACTCACTATGGCTTTCGCTATAAGCTTTCTCTAGGTACTCTGCAACACAAATTGTCAATCATGCTTGCCTACCATGATGTCACAGGAAAAAAAGAGCTTGTCATCTCACACAAGTGGAAACAAGTCATCTAACGTGTAAGAGAAAAACCAGTGAGATAGATAATGAGATTCTTACATGATCTGAACTTTCACGTACAAACATCTGTCCTTAATCTGTGTGGGAGGAGACAGTGAACTTTCCCACTGACCTTCTCAAAGGAAAGCATCACTAGGGATGCTGGGAAACTTGGGAACATTCAGCACATCCATGTAGAAAAAAGAGCTGAAGGATTTTCTAACAAAGATTTTTGTGTGTTATATTTCAACTTTTCCTGAAATGTTGAAATTTTTATAAAGCTGTGATGGTATTCATCATTCATGGTCCTAGTCAAAATTGTTGCAATATAAAATATACATTGTACTTTGTCATTCTTGTTCATAAATTGCTGGGATATTTCTCTGCATTTAAAGAGTTTGTACATCTTCCTAATCCCCATCTAACATGGATGATATCTTCAACGTTTTACTTTATTGTTTCTGCTTCTGCTTTGTCTTTCATATCCATCTTAGTTCTCTCCTTCTTTATACCTGATTTCTTCTTTCACTTAATTCCCCTCTCTTCCTTGTTCCCTTTATCTTACTAACAACTCTACATTCAGGTATACGATTCTTTACTGACTGTGTCCTGTGAGGAGTATGAACTTCCATCACATCAACATTCAGAAATGATGGGGTTACTAAGGATTGGGAGACAAGGATCAGGAGGAGAGTGGGAGGAAAGGGTCAATGAGGTAGATGTGAAAATGTCATAATGAAACCTATTATTTCCTTTTTTAACTTAAAAAAATCTAAATAGAAACAATGTTTTAAAATGAATCCCGGTCTGTTGGTGCAAAGTCTAGGATAGAATCAGAGAAAGCTGGGAGTGTTTGATCTTGCATACCAAAAATCCATCTGATTCCCAACATTCCTTCTGCTTCCTTAGAACAGTGTTTGCCAACATGTTAAAGATTAGAAGCATCAGCACATAGACAAAAGGAAACAAAACAGCATCTCCCCCCCGCCAAACACACACAATCAAGACTAAAAGTTACTGCTTAAGGATGAGTGACTACAAAGAGAAATAAAATAGTTTCTTTAAAACTACAATGAGGAAGACTCAACGGTTAGGTCGCTTGTTGGTTTTTCAGAGCTGGGCGCAATTCCCAGCAGCTCTTGTGAGTGGCTTCCAACTGCCAATAATTCCAGTTTCAGGGAATCTTGTTATCAGGGAAGGTGTCTAAGTTCAGTTTGCTTTCACTGCCAGATAAATAACTAAATGGAAGGAAAATCAAACTCAGAAACAACAGGTAGCAACACGGGGAAAAAATATCAGACACAGTAGCCGAACCAACAGATGAAAGAAACTTTTTATTGAAAAGTGAAGAAGTGCTGGGTAGGCCAGGGTGTAGGCAGGAGGGAAAAAGAAGAAGGAGGGAAAGGAGGAAGAGGAGAAGGAGGAGGAAGAGGAAAAGAAGGAAGAGGAGGATGAAAAGGAGGAGGAAGTGATCCCTTCAAAGAAGACTGGGCTGGCCTATCATGGAAGGCTGAGCGTTTTAAAGGTCTTTGCTGGTCTTCTTTCTCGAATTAGGGTTAGCCACTTTAAACAAACAAAGAAACAAACAAAAAAGCAGATGGGATAACAACTTTGGGAAAATCTGTCCTGATCTGGCTCTACACTTATATGACCATGTTGGATAGGAGCCCTAGCAGAGGAGTAGGTGACTTTTAATGTTGTCTTAGTTATTTTCATCAAACCTAGCATTTATCATTATCTGTTGTAGACAGCCACCCACGTCTTGGGGGCTGGGTATATAATCAATACTGATGAGTCAACCCAATGAACAGTCTGAAAAGTATAAATTTGTACATGTCAAGTCTTGCTTAATGCCTAACTAAATACTGTGGTCAGAATACAGACAGCAGCAAGAGTTCAAAGTCGTTTTCTGTTTCAAAACCCCTTTCTGCTTTAAGTACTAGTACAATTGACTGAGGTTTGGATGGAGAGTGCAGGAAATCATAACATCATTTTACAAAAATTGTATGGCTTTGATTTTTAGGATATTTACAAAACATCTGTTTCTCTATGTGGCAATTGTGTCTTTAGAAAACCAGAACCATCAATGCTTCTGCGCTATTTATTAGACCTGGAACAGCACAGCAAACCAGAAGGGCAGCATAAAGAAGCAGAGTTTTGATTTATAATTTCATACGTGAAGCATTGAAATGATGCTTCCATGAAGTTCTTGGCTATTCTGGTTTTGATTTCCTTCTGTAATTAAGACAAATTGTAATATTAGAGCTAGGGTATTAAACACAACTTTAATTCAACTCTTTTCCCTTCAAAGCTTAACATGGTGAAACTTGGGGCTTAGTGATCTGTGTAGGGACATAGATATATCAGCATTTAACTTGATTCATGATTTACAGTTAGGTTGGATGCTTCTACCATGACATATCTCTTTAACCAATGAGTTGTCATCTTGGGATAAAAAGTTCCCAGTTCCTGTAAGTTAGCAACAGTTATGACCCGATTAAAACACATAACCAAGAGAGCAGAAATTCAAGCATAGAACTCAGCTAGTAATTATAAGTAGTGTTTAAAATGTGTCACTGATTTTCTTAGTATTTTGGGTATCTTATGTGTATTTTGAAGGAAAAATAATGTCTTAATTCTGAACATTCTAGAACTCAGAAACTCAAAAATATCTTTTGGAATATCTTCTAATGAGAGCTCATGTTTTGTATACATCAAAGTAACAGAGAGAAATGTGAACCAGGAGATTTTGCATTCATCTCGATCTATACTTCCAGGTTGATGAAACTTGGATCATAATATAGTTTTCCAAGGCTTTGGCACTATAGTAAAGCTATTCTGCCATGCTTACTCTCTTACCTGGAATCTTACCTGGAGTCTACTCTTCCACAGAGTGACATTCCTTCAGGAACAAAGTGTTCACGTAAGTTTATGTGAACTTTCTCTGTCTCTTATATTCACACCATTCAACTCTGTTCTAAATGATGCACGTATGGGGCAAATGGGGTATTTTTAGACATTCTAATAATGGAATCAGTTTCACTCTGGAAGCAGTTTGTAAATATTAAAACCTCCTTCAAAAACAATCTGGAAGCTAAATCTTACACAACTTCTTAGCAAAACATTTTTCCCTTCAGCGTTTTAGACTGAGTATACAATATTAAATTTCTAGACATGAAACATTGTTTATAAACTTTCCAACTTTTGGATGTATTAGTTGTTGCTGTGAGCTTCCAGTGTTTTCTCAACTCTATCTTTTGGATCAACCATGGTATCTTGGGATTCTTGCAGAGTTTAAGAACAGTCACACTCTAATTTTTAGCTTTTGCTAAATTACATGTGTGGATGTTCTAAACAATTGTTCAGTTTCAGCCTTAGTCCCGCTACTAACAACAACAATAACAACAACAACAACAACACACACACACACACACACACATATTACAATGTGTTGAAGTGGTACTTTTATGGTCCACACAAAATTGTGTGCAAACTTTTATGGCAATATATTGGTTTTTTTTTCTATGCTACTCTTATTCTTAAATCAAAATTATTACACCTCCAGGGACAAATAAATGCTTTGTCTCCAAGTTCTTCTGGATTTAATTTTTAGTTTAGTAATTTTTGATTGTTTTTGTTTGCCAATATAATATAAGAAACTCAAGATTTAGATTGGCATTCAAGCTAATACATAACAGACATTCTAACAGGTTCCAACCTTCTTTACAAACCCCCAGGAGGCTTACTGAATGAAGCTAAGATTTCACTGTATTTGCTAAAATGGCTATAATAATCAATATATTCCAAAATATATAAAATCTAAAAATAATTTGCCAAATGGATAGTAACTGATACATAGCATCTGTTTTGTTTGATTTTTAGAACAACTGAGTTTAAAAATAATTTAGATTTCTGATAACTGTCCAAGGTGAAGAGCATTAGATGAACATAGATCATACTGTCCTGCTGGATGCAAAGAGGCCAGTTGTGATTTTCATGATTTTCCTCTTTAATCGCCATAAAGTCGCTTTAAATTTGTGAAATTAATCTCTCTCTCTTTCTTCCCTTTTCCCTCAAATTTAAAAATTTAGACCCCATCTAGTCTACTCACAGTGTAAACGAATGCACAGTGCACATGGCATCTGTCTAGAGTCTGCAGGATACACTGCACTAGAAAATGAAAGACAATTCATATATCTGTGATGAGACAATTTTGGAAGATGATGTTTCAATTTCTAAAAAACCAAAGTACAATGTAAGATGGCAATGGACTGAACTTCACAGCCTCTAATACAATTTTCATTTATTTTAAACATAGTTTGCATGTTATAAAAATACTGATCACAGTGAGCTTTACCAATTGTTATTGCTATAAAAATGAACTCAGGAACAATATTCTTAGTGGAAATAAATTATATAGTCATTCTTTTTTTTCTTTTTTCTTTTTAAATCACAAGAGAAAAACCTCAGCTGTCTGGTTGCTGGCACAAAACCAGCCATTGAAGAGGTCTTTTGCACATGAGCGCCAGTCCATTCCCCCAGTTACCCACATGGTTCAAGGAACACAGACTCTGGCCTCCGTTACAATGGTCCCACATGGTCTTTCTGTGCATAGACAGTTCTAACAGTGGCAACAGTTCTTCAAGACAGTAAAAGGATGGACTGAGAATTGGTATAATCTTAGTTCATATGTGGTCTTTTCCAATATGATGGGACACAGCGACACACTTCTTCACTAAATGACAGCCCTGGATCACAATGCTTCAGTCGATTTGTACATGGTCGTCTGTAACAACTAGAAAAAACAGAGAAAAACACATATGGTGAAGACCAAGGTAGCCAGTCAAGATGCTACAAACCAGCTTTTATTTATTTATTGTTTTTAGTTTAAAGCAGGAAAAATTACTAACTTTATTATTAATGTGTTTATAGGTTTATAAATATTTAAGTGTGTGCTTAGGTTAACAGAATTGTAGAGGAATGAAAAGGCCTTTTAAAAACATGGCTCATTTGGTGACATGGCAATGGAAAGATGGGCTATTGTAAGCATTAGTTCTTTTGAAGTTCTTTCTGCTTTGTGGATGAAAGTAACATAAAACAGAAAGTTTGAAAGTGAATATTTAAGGTCTGCTGATTTCCTGTGATCACATAAGCATGGCAACGTTCACAAAAGTCTGGGATGTGCATGGGACCCAGACTTCCAGGCAATTAAACCCAGCCATCTTGGCAGGACTGTAGTGTTTGGCTGGCAGCCGCATCAACACTTTTGTGTTTTTACTCAGCAGCTGGCTGGATGACGGTGGATAACTCTTTTTCCTCCACCTGTATTCCGAATGGTGAGAGAAAACATGCACAGTTGGGGTCCTTCTCCATTCACCCTAGACTTTCAGTTGCGGCTAGTAGTGGTGAAAGGACAAATTACCTATCATTTAATTTTTGGAAATTCTATTTGCTATACTAAATTGACTCTAGCTTTGGAGAGTTCCTTGGAAGGTGAATTGTTCTCACTGTGTAATGGGCTGGAAGGAAAAAAATGAAAGAGCACTAAAGATCCCCTTAAACATTTAAATTTTCATCTCATTTGATGTAGAAAGGAAAGCATAGCCAATGATTGTTTTATACTTAAAATTGTTAATTTTTTCTTATTGTTTTCTTTGACAACTCATGTGCATATATAATGTTTCTGGATTACTCTCTCACCTTCTACTCTCTTATCTCTCTGCCACCCTTGCACCTCTTCCTCCCATCAAGCTTTTTTCACATATTCATAGTTTTTATTTTGCTTTATGAACCATTCGGGTTAATCATGGTCAGCTGAGTGACCACTGCATTGGAAGTATCCAGCTGGAGCCCAAGGAGGAGTGGGACTTCAGTGGGTACTCAACTGATGGCCACGAGTCCTCTCTCCCTGAATCTATTAGGAATAAATAATTCAGCAGTGTGAGGCTCTGTCCTCTTAGACCTTCCTCCATCCATGCCCCACCCAGGCCTGCTCTTGTGTAGACCCGATAAGAGCATCCATAACAACAATGAGTTCATGATCATGATGACCGCGTCCTGCCCAGAAGAAGATGGTTTACGGCCCTCTTTTTCTATCTCCCTAGCTCTTACATTCTTTCAGTTCTCTTTTCTGAAATGTTCTGAGAGGCTTAGCAGAGGATGGTATAAATGTTATGTTACAAAATTTTTAAATATTCATGATTACATAATGAATACAATTTCTTTATTAGAAAGAAAGGCATCTAGTTCTCAGTTGTCAAAGGCAGCAGATTATTAAAGTCTTTCTTCATTGAAATAAATATTAAGAGAAGTGTATGTCTATATATTTTACAATGGTCTATTTTGCTCCATCCATTCAACACCACAAACTCTGGAAAATGCACTTAGAAAAATGGACACATTAAGAGTTGCAAAGAGTATAAAGACTTAGCCTAGGAATACAGTTCAGGGCTGGGGGTATTGCTCCATACCCACTTGCCCAGGACATGGCAGCTTCAACCTTTAAATACCAGAAAAACAGGAAAGGGCTTTATGAAAGACTATATATTGTTAAACAAATATATAAGGACAGAAATGTGATCTACTTAGTTACTGTGTCAATTCTCTATAGAAAAATTATGATTTTTTTGCTAGTCTGTATACAGTCACACAAAGAAATCAAATTTGTTTTTGCTAAATTTTATAGCTGTGTTCTTTTAGATATTGTATTTTGAAAAATATCACCTGATCAGTAGAGTCTGAATGTGCAAGTAAAATTGGAAAATGTATATTATTCAAAATATTTTAAATGAATATTATAATTATTGTAAGCAGCTCTGAAACAATGCAGGAAGAAAACAATATAGTCAGTGAAAAACCCGGGTTTACTGATGTCTCATTATACAGTAACTACAAATGACAGATCTTTATAATTATAAGTTAAAATAAGAACACGCACTCTTGAGACTCAAAAGATAGGCTCTACTCATTGGGGTACAAGATTAATGATAAACAGCCACAAGGATGCTATATTAAAAATAAAAAAGATAAGACTGTTTTTGTAGATGTTGAAAGGGTAATATTTGCCCATATATAAACGGTGGGTGAAAGAGGAAATTTAATGGCAATCGGGGCTCTACAGTCTCCTGTAGCAACGAGAAGAGAACAGAACTACAAAGATGGTAACAGTAAGGACACTCTAGATAAATATGAAGGTCTTTGCTGGATCTAGCAACTAAGAGGCTTAACCAGAGCTTAACAGGGGCCTCTACAAGGCTACAGACCCAGCTTAGATTAGAGATGGAAGAATTCAGAAAGCCAAATCCACGGGAGGTGAAGGCACTCTGAAAAATCAGTATCGTGGCTAAAGTGTTCTTAGCCTTAAGGTAAGAGGATAATAAAATAGAAGAAGTCTGCAGTCTTCACAAACTGAGAGAGAAGAAAGACAGAGCTGAAGATATTGAAGTAACTTAAGCAGAGGCATGGCTGCTGGACCAACACTGAAGAAATACAACAGAAATATTGAGAATAGAGATCTTGATTAAATAGTAGTCACTTTTTGAGAAGAAAGAAGTATAAATTCAGACATAAATATGGTAAGTCCTTGAGTCCAAGACCTTCATTTTTTTTTGATAAAAAAAAACTATGTTGTAAAAAAAATTGAATGATGGGGCAAGAAAGATGTCTCAGTGGTCAAGTACTCACTGCTCAGTCAGAGGACCCAGGACCACCACCTGAAACCCACATGTTGACTTACAACTCTCTAACTGCAGTTCTAGGAATCCAGCATCTTCTTCTGGCCTCCGTGGGCACCAGGCACCCACATGGTGCATAGCCATACATGCAGGCAAAACACCAATATGGGTAAAATAAAGTAACATCTCAAAAATGAGTCTTGAGTAACTTTTAAAGATTTTGTTTTAAATTTTTAATTGCGTGTGTATGTGTGTGTGTGTATGTCTGTGTTTGTTCATGAGTGTGTATGTGTGAGTATAGGTGTTCCAGGTGACTAGAGATGCCAGTAGAGGGTATTGGATTCCCCTGGAGCTGGAGTTAAAGGCCATTGTGAGCTGACTGAAGTGAGTGCTGGAAACCAAACTCAGGTCCTCTGAAGGTTCTTAACCACTACGTCATCTCTCCAGTTGTTGGAATATCTTTACCAAGATATTACATTATTGTCATAGGTAGCTTTTATCCATTGATCCAACACAAATCTAGAGTCATTTGAAAAGAATGAACCTCACCTAAATAATCGACTAGATCAGATTAACCTATGCGTATGTCTGTGAGACATTTTCATACTTTTTAATTGATGTAGGACTTGGCCACTGTGGGTGGTGCAATCCCTAGACAGGTAGATTTTGACTTTACTTGAAAGTCAGGGATCAAGCCAGTGCATGGCGTTCCTCCAGGTTTCCTTCCATTCCTGCCTCCAGTTCCTTCTTCCAGTCTCTGCACTGGCTTCCCTTGATGATAAACTATACCTTGTAGGTCAAATAAACTCTTTCTTCCCAACATTGGGTATGGCGTTTATCACAGCAACAGAAACCAAGCTAGAACATTTATTTAATTCTCATGAAGCACTAAGCACTAAAACAAAAATGAAGTTGTTTTAGATCAAATTCTGAGGAAACAGTATGGTGCATCCTATCCTAAATTACACCTGGAAGTAAAATTGTGGAAGGTTTCAGGCATAGGTCAGTGAACGCATTTCTAAAACAATACATATGTCTTCTAAAGGTAATTCATATAGGACTGTGGAATAAAGAATAGCATTGATTTAAATAATCATATCAATTCTGAGAGGATTTATTGGCTTCATTCTAATAAGCAGCTGCTGATTTGGCTTGAGAAACTGGTTCCTGGTTGGGAGCGTTGCACTTTCTAGAAGGGCATTCGTGCTGCTTATGTCAACCCCTCACCTGCAAGTTTGATGGTGGAACTTCTTCCCTTTGAGGAAGCACTTCTGTGTGCTTTCCGTACACTCACAGGCACATTTCCCAGGATTCAGGGGTTGATTTCTTGGACAGGTTCGTTTACATACACACTGGCATGTGTTTTCATCAAATTCCCTGTTGGCTCCACATGAATTGGGGAAAGCTTTGTTTTTACAAACACACTGGCACGAGTTTCTGTCCAGTTCTTTGTGGGGTCCACAGCTGGATGGGCGAACCCCCCCTTTGCAGACACACTGACAGGTTTCTTCATCCAGTTCCTTTTCGGGTCCACAGACATCATGGTATCCACTGGTTGTGCCTAGACAAACATAGAACATACTTATGGGCCTTACTTGGTTCAGGATGTGGCATCACACACATGCATTCGAACCATCTTTCCTTTTAGTTTTTTTTTCTTAAGTAAAGAGCTATGTACAAACATGCCATGTCTCTTTATATAGAAGTATTTAAAAATATTAAAGGAAGGAGCAAAAAATCTTACCTTGTACCCATTCTAAGGAGTGATGAAGAGAATATTGTGAGAACTTAATATGAATATAAAATGAAAATGTAGATCAGATAGAGACTGAAGTATTGTTTCACTTACCATCCTCGGCATTTGAATAAAAGATAAAATCTTGTTGAGCCAGGCATCGGCACATGTAGTTATTCCACACGTAGTTTGCTGGACATGTCTTGTTGGCTGTCTGACACCTTTGGGGGACACAGATTAAATAGAAGTTAAACAGCGGTGTAACTGGCATATAGAAGGATCATTTCCTTTTCATATATATGTTACAAATCAAATCATATGTACAGGAAAGATTTAAAGTATTTAAAAATATGAGTGAACCATCGGTGTCTCCTCTTAAATAACACCTAGCTCGCCTGCTGCCAGGTTCCAATCTCAGAGTTTACCATTGTGAATTATAAGGTGTTAGAGAGCTCTAGACTTAACCATTTGAAAAGAAAATAGGCTTCTTTGTGTAATGACGTTGTTTTTAACTTACTAACAAATGTAATGATGCCTTCCACATTACTCTGTAATTTCCTTTATCAAATAAAAAATATATTTCAGACAATTTTAGAAGGTCATTTATCAAAAATTTTCTGCATGACTTTTAATGGCTGTATAAAATTTCATGAGAAGATGTGATGGGTCTGATTGTGTGGCTTCAATCATTTGGCTCTCAAATACTACTACACCTATGGTGATAGTCACATAAAAACAAATTTATGATCTTATTTCTGAAGCACAGATGTCACAGCTCTTAATATCTCTTGATCAATGCATGAGTTCCACTTTCTGTTTCACCAAAAATCAGATATCTCAGAGCCATCTCATTCCTTGTCTTCATTTTACTTACTTCCCTTTTCTTCCTTTCTCTCTAACCTCCTCTTCATTTTTCTTATTTGTTTTAGAAAAAAAATATGAAAAAATGGTTTTCAGTCAGGAACTTAAGCTACTCTTTGAATGTTGCAATTGTCTTGCCCTTAGCTAACAGAAACTCATTCATGCCAATGGCTACAACACTGGGCATTTTAGTACGACAGACCTCACTAGCTCATCTTATTCACTGCCTCCACACCCAGAGTGGTCCATTTTTCACATAGCTACTGCCATCATCATCATCATCATCATCATCATCATCATCATCATCGTCATCATCACTACTTTAAAATGTCACTTAGAAGCTGTCATTTGAGACTGTGTTCTGTGCCATTAGCTTGAATACCTAGATTGTCTTAGGAGTCAAATGTAAATATATTCTGCAGATTGTTATCCTAGTTAATGTCTGTCCTGGAGGCTTTCTGGTCTTAATCATTCTAACTTACAGAGCATGCATTAACCTTTACTACTTGGCTTGTTGAGAAGAATACGTGTGGGTATGAAAGGGAAGTCTTTACTTCAATATCACACACCACTCATTTTAAAGCAATATCGTAAACAACATTATGTGGTGGAAGGGTGGTGAGTGAACTCAGGATTGTTACAACACAAATAATCTGCGGCCATCCTAAAGACTGCATTGAATGCAAACAAATAGGCCATGTGTTTGGGATATTGCCAAGAAAAGTTATATAGATGTATACTCAATGTAATGAAACATTCTCTTTCAAAAACAGCATAGGAACTATTATGAAACTATATAAAGATTTTGATTTGGGCTTTGTTTTTTTTACAGAAGGAGCAGTTACGAACTGTGTTTGTTTTAAAGCAGGCCTTCACTATGCGGTATTGTCTGGACTTAGCCTTGTGATCCTACAACCTCAGCCTCCCAGTGCTAGAATCCCCGGCACACACCTCTAAACCTATCTTGCAAATATGCATCTCCTAGCCATCACCTCTGATTATTCCTCGGTGTTTTCCTTTCCAACCATCTACACCAACTCTAAGACAAAGCCTATTCATCCTTTGCAATATGGTACAGTGTATCTAAAATGTGCCATACGCTTCACCCACAGGGTTACTTTCAGCAAATGGTAATGTTTACTTTAACTTTGTTCCCTCTTCCTTTCTTGAATTCCCCAAGTCATGGCCCCTTTAGGTTGGTGAAAGAGTGTATTATGGGTATTTCTTGAATTTAGTTTTACTTTTTCGCATCTCTTTGTTATTTGCTATGCCATGTCAACCAAAGCCTCTCACAGAGCATGCAAAGGGTCCGGCTTGTCATCTATAAGCAACGATGTGTTAGTGGCAGTGATAATTGCTGCATGATCATAAAACCGTTTAACGACCTTAGATGGTATCAAAAGTTTTCTCTTTCTACAGACAGTATAGCTTATGGTAATTCATCTAAAACAACCTATGCTTGGATGTTAACTAAATTTTTCAGTATTTTTTCATTTAAAATAAAATTAAACATGCTTACCATATACATTTTCAGGGATAAATAAGTCATCTTTAGCAGGATAAGCATGCATATATTTTTAGGCAAAAACAATAGTTGGAATAGTTATGTCCCAAACCAACAAAGGATAGCTATAGCTTTTGGTCCTTATGCTTGCCTTCATAGTAACAAATTCAAGTACAACATTTGGCCTCCAACCATCTTCATATACATAGCTGCTTGCTTCATCATGCTTTTGTTACCTGCCTTTTGTTTTTAATCCTAATTTGTAACATATTTACTTATGCGATGATGAGTTAAGATTATGAGAAATGTATGTTCATTGAAGTTCCTGCGGGCCCATATTCCCAGTGTGCTATTACTTTTCCTGGTATTTTTGTTTATATGTGTTAGTATTTCATTTTGAATCACAGCCCAAACCAAAAATCAGCATCAGGCCAACCTGTTAAAACCTGGTTTGTTCACTAAGTATTTCCTGGAACATGACATGCCATCCTAAACATTTTAGTTAATGGTAAAATAATCTCTACTCAGTACATTATTTTGTCATTGTGACAAAAGTTAGCTGTCGGGTGCATGCATGTGGATCAAGCTCCCAGGTATGCTCCAGCATCATTCCTGACCTCCTGTTCCATGACTGCTGCCATGATGGTCATATACTATTTTCCCTCTGGCCCAATATGCTCTCAACTAAACTTTTTTTTATAAGCTGTCTTGGTTATGGTATTTTACCACAACAATAGAAAAGTAACTAATAGAGTAATTTTATTTTATCATTTCATCATGAATATATTGTTCATGATAGTATTTATCAATTTTCTGAACCAATGCCGTTACATCTGTACATATATTCTATCCAAACTATAATATCTTACCATAAAATATCTTTATTATCCTTCTACCTGTGATTGTAATATCCTTCTCTATATTGGCTATAGATGGGTACATTCTGTTATGACGACAGTAGAAAACATTTCTTTTTCACTTTGGCAGCATATAATTTATTCTATTTTAGCTTTAAACAGTACTTATCTAGCTATTTGTTACAGCTTCTATTTGGAACATGAAATCAATTAAACAGATTCTCAGGCATATGGATCAGGAGTCCGAAGGTCATCTTCATGGGCTATAGAATAAGTTTGAGGCTAGCCCAAGCTATATGAGAAAATGTCTCAAAAAAATAGAGCCAAAGCCTAACATTTCCTAATACAATGGAATAACATATAATAACACAGCCTATCAGAGTGAATGTGGTAAAGATGGGTTTCTACAATTTTCTTTCAACTACACACACACACACACACACACACACACACACACACACACGCACGCACACACGCACACACACACACACGCTAATATTCTCATACAAAACCTCAAACATAGGATCCCCTTTCCACCTGGATTATGTATATATTTGGATGCAGTTATCTTTTTTGCAGTCTAAAAAATTGACAAAACAAAGATCTAAGCTATTTAAATGGCAGAGTGACAGGAGTTATTTCAGTTTCTAGGCCCTGTCTACTGGAGAGTGAAGGCCCTTCCCCTCCAGGGGAACATGGTAAGCTTTGTGCTCAGGTTAAATTGTTAAAATATGTCCACACAGATTTATCTCTACCTAAAATAAGTAAGAAAATGAAAAAAATTTTGCTTTAACAAAGTCAAAAAAAATTTTTGCTTTCATATGGTACAACAAACTCAAAATACATATTTTAACTATATGAACATTTTTATGTAGACAGTATTATAGGAATTTTTGGGAATGTTATAGAAACATCCAGGTATGTATTTTTATAGTAGTAAAAAAAAGGTTCACACAATCCAGTTGTACCACCTAGTTTTCTCTTTTGTGTTTATGCTGAACAAAAATATATTTTGGCATACACCTTTCAACTGAACCTACAACAGTCTTGACAACACAAACTTTATAATATTTACTAATGGTTTACTTAACGAGAACTAAATTTTTTGGAGTCTAATAGTCTTAAAACACAATTTAACTTTCAAAATTATGAGAAGTTTCACACAAGTAAGAAAATATTGCTCACTGCAAATAGATTTTGATGTTGAAATCTGAAATTATGCTAGATAATACTGAATTAAAGAAAGCAATATTTGGATAAATACATTTTTATAACTCCTAAATGATGATCCTTCCTTCAAATGTAAGAAGCAAATTCTTAGGATTTATATAATACCATCCTAAAAAGGAGGTGGAAAGAAAAATTTTAAATGTTGTTTAGAGGTTAAGGTGTTTTTAGGTCTAGATAGATGTTTTAAGTTGATAAAGATAAAGATGAGATTTGATAGATATTGATTTATATTCAGAATTTTAGATGCACCAAGATAGGGAAGATGTTTTCTTCAAGGCTGCCAAATACAAATAGGCAAACACTATGCAGTAACATTTATGTAATTCTTGTTCATTCATGGTTCTTCTTGCTGTAGGTAGTTTACTGAATATTTGTGTAATAATATAAGTGTATATGTAAAAAATATTTAATAAAAATAAAAGATACATGTTATTATGTTATAATGAAAGGAGGTGTTGACAGATTATGTAGAAGGATTATCTTGCCTTTATGACTTAATCTTCAAGGTAATTTGATGCTGTTGAAATTGATATTCAAAATTAATGATTAATGAACATATGTAGAGATTTTTACAAGTAAGACATTTCATGTGCTACATTAGCAAAGCATATTACTGGAAGCACGTGTCTTCTGAAAGCCGTAGAATAATTTTTATTATGGTTCTATGTTGGGAACTTTCTTAAGTTCTCCTCCAAAAAGAACTTTAATTTTTATGAAAGATGAAAGTTACTTTTATAAGAATTATTGCATTATTTGAAATTTTCACTTTAAAGATTTGCTAGCCATAGATTTTGCTGTTTGAAATCAGGAGTCATGAGTCACAAGATCTATGCATTTATCAATAGGAAATGATGTATTCAAAAATAAACTTTATTAGTCCTTTTGTATCTCTGAAACATAGAGAGATATACACATTCTGGGTTGAGGAAATTCTAAATGTTGGGAAACAAACTAGCTTTTATACGTTGAATAGTATGGCGTGCTCTCCCGTGCGTTCCATGTTTGTTACTTGTTTCCTCTACATTTTGGCCCTGGAATTTTACATTCTTAGAGATTCCTTGACTCCCAAAATACACACTCAATTAACTAAAATATACTACCACTATTATTTGGCATTTTATACAAATGAGCTGAGATGTTATGGTTATTTCAAAGAAGTATAATCTTTGAAAAATATTTACTTTATAAATTAATCCCAATTTTTGTAGTTCCTAAAAATTTTTATAGTTTCTAAAGCACAACTGAGAACATTTTATATTCTTTAGCTACAAAATGATGTTTTGACACATGCAATATCCTAATCCTAACAATACATATGCCAAGAAAGTAAATAAAGGGAATCCCAGCTACATTAATATCTTGATAAATATCAAGACAGAAATTTGATGTCTTTTTAAATTTAAATCTATTTATCTACCTTACATCCTGACTGTGGACCCCTCTCTCATCTCTCCCAGTAGCAGCCTGTTCTCTCTTGCCCTCTTCCCCTTCTTTATTCCTCAGAAAGAGGGAGCCCTCCCCTGAGATTTGATTTCTTAAATGGCAGCTGTTGGCATCTGAACTACAACTATCTAAAACCATATGATGGAAGAATATAGATCCTGAAACTTTTTGAAAGGTTGTTGTCTGAATAGCAACTGGAAGGACAGCTGTATTTTGGTGATGTAAAGGCTGCAGAGCTCTGGAAAAAAATCTTTCTTTAGTTTTATTACAAATATTGTTTAATAATTTTTTATCCTGACCTCATTATTCATGTTTCTGGAATACACTTTTATGTTCACATAGATATTTTTCAATTCTAGATTTCCTATAGTGCTTAACAATGAATGAAAAATAAGAAAACCTTTCACTCTGGGGGGCACAGAAGAGTGGTAGAGTGTTTGTTACTATATGTGAGACTATGGGTTAAAATACTACACACACACACACACACACACACACACACACACACTCATATTACCTATATGTAAAGTGCCTTTGTATTCAATGTCATTATGTAACTTCCTTCATCCAATCAGTAGGACATAATTTACCCTTAAGTTTCTTAAGTAGTAAACATCGAACCTCTACTCTGATCTAGCCAATGGACAGGACATTGAGTGGGGAGTAACTCTGACAGTGCCTCGTATTTGACCACCTCCTCTTGGTGGGGAGGCCTGGTGGCACTCAAAGAAAGAGTAGCCAGGCTTCAGGCTTCCACAATGAGACTTGATAGCCTGTGACCATAAAGTGGGGGAGGAGATCACCCTAGGACATGGACCTAGAGGAGGGGAATAGGGTAGGAGTGGGAGGGAGGGAAGAATGGGAGGATACAAGCGATGGGATATCAATTGAGTTGTAATCGGAATAAATTAATCAAAAAAAGAAAAAAACCCTAAAAAAAGATTCTTGAGTTTACATATACATATATATGTAAAAAAAGAAGTATAGCACCAAAAAATTATGTTTAATGTATAAAGGTCTATATTTAATATAAATATATCTAAATTATGTGCATTTGTTTATATGCCTTAAATTGAATTGATTCACATGAGTTTACAGGCTTGTCTGTTTGTGATATTGCTTGCCTGTGTTCTGTGAGTCTTCTGACAAGATAGAACCACAGTTTGATCACTTGTCAAAGAAAAAGAAGGTAGATAGAGTCTAATGGATGTAAACGCTATGCATTTAATAAATTTGACACACAATATATGAAAGAATAAAAAAGTATGTGTATTAGTTTAAAAAGTGAAATGACAAGATCAAATCTTTCCTTTTTATAAATCTCTGAACAACTGTTTGGAAGCACAAGAGGTCACCCTCCACTGGATATGAAGCAGCCATTCAGGGCTGTGTGCTCACTGACTGATTCAAGTAGGGTGCTTGAGCTTTGAACTGGATGGCTAAGCGAGGTATGACACGGGTGAATAAAGTGTGCAGGGAGCCATTTATTTAGGGTGTTTTTTTTGAGCATTTACAGAAGTTTTAATAGGATAAAACAATAAAAATTACTACACAGTTACACAGTTTTATTTCCACATTTAATTCAGATTAACTGAATTAAGCCAGAGAATGAATAAAGTTAAATAACCAGAAAATCAGTAAGAATATGCTTCAACCAGGCCTATGATTTTACTAGCGTGTCACAACCATACTTCAGTAGCAGAAAACTAAAAGCCCAAACCGGTGACAACAACCACAAAAATTAAAGGGCAACAGAAGGTTGTAATGACCTCATAATAACTCACTGACATTATCAGTACAAGGGAAGGAGAAATGAATAAGTGTTACATAGAATTTCAAGGGTAATGAAACCCTTCTGTATGATACTATCATGGTGGATACATGTTGTATTCATTGGACAAATGTTATAGAATATACTGCAGGGGGACCTATGATATAGCCTATGGAAAATTTGCTAATTATGAGTCTACCTCATTGATGAAACAAATATACCCCATCTTCTTTGTATCTTTTCTTCCACAAGGACTGACATAATATATCAACCAGGTTGAAATAATAATTATCTTTAATTTTATGAGCATAAAACATGCAAAAATGTTTAGGTTATGCTGAAATTTGTCTCACTATTTTTCTGTACAACAAACTTTCTATTCTACCTCAACACCTTAATAAACCAAACCAAAACCAAACCAGCACTCTTGAGGCTGGTGTTCACTGCTTTAAAAGCATAGCATGTTTTAAAATTTATCCCTCTAGTTTTTCTGTCCTCTGGGGAAACGCATAGGCAGAGTGCCAATGAAGCAGATGAGCTGGTAGACTACTCCCAGCTATTTACACTGTGTTGTTCCTTCTCCTACTCGACCAAAATGCCACAAAGATGCTGGGATGCCAAAGGCAACTCTCAGCAAACCAGACCATCCAGCTACCACATAATATCTTGATAAAAAAAAAATAACGCTTCTGGGGTGTTTACTCAATGTTTCTCTTGACTGAGTTTCACTGGTAAATTCATTCATGCTAACAGGTTCCCAAGTACATATACATGTGCATATAGTCTATATGTGTATATATAAACACATATACATATGAGAGAGAGAGAGCATTAAGAAAATGATGAACAGTCATATACACTGAGATTTCAGAAAATAAGGACATGTGTACATAAGGATTTTAAACTTTCAAAGAGGATATTTTTTAGAAGATCCTAAAATGCCTGTTTTTGGATGTTGATGAAACATTCTTTGTCATTAGATGGTTTAAGACCATGTTTTAATTTGGTGGGAGCATCCTTTCTCTATAATTCATAAATATTAGCATATTATTTTTATGCTCATCTGTTTATTTGTATTTTAAGGAAAGAAATACATAACAATCTTCAAATTTAAAGGGAAAATTTGAGGAATTAAAGCTGGAAAAAGAAAATGCCATGACTTTGAAGCTTTTAAGCAACTGGACTGAGGCTGTATTACAGATTAAAGGTCTAAAGACATTGAGTCCTCAAGTCTTAAGTAAAAAATTGCCTGGGATATGTGTTAGCTGTCCTCCTTGGCAAAGATAAGAGTCCTCACAATAAAGAAGCTCTCTCCTTAAATCCCAGTAAATGTAAATAGTTACTATTAAGTACATTTTATTTAGTCCTATAGCGTCAACACCATACAACAATATCAGTAAACAAATAAAAGATGAATTATCACCTCAGATAGATTTTTTAAAATTTTTCATCCACTGCTTTTATTGTACTTTTCAACTTGATACTATTTCAAAGACTGACATAATCACATAACCAGTTCCAAATAATATTTATCAGCCATTTTATGGTGCATTAAGTACAGTTAAAGATGCTTTGGCTATACTGAACCTTCTTAGTCTACCCTCATACCGTTATAGAAGCATGAAGATTTCCTAAGCTGGCATTTACTACTTCAAAAGCATAGCCTTAGCAATCTCACTATCTAATACTTTATTGATTTTATGTATTAAAATCTATTCAAATAACCCCATTCATTGCCAGAAGACTTTTCTTCCTTACATCTTCATAGGCATTGTCAACATTAACCAGCTAACCAACCAATAAATGCATCACAATTAGCTTTAAGATACTTGTATCTCCGTATAATTTTCTTTCAGTGTGTTCCTCTTCCTTTACCTTTCCTTAATTACATCCTTCTATTTCTATTTTGTAGTACATTGATTTGCCTGTAGTATACTGTCAGTCATAGGAAGACCATGAAACTATAATCAGCTATTATCATAACAGAAAATAATAGCTATGAAATAAACACACCAAATGTGCATGTAATAACACAATTACAACTCTAAAGCATAATATCTAGAACAAAAAGCCATGCTGTCATCATCAAAAAGGAGCAGTGTTGACTGTGGTATTTTCATGAGACAAATGCGGGGGAAAGCTCTTAATCTGAGGTCTAAGAAAGGGCTATGGCACCAGAAAGGCAGAAAAGAAAGAGAACTTACTTCAAGATAAATTCATGGTAGGAACAAGATACTGAGCAGGAAACAGGTTTGTGCCCAGGGAGCAGACTTTGTAAAACACATGTGTGGAGAACAATGACAAGTAAGATGACAAAAAAAGAATGTGGAGAAATCTGTCCTCAATTCTTTAAGCAACTGATAGGCACTATTATTGCTTGGATGAATCAAAAGATGTCTTCTAAAACTTAAAATAGTGAGCAAGTATGGGAGAGAGAGTTGATACTAAGAAACTGGCTTGACACTGATGTGCTAAATCAGATGTACACACAGAATAAAGTAGATGAATAGAAGCGATGAGAATTAAATGAAAATTGGAACAGATATCTTGCCCTTCTCCCAAATAAGCAATCATGTTTGTGTGCCATAAAAGAAGAAATAACTTGTAGATTATTGATTGATAACTAGATTACAAAGTCTGAAAAGAATCTGAGGACTTCATGCTATATGAATACACAGAGGAATACAAAGAATTGAACTAATCTTTGCATTTACCATACAGTTAATATAATTATATGGAAATGTAAGGTAAGTCTAGAAAAATTACTAGAATCCAAGTATGTGATCAGATCTTCAAATGAAATATGAACCGTGAACACAGGCATGCTCCCCAAAGTGTTCAGAATGCATGCTTTGTCCTAGGAAACAGGACCTAGGAAATGAGCAGCACCCCAAGGGCTGCATGCATGCGATGACATATGGGACCTGGTCTTCCGATAAGGTTGCTGTTTTTCGTTCTTACATTACATGATTTTCTTCACAGATATCAGTTTGATCTTTCTATTTTTTGTGTGAAGGACAGATGGGTGTTAGTATTCAAACTATCACAGCGTTCTCCATAAAATGTCCTGAAGAGGGCCACTTATCTGCCAAATTAAGTTGTCCAGCACTAGGAGACACCATGGGAAGGTTACTATTAATAGTACAATGTGGGAAGACAGCTATATAGTATATTTACTGTCAAGGCTCCGAAGGTAAAAAGCTATCTTAATTTCCTGTCCTAAGTATTGTCCATCTACTTATGCTATTTTAATAAGTGCTGGAATTATGTTTGATTCTCCTATTACATACACTAGAAACACAAAACAAAACACTGAGATGCATCTTTGTCTCAGAGTTCAAAGTTCCTAAGACCCAAGTGACAATGAACATTATTCTAGTACAAGTTACTCACAGTGACTGAACTGGTGCTCTGTCCTTCCCTCTAACCAAATGCTACTCTTTGCTAAACTAAAAGTTAAGAAAGGAAAACAACCTGAATGCTAGATGATAGAATGAATGTTAATTTAAGCAATATGAAGAGAACATTCAAATAATTAAGATCTCAGTAGTCAAACTTTGCTGAAATCAGGACTAAGGAGCTACATTTCAACTATATCTTAATATATCACCATAATGTGTATGGTTAATTTTGTTTGTTTTAGACTTAAATCATTAAGATTTACATTTTTAAGCTTTAAAATCATTTGTAAGTGAATATTCAATATCAAGATGTTAAATCAATGTGACTGCTTCATTATTTGTATGAACAGTGGTAGTCCTTTTATAGTGTGAACCACCCTGCCTATACAATGGGTAGCTCTGTATAATGTTACTTTTATTGTATAATATTTTATGTTTTGTGTCTTATGAGAAATATAACAGTCTATATAAGCTTCTTTTAATAAACTTGTGTTTATTTGAAGATAATTTTATATTAGGAGAAGATGTAGAAAAAATAGACTTAATTCATACTCACTGTGGTAATGTTGCTGGCAGAGAACGTCTAATAATGGAATGGACTTGTCTGTAAACGTCCAGTTTAGACATGCATCGGCAGGAAGTATGATTGGCAAAACTGATTGTGACTGGTTTGGGGCCTTGAGAGAGAGGCACTGTAATTTCAAACAACTACAAAGGGACAAAAAGAAGAAAAAATATTATATAGATGCTACAGAGGACTTTTATGGTAAATGTTGAAGTGCAAAAGAGTGTATAAGGTTAGCTTCTATGGCTTGATACTGTGTATCAGAGGCAGAGCACCAAAGCTTTTCAAAGGATAACAAAGTAAAACATCGTTTGCTCACAGACAGTATCTTCCATCACAATAATAAATAGCTCAGATGCTTACATCACACCACTGGTTATGAATCATACTAAAAGTATGAGTACCAACTAATGACATGAAGCGAGGAAATGACAGACCAGTGTGCTCAAAGAAAAGTAATTATTTCAGAGTTCCATATTAGTCAGTATCAAGGTCTTTAAGCCCAGGGATATAAAATGTGACATAAGTTATCTGTAGTAAATATCTTCCTGACTTATGAGCAAAGCTACTGGCCTCACAGCCTAGAAATGCCTAGCTAAGTCCTATTTTATGTAAACTGAATCCACAGACATAAATTATACTTATGAAATTAATTTTCACTCCAAATAAAATTTCTCCTTGAAAGTTTTACACATCTCAGATCTCAAGAATTTACAACACTTGAAATAAAAATGAGCATTGCATTTTTTTTTTAACAAACAAAGCTGTGTTACTGCAACCTTGACAGACCTTATAAAAATGAGCTAAAAATAAAGTAGAACATTTTACATGCTGTGTTGAATTAGAGTCTGAATATGGAGCTAAGCTAAGGTGTTTATTATACTCCTAGCTTATGGAGAACTTCAGTTCTCAAAGGGGGAGAAAAGTGAAGTTTTAACCTGAATACATAGACTAAATGGTTTTCAATTCCTAGGGTTTATAAGCCAACTTATTACTAGAAAAAAAAATGCTAAAAAATGAAACCTTACCCAGTAGATGCTTGTTTGTAATATCTATTTATAGTAAAGAAATGACAGTTGAACCCTGTATCGCCATGGCAATCTGAGAAGTGCTCCAATGAGTAAAATACCTCAGTGCTGTGAGACTGCCCCCTGTGGTAGTTGCATGCCATTGGTTGACAACTGCTGACAATGGCAAGAGGCTAGAATCATTTGACAACTTTGATCATACAATACAAAGGTGTTTTTTACTGAGTTAAAAAAAAAGAATACTATTATTTATGACAACATGGTTGGACCTGAAGATCGTGTTAAGTGAAATAAGCCAGGCACAGAAATACAGGTACTATGTGTTCTCGTATACATGTGAAAAATAAAGTAATTTTTAGCATCAAAATTAAGAGTAGAAAATGTTGGCTTCCAGATACTTGGGAGGGATGGGGGGACATGCTGCTGTTAGGATGTTACAATTAGCTCTGGGGTGCTATTTCACAGTGAAGGGACTACTTACTGTGATTGTGTATTGCATATCTCAAAAAGCCAGAAGTGGTTTCAATATTTTTTTCCTAAATAAGTCATAAATATTTGTGGAGATAGGTATTTAACCTGATTACACAGTGTGAGCATATTTAAGCAATACACAGTACACTGTTAATGTGAAATTTAATGTTTTAAAAGTATCTAGGAAAATAAACATACATATATAAAAAAGGACCATCTAACTTATACAATGCACACTTTATTTGAAGGGCACTTCCACCTACATTAAGTAATTCAACTACTTTTTAGCAAAAGATAATGTATTCATAAAAGATAGATAAAGACTATGCCAATAGAGGACATTTTTCTTATCTCCCTTATTTAAAAACTGTACAGGTTTGGAAAAGTAGATAAGTCTTTCCAGGGTATATATTTTTCTTTAATAATAAGTTAACTAAAGATAATACCTGATGTGCTTCTTCATGGGATTTTTATGAAAATTATATAGCACAGTGTACATAGATATGATTATGTATATTGTTTGCTATAGAAATGTCAATATTTGCATAGTATCTGCATAAATTCTGAAGACTATATGTGGTTTTTCTTTTCAAAATATTACCTATTTTTCATGGGAAATATATGCTCTCAACATGGCTAGAATTATGATTGTGAACAAATCTTCTGTGAGCATGCATTTCCTTATGTTGTGGGCATAAGACTTCTCATTTGATGAAATGATATTAAGACAGACATCCCTTATCTATAGATAGCTATTTTATAAAAGAATTTTGTAGGTATGCATAAGCTACAATATTTTTTAAATTTCTAGAACATGTACTAAACCTACAATAACAGCAACCAATATAGAAGATACATAAAGTTGAATAAAAAGAAGAATATTAATATGTTTATAAATTATTTCTTTAATTTTCTTGTATTGAGGACATAGCTTTGGCTCTTGTACATGATCAAACACTGAGCTGTGCTTCAGTTCTTAATTTTTATATGATTGTATATTTATATGTGTATATTATATGTATGTATTTAATGTATCTTCCATCCTAAAATGGTGCAAAAGATAATGTATATAGGTCAGTAAATAAAGGTCTACTATTATTATATAAGAAACAGTTAAATGCTTGTGTCTAGAGCTGTAGGAGAGCAAGCCGTTTAAGAGTTGTCAGTATCAGAGTTGTGCATAAAATCATGGATACTGATGTGTTATTCGATGAAATCATTGAGAACGAGAAGAGAGCTCGTGTAATAATAGAAACCTGAGAGAAGGGAACACTAATTGTGGAGGCAAATAAACCTGTAAATATCGGGTGAAAAGGCAGACTACTAATGGAGAAGGCCAGGAGGGAATGAGCAACAGAAATGAGCCAAGGAAGGAGAGAACTTGAAAAAAAAGTGTTGGGCAAATGTCTCCTGGAAACCAAGTATGTTAAGAACTAGGTGGTGACTAGGAACACAGCGCACAGTGCTGTGGGATGTGGCTGGGCAGAAGCTTACTCTAAGAGAGGATCCACAAAAGGACGAGGGACAGGAAGAGGGACCAGTATGACTGGAAAAGAATTCAGAGGGGCTATTGTGGTTACAGAAGATTTCCTATTACAAGAGCTGGCAGCACAGAATCCAACAGCCGATGGACACTGCACTGTTGGAGATAACAGCCACGGAGAAGGGCTGAAGCGCCCTGCCCTCGAGGCTTAGCAGGACCATCTTTACCCACAGTGTTAGAGCCGCTCCAGGCTACATCTGCCCTGTTACCCAAAAGGAGAAAAGGCCTAGAAGGCCACAGCAAGCGGCCTCAGTGATCATGGAAGCATTTCCACAACCCGGTTGGTAATATTCAATCTCAGCGTCTCACTCTCAAGCAATTAGGGCCTGTGTTTAGTAGCAAGACCTTGAAGAACGTTCTGGTCAGACGAGGACAGTGAAATCATGCATTAATAAAGCATATTTATAGGCTAATGAACATGGCTGTAAGCTTCCAAAAGCAGGAAGAGATGCGTGGAGGGAAAAACAAGTAAAGGGCTGATATAACAGGTGAAGGGGCTTGGAAACACAACCTTGTTCAGAGTTGCTTTCGCTGTAAACTGAAGGGCTTTTGTAAGCGCTACCGTTGCAGTGGTGCTTCGGAGAAACAAAAAAAAAAAATTTTTTTTTTTTGTTTAGAGTTAGCCGAACTCAAGGAAAACAAAATCACAATCAACACCGTCACCTTTCACTGTGGCTAAGTAGGCAGTGGGGATGGCTGATAGGAGTTAGTGTGACCTACAGGGGCAAACTGGCTGAACGCAAAAACTTTTCTTCTAAAGCACATCCTTCAACTTCAAGTTTTGACTTAAGTTCTTCTTCATTCTGTGTTTGAATATGTAAGTGGAGAAAGGTTAGGGATCCAGAGAAATATACATAATATTTTTTTATCCATCTACCAACTTCAAAAGGCTAACTGTACCTAAGCCAGCTCTTGCCCTGTATTTAAGGGGCTCCTCTAGTTCTTCATTTCCTTCTGTATTGCCTCGTATGTGGATGTGGACCAAAGCATGTCTTATTTTCCAAACTCCGGTACCTTGTCAAGTTTGCAGGCTCATTTGTGGTTTTCAATAGCTCTGCTAAACTCTATCAGCTAAACTTAGAACGAATAAATATGCCTCTTTTCCTAATAAGATGATAAGTGCTTACAAAATACAAACTTGCAAAAAACCAAGTAGGTAATCAAGAACTAGAAGTACATTTTAGAGTCACACGTGCCACTTTCAGATTAAATTTAGCTACTCTCCAAATAGTCGGTTGTTTAAGTCATTTCCAAGTGTGAAACAATAACCATGGGCTTGGTCTTAAGAAATGATAAGTCCTGAAATCACCATTTATAACTTTTGCTTAGACACAAGTATCTCAATTCTAACTCTCCAGTCCATTTTCTACAAAATAATGGTGATAATGGTGATGAGTGGGGGTGAGTTTTGATTCTGCCCTCTCCACAATCATCCTTTTTAATTACAACAGCAGCACCCAAGATAAATGTAAATCTTTGTTAAATAGTTTCATGCGCACACGCGTGCGCTATATTTCTGCTTGAACTACTTTCCTTCTTCAGATCTTCAATAAGAATTTCTTGACTACGTATAAAAGCTGCTAAAGTCCTTGCTGGAATTCCAGGATGATAGTCATCAATAATGATGCTTGCTCATATGCAGCGTGTGGTTAACAATAATTATCAGTGAGGATGAATGGAACACACATGTCTGCATGCACTGATACACACAGAGATGTGTATGGCCTTGTGCACATATAACACGCAATAGTGATAGATACTATAGGATTTTTAAGGTACCAGAGAGTTTCTAATAAATGTTCTTAGTAAACAAGTAGCAGCAGTGAAATACTCATGTGAAATCTTCTGTGGCCAGTTCATGAAATATGAACATCATGTTTAACTATAATCTTCTGTCAGTAGAGACATGATCTATATAAACATACTCATAATGGAAAGAGTAAGTGGACTCTATTATGCTGTAATACTATACTCACTCTGCTCTCAGATTAATTTGCATTTTAATGCTACATAGTAGCATTTTTTATTCACTTAAATTCAAATTGCTTAAATTCAGGATTGCTGTGCAGAATTAAATAATGGTCTATATCTAGCATGTCTATTCAGCAGGTAATCAATTAGAGTGTGATATTTACTAAAACAGATTTATTGTTCTAAAGAAAGTACTTCCGGAACAACACAATATTAATTTATAATTCATTTAAATTTTAAGTGTTAAAATATGGCTTATGAACACTGATGTTATATATATTTGCATGTTTTGTTTTTGCTTTGGGACAGATTTTTAAAAGGCACACATGTAAAGAAGGCATTTTTTAAAGCCTGAGAATTGAACGATATCTGATTTTATGTTCTGTGGACATGTGCTAAATAAGGGGAAATAGGAAATATTTCTGACCTTAGGTTTCCTAGCCTTATCTCCTGGCATTCTTTAATAAGAGTATGTAATGTTTAATTTTCACCAACAAGAATGGACTTCTAATAGAGCACAGTTTGGAACAATAGTGTTTACCCAGCATAGAAACTGCTGCAGATTAACAGTTTCCATCTTTCTGCATAGGCTGGTCAAAAGAGGATGCTGAACTCCATCTTTGGGGATATCCTGGGCTACAGTTTATTACCAAATTTAATAGCGATATTTTTGGATATAAATATGATCCGAAATAGAGACATTTAAAACATCCTCATATCTAAACTATAGTTCGCTTTTTTTTTTCTAATTACCCCAACTTTGAGCACACTCAGAATAAAAGATTGTGGCTGGAGGTTGCAATAACAATAGTAAAACCAGATTTAAAACTGTAAAACATTTAAACTAATCATTCCTACAAATGAGAACAGGCAGAAGTTCACAGTTCGTGTCAGTGGTTGAACTTAGTGTCCTGGCTGTTCAAAGGCTGTGGAACTCAGATCAGATCAACAATGAAGAGCAGGTAGAAGAAATTTGGTATCCAGCTCTGAACTAATTTTGACATATTGGGGTGCATGGAATTCATACAGTGTCACAAATCGCTTAAACCCTCACATTGGGAGTCTTCAGAGTCCTCGATAAAATTATTAGCATCATCAATATTTTTACTTGATTAAAAGCAGTGTTTTTCCGCAGATTCCTTCATTATTTTCTTCAGGATAATATTATTACTGCATAACTTTCTGCTAATTCTTCCTGGTTGAGATATCTTTGTTCAAATCAAGATGAAACTTGTTTTCTAACAACTGTACTTGCCAAATATTAATTTGTTAAAGATACAGCACAAATCACACTCTATTTATAAAACACATGAATACGTATGAGTGGAATAAATTAATCTTGCACACCACTGCAGCATTCTGGGAGAAATATTTCTAACTACAGTACAAAAGAACAGCACCTACTTGTACTATAAAGGTCCATTTTATACTGAGGACTAATATATATTATGCTTTAAAACAGTATGATACATTCTACTTAAATATAAAATATAAAGGAATGATTTTGGCAACACATATGTTTATATTATTTTTATAAAAAATGAGACATAAATTGCTGTTTCTTTTTGAGATGTAAATACTGAATGATAAATAACACTCAAAATTAGTTCACAAAGGCTAGGCTGGCGGCTCTGGCCTAGTACTAATGACTATACAAAAAGAGCTCAGTTTCTTGAGAGCAAACTTCAGGCCTCCCAATGAGACCTGTGGTCCTAGTCCATTGTCTTCATTAATTCCCATCTTCATGATGATATTTAGGGTTAATAGGAACATTCCAAGAACTTCTTACTCCACACATGTGGCTTCAAAGCAGATGCCTTTCCTCTGCCTTTACTTTCATCACCAAGTAGCTTACTTTCTGCAAGATTCACATTAGCTTTTGGTTTTATCTACTAGATATACAATGTCACATAAGAAAATACACTTAGGACATATTTATGCAAGAGGTTAAGATGGCATCCAATCTATATGCTTCTAGACATTCAAAGGGGCAGCCTTGGATGCAGTTGTTATTGATTACTTTGGTTTGGAATGCTCAGCCCACGTGGTTCTACTTTGCAACTAGAAGCAGGCTCCCTCACGCATTCTGACAACCTGCCTTTCACAGAGACCCATTTAAAACAAACTGCGAAGTTTCCATTTAAAAAAAATCAACAATTGTAGCACAACATTTACTCTCTGGTATTCTTTAGGTTTGGATGATTCGGGCTGGTGACTTTGGTTGCTAAAATATGTGTCTGAAACAGTAACAAAACTAAAGCTTGTTTTTTTTCTTTTATTTTAAAGACATTTAGTAATGAGAAACATTATTATTATTTCTTTTTACACATTCCCACATTGTACGTTGGTAATTTCTTTTTATGAACTTAAGAGAAAGTATTAAGTAGAAGATTTGAAAGCCTGTATTAGTAAAAAAACAGAAACAACCACAGAACATTTCTTTACTGCCTTTGGGAGCATCTGACTTTAGTCACTGGGCATGTAAAACTCCTTGAATGCACTTCCATAAACCTAAGGAGTTCTCATTCATAACACCCACATTACTTTTAATAGCTTGTTGAGTGTTAATTTTGTTTTTACAAATTTAATTTTAAGTGTGTGTGTGTGTGTGTGTGTGTGTGTGTGTGTTTTGAGGTTTGTAAACAGAGTGCTGGTGCTTGTGCAGACTAGATCAATGGGAGCCCCTGAAGTTGGAGTTACACACCTTTGTGAACTGCCAGATTTCGGTGTTGGGACTTGAACTATGGTCCTGTATATGATCAGCACTCTTCTCTGCATTATTTCTCCAGCATCAATACTAATTATCTTGGCCACGTACTAAATTCTATTTGAGCAAGATGTACACATCACTATTTACTGTAAAACACTATGGAGCAGCACTCATTTAACTGAATTTAAGTTAAATTTATTCTTTTAGTCTAAACAGAAACATCCAAGAGGATCCTTTCAGTAGGAGGAGAGCCTAGTTGTATAAAGTGAAAGGAAGTAGGGACCTCAGTAGGGACTGAGACAAATAACGAATGCGGGCTTTACCTTGGCGTTCGCTTTTCTCTTCTGATAAGTAAATTTGCTATTAATAAGCACATTACACTTCATTTCAAACAACAATTATTATCATGATGCTTTCTCCCAAATCAAAGACAAAAGACCCAGGCACTTCACTAGAATTTTATGTCCAACATCGTTCTTGTGTCTGCACTGTTGAGTGCTTTCAAACTCATGAAATAAGCATACTCAAAACTTGACCTCTGGTCTTGAATTCATTTCCTTTCACTCACATATTCATTAGACTCAGTGCCAAGTGTTTATCAAAGTGCCAAACTCTAGTTTAATAAACAATTTTCTTTTTCATGGAATTTGAAGCCCAAAGAATAAAACAAAGTAAAAATAAAAACCTTACAGATGGTGAAATGATGGTAAATTACAAGTAACAACAACAGCAACAAAAAAAAAAGCTATGGAACAATACATCACGATGTCATGGAAATGTGAAAATGGCTTTTATGAGTAACCGCAAGTATGACCAGCTCATCACTGGATAAATGGAGACTTGGGGAGTACACTTTAACCACTGGCAGGTGAACAGCTACTTAGTCCAAGAGTTAAAAGAATCTGAGTAGCAGTGGAAATCAGCTTTTAAGGGTAAAACCAATACCAGATGGGAGCTGAGAGTGAGGGATTATGGACTGGGAAATCGTGTCTCAACGAAGGGAACAATGAAAAGTCTTCAGCTTGGTGTCTTTGTACAAATCAAAGGACATGCTTTTGTGGGTAGCCCAATCGGAAAACACAAATTTATTAGTACACTGGATAAATGCTGGCCCAGACTCAAGAACACCATGCTACTGAAAAGGATTTATGTCACTACAAAATGTTCCAAGTATGTTGGAAGGAGCTAAGTATGGATATGGGACAGCAGCTGTTAGACTCATTTGTTATGGTCCTGGTGAGAGACAAATGTAGGCTACATCAGAGTAAAGACGTTATCTGAGTTCCAGAGGTATTTGGAAATTATGTTTATTTAGTGGTATTATTGATTGGACTCTCAGTTAAAAGAATAGTTGGCTTGACCAAACTGATGACAGTGTAGCTTAATAAAGGAGAGAAAAGCGGGAGAGAACAAGATTCACTTAGTTGCTTCTCAGGCACGAGTAGGCATACTGGCTGACTTCCTAGGAGAAAGCTGAGTTAGGATTTTAAGGAGGGATGATGGAAATCAGGAAAAGATTTGGGATGAATCACTATAAAAACCAAATGCAGTAGTTGGGAAGTCATGAGTGTGCTGGTCGGTAAGAGGAGTCTTCAGGCAAATATGAGTGGTCACGTCAACTTCCCTGAAGCCCTGTTCTCCCACTGTCAGTACATCAAGATCTCTTTGCTTCTCTTCACAGTTACTGTGACACTATTCTTTCTGCTTTCCAGAGTCAGCTTCCCCTCTTCCACGTCTGTCCCCTGGTCCCATGCTTACGTCAGCATGCTATTGTAAAGAACACACGTCTAATATTGTCAGTGTCCAGCTTAAAGGATGCTCACTGCTTTTTGAATTAGGTTACAGTATCATCAAGGCCTGATGGATTTAGCAATAACTTAGCAGCTCCTAATATACTATCTCTGTCCAGATTCCTTGGCTTTTTCAATTCTTAGGGAATCACCTATTCCCCTCTGCTCTAGTACCTTCACATACACCTTCAAATTAGGCTTAAAGATTAAATTTTACCCAGATAGACAATGCTAATCAAAAGAATTGTCTTAATTTTCGCAGTCATTGGCATTATGGTAAAGTAAGACATTGCTTAGCTGATATATTGTTGATCAGCTAATGCGTGCTGTCAAACTGTCCATCTGATACAATTTTACATTGTGTAAATTAAGTCACAGTTTAAATTCCTTAGCACAGGAATTATAAACCCTTATCACTGTGCAGCCATCAGTACTGGAGAATGGACTCAGAATGTTGTGCTAGCACTTTAACAACTGTGTTATCTCTCCAGATCCTAATGATGATTCTTCTTGAAGTTCGCCCTCAATGAATGAGTGTATACACAGTGCATGTAGACATATATTCTACATGGTGTACGTGCTATAGGTGATATATAGTCTGTACATACACATGTAATTATATTATGCCATGCATATTTATTGTTTTCTTCACTAGGCTTTGATCCTACTAGATGAGCAGAGCTTATAATGCATTGATTTCTTTCTTTGTGAAACCTTAGCATCAAAAATCACAAGATCAAAAAGCATATTTACTTCACTCTCCAAATAAAATGTAAGACCCTCTGGCTTGCAGTAATCACGTTACAGGACCTGATGTACAAGCTCCTCCTCTCCTGATCACTCAAAAGACTCTAAAGCAAGACTGAGACATAGAATACCTACCGTTTTGCTGAGGTAACCTGTGCTGGTGTTCATGCATTGCAGCCCCTCGCTGTTGCAGCAACCCCCACATCTGTAGACGGACACACATGGAGGTTTAAAGAAGGTGTTTGTGGCTGCTCCAAACTCCTTCCCCACATCTATACACACCTCACGTGGCATGCATTGAGTCTTTCTCCACTCATTATCAATACCTGTCGAGTCATAGGGAAGTCCATAAGTTACACAGAAGCCACCAAGGGAGACAGAGCCTACAGCATTTGCCATTTACTCATATCTGACTTCGTATCTTAAGATTTTGTGTAAAACAATTAAGGAAAAAAAATGGACTGGATCCAGAATTTCTCCGTGAGTGAGAACTTAATATAATATTTAGTAGAATAGCTGAGGAAACTTCCTTTTAAGATTAGTTTTTACAGGGAGGTAACAAAAGATTATAATTAAATTAGGGAGTTCAAAAATTACACCAGTAACCTAACACAAATGTTTGGCTTTCCTTGCCTAAGAGAGGGAAATTTAATATATGGATGTTTACAGGAAATGCAAAAACAAAGCCACGCTCTTTGCCTGGCAAGTACAATTTTTGTGGTTTTGAAGCAAATGTAAACAGTATGCTTTAGCTTTTCTTTTTAAACTGACATAATTCAAAACTCATTTTCAGGCAAGCTATTCAGTAATGTTAAATAATGACATGACAGTAGCTATGTCCAAGGGGAGGCTATTTTCCACCTATTACAACTGGTAGCCTTAGCTGACTGTAGGAAAATTAAATTTCCCACCTCTTCATGGTTTCTTTTGGACATCTGCTTCCAACAGGTTGTAGGCTTACCTGTTACTCTATTGACTTTGCACTATATTAAAGATGATGCGGTTTCTATCTTCCAGTTTATTTCTTCTGTATTTCCTCTAAAATAACATTTTTGGGTTTTAAAGGACTATACATTATGGGTGATTGCATCATGAATCCATGTGTAAGTGTGCTGTAGGGAGAAGTTCGTGTGGAGGCTGGAGGGATTCTCCGGGTCCTCTACCACTCTATGCCTTTATTGTTTTGAGATAGGATTTCTCAGTGAACCAGAACTCTCACAGTAGGCTAGGCTGTCTGACCAGCTAGCTTGCTGGACTTTCCTTTCACTGTTCTCTGCAATGCTAGGGTTACAGGCACCCATAGCTATGAGTACCTTTTATGGATACTGGAGAGTCAAACTCACATCTTCATCATTGCGTAGTGAATTCTCTTACCTAAGGAGTCATCTCCCTGGCCGCATTATCAGACTTTGAAACACAGTAATATTTAAAACTAAAGAGAGCCTTTTATGTAATGGTCAACCAACCGGTATTATGCCATTTTATACATCAAAATTTTTGTGAAATGTTATGGTAAACATTGATCTGCTTCATAAAAGGCAACTCTGAGCCAGTCTCTCTGAGGAAACAAGATAGCAGGTAGCTCTTGAAAAGTGCACCCAAGCACACATACACATCTGTCTATATGTCTGTGTATAAAAATAGTGCCCAGAGCTTTACACATTTTATGCATAATATATACATATTCTTGCACATAAGTGAAATTAAGTTATGTCTAAATTCAAATAAAAATGAAAACTTCTTAAAATACTCATTTTCTTTAGATATAACTGTTTAAACCAGTGGTTCTCAACCTATGAGTGGGTTGCAACCCCTTTGGGGAAAGAATGACTGTTTCCCAGGGGTTGCCTAAGACCATGAGAAAATGTAGATATTTGTGTTGTGATTCATAACCATATTAAATTAGTTATAAAGTAGCAATGAAAATAACTTTATGATTAGGGGTGACCACAACAAAAGGAACAGTATTAAAGGGTCACAGCATCAACAAGGTGAGAAACACTGGATTAGATTAACCTAAGTAACTAAGGTAAATTAACCCAAGGTGGAAATTTTATTTAAGTATTTTCAAATGTCTGCAATCTCAATTAATAAAGGTGTGTTGATGTGCATGTGCCTTCTAGCTGTGGCGTTCAAGAAATCACCTAATTACTTTAAAAGAGTTCTCGAATTATTTTATTCAAAGCAATTTTGTTAACATCTATTTTCTTAACATTTCTGGACTTAAAGTTTATCAGGCTGGAAGCAAAGGTCCTTCCACACTGTCATCATCGCTGCCAGGTGCATGAAGCTCTTCAGGCGCATTGTTGCACGTACTTACTTTTCAGTATCTCTGTGTTATAATGTGCAGCAGCAAATTTTATGGTGTCCCCTGTCCTTGTGCTGAGATTAGGCTGCTGCCAGCCACCTTTCCTCAGCTGACACTTGTACATTTTCCAGTAGTCTGGGTACAGGACAGACATAAGCTCATCTACGCTGGACACCGACCGCAACTGCTCCTCCAGGTCTTTGCCTGCGAAAGCCTGTCAAAGGAAAGTTGAAGATCAGTATTTTACTGGACTAAGAGTTTAGGAAGACAAACTCAAAAGCCTTCTGGTTTAATCTAACAGACACTGTATCTGCTAATAAGAGGATTATCAACAAATCATGACTTGCTTAAATGGTCACAGTAAAATTAAATTCATATTAGTATGTAATATCTCTAGACCAGCACAGCTAAACTATATTTGCTTTTAAGGTCCAAAATTGTGAGAGGTGAGTTTTAAAATTCCTTATTGTTGTAACAGCTTTTTCACACTGACAAATTTGTTGACTTAAAAACTCATTTACACATATTTTTCCATGTACAGTATATAAGTAAAATGACACAAATTTCCTCTAATATTGTGTACCAACATCAATAAAATATAAGTAAAATCTTTAAAAAATATACATATTAATTTTAATTAAAATATAATTGCATAATAGATTTTTAAAGTTGGACTGAAGGCTGCATATGTAGTTTAGTGATACAGCACCGAATGGTCAAAGCTCTGGGCTACATATCTATAACAAAGAGAAAGGATAAAGGGCTGGAGCAGTTATGGCAGCATGAAGTTTATTTTAGTGGAGAGCTTAACATCACTGAAATTATCATAACTTCCAAATTTATATACATGGTGTATTTGCTTGGGAAAAATCTCATATATGACACAAAACTCAAGAATCAAGTTTTGAGATCTAAAATGTTTACTGAGAGAAAGAACGGTTATGAAGGCAAAGTTATTAAAGAAAGCTCATTCTATGGGATCATGAGTGATAATATCTTCTGAGCTTTTCAAAACATGTCCATATATACTATATATGGACATCTATACTATATATACCTATATATGTATATATTATCTGCCAACCAATTCTAAATAAATATAGAGAATGAAATCTGTCTTTATATTTGTGGTCACTGTCATGTGCAATAAAATGCCATAATGCTTCTATTAGCATCTGATTGTTAAATAGGCCCCAGAAAATAAGGAGCAATGGAAATGTGACAGGAGGATTGACAACTTTCCTAAGACTACAGTCAACTTCTGACCTTGCCCCATTATACAGAAGTGCAGAATATGTCATTTGTTCTCTAAACTAAAAAGGCATCACCAGGACATTTCTACCACCCAATGAAAGACATGAACAGAACATTAGATGGACTGTGAGTGAGGATAAGTGATAACTTTATGTCATATACTAGTGTTCAATGTGCCTTGGTTTGATTAAAGTTTTACAGACGGCTGGTAGGGAGAAGACACATGATGGCACGTTGGCATCTCTACTTGAAACAGCCAAGAGAACCAGTAACAAGTGGGAAGTATGAAAGACATGGGGAATTTGCTATGACTAAAGATTTGTTTTTCAGTCTATAAACAAAGGTCAATCATTTTTTCAAACTACTATCAAGTGTTAACACTATGCACATATAAACTAGATGTTCATCAATACTTTTTTAATGATACGGCGACCACCGAGATCTACACACAATTATGAAAGCTTTTTATTTAAAATTATGTGCTGTTATCAAATGATAATAATAAGAAGTAATAGAATAGATAACATTCCATGAAAAGGGGTTTATCACTTTCTTATATTTTATAACCATATGTACATCTGATTGCTTACCCAAATATCTGTACTTTAAAGATGGGTAAAGAATAAGGTAGCAAAAAATAAGCTTAAATATTAGATGTTTATATATTTAAGTTAGCTATATAATATCTATAATTGTGCAATAAATAAGAATAAATCTTATATTCTGTGTTCAAAATATCAATTAAAAAGATACATTGAAAATATTTGACTAAATCCTTCAATAGAAATTTTTTCATTGTATTTGTCATACAGATCACTTTTCTCTTTTTGTTTTTTGCTTGTTTGCATATATATAAACATATATATATGGTTTCTCTGTGTAGTTCTGGCATACCAGAACTCGCTTTTTAACTAGGCTGGCCGTGAACTGCCTGTCTCTGCCTCCTAAGTGCTGGGATTAAATAGTATTACTTTCCCATCAAAATTTAAGTGATATAGTGCCTTAGAATGTTTTTTATCCATTTTACATTACGTTATTCCAAAGGCATCTTTCTACTTCATCAGTGAGCTCTGCACAGTCAACCAATGGTAAACAAAACACCTGAAATACACAGGACACTGAAAATATTGAGTTTTTTTCTCTTGAATAAAAGTCCCATTGACCCTTTCTTGAACGATGGCAAAATGACCAAGGAAATATTAATTCTTTTGTTTTTCTCAGGTATGATTGATTGCAAACATAGCATTAAACAGATACAAAAAAATCACCAAAACCCCCCCATTTACAGCAGGTTTGATTCCTGTCCATCCAGAGATATTTAGAAACGTCTAAGGGTCTCTGCTGTAAAATGAACATTGTTTTCAGAATGATAGAGAACAGTGGCTAAAAACACCATTACACTCACAGGGCAATCTCCTTCAGCATTGTCTAGGGTAATGTTTGCACCCTGTAGGGGGCATTAGAGGGCTTCATTAGCTTGGATAATCTAACTTCATCAGTTGGCATAAAGCATATGTCACGTATTATCCTATTAAGAACATTCCAAAAGTTGGACTTTTAAAAAATCATTTAACCCTATAAATTCCTGATAAAAACTTTGGTATGAATGAGTGGGTTTAAATACCACTACCTGCTTGGATTAATATTACTCAGTGACAGGAGCCTGCTTTCTGTTTTTCCCATTAAATATTTCTTAACAATATTCCCTTGGCTTGTAATAGCAAAATGTATTCATTTATAAATAGTGTTCCTAAGCAAATCACAACGGTTTATGAATGATTTCTCTTTTGTTGGTTATAATTTCAAAAGCAAGCTTTTTTTGTCCTTGAAAATGTGAGCTCAACTACTTGGGGGTGGGCTTCGTGGGTAAATCTCTGGTAAAACAAACATGAGTAACTTGAGTTTGCATCTTTAAGACCCACATAATATGGGACTGATATGGTGATTGCTTGTGACCCCAAGTGCTTCAGAGACAGACAAGGGTTCAAGTGACAGACCCTGAAGACAGGGCAGACAGCATCAGTGTCAACTCCTGTCTCAACACTCATGAACACACATGTGCATGGGTAGCTGCACACATATGTCCATATAAACATGGAAAGACACACACATACACAAATGCACACTACATATATAGATACTTAAAAATCACCCTTCAAACTAAAACGTGCAAGAGGTTTTAAAACATTTATTTTTAGTAAAGTTTCTTTGATATGATAAGGAACAACTGGTGCTAATATTATTTAGTACTGATTATAATATTAATTATGCAATTTTTACATTTTAATTAACATATAATATTCAGTTGGAAAGTGAGTTGATCATGATCACACAGTTTGAGGGGCTTTTATACGCTGAGCTTCTGTAACCCCACACAGATAAGCCCAGAAAACACTGAATACTTCCTACAAGTCTTCTTTACTCTTTTTATTTATAACGGCTCGCTAAATGTAACTAATTTCATTCTGAGGGTGTTTTAAATTCGGTTTTTGCTTTGTTTTGAGTTTACAATGGTCGTGTGCTGCAATATGCATACATAGCACTGGGTTTCTTTTCTCAACTTTACTTTGTAAAATTGAACCATATTTGAGAAGTGCTGGTTTTCTGTTCTGTTAACTACTGCAATTTCTCTAGTCTATGTGTATGTTGTATACATTCAGAGGGTATGAAAGAGAAAAGGAATTGGCTCATGAAGTAAGCACATCATTAAGTGTCCAGATAAGACCAAAATAAGTGTATCAATTTACACTTCTGAGGGTTGCATATGGAATCCCTTGCTCTGTGTCTTTGCCAACGTATATTAGTTGTTTTCACACTTTCAGTCATTCTAATATGTATGCAGACTGTCTCATTGTGGTTTGACGCGATTGCCTGTTTGCAGAGGCAGCTAATAACAGCTTTTCATTCATTTCTGTTAGCCATCTTTGGTGCTGTTACTTGTGTGGATTACACATGTATTCTTGATATGAGTGCTTTGCATTGGGTTCCGATACATGAATCACAGACATCTACTGTGTAACTATATTTCTACTCATTCTGTAGTGGTTTCTGGTGAACAAATTATATATATATATACCTGAGCTTTTTCAAGATGAGTCTTTTAAAAATCACTTAACTCACAATCATGAAAATATCATCCTACGTTATTTTGTAAGATGTTCATTCACTTTGGGACAACCACAAACTTGGAATTGTTCATTCAGTATAGTGTAAGGTAGATGTCAGGATCCTATTTCTCATTAAAATTAATTCTCCACCATTTATTCCATCACTTTGGTATAGGACTAAACCAATCCCTTTTCCTCTATGTATTTCATTATTATCTTTATTCTACTACAAAATTGAGTGAGTGAGTAAGTATTGTGCTAAGGACTGAACCCAAGGCCTTGCGCATGGAGGTGAATGTTCTACTGTAGAGTCTCATCCTCATCCCCTACAATAGCTTTACTATGAAGCTTGATATTAAGCATACTATTTGGATTGTGTGCTTTGTACACACAATAGAATTGATACCAAAATTAAAAAATTAAAAAACAGTTGTAATTTTACTGTCTTCTTTCTTCCATTACAAATTTTAGTTACATTTTTTGAAAGTAAAAAAGCTTCAAGTGTGTTATTGCATGAACTAGCATGTGAAATGACATGTCCACTGCTTTTATAGATGTTATGTGCCAAAGACAATTATCACTATGGGTGTTGGTGACACCAGTAAACATGTAAGCCCTAACTATGCTGCGTAGTCTCTCCTATATCATGAGTTCGGCTTAAAAGAACTCTTTATTCTTAAGCTTTTCTTATAACATACACACTGTGAAGTCTCACCTTTCCTGATAAAATATGCCTGTTCTTTAAACACACACACATTGCACACCTAGAGGCACATGTTTAATACAGTATCTGTCTGACCCCTGGGTTTTCTAACAAATCATGATTTGAGGAAGTGTATATGTCTGTCCTGACACAACAGTAAGAACATGCATTCTGCACAGATAGATAAACTTATGTTTGAATCTTAGCCACAATATTTACTGTGTGTATGACCTTTTGAGCTCATTTCTTCAACCAAAATATCAGGACTGCTGTAAAAATTTAATGTGACCTTGTGAAATAAGGTATTAAGTAGCCAGATGCTTTTTTTTTTATGGTTTCCTGGTTTTTAAAAAAAGTTTCTTTCCAGATTAACAATGTTTTATTAATTTCCTTTATGATTACACTTGAACTGAACTTATGCCAATATATTTCATGTAGATGACTGATTTTATTTCTCTAGTGCTTTCATCCACAACGAAACATCCATTTATTTATTTTTTTATTCTTTTCACTATGGCCTGTATGTAGAGACGCTGGGAACACCTATCTCTCTCTCCCTGCAACAAAGCATTTTTAGCCTTCCTACAAAAGGCAGAATGTGCTCAAAATGCTGATGTTCCTTGAAGCCATTCTAAGGCACAGCATCAGCCCACAAAGGGGCTTCTTTGTTGGTAATCAGGCTCATTCAATCCTATGTGAATAGGAGGTTAGGACAGGAATGGGGATGACTACCTGTGAGGACACAGACCAGAAGAATACAACCCCCCCCCCCCCCCCCCCCCCCGCCGCTCAAGAGGATTAATGGAAAGCTGGAAAGTCTTTAGAAGCGGGCACTGGAGCTCTGGGTCCTGAGTGGCTTCAAAAAACGGTCACTTGATGTCCACGCTTAAGCAAGGTGTGGGGACGACTCCGCATCTTTAACAACTTCTGTAACTCTACCCTCTGCCCCATTTCAGCAAAGAATCAGCTGAAAGCAGCTAAGACATACTTAAGCATGATGCAATCCAGAGGATTTAAGATATTTGCATGCCTATTCTTCAAAACTACCACAATGTGTACCAGGGCTTATATTGAAACATAATTCACTTTATACAAAAAGAAAGACTGTTGTCAAAGACAGGCAAAACTCACCTAAAGAATGTCCAGAAGTAAAATTAATGTGAATGGCAATAATAAGGGGCACTGGATGCTTCCCACTTCTGCCCAGCCCTGCTGGAGCTACTTTATAATTATTCTTGTGAAACAAAGGTGACACCTATTTTCACTCTGTTTTCTCTTCTAAAGCACATTTACATCCACTCCTGATTACTTAATATGCTCTCTCTCTCTCTCTCTCTCTCTCTCTCTCTCTCTCTCTCTCTCTC
>OU015752.1:15249457-15283062 GCA_907169655.1 Acomys percivali
AGAGAGAGAGAGAGAGAGAGAGAGAGAGAGAGAGAGAGAGAGAGAGAAGAATGAACAATAAAATCAGTTACATGCTAATTGGTTGTAAACAGTGTGTATGTGGGGGGCAGGGGAGAAGAGGGGTGCATTAATTGATGATTAGACTATGCGAAGCTATGTGCTTTTAAAGGCAGCTGAAAAAAAAGAACTATTAAGACTATATCTAATTCATCTAAGGATTTAGAAAGTTTCCCTGAGGTCAGTCCATTTAGTAAGCTCTGGGAAAGCACTTATTTTGAGAAGCCACACACACTTCTTTATCATGCCAGATTCCTTATGTCCCGAACTGCTTACTTTAGGAGCTTTGCTAAGCCAGTCCTCCATGACTCAGTGTCAAGGCTGCTTTGGGCAGTGTCTTCACACAACACATTTCTTTACCTTGTGCTTTATGCAGTGTGAATTTCACAACACTGTCAGCAGGTGTGTCTTTGTGAGTACTATTATTTGTACAGGAACACTAAGGAGTGATGCCTTCTTTCCCTAAGAAGATGAAAATTTAGAAACAGATTCCCAGGAGTAATAAATATTAGCTGTAGCCTTCCTCATCCTAACAAGCCAGGAGTTAGATAAATGAATATGGCGTTAAACACCCAGGTGACTTTTAACACAGATATTTCTGTAGGAAGGCATAAGTAGATGCATCAAAGTCCTCACTAAGCAAGAGAAGACAACCATTATGCTAATAACATTTGCAACCAGTGTTCACAGTATAAAGCTTAGATTTTAGCTCAAGAATAATCCTAGGCCGCATTTTATTTCCATCTTAAAAATGGCCCTGAGAAGGTCAAATTTAGAATTAAATATTTACATTCTACAGTACTCTGTGCCAATAAGTAGGATTCGTGTTTAAAGTTTCACTGTAGGAAAGTATCCACTTAGTGGAACCGGGCAAATTTCAAAGATCTGTCTCTCTTTACTCCTGACTGCCATTAGCTTCCTGACCCTAAGATACAAAGAGAGCATTATGGAGCTCAGGTCTCTTGGGTTAGCTGGTAAAATTCCATACTGCACGTTTGCTAATATTTGCCAGGTACAGTTCTATAGGACAAGTGTATTTACAAACGGCATATCATTTTAAGATAACTGAGCAGAATAGTCTTTATATCTTCCTTTTGAGCCTAAGACTGTATTCCTAAGATGTTTTGACTTGAGAGTCACAGGGAGGAGAAGGAAGGAGAGGAGGAGGGAGGGGAGGAGGAGGAGTGGAGGGAGAGGAGAAAGGAAGAAGAAACCAGCTTATCTGTCCAAGAGATCATATTTACTGTACATATTAATGAAAACAATCGATATTTATTTACGTGAAAGGAGCTCCTTATAATAGAAAACTCCTATGTAGAAGAGAAACTAGAGCAAGTGTGCTAATGCTATGTTCACAAAACTAATGCGTCACTACTTTCATCTGTTCTGAAAATGTGTTTTAGTATTTATTTAATATGCATGTATAAAGTGTTTTAATACTCACTACTATAGCTAGCTCAGTGAATTGTAATCGAGCATTGAGCCCCTGTGTAATTGGCCTCATCACTGACACTTCCCAACATTAAACGTCATAGTTTGGATGATAAATGTCCCCCCCTCATGACCCTGTGAAGGTACTGGGGTCCAGGGAGATGACCACAGGAAGCAACAGAATGTTTAAGTGGGTGGGCTCACTGGGAGGTCCTTTGGGTTTGGGGGACATGCAGGTGAAAGAGACTCTTCCGTGAGCCCTCCTTGCTCTGTTTTCTTCCAGGCTCACTGTGCTTCTGATTTTGCTTTACTAAACACTCCCACCGTGGTGTGCTGTCCTAGCACAGGCCCATAAGCACCTGTTCATGGACTGGACTCGTCATACCTGTTAGCCGAAAGTAAACCCTTGCCCTTCATAAGTTAACGACCCCAGTTACTTGTATGCAGTGATAAAAATCTCATTGACACAGATCTTTTTTTTTTTTTTTCCCTACTAAGTCATTTTAGAGCGAACATTGTCTCCTTTGCTATGTGATTGCCTTGGGTATTTGATCATATCTCACATTTTTCCAGCATCCCCTGGGTTGCATCTGACCACCTTGGCTGACCTTCAGCAAGAATCCTGTTTCCCAATCTCTCTTTCTCCTTTTAAGAAAACTAACCGAATGCTTTTCGTTCACCCCAAAGCCATTCACTCCACAGATGTGGGTGCCACTTCTGTCCTTGCTGAAGCAACATTTAGCTGTTCTTATTATTCAGAGTTCTCTCTTTCTCCCACGCTCACTTCAGTGTACAAACCTGCTGGTCTCACAAATTAAAAAAAAAATAAAGAAACATAATAAATAAATACAAGCATACAAGGAAAATGTCAGACAGATTACGTCCTTATCCTTATTCTCCTCTCTCAGAGCATCTTAAAAGGACATCTGTGCTCTTCGTTATGAGACCACAGTGAGCATCCACTCTGGGTTCTGCTCCCCAACAGTCCACTGGAACTATCCCATAGGTCAATGCGCTGTTTCTCTATTAAAGCCGTGTGTGTGTGTGTCTGTGCCTTCTTGAGACCCCATTTTCCTGCCATTTCCTCTCCGTCAGGGTTTATGATTATCTCTGACCTTTGCTTACTTCTCTTATACATGATCTCTCCAATTTGAGTACTAGTGGTCCAGGACTATTTTTGTCTCTCATCATCTTACTTCTCTTTCTGAATAACTTCACCTATTCTTAATCTTCTCCAAATGATCTGTGTCTGAAGATGGAAATGTGTACATTCAGCCCAAAGTTTTCTCAAAAGTAGACTTCTCAGGATACCACTACTAGCATCTAACTTGGAATCCCCCAATTTCCCCTCAAAATCTCTTTCCCATATGCATAGAACTTACTAACCTGGATCTAATTGAAAAGCTTGAGAAGTAGACTTACCAGTTCTCTCTTATTCCACAGTGAAATCTATAAGCAAGTCATAAGCACTTTATTATTAAATTATAGCAATGCCATCCCTGTTTGCTACAATATTGTGAGTCAACACAGGCATCCCCTTTGCCTAATTCACAGCATCATGAGATTGTTTTTCCATGCAATTGATTCTCTACCCAACAATCAGGGGGTTCTTATCAATACCTACTTAATAAATCCATTTATCCAGCTGATCTGCTTAAGTAGCTCACCATAATATTGAAATAAATCCACCTACGAACACTAAACCCTTGGATTGTCTGGGTCCTGCTGGTACCATGGTTTGTTCGTTTCTTTGTTTTCCAACGGTATCTACCACCCTCCAAACCTTACTTTAGAACAGCACTTCTCAACCTGCATGTTGAAACCCCTTTGGCAACCTTGATCTCCAATGTGTTTGTATTACCATAACAATATCAAAATTAGTTAGTAAGTAGCAATGAAACAATTTTATGGTTGGGGGAGGGGTCACAACAACATGAAGAACTATATTAAAGAGTTGCAGCATTAGGTAGGTTGAGAACCACTGTTTTAGAACTTTAGTGTCCTGCAACATTTGTGCTTCATTTAAACAAACAAACAACCTTCATAAAATATCTTTCCTTTCATGGAATTATATTCTCGTAGCACTACGCATGGTATCTTCTCTTCGCTAAAGGGTCAATTTAAATGCCACATTATCACTACAAAGACTTCCTTCTGATGTTAACTCGATATCCCGAGCCACAAACTCTATATTAGTCCCTGTCATTTATTTCATACCATCTATGGCATGTGAAACAGCCTTACTTATTCTGTGCCTTCTTCTGATTTACTCCACTCCACACTTGTTTTGTTGCCCATAAGCACCTCTTCTTTGAAGCACACCCAGAATATAACAGGGTACATTGAAATAGTTTCTTTTTATTTTTTCATGACATGAAATAACACTGCTGATAGCTTTCAGGGAAAAAACTTATAAAAGCAGCTAAAGGTAACTGAATTCCAATTTCATTAAATTTACCAAAAAGTAAACTATCTTTATAATGATATCCAGGAGGTTTACCTTTTTTAATTCTGGATCATGAAAGAAGAAAATAAATACACTTTCCTTTTTAGAGTGAAGATTGAAAGAATATTTATATTTTAGCCAAGTTTTTCACCATGTTAATACTGTAACTCTCCAACTAGGCTAAGCCAAAGCAAGGATAATAAACACGGAAAATTTATCTTTGTTTAGTCTTATTTCCCCCTTATTTTAAAGCTCAGCTGAAATATGAATAATTGACTGACAGAAAGAAGCGTTATAAGGTCCATTTAATATAATGAATGAAATATTGACTGAATCTGTTTCCAAAGCTCTTGAAATCCAAACTCAGGGATGATGAAGAATCACTTGTGATGCACCCGTGTTGATGCACAGAGTCCAGCTGGATTGTCACTGTGCCTGGTCCAAGCAAGCCTAACTACTACCTATTAACTACTAACTACTACGTACTAACTACCACCACTAACTACTAGCCTTGAATACCACCACTAACTGCAACTAAGCGTATACAACTAACCTCACTTCATTTGAATCACAGACCTGGTAAAACAGAAAATCAGACAAAGAGCATGTGAGGACAAAAGTGGTTGCATAGGACCTAGTATGGAAATTTACCAGATGAGGGCTGAGGAAAGGGCTCAGTGGTAGGAAAGAACATTTGCTTTCCAAGCACGAAGGGTTTGAAATACTAAACCATGCATTTTATTTTTTAATTGATTAATTTATTTTTTATTAATTTATTTTTAATTTGTTTACATCCTGATTGTAGCGCCCACGTCTGTCTCCTCCTGGTCCCAACTTTCCTCTTACTTCCTCCCTCTCTCTCTCTCCTAGTCCTTAGAAAGCATCCTTACTCCCCTACCATCTGACTCCAGCCAATCAAGTGTCATTTGGACTGCCTGTATTCTCTTCCTCTGTGGCTTGGCAAGGCCACCCTGCCAAAGGGAAGTGATCAACAAGTGGACAACAGAGTCCATGTCAGAAGCAGCCCCTACTCCCCATATTATGGGACCCACTTGAAGACTGTGCTGCCTATCTACTACATCTGAGCAGGGGGTCTAGGTCCCCTCCATGCAAGGTATTTGGTTGGTGCATCAGTCTCTGCAGCCCCCCTTGCCCCATCCTCCCTCCCCCAATCCTGGCCAGATTAGTTGGCTCTGTTGGTCTCCTTGTAGAGCTCCTGTCTCCTCTTTGTCTTTCTTTCCCCCAACTCTTCCTTAAGACTCCCTACGCTCTGGCCAAAGTTTGGCTTACTTTAAATGATTATATAAATCAAACACTCTGACATTTTTAAAGTCATCTTTAGCTAAAATCAGTTCTTGCTTTAAAGGAGAAAGGTTGCCTTTTAAAATATTTCTTTTCCTTTTAAACTGTTCATTTTATTTACTTTACTATTAATTTACTTGGTTAGCCTTACAAATCTGGCTTTACTCCTCTTGCATTTTAAAGTTCCCCTTGTGTGTTAACCTTTTTATACTGGTTCCCCTTCTGTCAGCCTTTCTTCTTTTTTTCTTCTGTGTTCGTCTTTCTGTCATTTTTATGTATGTATTTTGAATGGACTCTGATAGTTCTTGGAATCTGCTTATTCACAATCTGTTGAGAGGTTATTTCCTATTGCTGGATACCATTTTCTCATGTAGCCTTTTCTGTATCACTTACTAAGACCTAAAGTTAGCCAAACCTGCTCTTCTAACACTTACCTCTTGTTGTTATTTATTTAAATGAGGCCTTAAGCATAAATAAAAACTTAAGCATAAATAAAAATAAATTAATTAATTAAAAAATAAAATGCATGGCTTAGTATTTCAAATCCTTTATCAATCAATCACACGGCTAGGAATTTTTAAATATCATTCTGCTTTCATTACTTTTATCAACATCTTTAGCATCAAAAATGGCATCCTTGATCATTATTCCACCAGAGTATTAGTTTTTTACTGTGTATTTTAGCAATAACATTGCTTTATATTAGAAACATAAAAGTCCAATGACTAATATAATATAAGTATTGAGTGACGTATGTGTAACAGTAAAAAATGTGCCATGTTTTGAATACGGGTCATTTAACTGCTCTATCATTTATCCACTAAAGAAAAAAACAAAAAGCAGAAAAAATATGTAAATATGTAAATTAGCATTTGCTACACTGAACTTTTTTTTTTTTTTATTTCAGCACTTGAAATTTTGGACAGAGGCTTTTGGAAGATTTTTGCTGAGAAATTCAATTTCTTTTCTTTTCTTTTCTTTTCTTTTTTTTTAATGATAGGAAGAGTCCATGTAGAAAGGAGACTCTGAAACCTGAGGTTAATGGTTTACAAACACAGGCTTCTGGTCAGGTTCCCTCTTATAGGACACTGTACAGCTTGAAACGGCTCAGAAGGACTCAGAATTGACTTCCCAGTGTGAACAGAGGTTGCACTAAGCAGCACTATAAACACTTCTGTAAAGAGACACTGCCTTTTGAGTGTTTTCAAATTCACCATTTGAAAAAAGAACAAAGTAATTTCGGCAGAGTATAGAAAAATATTTAAAGTCAGTCTCATTAAATTGCCACATATACGTAGCCTTTTATGAAATCTGCTTTGGAAATAAATCTACCTTAACTTAAATGGAGGTACCAACTGACTAAAAATGGTTTTATAGCCACTGTTTACTGCTAGAGAGAAGACATGTTTTGTCTGTAGAGTTACATACATTAATTTTGATTAGCAGAAAAATTTAAGGGTCTCAAGACTAAATGGTATTTACTGAATACAGAGAATAAAATTGGAGAAAACAAAACTATACCTAGCACAAAGAATACAAAGTTAAGTAGTTGCATGTTTATGGACAATGATAACTTTTGAGTTACCCTGCCTTGAATTCACCAACAAATCAAACATACTTTTATAATGCTATCACCATATTTTACACAAATGTCTACAGCTCAGTGTAACAGTGTTTTCTTTTGCCTTGCAACAACAACAACAACAACAACAACAACAACAAGAACAAAACCCTAACATTTATTCTGTGCATCCAAATCTAAGCAAAAATACTAGTCTTTAAGTACAGCCATTGCTTGTTGGGCATTTGGATACAATCAAGTATTGAACTGGCCTTAGCGTATAATCCATCCATTTCACTGGTAGTTGTGGAAATTGAATAAGTTATTTAGTTTGTTTGTGCCACAATTACTTGTGTTCTAAAGAGACTGCAATACAAGACTCTGAAGCAATACAACCCTCACGAAGCCCTGATGATTAAAAGGGATGTCTTAGTAGAATTCAGTGCAATACTTGGGACACATAAACACTGAAGAATTATTAAATAATTTTCTCTCAGATGCCTGGCAAAAACTTTAAAATTTAAATGTACACACATATAAGGAATGAAAGACTTGCATATAATCATTCATGTCATTAAAAATATTTATTATAGTTATTTTCAAAGTATGTTTTTGGTAAATTACTATTTGCTAATCACTTTGATGCTTTTCATTTTCCTAAATATGCTCACCAAATAACAAATACACAGAGGCAAACAAAACCATAAAATAAATATTTATCAGTGAGCTACTTATGCAGAGAAACATATCTGATTTTATGTTTAAGTATACCATTTAAAACAATGATCTTCTAGTTCCACAATTTTAAGAATTTTAAACAAAATACCTAATGTATTAGTGTGTGTGTGTATTTAAGATGATTATGCAAACCAGTACTCTATACAAAATGAATGGTAACAGTAATTTATGAGACCACCCATTTTGTCATATTAAGTAGTAAACATTCTAAAGTAAAATGTAAATCAACATTGAAAAAGAAATGTAAACCACTATGAAAACTAGTTAATTGAGTCAGCCGAGTTTATAAGATAAGATTGTGCAAAAATATCTTTAAAAATGTCTTATAACTATTCATTTCACATAAAATTTAATTTTTTTCTACACGAGATCATAGCGACTTGAAAAATATTTCTTTATTTAATAAAAGCAAGCACACATATTTCAATATAAATTAATATTTTGAAAGACTCCTTTCAAGAAGAGTCTAGTTGCATAACCATGTGGAGTTTTCTGTGAAATAAAACCTTCCTTAGAAAATCATATCAAGTTTGTGTCCAGAGTCTGTCTATTACAAATAAAGCTGCTATGAACATAGTTGAGCAAATATCCTTGTAGTATGTTGGATCATTTTTTGGGTATATACTCAGGAGTTTTATGTCTGGGTCTTGAGGTAGCACTATTGCCAATTTTCTGAGAAAGAGCCAGATTGATTTCCAAAGTGGTTGTACAAGTTTGTACTCCCACCAGGAATGGAGGAGTGTCCCCCCTTTCTCCACATCCTCGTCAGCATGTGCTGTCACTTGAGTTTTTTTATCTTAGACATTCTGATGGTTGTAAGGTGGAATCTCAGAGTTGAGCATTTCTTTAAGTGTTTTCTTGGCCACTCAATGTTGCTCTGTTGAGAATTCTCTGTTTAGCTCTGTACTCCATTTTGTAATTGGATTTTTCGGTTTGGTGGTGTTTAATTTCTTGAGTTCTTTATGTATTTTAGATATTAGCTCTTTGTTGGATTGGTGAAGATCTTTTCCCAATTTATAGGCTGTTGCTGTTCTGCTGACAGTGTCCTTTGCCTTACAGAAGCTTTTCAGTTTCATGAGGTCACATTTATTAATTTTTGATCTTAGAGCCTGAAGCTGTGTCCTGTGCCAATGAGTTCTAGGCTCTTTCCCACTTTTTCTTCTAATAGATTTAGTGTGTCTGGTTTTATGTTGAGAGCTTTAGTCCATTTGGGCTTAAGTTTTGCCAGAATCTGGAAACAACCCAGATGTCCCTCAACTGAAGAATGGATAAAGAAACTGTGGTACATTTACACAAAGGAATACTATCAGCTATTTAAAACAGAAATCTTAAAATTTTCCAGGCAAATAGATCGAACTAGAAATGATCTTCGTAAGTGAGGTAACCCAGACCCAGAAAGACTTGCATGGTATATACTCACTTATAAGTGGATATTAGCCCACCATAGATGTTCTTTAAGAGACTCTACCCAGTGGGGGATCAGGACAGATACTGAGACTTGAACCTGGACTCTGGGCAGAACGCTGAGTGTTTTGTGGAAGAGTTGGGGGATGGAAGGTCCAGGAGGGAGTAGAAGCTCCTCAGGGAGACCATCAAGGCCTGCAGAACTGGACACAAAGTGGTCTTCACAAACTGATGCACCAGCCAAGGACAATGCATACTGAGAACCAAGGTCTTCTGTTCTGATTTAATTGATGGAATGCCTAGTCTCTATGTGGTGGTAGAGGGGAGGACTGCTGCTGAACCTCTGACATGTACTCTGGTATCCAAAGTTTGGCAACTGCCTCTTTGCAAGATGTCCTAGTAGACACAAAGAGGAAGGAGATGCAGCCTATACTGATGGGATATAATAGGCTGTCACCAGACAGTTGGGGTAGGAGGGTACCCCTATCAGAGGTCTAGGGGAGGAGAACAGAGAGAAGTGGGAGGGAAAGTGGAAATGAGAACATATGAGGGAGGGGATAGCAATCGGAATGTAAGGTGAATAAACTATGGTAAATAAATTACACATTTATAAGAGATATTTTCATAAAAAAGAAAATAATATCAGTATTTTAAAATTTATCATGTTTCATCCTTAGTGACTATTTAAGAATTATAGATGGTTTCAACTTCTATTTATATGGCTGTTAAATTTACTTCAACATATATTTATATTTAAAAGTTGCAAATAAAGTAATAGATGGGTAAAATTATGTCTTACTAACTTTAAAAAAGTCATTGTCCCTCTTTCTTCGGTGGCTGAATAAAAGTTTTCTTATTACAACCATGTCAATAATATAGAAGATATCAAGTAAATGCTATGTGTACTGGGAGGATTAAGATGTAGCAAGCCTGGTGGTGCACACTCAGAAATTGAGGGGTGAAAGGATTGGAAACACAACTTTCAAACTAGCCTGGTCTACACAGTGACTTTCAGACTAAGTTTGACTTCACAGAAAGGCTGTGTCAAAAACAAAATACCTGTGAGCACCCAGAGCAGTCAAGAAACCTGTAGGAGACACCGGAGAATGGTGGCAAGGCAGTGAAGATGGAATAGAGTCATATAAAAAAGATGAAAAGGGAATAATGAGAAAGAGGAAATGGGATGGGGGCTGGAGAGCCTGGTAGAGAAGGGAATGAACATAGGGGGCAATAAATAACACTAAACGTTTTCTGGAAATTTTGTATGAAAAACTACTACTACAGAGGTTTCCTGAATTATAAACATGCATACATAGAAAAGGAGTTTCAATTCACTTACGCTTTAATGGGTAACAATGCCCTATTAAATACCACAGATTAAGAAATAAGAATTCTTTTTTTTTTGACTTTTAAATTTATTTTTATTTTTTTTTCTTTCTTTTTTTTTTAATTTTATTTTTAATTAATTTATTCTTGTTACATCTCTATGGTTATCCCATCCCTTGTATCCTCCCATTCTCCCCTCCCTCCCATTTTCCCCTTATTCCCCTCCCCTATGACTGTTCCTCAGAGGGATTACCTCCCTCTGTATATGCTCATAGGGTATCAAGTCTCTTCTCAGTGACCTGCTGTCCTTCCTCTGAGTGCCACTAGGTCTCCCCCGCCAGGGGACATATTCAGATGTGAGGCACCAGAGTACTTGAGAAAGTCAAATCCCTCTCTCCACTCAAGTGTGGAGACTGTCTTGTCCGTGGGCTAGATCAGGGTAGGGGTTTAAATTTTTCCGCCTGTATTGTCCTTGGCTAGGGCCTTAGTTTGAGCGGGACCCCATGACCCAAATCTGCCTATCATAATGTTCTACTTGTAGGTTTCTAGAACCCACAGGATCCTTCATACATAGCAGCCTTATTCATAATAGCTAGAACATGAAAACAGCCTAACTGTCCCTCAGTAGAAGAATGGATAAAGAAACTGTGGTACATTTACATTATGGAATACTACTCAGCTATTAAAAACAAGGAATTCCCGAAATTTGTGGACAAATGGATTGAACTAGAAATTATCATAATGAGTGAGTTAACACAGAAGCAGAAAGACTCAAATGGTATATACTCACTTATATCTGCATACTGGCCAAAGGGATATGTCCCATGAAAGTCTTCACCTACCAGGAAAGTGGGTCAGAAGGGAGGACATCCTATTGAGACTCTAGGTGAGAGAAGCATGGGAGAATGGGGAAATAGAAGTATCCAGAGGGTCCTAGAAACCTACAAGAAGAACATTATAATGGGCAGATCTGGGACCAGTGGTCCTGCTCAAACTCTAGCACCAAGGAAGGATAATACATGCAGTAAACTCCAAACCCCACATCGATCTAGCCAATGGATGGCACATTCTCCACAATTGAGTGGAGAGTGGGGTCTGACTTTCACACAAACTCTGGTGCCCCATATTTGACCACATTCCCTGGATAGAGAGGCCGGATGGCACTCAGAGGAAGGACAGCAGGTTACCAAGAAGAGACTTGATACCCTATGAGCATATACAGGGGGAAGTGGTCCCCCTCAGTCACAGTCATAGGGGAGAGGAGTAAGGGGAAAATTGGAGGGAGGGAGGAATGGGAGGATACAAGGGAGGGGATAACCATTGAGATGTAATATGAATAAATTAATAAAATATATTTAAAAAAGAAAAAAAAAAGAAATAAGAATTCCAGTGCTGGAGATGGGTACCTCTACTCAACTTATTGGCCAATGAAGTTCCAGAGATCGCCAAATATTATAGGCTCTGGTTACTGCTCTTTGTCACATTCCAGAACGCGATGATAATATACTATCGCTGAAGACATACTACAAACTTGAGTCACAGAACCTGGGCAAATCAAGCTGGTGTTGAACTGGCAGCTTCATCACTAATGCCTAGCTTTCAAAGTGCTGGAAGGTGCTATGCACTCTCCCAGAAGAGAAAAGTAATCATCTACAGTACCCAGCTGTGACCTCTAAGAGCTGCATTAATGGCAAACTTGGCAAACTCTGTCCACTGGTACAACAGGGACTTGAATGTTGTGGTGGTTTGAATAGGTGTGGTCCTATAAATTAATGTACTTGAATATTTGGCCTATGGGGAATGGCACTACAAGGAGGTGTGGCTTTGTTAGAGGATCTGTCACCTTATTGGTGGGACTCTGTCACTGGGGAGGCAGGCTTTGAAGTCTCATATATAGTCTCAAGTTCTGCCCAGTGTGAAAACACAGTCCCCTCCTGGCTGCCTTCAGATCAAGGTGTAGAACTCTTTGTTCCTCCAGCACCATGATGCTATGGTTCCCACTGTGATGATAATGGACTGAACCTCTAAAACAGTAAGCCTTCCCCAATTAGATGTTTATGTTTATAAGAATTGCTTTGGTCATGCTACCTCGTCACAACAGTAGAACCCTAACTAAGACAGAAGTCATGAGTGCAACAAATCACTTCCAAATTTTCTTAAGGTCCACGTCATAAGATGGAACCTGGAACCATTCTGGGGACTAAGAACCTGTGGCTAGAGAGATCATTGACCTAGTTGGGAACCTACTACGATTACTCTACTAATAGGAACTAGTATTAAGCCCACTCCTAATGACTTCTCTTTATACCCATAGACTAGTACCTTATCAGAGAGGCTTCTTTTTTCAGGAGATGGCATTTAACACAGCGACCCTCAATGAGTCATCCATATTGCCTCTACTTCACCCACAACTCAGGAATAATTGTAGAAAAGTAGGTTTTTAAAAATCCCAACTGCAAAAAAGGCCTGTAAGAAACAAAAGGGGTAACCGACCTCAAGGAAACATTGCTTGCCTGAAACAAGAGGGTGGTTGCACACTCAAAGAAATTGTGATGGCATAAATAAGACCTGTGCACACCCAAACCAAATAAAATCCCAGCATATAAAGAGGAAACAGTCATCTGGTCTACCCCTAGCCGGGGACCAAACAGCAACGAATAGATGTTGGGAGATAGAATTAGTTTTTGTTACAGGCCTGGCCTCGGGTATGGAGAACAGACTCCAGTGGATGGCCACACAACTGAGTCCTGGGGCCAAGACTGCTCAGTCTGGATGGAGTTTCAAGAACATCAGGACACAAAGCTGGGTGGCTATGAAATAGGGAGTGGATATACAGGGTGTTGGAGGATATGAGTAAATGTAATCAAAATACAAGATATACAATTCTAAAACAATGCGACCAGCTTTTTGATCACTTCCCCCTGGTAGAACTGCCTTGCCAGGCCACAGAGGAAGAGGACACTCTCAGTCCTGATGCAACTTGATGAGCGGGGGGGGGGGGGAGGGGGAAGCTTCCCTTTTCTGAGGACTAGGATAGGGAGGATGGGGGAAATAGAGGAAAGTAAGACTGGGAAGAGAGGAGGGGTGGGGCTACAGCCAAGATGTAAATTGACTAAACAAATTTTTAAAAACTTAATAATTTAAAACATTCTCAAAGTATGCAAAAAAAAAGTACTTCTATATAAGGAATCAAACACCAAGCTTTAAGAAGTAAAACGTAAAAATAAACACACCAAAACAGCAATGAACACTAACATAGTAGGCCAAAGAAGAGACAACAATAAACTACAACTTCTCATGAAGAATGTTTTGAAATATTTTAAGAAATAAAACAATTAATCAGCTGGTGCTTCCTAAATGCCAGTCTAATATGGGGTCATACTTTGAAATTCTGGAACCATACATTGAAAAAGTAGCCTATGCCAAAGTCTTTAGAGAGGCTTCTCTACTGACAATTCAGGCAAGCATCTAAACTAAAAGTGTCAAGTGTCCAATGTCAGGGCTGGAGGCCGAGCACACTAGTTAGCAGGAGACTCGGGGTCTCATTTCCAGAACCACAAAAACAGAAAAGTCAAAATAAAGCAGAAAATCACTCCGCATCACCTTATGAACAAATCATATACCACTTATGTGGTGACTTTGCAGGTGCCACCTGTTTCTGGCACTCCACCCTTTATTTATAGCTTGACCCAGCAAGGATACTTTCCAAAGAATCCAGCCTCAAGCTCATTTCATGTACCATGGAAAAACCAAAGTCGGTCTTCTTGATTCTTTGCTTGGTTGTTTGGGAGTTTTGAGGCCGAAGGGTAAAGTCAGTTTGGGAACATGTCCAAACCATAACTTCAAGATTGTTTGAGAATATTGAAAAAAAACCTTTCTGGATAAAAATATGCCTTACCAAACGAAACAAATACTTATTTGGTTTATAAATGAATCTGGTTCTTTGTATAGGTGATGTTATTCAGATATTCCAGAATAAGAAGAGCTGCCAAAGATTAAAAATTTTTAATGAACTATTCAAAATTATCTAACCAAAGGTAAATCATCTTTGCCATAAGATCAGGTATGTAGTTTCACTGCACACAAGCAGTTCTTTTTGTGGCTGGACCAGAGTTGATACTCATTGGTTGTGACAAGTAACTCAGCAGCCAAGGACAAATAGCAAGTACTCAGCAAATGCTTGCTGTACTTAGTGATTAACTCATTAATTTATAAGGTTGAAAAGAATTGCTGAAATCTGATTAAAGAAAGAAAAAGAAAAAAATAATAATGAAGAAGGGAAGTAAAGCAACAGATATGTTACACTCTAAATTTGCAATGCCATCGTCCAATATTCCTGTATATTCAGGACACTTTGTCACCTGAGTGTCCACATGTTTTCTGCCTCAGAGCTCTGGTTTGTTTGGTTGTCTTTCTATTAAACCATTGTTTTCTAGTAACATTATGTAACATATGGAGAACTGTGTTCAATTGACTTTAAAGCCTAATATTGTAGCAAGGAAAAAAAAAATGCCTGTGTTAATTCCGAGTGATTTAACCATTAGAATAATGACTTAGCTTATGTAAATCACTTCAGTGCCCAAGGCAGTGGCAGCTGGGAAATCAACAGTGATGAAGATTGTATTGGGAGATTGTACAGGAACATTAAAGCTAGAGAAATCTGGGCTGCAGAGTCCACTTTGGGCCTTGATTTATCTGCTATGGTTATCTTTAGTATCACAGCCATTGGGAAAGTGCCAGGAGCTACTAAAATACGCTGTGTATGTGGTACCTCAGACCCTTTGCTCCTAATTCAAAGCTAATAGAGTACATGCTGTTCTATTCAGTCTACAAAGTATTATGTTGTGGCTGATAAAAAAAAAGATATAGTGTAACCTTTGCTTGAAAAGGAATTTAATGCATGCCATAAATTAAAATATTTGGTTTGAGTGTTGCTGAATGGATTGTTCATCAAAAAGAAAATAAACTGGACTGAAACCAAGATCTACATAAAGAAAGGAAAAACAAGCTATAACTACCCATGCTGCACAGTGCCTTGGTGTTTACCATGTGTAGAAAGAAGCACTGTGAATGGTACATGACCAAAACAATTATTTTCACTCACCATTTTTTTCTTTCCCTTTCTTCTACATGGTACGTAAGTGTAATAACTTAGAAGAAATATCAAAAGTTTGGAATTACATTAATTTTAACTCAAATCCTAATTCTTTGACTTTTCTTAAATCTGCCTTCAAAAAATCATTTGAAATCTCAGCATTTGTGCCTCATCACAAAAATCTTTGGGTTCATACTGAAGACTGAAACATGTGGTACCCATAATAGCAAATCATTACAGTCACCCATTTCCTTAAGAATAATTTGTAAATAGAAGACTTATGAACATCAATTCTCTTCCAAGTCAGTTCAAATCCCTGTAAAATTTTTCCCACAGTTATGTGAAAGGTCACAACTAGGTTTATATTAAGAAATAATTACTTGGTTATATCAGAGACAACAGTACATAGCATCTCCTAATTTAAGACAGGAATGATACAGAGTTGCTATGATAACAACCAACTGATGGGAGTCAGTCTCAAAGGAGCAGGCAGGCAGTGAGTGAGGACTCAATGAAACAAGAACTGGACAATGACAGCCAGATATACTCAACGAAGGAGGGGGGAGACCTGGTGGCACTCAGAGGAAGGACAGCAGGTTACCAAGAAGAGACTTGATACCCTATGAGCATATACAGGGGGAGGTAATCCCCCTCAGGAACAGTCATAGGGGAGGGGAATAAGGGGAAAACGGGAGGGAGGGAAGAATGGGAGGATACAAGGGATGGGATAACCATTGAAATGTAACAAGAATAAATTAATAAAAAAAAAAAAGAAAGACAGAAAAGAGAGCAATGCAGGGAGGCTAGGCGAGTTAGGCCTGACAATTCTCCCATACATTTCATTGTGTGCTTTCCCTGGGCATGCCATTCTCCTTGAAATGACTGAGGACAGAGCAGAAAATTGAAGTTTGTTTTCAAAACATCTGTTTCTATGTTAATAATATACAGCAGTCAACATATTTGAGAAAAAATACCTAATAAAGTATTTGGTTAAAAATTTGGTATTTTGCTCATTAATAAGAGTTGATATCCAATAAAAGTTATAGAGGAGAACCATAAAATACGGATACCTGGTTAAAAGCCTTGTAATGACGGGAAAATTAAGATACAATTCTTCATGTGCAATTACATGTTTATTATATCTAAATGACAGGTAAAAAGTAAAAACTAAATTTTATAATATGCATAAATCCAAAACAATATAATTACCTATACATAGAAATTTTATGAGCATTATAATATACTAATATAATGATATATTTATATTAATATTATATAATAATTACATATAATTATATATAATAATGTGTTTAGATATCTATAAAAACGTCTGATATAGACTGTAAATAAGTGGCTTAAATCTCCCCAGTGTCATTTAAAGCAATTTTTCCTGCTTTTAAACATACAAATGATGACTATATAAAGGCATTTAATAATATATGCTATTAATTGAGTATTAAACCATTTCTTCAGCAGGGCTTGATGGCACAAGCTTTGAATCCCAGCACTCAGGGAGGCAGAAGCAGGCAGATTTTTTTGAGTTTGAGGCCATTCTGCTCTTCAAAGCGAGTCCAGGACAGCTGAAGCTACACAGAGAAACACTGTCTTGAGACTCGATACCCTAGGAGCATATACAGGGGGAGGAGGTCCCCCTCAATCACAGACATAGGGGAAGGGAGTAGGGGGGAAGCGGGAGGGAGGAAGGAATGAGAGGATACAAGGGATGGGCTAACAATTGAGATGTAATATGAATAAATTAATAAAAATTTTAAAAAAGAAAAAGAAAAACGAAGTTCTACAAGCTAAATAAATACAATCTTTCTAAATATTTCAGGATACCCCTCAATAATGTAAATGTGGAATAAATACAAATTAACCTATGGTCACAAAGTTCCATCCTATATTTAATTTTATTTATAATTAAGTTCATGCAAATGTATCAAAGTTTTGATTTCCAAGAGCTTTAGTCACCATTCTAAAAACAGAAAAAAGCCATATGTATGAAATTGTAGCAAACAGAAGCAATGCTGTTCTCTTTGTTTTGGTTCATCTATGTGGGCATTGATTTGTTTTTGATGCTAGCTACTGAACTCATGCCTTTGTTTCATACTAAGGACAATGCTAAATCTATATTATAACTGCAGCTATTAATGTGCTTCAAAGGCTATAGCCATATATTCTCAAATTCACTACCCAACTCACAAGTGGTTGTGTTTCCAGCATTAATATAATTTCAATGTAGTAAAAAAAATTCCAATTTGAGAATAAAATACCTCTTTGAGTTGACTATGTTTGACAGGAATTAACCGTTCACACTCATTCCTGAAAATCCACTGACTGACTATGAAGTCAGTGGCCATGAAATTATTTTTATAAAGGCAACTATGACTTATTAGCATGTGAAATGTTCTGGATTCAATGGCCAGTTCCAAAAAAAGCAAAGCGAAAATAAAAAAAGTGAATTGCACTGTTTGTTTATAAGCTTCCACTTCATAAAACAGAATTTACTGTGACTGGGACCTTTGACAAATGAGGTTTGCATCTGAATGTACAGATGGCTCAGAACATCTGGAGAAGCCTAGGCAGCACGCACACATCCTAAGACAGAAAACACTTTTTTTAAAAAAATTTTTTTTCTGTTTGATTTTTATTTTATTTTATTTTATTAATTTATTCATATTACATCTCAATGGTTATCCTCTCCCTTGTTATATAAATCCTGCAATGCTCATGATTAAATTTTCTTATGACCTAAAAAAAAACTTTTCTAAGTGGAAAAAAAGAGAGACTGTGTCCAGTTCTAGGTCCAAATGTGAGGAGGCATTATAACAGATTATGTGCAAAGTTCAGTAGCATTGCCTTCTCGGGGCCTCGGGATGTGGTACAGTGCTTAGCAGCTGAGCTATCAGCAGCTATAGCCCTAACATTACAACCTTGATTTTCACTTTTAGAGCTATTGATATTTTATTGTTCTTGATCAGAGTCTGGGTTACTTATTAATACGTGGTTACTTTTATGCATATCAATCTAGAGAATATCAGAATGATATAAGATGAACCAGAAGGTTCCTGAGAAGTCAAGTTGTGAAGGAGTTACTATGCTGTCGAGAAAAACAAAATTTCTCTCCCATGGTGTTTTTCCTCTAGAGCCTGCACTATTCACACTATCTCTTACTATGTGTACAATCCCAAAATGCCCTTTTACAGCTTTATAATCTCTAGTTGTACTGCACCCCTGGATAACTTCTGTCTGAGTGGACAGTTTCTGATGAACAGATTCCACCACCCACGTGATGAAACAAAGTACAGACTAAGACAGTGACAGAAGGCCCTGACTCATACACCAGTCCTTTATCCTTACTGATGTCTGATTACCACAGTTTCTTTGAATCCTGAAGACATCTTCTCATCTCTGTTATGAATCACCCACCCTGCCAAACTGCTTGACTGCATAACCACTGTTGCCACCTTCACTCTAACAGTGACTCTAAAACCTTTGTTGAAAATGAACACACACACAGACACTTGTCGTTAAATATATGTAAGTTCACATACAGCTCTTGCATGTCCAACTCATGAGTCCGTGACTCATACATCCTTGACTCAAGTATTCTCTGTGATGAGAATCTGCAGCATTCTCGACTTAATGCACTCTACCCAAATCTGTCAAAAAAAAAAAAAAAAAAAAAACTATAGGGTTAATTGTGGGATCTGCTGGCAGCCTATGGAAATGTTAGATCTAGTTCCAGGCACAATAATGTTAACCATATTACAAAAAAAAAAAATGTTTAAACAACCTAAATGCCCTTGCTTATCAAGGATTCATGGGAAATAGAGTGGAGTAATTTACCGTATTTTTTGGACTATAGGACACACCTGACCATAAGACACACCCAGTTTTTACAACAGTAAAACAAGAAAATCAGTAAAAACAACAATTGGATCATAAGGCTCACCCTAGTTACCCCCACTTTTTTGAGGGAAGTGTGTTTTATGGTCTGAAAAATACGGTTCAAATTTATCACAAGCCATACATATGAGATCCTGCTAAAGCTTTGTCATGGCTAGCCTAGGCATGCACTAGATACTTGACAAACACAAGAGGGTGCACAATTGCTGTGTTTCTAGACAAAGGGACAACAGTCACCAGTCATTTATCTAGTCTGTTATTCATGGCAGTGTGGGTACAATGCGGCATGGACAGCATTAAAAAATGTAATAACGTTGTGCATGCACGTGTTGTGTTGACCTGCAGAACACATTTTCCACTGTTCAGTGTATACAATCTGAGCCAGTGTGCAATAGCAAGGCCTTGGTTCAGTGTAAGAAATGTTTTTCTGAGATGCAGTCCTGTCTAATCTAGGAGTTTCCAAGAATGCAGTATAGAGGGATGAGAACAACATAACACAGAAGTTAAGTGACTTGTGTGAGGTGGCAAGAAAAGTACCTGGCAGGTGAAGTTTTATTTATTAGTGTCTTGTTTTTTTTCTTCCCCTTTCTATGAATTTGACAAGCAGAGTGCAACGAAGTATCTTCTTGGGTTCACTGTGCTGCCAGCTTTCTGCCTATTCTCTGTCTCCATGATAGGCTAATAATGTCTACCTTTTTGGTAACCCTCTATTTACCAAGAAAAACATAAGATACGTTAATACCAGGATGTCAGAAGCAAAGGTGGGGGAGGGAAAAGCACGAGACTGAAGCAGGACAAAGTGGGGGCAGGTAAAATTTTATGCTGAAGTCTAGACATGAGGAACCTTCGAGAACTTTGTGTAGTGTTATTAGCTTTCTGTACTGTACCAGTGTCAGTACTTTAATGAAAAAAAATCTTTTCCAAATACTTTTTAAAATGTAACCCTATTCTTCATAATTCTTTGATTATCTTCTTTGGGTTCCTTATGTTTTTGAAAAGTTGTACCAGTTAGTTGTGACATATGTGAGAAACCTAAAAGCTGACTAGAATTTGGGTGGTTAGTCCAATGAGTTCCAGAGTAAGTTAAGTAACCAGGAGGAAGTTGGTTGTCGTATTAAAATTCCCAATACCAGGGAAATCACATGAGCTGCGCCTGAAATTCTAAGCAGTCACAGAAATTATCAAAGGTCACCATGCATTAGTTAGACATGGAAACTCACAGAGGGACAGCAGATGCCAGATGTTGATAAACTCTTTGTTTGCTGAGTTTATTAACCAGATGCAGAACTTTACTTACCCAGCGTTTGAGCGCTTAGATACCACAGAAATACGCACTTTATGAAAATGTGGATAGGAAGACAAACAGCCTCACTTGACCATGCATCACGCCACATGACAGTGCCTATTGAACAAGCAGCAGGCGTCTGCTACGTGCTCCCATTTGCATAATTCAAAGCTTTGACGTCATGGAAACGTGTCATGGGATTGTATCCTGCTACATCACAGGGTTTAGCAATGAGGTTTATACAAACACTAAAAACCAGCAGCATAGGAAAATGAGATGCACTGATAGGCAAATCAAGATAGATGCAAATCGAACTTACCATCTGAAGATGTTCTTCTTTTAATAGGGCTTTGAATAAAAATGAATTAATTAGAATTATTTTGACCAGTGTGCTAATGTCAGTTTTTTTAAATAAGTAAGATTAGTATAATAATGGCAGAAGTAAATGAGCTAAAAATGGATACACCTTTTTAAAAGAAATATCATAATCAGTCCTCATTCAAAAATATAAAGAACATGGTATTAAACCCAGGGTCAGAAGCATAGGCTAGAAGCCTTACATACATCACACACACAAAAATCAAGGTGTGGTTCAAAGTTTACTGCACATATTGTCCTTGGCTAGTGCCATAGTTTGAGCAGGACCCCTGTGCCCAGATCTACCCATCATAATGTTCTTCTCGTAGGTTTCTAGGACCCTCTGGATTCTTCTATTTGAACATTCTCCCATGCTTCTCTCATCTACAGTCCCAATAGGATGTCCTCCCCTCTGTCCCACTTTCCTGGTAAGTCATGACTTTCATGGGACATATCCCTTGGGCTAGTGTCTAGATATAAGTGAGTACATACCATTTGACTCTTTGCTTCTGGGTTAACTCACTCATTATGATCATTTCTACTTCAATCCATTTGTCCACAAATTTTGGGAATTCCTTGCTTTTAATAGCTGAGTAGTATTCCATAGTGTAAATGTACCACAGTTTCTTCATCCATTCTTCTACTGAGGGACACTTAGCCAATGGACAGGACATTCTCCACAACTGAGTGGAGAGTATGGACTGACTGTCACACATACTCTGGTGCCCCATATTTGACCATGTCCCCTGGAGGGAGAGACCTGGTGGCACTCAGAGGAAGAATAGCAGGCTACCAAGAAGAGACTTGATACCCTATGAGCATATACAGGGGGAGGAGGTCCCCCTCAGTCACAGTCATAGGGGAGGGGAGTAAGGGAAAAATGGGAGGGAGGGAGGAAGGGAGGATTGGGAGGGTCCAAGGGATGGGATAACAATTGAGATGTAATATGAATAAATTAATAAAATATATTTAAAATATCGAGGTGTGCTTCACTGAACAACTTTTAAAGGGAAATAGCTTGGGCCAAGCAATAATTATTTGTTTTAATAAACCTTAAATTTAAACTAACATTTTAAGACTTTTTTCATTTGTATACCTATATGGATTTGGTTCACCACATATTGCAGGAGTCTACAGAGGCCAGAACAGGGCATCAGATCTCCTGGAACTAGGACTCTAGGCAGCTGTGAGCTGCCCAGTGTTGGTCATGGGACCTGGCCCCAGGCGTTCTGTGAGAGCAGTAAATACCCTTTACTGCTGAACAATCTGTCTAGCCCTAGATTAATATATTTCAAAAACTGCAATATAAATACAAATCAATGTAGCAAATAAATGTTTAATGATTTTTAAGTATTAAAACATTCTCCTGAGATTGGTAAAGCTATTTAAAATATGTACAGAGACAATGTGTGGATCAAAATTTAGACTTTAAAACAATGTATAACTACTGGGAAATCTGAAAACACTAGGTATGTGTGTGTGTGTGTGTGTGTGTGTGCATGTGTTGCATACATATATTGACATGATCATTTGCATGTAAGTGCAAAAGAGAGTGCATACACATTGATGCATGTGCACATGAGAGCAGAGGTTAACATTAGGTTCTTTGTCCGTCATTCTCCAGCTTGCTTTCTGAGACAGGGATGTTTCTCACTGAGCCAGGATCTCATCAATCTGGCAATCAGTCTGACCAGCAATCTCTGGAGCTCCATCAGGCCCTGCTTCCCCGGCCCAATTGCTAGGGTTACAGAACCATCCATCATGCCCAACTTTTAACATGTATGCTGGGTATGTGAACTCAGTCAAGCTATTTCAAATAGTCAGTGATGTGTGGAACAAGTTGGACCAAAGTTCAATTATGGCAGAGACAGTTAAGTAAAATCTAGTACAAAACAACCAAACAAACAAAGAACAACAACAGCAACAACAAAAAAGAAACCAAGAGAAAATTATACATGTTTAGATAATTAACCATGGGTCAAAGAGGAAAATTTGTATAGAAATGAAAAAAGAGAAGGAGGAGTGGAAGTAATAAAATCATAGTTTTACAAGGAAGGTGTCAGTGTTTCAAATTTGTAATAAGTTTAAGATGGAAAAACAAGATATTTATTCAAAGCTAAGAGATGGAAACAAATCAAAGTTTAGCTGGAAAGTTAGGAAAGTGAAGAATGTATTTAAATAGGAAGGCGAGTAATCAGGGAAATAGCAAAATAGGGAAAATAATGTAAAGTCAAAAGCAACATGATTTTTTAATAGACTACAAAGTAGGCAGTTTTCTAATGAGGTTAACTCAGAACTGGAATGTATAAAGAAAGAATTTTATGATTGAAAACAGGTAGCTACATATAAAATGGATAGTAAAAGTCATAGTAATGAAACTATGAGTATTTTCATAAAACAAAATTGAAAATATTTAGGATGGCTTTTTAAAGAAAATTTATGTAAAATTTAAGATATTTCAACACATAATTTACAAATTATTAATATAAAAAGTGATTAAAGAATCCCTGTTCTGCTTCATATGGAAACATAAAATGTTCACTATAGCAATAATTGATTAGGTAAAATGTTTGAATCAACCTACCTGAGAATATTCAATCATGGATTGTAAAACTGACTTCAATATATTCAAAATGTTCTGGGCATCAGTAGTGTTTGGTTTCTAACGTAAATCATTAACCACCTCCAACACACACACATACACTCCCCAACACACACACTCAATCACTAAAGAGAAATATTTATGTGATATGAAAAAATACAAAGAGAGGGTCTGCACATGTGTGGTAAGACTATAAGCATACCCTTGGAGTGCAAACTTTGGACCTAGGAAACTGGCTAAGATGGTGAAGGAGCAGGACAAGATTTATACAGAGGTGTTCAACATCCTGCAATTATATCTGTCATGTGATTTCCTTTAAAAAATATATTATAGATACATGGTAGATAGATAAGATATATACACACATATACACATACATAGATACATATGTAGATGAATGAAATTGTTCTGAATGTTTCTGTACAAGTCTGTGTGTGTGAATGTATAATTGTTTTACATGTTTAGTGTGTGACATATGTGCATGTATATATGCATGCTCAAATGTGTGTGCATGCATGAGTCCATGTATCTATTTTTATACCTTATGCTACCATATATATACAAACACATATATGTATACCTATATACATACAGATATATGTATACACATATAGATATATACATATATAAGTACATATGTATATATAAATATATGCATGTATATATATAATGTGTGTGTTCATTCATATGAGTTTATATGCGTATATACAATAATGGTGTAATATGGAGTTACAGTGTAAGGAATGTCAGTGACCATGAAGTGTTTGGATCTTTGCCCTCTTCTTTTATAATTGGGATATGTCACAAAAATAAATAGATGGATAAATATCACACTTAATATATTGCTGTTTCTATAAAATATGTAAAGTATAATATAAAATCACCAGTGAAATATTAATGATGTGACTAAAATGTTATATTAAATTGTGTTTAAATTCTTTACCAATAGTTACCATGAATTCGTTACTCTATTTTTCTTGATACTAGGAAGAACCTTCTACTATGCAGTTAGTAGTAAAGTTTAAAATTTTAAAGAGACATAGAAAACACAGGGCAAAATGCAAATGACAAACAGAAGCCTAAAGCCTAAAGAGTGGGAAATGTCGCCAGGTGTGGTGGCGCACGCCTTTAATCCCAGCACTCAGGGAGGCAGAGGCAGGTGGATCTCTGTGAGTTCGAGGCCAGCCTGGTCTACAAAGTGAATCTAGGACACTCAAGGCTACCCAGAGAAACCTTGTCTCAAAAAAATCAAAAGAAAGAAAGGAAAGAAGGCAGGAAGGAAGGAAGAAAAAGAGTGGGAGATGTGGCTTCCTCATAGCTCAAGTTGCACCCACACAGCATCCTGGCCTTCTTTCCATAATGAGAATATAACAGAGCTAAGACCTCTTGCTCTGAAGGCACCAGTGACTGCCAGCAGCAAGACCCTTCTCGTGCACTCCCTCATTGTAAAGGAGATGGGAGTTGTTTACATATGGAAGAATGAGATGCAAGGGGTCCTTCTACTCACCATGAAAAGAAATTTTCCTCGGATTCTATGGTCCCTTCAACTATAAGATGAGGCCTTCTGCTAATAAAAATATTAACTTAAGATATGAATGTGCACATGTTCTCTATCTAGCAAGGGCTCTTCTCACGTTTAATCCAGAAGTCATCATTTGTCCACAGAATTGGAATCTGCCTAACAAAAATGCCACAGTGACTTAACTTCCAAGTCCATCAGCCATGACATTTGCTAGCCAGGTAGTTACTGTTAGACATCACTTTCCTCACATGTAAAATGGCAAGAATGCCCGTGTTCTAATATTATCTTAAGGACAAAAGTATGATGCAAGGCACATTTGTTTTGGTTCAATAAGTACTGACATAATTTACTGATGGAAATAGGTTTAAAACAGTGTTTTAGAGCTCCAAGTAATTAACTGGGATTCTTAAGGTGAAGCTTTGATACACTCACCCATCTTTGCTTCTCATACCTGTAGCCTGACCCCAGGGAAATATTACTTCTGGGTTGTAGCAGCGGCATTCCTACCAGCTGAGTGATGGCTATGCTGTTTGAAATTAAATAGCAAGTTGTGTATTGTTGTTCTGTTTGGGGCTTACTTTGGGGAGGGACAGGAAATGGCAGCGGGTGTCAAGAATGAGCTAGAGTCTGCGCTATAAAACAATGAGCAGCAATGCTGCATGCCTCAGGCTTAAGAAGAGAGAAACACCTTATGGAATTCATTAGCTGTGTGGATTCCTCAGCCATGACTCTGTGGCAGCCTGGTGTATTGCTACAAAGTTGTCAGCAGGCAACTCTTTTGGTCACTGGAATCTAGGGTGACCCATTCATCAGAGACCATTGGTTCTTTTCTGTGGCCCAAAGGAATCTCTGTTGATTTTAAAACAGATGCAAAGAAGAGAAGAAAACACACACCATGATTTCATCAACATTTTTAAGCAAAGCGAGGATTCGATCTTTAATCCCTCCAAAGTAAAAAGTGTCCTGTATCTGGGATCACTGGCTTCATTCCCCCATAAACTGTGACAGCTTGCACACTTTAAATACACACAACTAGTCTGCTTTACAAACACTCAAATTAGAATTACATAACATAGTTTCTGTCTTTTGAATATTTGATTTTGGGGATGACTTCTGCAACTATCATTTTCTGAGACACAAATGAGATTGCATGCACTGCTTTGTCATCTGCAATGTGTTTTCAGATGAATTATGCAAATCAATACAACAAACTCTAAAAGAAGCATTTCTGTCATTATATTCCTGGTGGTGAACTTAAGACTAAGATCTAATGGAGAGTAAGTGGGAAGGATTCTAACCCACTCTTGCATACTTACATTCCAATTCTCTACTACAGTTCTCTATTCTGTTTTCATTGAGGAGAGTTTATATCTCTGACTAAGAAAAATAATAGTTTCCTGCTGTTGCTAGAACAAATTACACAAGGAGAGTTGTTTAAAACAACATAAATATATTATGTTGCAATGTAGAGGTAAGGGAAATATGATTCTGCTGGAGCCAAGGCATCAATGGGACCTCTGCTGAGGATCTACGGAAGGATCACATGCCTTGCCTTTCCAGTGTCAAGAAGCTGTCAACACCTCTTGCATCATGACCTCCTGGCTGCCTCCAAGGCCAGCCATGATCATAGGAGTTTGCTCCATGGCATCACTTTGAATCAAACTCTAGCTTCTTTATTGCACTTTATTGCACCAGCATTATTATGCTGGGTCCGTTCAGAGGTAGAAGGAGAATAGGGGAGAGAGCAGGGCAAAAAAAGTTTGTCAAGAAGAAAGACTAGAAACTTCTCTGACTAAGGCAACATTCATGGGACACAGTCTGTAATAGAAAAGCCAGCACTAAGCAAAGGACCCATAAAATATTACTACCCTCTCTGCTTGGGGCCACTGAGCCTCTGATATTTCTCCCAGTTCTGACCTACTTCCTTTCTTGGGAATTCACTCTTTCCTAATAACTTGTCTTTCTTCACCACTATCCACATATCCAAATTCTTGGTCCAGGACACAAGAACTTGGAAATACCAAAGGATACCTATTGGACCCCATTACTCACACGTATGACACAGATCACAATTTTTTTCATCTCAGATATCTTTGCTGAGAAACCTCTGCTAATGTAGGAAGTTATTCACTATGCAGGTCACAGGACATGCTCATCTTTACGGGTCATCATTCAGTATACTACAGCTAGGTTTGAGTTATCAGAAATATCTCAGTAAGCCAGTAAACCAGGTATGGTGGTGCATAATTTTAATCCCAACACCAGGGAGGCAGAGGCTGCCAGAACTCTGTGGATTTGAGACCAGGTTGCTCTATAAGGTAAGTTCCAGGACACCCATCATTAGGCAGAGAGACACTGTTGCATAACAAACATAAACAAATTCTGTAATGATGGTATAAGGGTGAATATGTTAGGAAAATATAGAAGAGTTTATTGAGTTACTGATAAGTCCTGAAGAGGTCTGATATGGCTTTCTTTAATTAAGATTGTGGGGTACAAGCCTGTAACCCAACCACTTAGTAATCCAGAAGACTGTAAGTATCATAACATCTTAGGTTACATTGTAACACCCTATTGTATATGTGTGGGTAACTTTCTATGCTATACCTGCAATTCTTAAAACAGATTACCTTAATGTCTACATCAACATATACATTCACATAGAAGACAGTTCACTTAGAATGTCATCTTCTGCTACTCTTGATTAAGTTGTATATTTGATGCTTTTCACTTAGCTACTCTCATCTGCAGTTCTTAATCCATACAGTGTAAACACTCATCGCTATACACAGATTACCACACATATGAGTAGTTTTAAAAAATTAAAGAGCCTGCCTTCCATAAGTTCATGCCTTCCCAATCTTAGCAAATTCTACTCTAAATTCTGTCAGTATCTAAAGTTTGTTGCTGCCCAAACTCATAATGCCCACTCAAGGCAGGATGGAAAGTTCGGGGATTAAAGTCATGAAAAAAGCCCTTGGCTCTTTAACCGATGACTGACAAGAACTGGTGAACAAATGTATAGACTTCAGTCCCAAAGCTCTCAGTTGGGATTACACCAAGGGCCCAGAGATCCCACACAGAATTAAGCTTCAGGTTCTCTTAGTGGTGACCCCCTCTCCTACTCTGTTTCACTTTGTCATCTCCTTGCCAGATATCCTAGAACCCCTCAAATGTGTCCTAAGCTTTGCTCATGGGAAAAATTAAACTAAGACACCCACAAATATTTATAAAAAGCTCCATGGCTGACTGATGTGCTATAGTATATGTTATTAAAATGTTATACAATTTCTAAGCTACACTACATGCAAATATGATCATGTTTGCTTATTTTTTTCTGTTGTTCTTTGCTTGTCTTTCTTGTTTTGAGACACAATCTGACTATGTAACCCACACTAGCCTTAGTCTGGGGACCCTTTCGTCTTTACCTCCCAACTGCTGAGATTACAAGCATGTGCCACCACATGAATCATTGTCTTTATGGCTGCTAACATGCTTTACTGCATCTGCTGTTGCTCCTCTGTGGAACTCAGCTTGAAATTAAAACCCTGGAGACGCCTGGCAAGTATGTTATACTCTCAGGCCCCGAATCCATGCACACATAGATATTCATATTGTTCTAGTCTATTTGTGATGTTATTGAAAAACAGTTGACAATGGTTAATCTATAAAGAATAGATATTTATTTAAACACATAGTTTTGAAGGTTTAAAGGTCAATGATCAGACAGCACCAAGGGGTGTCTTGTGAAGGCCTTCAGGCTAAGCCACCCCATGTGGAAGAAGTCATCTACTTACAGAGAGTTCAAATGAGGAGAGAGAAAGAAGAGTGAAGAAACAGGCTCGCTGTGCAGGAACAGCCTGTTCCTGTGGAAACTTAGCCATCCTTCGAGACCTGTACCAGCCTCTTCCAAGAGGAATGCTCATCTGAGCTAATCATCCCTCAGTGTTTAACAGTGCTGAGATCAATTTCTTATTGTAGCATGACACTCTTTATATAACCCTAGGCAAATTCTTGATTTTTAAAATCTATTCAATCATAATAATGCCGTAAACTTAGAATCTAAGGTCTTATAATAGTTTACTACTGCAGGACAACTATTAAATATTCATAGAGTTTTTGAGTGTTTCAAAATTGCTTTAGTCTGTGAGTGAGTGGCATGTGCTAGTCAACCTAGAAAAGTCCAGATGGTTACAAATTAGAAGGCATAGGCTACATAATAAGTTTCAGGTCAAATTTAATTATACAGTAAGATGCTGCATCAAAAGGAAAGAAGAAAATGAAATGAAGACAGAAAAAAACAGATTTCACTCTTATTTGTGAGCACTCAGCTACACACAGCTTTGAATAAAATCTTTCAAAGCTCTGGAGTTTCTGAAAGAGAGAGAGAGAGAGAGAGAGAGAGAGAGAGAGAGAGAGAGAGAGACAATTAGGAAGTATGCAAGTAAAGAAAGAAATAACCAAAATGGTTCTTGAAACAAACAGAGGACCATGTTAGAAACTAGGTGGTTACTTTGGAATAGAAAAAGAAAGTAGACCCCTAAGGAATTGGCATTGAAGCTGGAACGTCAACAAAGAGCAGATTCGGCCATGCTCATCTAAGGAAGAACATTCCATGCTCCAGGAAAAGAATGCGATTACAAAACCGACAGAAGGAAAAAGCTACATTCTTTTGAAAATGTTGTATGTGTCAACATGGTGGGAACAGAAGTCATAAGAGTTTTTAATGGTCAAAGCAGAATGGGTTCGGCTGTCGTCCATGGTAGGACATATATAGGGATGATATTACTTCACAATTAGCAAAATGTTCTGACTTCCATGGATAAATTAGACTTGAAGAGGAAAAGGAAAAGTGGGGAGAAAGAGGACCAATTAGGTTTAACAGCAGTCTTGAAAGCAGGGCATGACAACAACACAGTCCAGAAACAGCAAGCATTGAAATGCATGGAATATATGGATTTGAGACCTGGTTTAGAAAAAGAGAAGAGTTGACTTACTGATAGATTACTCAAGGGTTTAGGCAATAATATTAAATGAAAAATCAAAGGTTTTCATAGATTTATGCTAATTACACACATACTCAATGCCTGGCACATAGGAAGTACTCAGTAAATGGTAGCCAAGCATGCACAGAAGGAGCATTAAAAACACAGACAAATAAACTGAGAAAACAAGGTGAGCATATGTTAATAGGTAGCAAAATCAGCTAATCGATAAAACAATTATTTCTTAATATGGTTTTTCTCCCTGAGGACTATCCATAATCGGGATCCATCTAGCTAGTTTGTTAATGTTAAATCTATAAAAAGCCCCACAAATGACATTTGTCCTCAATGTAACACCTGTTAGGTGTCAACTGAATAGGCAATAACCACTATGAAAGTGAGAAGATATAAGATCCCTGGGTCAGTGATTACATAAGCATGGATACCATTCATATCACAGGCGTTCAATTAATACCAGCAATATGATATGCTAACAACTATGACAAATAGATACAATAGAAAACAATGATTAAACTCGAAATAAAATAATATTGGTTCAATCGTAGGCAATTTAAATTCTAAAGTATGCATTAGAGAGACTAAAAACCCAACGTGCTATTCTCCACATACATACATACATACATATATACATACATGCATGCATACATATAGTACATGTTAATTATTGTTTCTTATTATTCCTCATCATCTTATGTTAACTTTTAAAATTTTCTCCTTTTTCTTCTGAATATATATTCTACTATCTTTCTTCATAGTCTTCCTCAAGAGTATATTTTTTTCATATTTCTTTACCATATATTCATTCCTAAATTTGATGGACAGCAGGCCTCATTACACAGGCTGAGACTATCATTAACCTAATGATTTCACACCTTTGTTTTCTTTGTTAGGAAAATTTTACATTTAGAAAGCTTTCAGAGACAATGTGTTTTAGGAAAACCTTGGCTTGCCTATTCCTCTGTTTCTATAGAGGTGAATACATAATTTCACTGAAAACTTTCTGTCTTAAAATCTGAAATGATGCATTCTACATCTTAACATCTGCTTTGGTAAACAGCCATTCAATAACATAGGCTTGCTTATTACAGCATTTTGCACAAAATCATTCACTCATATGGAGTTAAAATATATAGAAATGAGTCATTGGCATGTAGAAACTAACAGCACACTATTACATACCTGAGGGCTCATTGTAGAGGAAGAATCTGTTCATTGGCTCAACTTTCCTTCATAACTTATTTTCCCCCTAAACATCTTGAATTCTGGTGCTCCCTCTTGCCTCATTGATCTACCAGATGAATATTTAGAAGTTTTGTATACTGCCTGGCAATAAACTTATATTGAGATGAGCAAGCACCAAGTATCAGTCACAGCAGACAGTCCTGAGAATTGGGCATACACACATTCAGCCTTGGCAGCTGGCACTAGAAAACTTCTACACTGCTAAAAACCCAAATGAAATGTGATTATCGATCTTGATCCATGTCAGGAATAATGTAAGGTACATTTGTCAGTAGTTTCCCAAGTCAGCATCATTCTGGACTTGATACTTTGTTTGGCTGGGTAACTTGTCCCCAGGAAATGCATTTTTTCTTCCAAGTCTAGTTTTTACTGACTATAATTTCTATGTTACATGTAAAGTCTGAGCCATTTCTATAATGGCCACTTGTTAGTCTGTGTAGTATTCAAACACAAGACTAGTGCTTTCTGTGTTGCCAAACTTTTTTCTCTTGAAATGCTCAGGTTCAAGGCTCTTTTTATGCTGCCATGATCAAATGACCATTCTTAGAACTGAACCAGGTTTATTCCATGTATCCATTCTCAATACTTGTTCAGCTCTTTTCTAGACTCCTTTTTAAAAAAATATCTTATTTATTTATTTATTGTATATAAGTGCTCTATTTGCATTTACACCTGTCTGCCAGAAGAGGACATTAGATCACATTATAGATGGTTGTGAGCCACCATGTGGTTGCTGGGAATTGAACTCAGGACCTCTGGAACAGCAGACAGTGCTGTTAAGCACTAAGCCATCTCTCCAGCCCATCTTTTTTTAAAACATTTTTTACATATACATTTATATTATTCCACATATATACAAATAAACTACCTATAGCAAGAAGAACCATGACACAATCAGGAACTATATAAATGTTACATTCTTAGAGTTTTGGCTATTTGTATTTGACAGCCTTGAAGAAAACATCTTTCTTATTTTGGTGTGTCTAAAATTCTTAATGTAAATCAATCTCCATCACATCTTGTCATTATCAACTTAGATCACTTATCTAGAGCTAAAAACATCTTAACCCCTAAACAGCTAAGCTACCTGGTCTTCAACTCCTTCAGAGACTTGAGAAGGAATAAACTTGATTATCTGAGTGTGCTGGGAGTGCAGGTTAGTAGTTTTCCAGTGAGATGACAGAGATAGTTTGCTACCTGAAGAGTCACCCAAACTCTCTATTATGTTGGAGCATCTTCTTCAGTCTTCTGGCCCAATATATCTGACAGACATATTTGTGAGGCAGGCACTATCGAGGACTGGCTTACCTTGTTTTGTCTCTAGGCCATCTTTTCTAGACTCCTAATCTCATCATGAACAGGCTCAGTAATAATAAGGTGATGGGGAGATGGCCAAGTACTTGGTACACACACAAGACAGCCCAAGTTTTGGTCTCCTGCATCCTCATGAAAAACTGGGCATGTCACATGCATATTGTCCAGGTTCAGAGAAGGCAAAGACAGGAAGATCCCCGGGGTGTTTACTGTCCAGCCAGTTTATCCATCCAGTGAGCTCTTGGTTCAGTGAGAGATTCAATCTCAAGAAATAGTGTGGAGAGCAATTTGAAAAAGATACCTAGTACCAACCTCTGGCTTCTGGTTTCCAAAGGTACAGGTTACTGTGCATGGACACCTACACACACACACACAGAAAAATAAGTGTTGGAAGGCACAGTGACTAGTATGTTTAGAGAAACTAAGGACAAAGGGAAGAACTTGATTTTGAATTGAATATATATATATATATACACACACACATATATATATTTTATATGTATAAATATACAATATTTATACTTCTATAAAAACATATATATTTATATTGTTTTACTATATTCTACATAGATTATAATATTATAAAATAATGTTAATATTATCTTAATATATAATATTTACTGTTATAATTATATTAATATAATATACATATGGTACAGATATTTTCATATTTAAAAGGTGAAAGGGGCCAGGTAGATGACTAAGACAGTAAAATGCTTGACACATAAGAGTGAGGTACTGAGGTCAATCCTCAGTACCCAGATAAAGGTCCAGCATGGTGCTATATACACTCAACTTCAGTACTCAGGATGCAGATACAAAGGATACCTAGGGCTTCCAACAAATTGACCAACTCCAAGTTCAGTGAAAGAGTCTGTCTCTAAAAACATGTAAAAATAAATGCTTAACCGAATACACCTGACACTGATCTCTAGCTTCCACCCTAATGTACAAAGAGAGAGAGAGAGAGAGAGAGAGAGAGAGAGAGAGAGAGAGAGAGAGAGAGAG
>OU015752.1:15283072-15299866 GCA_907169655.1 Acomys percivali
GAGAGAGAGAGAGAGAGAGAGAGAGAGAGAGAGAGAGAGAGAGAGAGTAAAAGAAAGAAAAACAGCAAAGGAAACAAAACAAAGAAAGAAAGAAAAATAAAGTTTAAAAATACTCAAGGGCTTATTTCAGCTTACAGTTGGGTAGTGCACTATGAGTAGAAGTCAGGGCAGGACCCAAGCAGGAACAGATGAAGATGCCATACTCTATACTGGAGACACCACTACTGCCTTGGTCTTCATGGCTTGCTCAGCTTATATTCTTAGACCACCCTGGAACACCTGCCCGGAAGTAGCACCACCCACAATGCTCTATAGAAGAGTGGTGTTTACTGTCTTGCTCTTCAGGATTTGTTCAGCCTGCTTTCTTAGACCACCCTGAACCAATTACACACAGGTGACATCAACCACTGTGGGCTGGACCCAAGCACATTAATCATCAGTCAAGAAAATACACCACAGGCTTGTCCACCAGCCAGTCTGGTAAAAACATTAAATAACTTAAGATTCCCTGTTCCCTCATGACTTGAGGCTGTGCCAATATGGCATCCAACCAGCCAGCACAAAGGTGTTGTGATAAAAGAGGATTAAGGGAAACTGATTGCCCCCTCCCACAAACACTTTCTGTGTGAGGCCACAGGCAAAAGGTGCCCATCTTGATTTTGGACTTCTGAGCCTGTAGAACTGTCCATAATAAATTTCTGTTGTACTCACCCCTAAGGTATTTTGTTTCAGGAGCTTGTACAGAATAAGATATCCTGTTACCTTGTATGAACAGAATACGTTCCCATCCCGTGTCTTAGTGTTTTTCAAACTTTTTCACGCTGCAACCTTTCAATATAGTTCCTCATGTTGTGGTGACCCCCAGCCACAAAATTATTTTCATTGCTGCTTCATAACTGTAATTTTTCTAGTGGTATGAATCGTAAGGTAAATATCTGATATGCAGGCTATCTGATATGTGACCCCTGTGAAAGAGTTGTTTGACCCGAAGGGATCATGACCCACGTGGTGAGAACCACTGCCTTAGACCTATGAGCACAGTAAACTTGCCTTGTTCCTTTTCTGTGTCCTTTCTGGGTGTCCTTCTAAGACTGACAATGACTTAACAAAAACAGAGTCTGGTGTCTTTTAATGGCTTCTGCAGCATGAAGGGCATTGGTATCTTAAAGTGAGCTATTTTTATTTACGTCTCCTACGTGTGCACTTTACAAACCCAGATAACATTAATTAATGGGTGCTTGGATGAGCTTCATTTCCTCCTATGGGCCAGGACAGGAGTGTAAATCTTACTTATGATTTGGCAGTTTTGGCAGGCACTGGAAAATGAGCCGATGCTTTATTGAAGCTGAACACAACGAGAAAGCACTGCTTTAAATGGACTTCCTGGCAAGGTAGTAAGCAGCAGTAGTCTGAAGAAAATGCCCCACATAGTCCCCAGCTGGTAGAACTGTTTTGGAAGGTATTGTCAACATTAGGAGGTGGGCACTACATGAGAGCAGTTGGTCACTGAGAACATGTCCTTGGGATATGTTGATGCTAGATTTTCTGTCCCTCTGATTCTGCGTCCTGTTTGGCATGAGGTTAGCATAACAGTAACTGCCGCATGGTTCCACTGCCAGGATGCGATTTGTCACCAAAGGTTCAGAAACCTGGAGCCAAGCAAGCAGATTCTGCCTGAATTAAATCGTGACCTAAAAATAGGTCTTTCCTCCCTTATAGTGTCTGAATCGGGTACTGTGTGGCGACAATGAGAGAAATGTACAAAAGATGCACTGTCTCTCCAGTTTATAGTCAGTGAACCCTGAGTTAGTGGACAGGAAACTATACACTTCCTAAGGTGCTCGGTTCAAGTCTAGGTCTGACTCCAAAGTCCATGTGATTTTATCCTCTGCTTTCTATTAATAATTCAAAATATAGAGATCAAAGATAATATACTTGAATTATCTATGAGCCAAATCTAGGTCCCTGTACTCAAAAAAAATATTATTTACCTAGCAACCATAGTAAAAGAAATCAATGGAAAGTATTCTTCTAATGCTTGGCGTGAAAGCCTTATTCATTAGAAATGAGTTTTCAGGCAATTATATGGGACTATAAAACAGCAGTTATGGAAATTAGGGTAAACGTTCAGTCTCTTAGCTATTAGCTGGCTCCTATCATTTTTTACTCCACTGATCACAAGATACTTAGAAGAATTATACCAGAAAAAACCAAGTCCATGTCTCTATGAAGCAATTGAGTAGCCTCTGTAAATAGTATTGCTTAAAGTAGGAATGTATGTTTTCAAAAAAGCCTTTTGTTATTAAAAAAAGTATTTTTACATATATCTGGAAATCATACTTGGCAACTTAAAGACTCTCATTTCAAATCTGGCAAGTCATTTATGATGAAAAACAGTAAGCTCCAATATTTATAAAACTGTTATTATGGAAACAATTTAAGTTATTAGTCACCAGAATAATTTTTTAAAAATATGTTAGCAGGTTTATTTGACTACTTATGAAGTCTCTTTTACCATGCGGCATGGTATTTGCAGTGACCAGAAGGGTACTGGGCTGAGACTGCAGAGAAAAATAAAGCCCAAGGTAGACATCCCAGACAGAAAATAAAGATAGTACATAAGATATTTCAACTTTGAAATTACCTACTTCTGGTGCCCTGCCTCTAAGAATAAATGAACTATTTTAGGAATTGAAACACAGTGAGTTTGGCACTTAAAAGAAAATAGGGAACTGAGGCTGCAGAGATGGCTCAGCCGTTAAAGGATACGCTCACAACCAAAAATTGGGGAACTGCACTGTGACCGGTAAACAGTGAGACACATCATGATTCATTCTGCATGTGATGAGCACTTAGTGTTCACGGAGTGGCCATTCTCACTGGACCTCACAAGTTCTCAAGAGAATCCCATAGCATCCTCTTTATTCCTTACAACATAAAAGTGCAAATAACTTATATTTTTGCAAATGTTACCTCTTTTATATTGATTGTTTTAATAGCGTTTAAAACAGGTATCAATGTTAAAAGTAAATTCTTATGTGTACTCCACTGAAGACATCAGCACATTTGACAGTTACACTATGACAAACAGCTCAAAACTATAAGGGCACATAATCCAACTGCAGGTAAAAATTCAGATAATAAACTAGTCAAGCCATGTTATGGAAATTAGATGAGTAAATGTTTAAAACTCAAGTGTCCTCATAATAAAAAATGTTTTCAGTTCCTTTAAGGGGTTTTCGAAGTCCAAGTCCCATTATATTCGGTATGTGGTTAACTTAGTGGAAATGTGTTTTGCATGGTATGATTAGGAATTAGAATAAGGAGCCGGAGAGACGATGACTTTATAGTTGGGAGTACTATGTTCTTCTCACATAGGCTCTGGGTTCGGTTTTCAGCACCCACGTGGTGGCTCACAATTGTAACTCCAGTTCCAGGGAGTCTGATGCTTTCTTCTGATGCCCATAGGTACTAGGTAGACATGTGGTGTACACACATACATGCGCCTGGACAAAACATTCATACACATAAAAATAAACAAATCTAATTTTTAAGAATTAGTGTGATAAAATCAACAGAATGAAATATAAAGGATAACACAATATTTAAGACATGTGTTCCAATCTTCCATTAATGTCACAAATGCGCCAAATATATGTTTGAGCTTATGACTTTCCTATTATACTGTTGGTGAGCAAATCATAAAGCTCAAGGGGACACGCATTCATACATGTGAACACACATGAAGTGTTCCAGGTTAGAAACAACAACAACAACAACATAGGAATCCAGTTGAGAAAAGGAACTATCACTTTCCTCTCTGAAGAGACTGCATTGCACATATAGCTGGTGTGTTACGGTAGTTTGAAAAAAATGTAATCACGCACCCCCTTGATTAGTTGGCTTTTCTGTTATAATCAGAGTGTGTGCCGGTGATCTAACGTCAGCTGTCCCCACTCTTTGTATGAATACGTGGAAAACCTGAGCGTTCTCACTGAAGAAAGCTAGGTCACAGTCTATGCACTAAGCGATGAGGAAACCCTCGGGGATAATTAATATTAGAAAATTGTATGCTTTCCACTTCATACACAGAAAAGAAGAAAGTGAAAACAAATGGAATATCATTCTGTTACAGAAAATAATGTAATACTTACCTAGTTTGATTTCAATGGACTGAAACCTACATTATTTTAGTACGTTTTAAGAGCCATAGCCTTCCCAAAATTTTCCTTTCTCTACTGCACATCTACTTTTGACTATTAAAATTAGTGAGGTCAGATCCGCATGTCTATGAATATTTCATGGAAAAATGCTCTCTGCAAATTAGATCTTAAATCTTTCGGACATGGATAGTAATACCAATCTTAGTTAAAACTCAGAGTTTCAAAAACATTAACCTTGTAAGTTACTCTGAACAGAATGCATCAAAGTTGTAAGCCACAAAAGGGAAGTATCTAGAAAAAGCAAGCAAATGCAACAAACACTGCCAGTATCTTAATTAGATTCTACTCTCCATTTCTTCTTTACTCGGGAAATTGCATAGCTTTAAAACCACACAGTTTGCTTCTCAGCCTGCCTTGAAGAGAAAGATGACAAAAAGACTGTTTTGACCGAAAGTTATTTTTGAGAAGTGTTTGTCTTTGTATTATAGCACTACACTCCATTCTGATGCTCCTTTCTTCCTTCCTTCCTTCCAATCAGACATAAAGGTACAGAGGCAGGAAAGTCACTGTAACCCCAAAAGGAGAAACACAATAAAGAAGACCGTAGTCTTGCTAAAACGAACAAATAAAAAAAAAAACCTGAAGTTCAAACACTGATGATATATGACAGAGGATATTTGCATTGTGCTGTCTTGGACACCCACGAAGGTTATTTGCTAATTGTGTAGAAATAAACTTCTGGGTTCTTTTAACCACTGAAATGCAAATTTTGTTACATACACCCAAATCTCATTTTAATCATTTGACACTGATATATAATTATTGAACAGTTTTGCTATAACTAATAAAATTCTTTCTGGCATCAAAGAACAGGACTAGAAGAAAGTAATAATGATAGTACTTAACCAATGAGAGGTAATCCTGATTCTTATTTTGATTTCAGCTGATTTATTAGGATGAGGTTATGCTCAATAAATATTCACTTAAATTGCTAATTTTCAGAAACACAGACATATAAAGACAACTTCAATTCAAATAAAAATAAATGACAAGTCAATAATATTCCATGCTTGTGAAAATTACATCTCCTCAGGAAATTTCTACAGGAAAAAAGTAGAAACCATAGCCATCAATGGTAGACATATATAGTGGATTTATGCCACACATATTATGTACTTCATTTTCAAAAAAATATTTTATTTATTTATTTTATGTATATGAGTGCTCTATCTGCATGTATACCTGCATGCCAGATGAGGACATCAGATCACAATATAGTTATGAGCCACCATATAGTTGCTTGGAATTGAACTCAGGACCTCTGGAAGAGCATCCAGGGCTCCTATCCTCTTAGCCATATCTCCAGCCCTATTATGTACTTTTTCGACAATATAATGTCTAGGACGACTTAGTTTACATCACAGCAAATGATTTCAGTAGATGGAGACTGAATATAAATAAAAGTTCTGGTTGATGTTTTGATATTTTAAACTCAAAGATAATTTTTAAAACTAATTTTATGCATTAGTTTTTAAGTAATAGAGATAGGAAAGTGTGATGCAGCTAGTAATGGCAGAGGCCTAAACACTGAAGGAGATAAAAATGTCCTGTAAGCCATTCAGCGACTATGTAGAGTTAGGGCATCAGTCATTGCCATGAAGTTTGTCAGATGTTCACGGCAAACAAAGAGTAGACAACAGCATATAAAAATGGATACAAAGCTAAAACTTCACACAAAATAATCAAGAGTTGGAAAAAGGTGATCAGTCTTAGCAATTGAAATGTTTGACTTCTCCAGGCATGATGGTACAGCACTTTAATCCCAACACTCAAGAGACAGAGGCAGGCAAATCCCTGAGTTCTAGCGCAGCCTGATTTACAGAGTGAGTTCCAAGACAGCCAATGCTGCCTAGGAAGATACTGTCTTGGGGTGGGGGGAGATTGATTTCCTTATATAAGCTCAGTGAACATTTCATTTTTTTTAACCTAGATTAAATCTTGAAGATATACAAGAAATACACATTTTAATTAACACTGCTTCCTATACTTGACTTGATTTATATCTTGTGGATTGACAAGTAAGAATAGCCTAAAAACCAAGTGTTCCTGCTTCAGACCAGGACAAGCTACAGGAGAATTGATGTGATTTAAATAACTGATACAGCCAAAGTGCCTTAACATAGGAAATATGCTGCACAAATGCTGCCGACGCCGAGGAAGTGGAACAATTGGGAAATGATCTGGCAGAAGTGATTTCAGGCACATGTTCTAGAGTTAAAATGAACAAAATCCTTAGCCCAACAGGGAAATAAATTAGTTGCAGGAAAAAGGCTTATCAAGATCCAAATCTTGAATCATTTTAGCTGTACTGCTGCCTGGCCTGGAGTCTCCAACCTCAGTTTATGACTAAGGAAAAAAAAATTAATTTAAATAAATATATTGAGCCTATAAGTAATCTATTAGAAAAAATTATAGTAACACATACATCATTTTATGTACTGTTTATTTTTTTCTAAAAATGTTATCCTGAAACACTGTATCAATGTAGAAAGTTTGTACACATTTGCTGGTATATTGGACAAGCACTCAGAAGAAAACGCTGAGTGCCACCCAATGGCGTTTTTTAATCACCTCTAGACATTCCTTTGAGTATTAGAATTGTAGTTAAAATAGTTCAAGTGACATCTGCAAGCCGTTGTTGACGGATGAGATAAGCTTATAAACTATAGATTGTATAGCCAGCTGTTTTAAATTTCTGTGAGCATTCTTTCCTAATGTCCCATTTGATGACTGTGATGACAAACCCAGACTTCCCAGGGCCTATAATCAATCAGGAGTTCTAGATAGCTCAGGTGTTTTAATTATTCGCTGATCTGAGGGAAATTTAGTAAACTATTTTCTTCAAGCATCATTCCTTGTCAGTTTGAAGGCTTCTTAACCAAATTTTCTCTCTTATATCTTCACGAATTCCCCTCTCCATACTAAGTTTTCCAAACAATCAGAGCTAGCAGAGGTTCCTCTTCAGGCTATAAGCACTTTTTTAAAAACAACTTTTTATTTTTGTGGTCACAACCTAAGTACAATATTTCTTTCTTCCCTTTCTTACTCCTAAACTCTCCCATATGTCTGTCCTTGCTCTCTTTCAAACCCACGGTCTTTTTCTTCATTAATTGTTATTGCATGATATATGTATGTTCATATATATTCCTACATATAGGCTGCTCAGTCAGTATAATGTTTCTTACGTATGTTTTCAGGGCTGTCCATTTGGTATTGGGTAACTAACTGGTGTGCTCTTCCCTGGGGAAGATTACTTCTTGACGTTTGGCATTCCTTAGTTCTGCCTGTAGTTCTTTGTGTATGGTTGAAGCTTTATTAGCTTTTCTCTGTCCACTTTGGGATGCCTACTGGTATGGTCCTCATTCATTCATCCATTTGGGGGCAGTTGTGTTGGTGATACTTTATGGGTGTAGCTTCTGGCTCTACTAGGGTACACAGTCGCGAAGCAAATTGCCTGATCTTCTGGCTCTTACAATCTTTCCACCCACTCTTCCACAATTTTCCTTCTACCTTAGGCTGTTGGGCACTGCTGAGATGTACATGCCTCGATCTGTTGCAAAGAGTGGATTCCTTGACCATGCAAACATGCAAAGGAGGGAGGCAGCCCTACCCAGTATTCACCGCTATACATCGTCACATCAGTGACTAGCAGGGCACAATAATCCTAAGGTTGCAACAGTGGCATGCACACTCGGGAGTAAACAACAGCTCTCCAGTGGACTTATAACCAGCTGAACAAGAGGGAAGCCATGCCTGATACTAGAAATCTACCTAATCACTCAGTGTTAGCAAAGTCTCAGTTACTGGAGGAGAATCTACAACCACTAAACAATCTATTAACATATGTCCTTAAACACACAGATAAGCGAAGGCCTCATCTCTCATCAAGGAAACTTCTCTTTTTTTATTTTTATTTTTATTTTTTTATTAATTTATTCTTGTTACATCTCTATGGTTATCCTATCCCTTGTATCCTCCCATTCTCCCCTCCCTCCCATTTTCCCCTTATTCCCCTCCCGTATGACTGTCTTTTAACAATTAGAATGGACAAAGAGTATGACCTTACCAATGTAGAGAACTTGTATTTATTTGAAAGCCACTATTGAATAAATCATCATAAAGCATCCATTAAACAGAAATGACATTTTAAAAAATCCATCAGAAAAGTACAGAAGTTGAATACAAAGATATAAATCACTCTAATTTTAAATGTCAGTACATTCAGGCCAATGTAGTGTAAATTTAGAAAGACACTCTTTTATGTTAGTAATTATGAAAGTCTTGGTCCACATGAATGTGAAAACTTTCTTTTGACACACAGACCAGAACTATCATTCGAAATTGAAGAACAGTTTCTACTTCACAGGTAAGCAAATAAGAAAACAAGAAAAATAGTTTCTTTAGGAGAAAAGTGAAAGCTCTTTCATAAATCCCTACTCCATTTTTTCAACCAGAACTAAACTATGGTTACAAGTTCTGCTGTATTCCATGACCTCAGATAGTTAGGCTTCAGCCATGAAAATTTCCAATTATCTGAACTGCACAAATAAATTGAGTCAGAGCTAATAGAGCTATGGCATAAGACACAACACATGATCTTTTTGAGGAGGAAAAATAACCATATCCATGTCCTGAGACATATCAAAGATATTATCAAAGCTTTCCACAGAGAAACCTTATAAGAGAGCTAAAGAAAAAACAACAAACAAAAAACAAAAAACAAAAAACAAAATCAAAAACAAAAAAAACAAATGAGGACCAGGAAGAACAGAGATTGATAACTCGCTGCCCCCACCCTGCCCCCAGGCTAGACCTGAGTTTAAAACAGTTTTCTACGGTGATGTTATAGCTCAAGAATTTTGGAAAAATTGGAAATTTTATAACAGAAGTGTTAGATTTCTTTGCTTCAGTGTATTGTATATATCATAGTGAACAACATACCTGTGTCAAGAGTGAAATTTCACCTGAATATTAATATTTGCATTTATTAAAGTATATGTTCTCTATGAACAGTTTAGGGTATAGCTAGCCTGGTTAGTCTGATTCTAGTATCTCGCTGATGCTTATTATTTGACATGTCCGGATAGGTATAGTTCCAATACATAAAATACTTAACTGTTTTAAGTAACAGGAATTGCTTCCTCCAGGTTTTGCTTAAGACTTAAACACTGGAACAGCAAGACCAGTAACTGCTTGCTAAATAGACGAAAAAGTGTTATAAAGTGATTGACAGAAATATAAGGCCTTTCAAGGTTGTATGGACAGTGTCTACTTTACTTACTGTGCACTTAAATATCTGGTCGCTTTTTTTTACTTTAACTGATATTTGATATTTTTAAGGCCTAAAACTTAAGAACTTGACAACTTTTAAATAAGGCCTTATTTTACTTACAATTACAGTAATAAACAAATGGTATTTAAAACAAATAGAAATAGAAAAAATAATGTGAGGAACAGAGAGAGGACAATGCGACTTGACAAGGTAGTGGCCCAGCTGTGACAAATGCAGATTCCTTGTAGTCAGCACGGCTTGGAAGCATCTATGACTTGTCTGAGTTGCAAACAATTTCTATTGTTATATGTCTAAAGAAAAAAATCATATTTCTAGGGCTGGTTCGGTAGTTGGAGCACTGACTGCCATTCCAAAGGGCCCAACTGTCTGAAACCCCAGGCCCAGGAATCTGATATGAGCCCCCTTATGTCCTCTACAGGAAGCAGTCACACACATGTGACCCATACAGACATGCAGGCTAAATATATATATTAATATATATTAATTAATTCATAGTGTTTTTGTAGGCCTCATCAAGATAGCCTGCATCCCCTTCCTTTGTGTACCCACATGGCCTCTCCACCAATAGGCAGTGACCAAATCAGGGACACCGGTGCTCCTGTCAGAGGCAGTCCCATACTCCCTGCCCCATGCCTTCCCAAAGGGGAGAATGAGCCATCTATTGGCTACATCTGAACAAGGGGTCTTGGTTCTCTGCTTGTAATGTCCTTGGTTGGTGCATCAGTTTGTGCAGGCCCGCTGGGTCCAGATCTGCCAGCCTTGATAGTCCCCTTGTGGAGCTGCGGCCTACAAAAACACTATGAATTTCAGACATTTCTAAAACTTACTGATTTTTAATTGTTACAACTGCATGAATCACTCTGACAAAATTTTAACAAATCTCATTATCAAGGACTACCTGCAATGGGTCAGAGTTTGAAATGCGTGGTTCTTTACACCATTTATGTATGTTTTATGCAAATATAGTCATGTACTAATGGCTACTATTTGTGTAATAAAAATTTCAAGTCATAAGACCAGCTAATACTACACTAAAATCAAATTCACCTTCAAAGAAAAGTATAAACTAAGAGCCAAAATAATAGGAAAATACATCATCAGAGATAAAAATATAAAAAGCCCCATTTTCCAAAAGAATGTTAAGTTCACACTCAACTTGATTTAAAAAAATTTAATATATACATCCATGTATTTTATGAAGACATACATAGTATATATTTTATATTAATATGACTTAATATTATAAAATCATTATACATGTTAATATGAAGATGCATATGCAATAAAAAAAAAAAGTCCTGGAACTCATGGACAGTTATTCTGTAATTTGAAAAAGCAATTTAGGGACAGGAACATCACTGGTGGGTAAGAGCATTTGAACTGTGTTTTAATTACTTTTCTATTGCTGTAAAGAGACACCATGACCATGTCAACTTACAGAAGAACGTTTACTGGTTCCTTCCTTACAATTTCAGAGAGTGAGTCTATAAGCAGGCAGGTGTAATGCTACAGCAAAAACTGAGAGCTCACAGCTGATCCACACAGGAGACAGAAGAGGAGGAGTGCTAACTAGGAATACCAGGGGCTTTTGAAACCTTGAAGAATAGTAACACACCTCCTCCAACAAAGCCACACCTCCTAATCCTTCTCCAAATGGAAGACAAAGCACTCAAATACATGAGCCTATGGGGAGGGGGTTGGGGGATGGCACGTTCTCATTCAAACAACCACACTGTAAACCTCACCACCAAGCTCAATCCTTAGAAGCCACATTAAGACATAAAACAAACAAAACTACCTGATGCGATGATAGTATGGGGACATGGGGACATGCTGACTTGCATCTATAATTTCAGGGCTTCCACAGTTGCTGAGATGGAAGGCGGAGGCAGGAGAATTGGCTTGAAGCTCACAGCCTGTCTGGAGTATACTGGACAGTAGACACAGACTCTAGACTGCCTCTGCAATGTTCAGAAAAGAGAACCCACTCCCAAAAGTTGTCCTCTGACCTCCACACATACAATATGGCATATGTACACCTGCACTATCTGTTCCATCCCCCTCCTTTATAAAAGTAATTTGAAGCCTTCTTAAACAAAGTAGTATACTAGAATTAAATGTAATATAAAAGAAGCATTGGAATGTTCTACAAAGAAGACTTCCTACCAAGTGTCTGATATTTTGATTTAAAACAGTTATTATATGTTTGAGTACCAAAAGGTACATTGTCCAATGAGATACACTCTGCTTTATGGTCAAACAATATACTCTATATTAGAAGTCAGTTTGACCTTCATTTAATAATTCTGGCATTATGACATACTTTTCTCCTATCCACAAAGGAAAAGACAATCTATTGTCAATAGAAAAGCACAGGACCTAGAGAGTAACAAAGTTCGCACAGAAAAAATCAATTAAAATGAGAGTAGGTAAGGCTTGAACAAACACTTCTGTAAAGACTGAACTTCAGCTTTTACAGAAAACAGTACTTCAGTGTTCTAAGATAAAACGATGCAGCTTCAGACACAGTTAAGCCATGGATCTGGAGGGAAAAGCATAGTTACCATATTAAAATCCACACCTTGATACCCTATGAGCATATACAAGGGGAGGTAATCCCTCTGAGGAACAGTCATAGGGGAGGGGAATAAGGGGAAAATGGGAGGGAGGGGAGAATGGGAGGATACAAGGGATGGGATAACCATAGAGATGTAACAAGAATAAATTAATAAATAATAATAATAAAAAGAATATAGATGACCTTTTATTAAATAATTAAAAAATTTAAAGCATCTGTACCTTTATGTGAAACTGATTAAAATTCAGATTAATAGCAACTGGGCACATGGCATTTTACTGAGCTATTAAAACTCACTTATTGTGTTCACTAAGTAAAAATCATTTTATGCACAATAGAAACAATAGATACAATAAAATGTATAGCTTAATTCAATATCAAAAATATAACTTGCATAAAATTTTAGTTGGCAAGGTATTTCAATTTTCATTGAAAATTAAATTATATATATTTGTGTAATTTGAATATGTATTGGTCTCAGATGATCCTATAAAGAGGAAGCTGTCCAAGCCCACAAGGAGTATAGCTATTAACGTAGGCACATTAGACATATACTCACCACAGTGCACAGTTCTCAGTGGTGTAATTAAAAACTCTTATCATGAATGCCTACAGTAATATTAAAAATGGTGCAGGAGAGGCAAAATTGGATTTCCGATATTGCCAGCAGAAGGAGGATTGGGGAGTCTTGGAAGGATGTCATTGGGTGAGTCAGATTTTGGTCACTCTGACTAAGTACTCAACCTACTAACTTTACATAGAAAGGATTTATTTGGACTCATGGCTTTCAGATTTCAGTGCATGATCACACCTGGCTCTCTCATTTTTTGCCTGTGGCAAAGAAGATCACTGGGTGGTACAGAGGATTATCCTCATGGAGAACAAGAAGCCAGGGACGGGGAGTTTCATCTCCAAGAGGATGGCCTTACTTATGACATAACTTAATTAATTTCCATTAGACCCATAGTCAGAAAGGTTTCATCACTTACCAACGGTACTCATTACAGGCTGACAAACAGCATATACGTATATAGAAGAAATGAAGGAAGGAAAGACGAAAGAGGGAGCAGATGAATCAAAGCACAGTCACTTAAGTGTAAAATGTGGCAGTCACAACAGCATCACTCAACCTATATTACTGTGAGGGTACTTTGAAGGACATTGGGCTCCACAGGTTCTTATATTTGAATACATGGTCCCTCGTTTGTGTAACTCTTTGGGAATAATTATGAGGTGTTGCCTTGTTGAAGTCAGTGTCTCTCTCTGTCTAATGGTTGTGGATCAAGATGTGAGCTCTCACATTATTTCTTTAGTCATCTTGGATTATAATCTTCTGAAACTTTAAGCCAAATTAAATGCTTTGGTCATCGAGTTTATCATAGCAACAGAAAAGTATCCAAGGCAACTGTAAGCCATCAAGTTTATCATAGCCACAGAAAAGTACCCAAGGCAACTGTAAAAGGACTTGAACATTCAAATAAGCTTGGAACTAAGCAGTCGTACTGATCATAATTTCTTGTATCTAGCTCATCGCCATGTTTCACCATGTGTCAGTAACATCATGATGCTACACTCATGTAGATACATTACAAGTTGTATTTTTCTAAATAAGAATTACTTTTTAACACATCAGGTATTATTACTAGTAACGTCAACAGGGGAAAATCGTACATTAAAATCTATTGTTTCATTGCTGGCTTAATGTGTGTATCTGAGACAGCTTCAGATTCCTCATTTTAAGTGTGATTGTCATGAGTCATGAATAGTTTTGGCCCCAAGTTCTAATTTGGCATGGCTAAACACCAAAAAAGTAAAAGAAAGTCAGGAGACTCAAAGACAACAAACAATGAATCACTACCCTCTCAAAACTAAAGTTTGGCTCCAAGACAAAAGGATTAGTTTGTTTTCCTGGGATGTCATTAATGTCATGACCCATAAGCAAACATGAATCTAAGTAAGTGTTCCATTTTTCAAAACATAAACTTGGAAGAGGACTTTAAAAAGAATAAAGTAACTAAATACACAAAACAGACACAAATAAAGAAAAAGAATTAGAAATATTCAATTTCGGCAATGATACTGTAGTAAAGTAAACGATGGTGGTTTCAAACAGACCCACATCTGGTATTTGATATTAACTGGCTACTTCCAAGAAAGTTTTTGAGTGAGCGGAAATAGCAATGCCTTTTACAGATTATAGGAATTCAATTATGGGACACAAGGCAGCTGTGTGGCCATTCAAGTTAAAAGAAAACCAAGACATTTTATTTAAGATTCCAATCTGATTTAATTTGTCAAAGACTCTGCTTTGGTCAGAGGGAGGCATGGAGGTGGGGACAGACCTGACTAGAGTGTAAAGTGCAAAAAATGAGAAAAGGGGCCATTTTCTTGGTGAAAGGTTACAGATCAGGTTCGTACCAACACATCTTTCTAAGTAAGGTAATTATGTTCACCGTTTCTAAAAAAGCTATGACCATTTCACACTACTTGTTTGAGGAAGCAGATAAATAGCTTCCAGTATTGCTAGTCAGTTGCCATGAGAGAAATGTACTGTTTGTCTCTGCATAGTGCTTACACATACACACTTCTGTTCTGTTCTACTTCATTTTTTTTTTTCAATCTTTTCTAGTACTTTAGCAAGCTGGACTTCAAAATATTATCAATGTCTTGAAATTTTCCTCTGTAGGTAAAAAAAATATTAAATAAGCAATGTTCTTTTAATCCTGATTTGACCCAAAAAAGGGAAATTAAATTAAAAAATTTTTAAAGCACAGTAGTGTTTTTAAGAAATAAAAATAGTATGTAAATAAAAAAAATCGCTACAAAAATTATTTTATGTAAAAATCTAAATCTGAATGTTCCGAATCTTCCACATAAGTGCTTATCTGCATCCTTAGATGAAATTTTAATTTTAAAACTAAAAATTAAAATTAAAATTTAACAAGGTGATACCAGTGCACATGCACTGTATGCATACATGCACATGTATGTATAATGCATATGTGTGTATTCATTTATATGCTGTGTAGCTACTGAGTTCTGTTTAGAAATATGATTGATATCTGATTTTAAAAAGTCCTATAAAATACTCCAATTAACATCCACTGGGAACCTAATAATATGTCTAGGTTTGAGATCATATTTAGAGTTTCGAATTGTACATTTCCCTGATTTTTTATAACCTCTTTTTTCTTCATTGTATTACATGCATATATATATTATAAATTCCCAAATACATAAATATAACCTACTTAGTCTCTACAAAATTACTTGTATGTGTATTATTTCATGGACAATCATTTGGCACTGGAGAAACAATTGATGCCTTTTATTTTTAATTTCTTTTTCCTGAGCACTCACGTGCCTTAACTCCCAGCAGCACATAGCACTGGACATGTGAGAATCACAAAGTTCATAGTAGTGACTGATTACCTAATAGAACAATCAAATGAAAACCAAGTATGGTATCTTAAGTACACTTAAAGGACTCAGATAAATCAGACTTCCTGTAAGAAGTGTCAATTCCATGATTCAACAAGGAAGCTACATTGCGTGCCAGTTGTCATTCAGGAAGCCAGTCCCAAAGAAGCATATAAAGTCACTTTTCTAAGAAAACCCACAGAAGTTTAACTTTTCCATGTAACATCCAGAGTTTTCTTCATACTTTCTTTGGTGAATATGCACTTCCATATTTTAGGCAGCATGCACTGAGTTAACTTTAAATTTTCAACATTTATAAGCATACATAATACTTTTGTTGAGATTTCAGATGTTTGTACATTGAAGTACCATATTAGCATATATGTATAATTAGCATATTTCATTAAAGAGTGTTTTTTGGATTTGTTTCATTCTTAAGACAGGACCAAACAATGCAGTTCACACTGGCCTTATGTTTGGCCTCCTCCTACTCTGCCTCCTGTGTAGATTTTATTACTAAGCATATTCAATTTCTATGTTTTTAAGCCTTCACTGTATTCAAGATGAGTTGATATGAAACTATATGGCATAATAAAATTTCTGTGTGAAACAGTATACTGTTATCCAAAGGAGCCAAGTAAGCATCACTTTAGGTAAGGCTTACGCTATCTTTATGGGTTGCTTGGTTTTGTGTTTTATGGCCAGGCCTGTCACCTTTGAGTACAGACAAAAACCCAGACACCAAGCACAGGTGTAGACATGTTATAAGCAGTACATGTGCAGCTTTATTTTGAACAGCGAACACTCTACATATATATAACCTCTTAGAAATTAAGATAATTTATAATACATTACATGCAGCAAGTTTGACTTTATTGTTCTAGACAGATGTTCATATGCCCATGACATAATTTATGCTTTGATTTTTTTCTAATCATGAAGGCCAAACCATTACATCATAGAAAGCTAACCTTATGGCAGATACGGTGCTAACCCATCTGTTTTTCAGTCACTTACCTATCTACTCTTTAAGCTTCAATGATGCAATGTGAGATTTAGTTGTTATCTTCATTTTGCTTGTAAAGAAGTTAACCTGTGCTGTCCTACAGGGACTAGGGGGGCACTGGTGGGTGTGATTGTGAATAGCTAGGATAGGGATTCAGGGAGGACCACAGAGCCCACACCCATCTCCATTGTGTGAATAGGTAGGATAGGGATTCAGGGAGGAGGACTACAGGACCCACACCCATCTCCATTGTGTGAATAGCTAGGATAGGGAT
>OU015752.1:15299876-15322996 GCA_907169655.1 Acomys percivali
GACCCACACCCATCTCCATTGTGTGAATAGCTAGGATGGGGATTCAGGGAGGACCACAGGACCCACACCCGTCTCTATTGCTTAAGTCTCTATCCAAGTAGTTCTGCTATTGGCTTGTCGTTTACATGACTGCAACAAGTTATGAACCACGATGGTGACGTCTAGCCACTGTTCTTGAAAGTCTAAAGCAAGGTACAGGAGTTCTGTAGGCAGAGGAAAAAGCAAGTTTTGACTCAGCCTTCACCACTTAAGACCATATACTTTATGTGACAGGAAAAAAAGTTCATTTGGAAATCAAGATTTAAGATAAAATAAGTACCAGAATAAGGACCACTGATAACCTTTAGATGACATGAACTCCACCTTTCAAAGCTACCAAGCAAACAAAATTCATCAGAAAAAAAAATTTATTTTAAGACACATTTTGCCATAAAACCAACAAATTCAACCCAATTTCTATTTTCATAAACTACATGAAGGATGGGAACTGGACATTTACATTGCAGAAGAAACTATTACAAGACTAAAGTGTTTGTTGTAAACTTTAGAATCTCAATACAAATCAAAAACTCATTAGCATTCCTTGTTACTCTTTGCTGCATGCAGTTTTTATCAACTTGAAAAATCGATGATCTCTTCACTCTGAATTTATATAAATACAAACTTACACATAATGTAGCCAAGGGTATGCTTAGCTAATAACAAGGATATACAGCCTCTAGTAGTGATGAAATCTTAGAAAGATGACAGGACACATGCCCAGATGTTGGAGAAGGTATGTGGCTCTTGCCAACCATCAGTTGTTCTTTCTGAACTCTTTTATTTGTGAAGGTTAATTACACATGTAAAGCTGTATTTTTTCCACAAAACTCACATTACGTTTTTAGAAAAAGCTATTAGAAATTCTTTCCAGGGCCCTGGCTAAGCACTTGTTCTTTCAATATCCCTGTAAGCCAAGGCCTTTAGTCAACAGTCATTGTGGCAAAAGCATGCAATGCTATCACTTGAGAGGTAAAAGAAAGAGAGTTCATGATCATCCCAGAATGCAGAGACTTCCAGGACAACCTAGGCTACAAGAAACCCTGAGGCAGGTAGACAGATAGGCAGACAGACAAGCAGGCAGGCAGACAAGTAGGCAGACAGACGGACAGACAGATAGTGGCCTTCTATGAACTATTTTTAGTCATCAAAAGATGGTGAAGACTGAAAGAAAGTTTATGCTCTCTCGTGAATAAATGTAACTAATTGGTCCTAATGGCTGTAATATGTTTTTCTCTGCCTTCTTGCACATGGCTGCAGTGAGTAGGAGTTATAGATTCTGAAAGGAGATAAGAGCATGAGTCTTTCACAAACGGGGAGATGGCTGACTGTAGTGTCTGTACAGGCATAAAGATCTGATTTTGAACCAGAGTATCCACATAATAAGCCAGGGACAGCAGAGTTCACATGCAATCCAAGGAAGTGAGTCGGAGCTCTGATGCAAACACTCTAGGCCAACCAATGAGATCCAAATTCTGTGCAAAATATGGTTGTAAAAGTAGTAGAGATTGGGTCAAAAAGACACTAAAGTGGCCCCTGGCTTACACAGATATGACACACATAGGCAAATGCACGTGCACAAATCAGCAAAATACACGTGTTTTACATGAATAAAATTCTCAAAGAAAAAAAAATCAAATTACTGTATTTTAAAAGTTTGATAGCTAACCAAAAAGGCAAATATGATCAGTAACTTGTTCAGCTATTATCAGAGAAGCTTCCTCCTGCAACAAACAGAAACAACTACAAAGACCAACAGTCAAACATTATACAGGGAGTGAGAGACTCCCTGCACTCATGCATAAATGGGATGTCTCCATCAAATCCCTCTCTCAGGGCTCAGAACTCTGGAAGAGGAGGCAGAAAGAGTGTAAGAGCCTGAGGGGATGGAGGGCACCGAGAAAACTAAGCCTTCTAAGTTAACTTGATCAAAACACATATGATGAGCTCCCATAAGCACAAAAACACCACCAACCCACTCTCCAACATTAAGGTACTGCTAGTCCTCTGGGGTAAGTAATCTGAGCTTTATGTTTATCATCCATAATGTAACAAGACAGCAATCTCTGGAGATAGAGTGAAAAACAGAATGGCATAAAATTATGAGACTAGGGCAAGGCACAAAGGCTCCAGAAAGGTTCTCAGGGTGGCGAAGGCCATTATTAGTCACTCTTCATCACTGTATTTAAGGAGCAATTGATATCTGGAGGATGGTGTAAATGTGCAGCAGAGAAGGCAAAACCAAAGCTGGCAGTGCAAGAAACTCGCATACCAACATGGCTGGCACCAGGTCCTTATAAACCCAGTTACAACTGAGCCAGCATCCAGGTTGCGAACAAACAGTTTTGATGGTGTGACACAAAAAATGGTTGTCAATCAGGAAATCATAGTCAAGAAGAAATACAAAGTACTGAATGCCAAGGAACGATGAATTGAGCTTTATGTGTACAATTCCATACACAACCAGCACGGTCAGGACACGGTTCAAGAGTGGAGTCTTGGGAGGAAAGTTCCGAGTGCTTGTGAGAAACTCACACCTTTTCTTGTCTTGTGACAAGACCTAAGTCTTATGACTTCAGTTTCTTCAAACCTACATAATTCTTCTTGTAGTGTGTTTTTTATGCTCCTTCTAGGTGTAGCAGATAGGAGTGAGTTTACTGCAGATTCCTCTTTATAACTGGACATTGCTATTTGTTTCTATGCCTCTATGGAAAGAAATATTTCCCATGTACAGCTTGTCTACCACATGCAGCTTGCCCTTGTGACTGTGCACTTTACTCATGTGACCCCCCCTCAACCCTCAGAGTATAAAGTGTCTGATGCTCTGAATAAAGTTGGCCATTGCATGCCTCATTTACTCCCAGATCCCGCCGCATTTAGAGCAGTAAACACAGCATCGTACCGACTGATGACAAAACCTGAGAGAGGAATGAGAAAATATACTTAAATATACTTGGAGGAAAATCAAGCTTACCACTGTGTGTCTGCCCTTAACTGCCAGCTAATTCCAGCAAGGGGATAAGGATCCCACCCTTCCCTTAGACAAACCTCTGTCCTCCTCAGAGGCTTGTAGGAAGTCACACTTTAAATCCTTAACAGAAACTGATGTGGGATGAAGTAAGAAGAGTATAAATGTCTTGTATTCCTAATCTTAGAATTCTGATATTGTGGGAATGAAGGGAGAGGGAATTCCAACCAAGATTGTAGAGATTGTAGAACACAGAAATACAGGCAATGCTTCAACTAAATTTTGACACATTAGTGCTATATCCACAATCTATTTCACATGAATAAAATTACATTTTGTGTGTTGAATATCTCTATTGAGTATATATTTCATGTGCTAAATATATATAAATATGGCAGTATACCATATTTTTAAATTTTCAGAAAAATTATAGAAACAATTTTCAGAAATCTATTATATGCCTTAAGTCCTACTGACCCTAGACAACTATGTCCCTTTGAAGCAAAGGATCTCAACCTGTGGCTCATGACCCCTTTAGGGGTTATATCTCAGATATTTTGCATATACAGTATTTACGTTATGATTCACAAACAGTAGCAAAATGACAGTTAGGAAGTTGCAATGAAACATTTTTATGGTTGGGGGGATCACCACAACATGTGGAGCAATTGATGAACTATATTCAGCATAGAAGAACTGTATTCAAGAGTTGCAGCATTAGGAAGGTTGAGAACCACTGCTGTAAGGGCTTACTTTGAATGTTTATTTTGCTTTTCTAAATATGTCTTATGCCTACAAGTATCATAAGTGATCAATGGACTAGCACCATTACCCACCCTTTTCTGTGAAATAGCCTCACTCTACAAATATAAGCAATATTGTCCTATGACTAAGACATCCAGGCCAGGCTTGCTTTCTCCTATCCAACTTTCACAGTAATCAGTCACCAGACTGATGGGCCCATCTACTGGGACAGCTCCTTCCTCTATTCTTTGTGTCTCTATCCTGCTGATGTTGTGCATGACTCTGCATCTAATAACATTCTTTTGCTTCTTAATTACACTACCCTCAAGTAAAAATCTTTATGACTTCTATCCAATCTCATGATTGGTTGCAATAGTCGGCTTGTTTGTTCAGTTCACAAAATAATCCTTCTCCCATGACTTACAGTGTGAAGTTGAAACTGTGTCAGCTGGCTGGTGAGACAACCAGCAGAATTCCAGCTACCTGAACAGAGTGGAACTTAGTAGAATTTACTATTGTCTGTATAACCACCCTCCCAACTCCAAACTGCTCTATTGGCCTCCTCATTCTCCCAGAAGTGGCTTGTCATTCTAGAGAGTACATACAGTTCTGGTGTTGATGAGTTCATCTATTAAAAATGCACATCCAATTACAACCCAAACTCCTCTCTCAGATCAAAGCTCCCAGATCAAATGGATTCACTGGTGAGTCTCTCCCAAATTCCAGAACATACAACATGGTTTAATGTCAATTTCATATTGATAAATAATAAGATATCTTGACTATTTCACTTCAGTGGTAAATGCCTTAAAAACACACATACACAGAAAAATGGCATGTCTTCCATATGAGCCATCTGGCACTTTTATTGTGAATGGAGATGACGGGGTATTAGTTCAAGTTTTTTTTTTTTAATAACTAAAGCCCAGATATTTACTTGGTATCAGGTTAAAAGAGAAAAAAAGTCCTCTAAGGAATTCTAGTGCAGGCACATATATGGTACTTAAAAGAACACTGCCATTGATTTAGTTGACACCATAAATAACAAACTAAAACACACAGCGATTTATTTAAAAATAGATAAAGAAAACCTGGCCTATTGTAACCCAACATCTGTAAATACCTAGGTATTTGCACGCCCACTACAATACACTTTTTTGGGGAACAAACTAAGAAAACATAAAATGAGGTGAAGGGGTTTCTGGAAGGAGTTGGAAAGGCAGAGTGGAGGATTGATAGAAGCAAAATACATTGTATAGATGAACAAAATTCTCAAAGTAAAAAATACTGTATTTAAAAAGTTCCCAAAAAGACACATATTATCAGTGTCTTACTCAGCTAGCATAGAAGAAGCTTCTTAATGCAGGAGACAGGAACAAATATAGACACTCACAGCCAGATATTAGGCACAGAGTAAGAGACCTTGAAACACTCCGCCATTAAATAGGATGTCTCCACCAAATCCCTCCCCTCAGAGCTCAGGGGACCCTGCAAAGGAAGTAGGAGGACTGTTAGAGCCAGAGGGGATGCAAGACACCAAGGAAACAAAACCCCACAACTCAACATGATCAAAACATGTACGAACTCACAGAGACTGAGGCAGCATGCACAGAGCCAGCATGGGTCTGCCCTGAGTGAGGTTCTAGAGCTGAAAGGAAGAATGGACACATGACCCTATTCCTAAGCCAGAAGACACAAAGTACTTTCAGGGTGGGCTGCACACTCAGCAGTGCACAAAATGAGCTCAGTGGCATCTTTGGAAGTTCCTTGTCTTGTAATGCCCTGTCAGGCCTTTTCCATTTTTTTTTTTCAATCTGTTTCTTGTGCCTCCTCTTGGGCTCTCTCCCTTCATGCCCCACCCCCCCAATTCCAATGTTAGTTTTGTTTTATCTTACTAGATTTCATCTTATTATTATCCCATAGAAGCCTGTGTATGTTCTAATGAGAGACAGAAAGTGGAAATGTGAGGAGCTGGGAGGAGTGGAAGGAGAAAAACCTGGAAACAGAATATATTATTGATCGTTACAGTTTGTAGATGGTATGGCATCCTTCTGATTTATATCTGTCATAGGCCTTATATTTCTGCCAATCACTTTATAACATGTTTTAGCGTCTTCCACTCCAGCTCTGCAGGGAATTCTCTACTCAAACTCCGACTGACTGCAAATTATTAGACGTAACAGTCAGGTGCTTTCCCTGAGCTCAGAAGTTGCCATTAGTTTGATAACACGTTGCAAATGAGTCTTTTTATGCCCATAGTATCCAGTAGCCTTAGTGTTCTGACACTGACCTGTGTCCATTAACAACCTTCAGAAAATATTTTAGGGCTATTTATTAAGTAGTACAATCATGAGTAAATAATAGAAAGGGGAACCTACTAAATTCACTTCCTCTTACCTATGTGGCCTTGGGTACCACAAGGAAGACTGGATAGTGAACTTTGCTTCATAGCTTATTGGCTTTTCTATACTCATGAATTTTAAAAAGCTACATGTGTATTTATTAATTCACAGAACTTTGTATGAGTTAATTTCTATACATATTTGGCATCTTTTATTTATCTTGGTATATGACTTCCTGGGATTTATGTCACTCATAGGAAACTACAACTGGTTTCCCTCCAGTTCTCCTTGCTTACAGCTAATTGAGGTGCTTTTAAAGGCCACTAGGGAGAGACATGGAGTCTTTACACCAGTGTTTCGGTTACTGTGTGCAAGTTTCACAGCAAGGACCCAGTTTCACGGAAGGCATCAGTAAAACAGGACATCAAGGTCCTACTTACCCACTAGGGAACAGTTTACTAATCAAAAGTACACTACTCATAAAATTCAAAGACGAAAATAATGTTTCCTCCGACAGATTAAAAAAAAAAAGTGGTATCACATAACAACTTTCAGTTCTTGTTCAACACACAGAATTTAAGAGATTGTTAAATAAGAAAAAAGACACTGTGCAAACAAAATGCACTGATCTTCAGAGAAAGGGAGAAATTTAATGACCAATGACAAGAGCCTTGAAAATTAAAAATGAAGAAACTTTTTTTTTTAACGCTACAACTTTCTACCTTCCTGTAAGACACCCCTGCGTGCTCAGACACACATACACACATGCACGCTCCGGCACAGTTATTCAGGACTGGCCTAGTAGTAACTGGCTTATCAGAAAACGCTTCTCGTTTTACTCCATCCAGGCTTTGCATCTTCCTACTGTAAATCAAAGCCCAGTTATCACAGGCAATGGAGATGTTGTCTGACTAAGCCCTCTGCTTGAATTTGCAGAGGCAGAAAGTAAATAGGTCTGGCAAATTTCAAGATCTCAGGTTACAGGAAGGGCTATGGGGTCCGGTGCTTTACTTTTGTGGCTTTTAGGGACAGTGGTACTTTCATGTTATAGTTAGTTATAGCACTACGTCTGTGCTGAAAGTTACAATTCTCATAATGAACTGAAATTCTGATTTTTTTTAAAAAATTTTTTACCAAATATAAACACATGGTAGTTTGGTCTTTATGAAAGTAGTGGTCTTGTCCATATTAAAGTTCATCTCAGACAAACTCAGGGGAGGTGATTTGATCTCTGCACATTGAGTGTATATTCACCAATGAAGTCAACTGAAAACTGAGAATAACACACCCTCTTGCTTTTTCTTCCACTTGCAGTCAGCTACAATAAAACACTTCACTGTCTACTTCCAGCCAGGCGGGGGGGGGGGGGGGCTTCACAGTGCCATAAACAGAAAACTTTTTCAGGAGTTCAAGAACTCAACTGTTATGTCAAGTATAAACTTTAAGATGCTAGAAATACATTCTTTAGAAGGTTCCAGTGAGAAGGACACCAGGAACAAGATAAGATAACTTCTTCTGAGAATAAGACTGTCTTTAAAAGCACCCTACCACGTTTAGGAAAGGGACTTTTATTTTACTTAAAAACAAGATAAAACAAAAACTGACCCTTCAGTTTTTAGTATCTAATAGCCAGCGTTTAGGAACGGAATTCATAAAGCTTTTTTTTTTTGGTGGGGGGAGGGGAGGTTTCACGTGATTATGATTTATAAGACTTCCATCTCTGCTGCATCGTAGATTTGACCAAGTTCAAGTTAATTCTGAAACCCAAAACCTTAGAGTCCAGTTACTAAATTTTCTTACACTTTTTCCAAACTAGTCCAAAAAGCCCAGGGCTCCTGCTATAAACACTCCAGGACCATCAACCTAGGCTGTCTGGTCACACACCCCAGAAGCTCTTTGGAGTCCAAAGAACCAGCCAGGGAAAGAAAAGAGCATTTCCTACAGTAATGAAATTCTCTCTGGAGCCATGCCACCAGGGCAGGGTGCAAGCTCCCCTGTGGGCATGGGGGAGACCATTCTGAAGGAGAATGCTCCATCTGTGTGACTGACTCCTCTTTGGGCCCTTCCCTCCTTTAAGTTGCTTTCTTTTCTAGTAACAGCTTTCCCCTGGAAAAGAAGAGAAACTTTGCTCCAAGAAAGCTAGCACCAATCTCTAACTTTGGATCCAAAGGTTAAATAAATAATTATGCACACACTCTGGAAGGCAGGTTCTGTGTACACCCAGTAAAGCCAAGCCCACAGTCCAGGGCAGGACTCCTGGGATCCTCAACCCCAAGCGGCGGGGTCCACACACCTACCTTGACCTCGCCCCCGTCGGGCTCCGCTTCGGAGAAGCCGAGTCCTGACTCAAAGGCGGCGGCGGTGGCGGGCGCCTCGAGCGGACCCGGGATCAGTGCAGCGGCGAGCAGGGAACACGCCAGAGACAAGAAGCCCAGCAAGTGCATGGTGGAAGGACCGGGAGCCGGGAGGCCGGTCCACTGGCAAGGCTCAGGCTGCGGCGCGAGGCTGAGGTCCCGTCCTCGTCCCAGTCCCGTGGTTTCCTCCCGGGGACCCGTCTAGGCGAGCGGATCCCAGGGCTCTCAGCAGCTCCTAACTTTTGCCCTGGGATATGGCAGCCCGCGCCTGGGAGAGGCTCTGGGTGTCAGGTACGAGCCTCACAGGAAACCGGACATCCGAGCTGCCCTCGGTGGCTGCCCGCGAGGTGAAGCGAGGGCGCCGGCTCCGGGGATCGCGGTTTTGTTTTTGGCGTTTTGCAAAGAAGGGGGGCTAAGCCCAGTCACCCTGCGATGTTACACTCGTCCCGAGGAGCCCGCGGGTCCCTGGTCCCCCTCCTCCCTCCCCTTGCCCGAAGTGAAAGGAGCCGGGCCGCGGGAGCCGCGGGAGAGGCGGTGGCGGCAGCGGAGCCGGGGGCGGGAGGAGGGCGGCGGGGCGCCCGGCGGCGAGGCCCGCGAGCTCCCGGGCGCTCGAGCCTCCTGCGCGCGCGGGACCAAGCGGTGGCGGCAGCGGCGGGCGCAGGGGCAGGGCATGACTGATGCGCCCTCTGCCTGCGCTTATGTGAGAGAAAGCGGCCGAGGGAGGGAGCGTGCTGAACCCGGTCTGCCCTCCCCTCTCGTTCCCTCAGAAGCTTGCTCCTTCCAGCCCCACGCTTTCCCCCAGCCCCACCTCCATCCTCTCCTCGCTTTCCCTTTCTCTGCCCTTCTCTCTGAACTCTGCAGGGAGGGGGCGACCAGGGTCCCAAGTTAAGTCCGGGGACTAGATCTATCTGCAGGACCAATTTTTGGAGGCCACAAGACTGAGCTCAGCTGAAAGATGGGGGGTGAGGGGGGGGGGCTGCTTTGGGGATAGATGGGTAGCGGGAAGCAGGTACGGAGGGGTAGGAGGAGATGCAAGCTTTGGCCCTGGTAGCCACTTATGATACAACTTATTTCATGCAGACCCCAGAGACGTTTGGGACCAGCCTGAGAGTCTTAAAACACTCCTAAGACAAAGCCAACATTATGGCAAAGACCTTTGGGGCCACAGAATAAGTACAGTCCTCCACAGCACCACTACCTCCACTGTATTTAGGGTAACTTGAAGCAAGAATGCCAGACAGCTCAGCATACAGGGCAGTCTTATTGAGATAGATGCTGTGTTCGTGATCTTCAGGAACACCTAAACTTCCAGCACATGGAGAGAGATGGGCCAGAGTCTTGAAGGACACTGAAAGAAACACACCCCAAAAGTTTCAGCTTGACATACCTTCCGGTTTACAAGAGAAAGAGGATGATGAGAATGGGACGGTTTATATGCTAAAAGAGCAAGCTGCTGTGATGCATTTGTTCTTTGGCAAAGCACCTAGGGATTTTGTTGTGTTACTGGTGGTATCAACTGAATTCCTCATTGGCGCAGGTGGGCAGACTGCAGAAGTTCCATGTAAGCAGTTTCAACAGCATGTAAAACACAAAGGATCTTGCCTACTCAAACACTACATTAAGTACATTAATGTTAAAATTTGATAAAATTGTAGGTGGAGGAAAAAGGTCTCCATGCCCAACATTTAGAGAAACGTTTGTCCGCTTCTACAAACAAGGAATGCCCCCCACGGTGTGCCTGTGTCTTCCCTTTATTGAAGACTAACATGGTTGAAGTCTCCTTCGATCTGCCAATTGCTTTTGAATTTGGCATTTTGCACACAATTCATCTGATCGAAGTTCCACATGTAAGTCCCTCCAATATTTTGGAAATACTGTCACATTCTCCCAGGGCCAACTTTTCCTACCAGTAAAAGATTCCTTTTTATTTTAATCTGACAGTTCCATTTATCCTCATCCATCACGCTAAGTTTATGTTCATAAAGTATGCCGTTCAGAGCATGGCTCCATACTTAAATTACTCCAAGGAAGCATGAAAAAAGAAAGAAAGAAAGAAAGAAAGAAAGAAAGAAAGAAAGAAAGAAAGAAAGCTTTCCTGTCCTGTCCAGAGAGTAAGCTTTTGTTGATATAGCCTTAGACCAAGTTTATTTTCTGGTAGCCAGATCATACTGTTGATGCAAAGAACTCTTAAAGTTGACCAGATTTTTGTGTGTTCTGTTATTTAGTCACGTCTGCATTACTCTGCGTTTGTGGCAGGGGTTGCCTTCCTGTGCCTCAGTTTGTGCTTAGTTGTTTATCATGAGGAAGGAAGTTCCACCTTGCCACAGCCAGCCCATCACACTGTGTTGAGGTAGTTTGGGATCTTGACATTGTCAGTATGTTGCACTCTTTCTGTGGCCATGTTGTACATGTATTGAAAGAACCTGTCACACTTATCTTCATATCTTAATAAAGCTATAGGAAGAGAAAAGCTGTGGACGGGCTGGAGTTTGACTTAGTAGAAATGGTGTGTCTTAACGATCTTGTCCCACAGAGATGATTGTCAGCTTTTATTGCACTTGGAGCCACAAAGGGCAGTTGTAAAAACAGGCACTTGGGCAAACCCTAGGATTTAAGGAATTCTGGGAAAAAGGACTGGATGTCAGAATGCCTCCTATAGACACCCCACATGGAGAACATCACACATTTCCAACAGTGTCAGGGTGTAACATGGCATGAACACCGTAAGATCAACAAATATAACCTGTATCACAATGTATTAGTAATATTTTTAAAAATCCTTAGCACATGCTTTTCCCACTTAAATATAGCTATCTTCCTACTGATATTGCTGTTTGGGGTAAATAAAGTTCTAGCAAGAAATGTTTAAGTAAAAGAAATATTAATTTTCTTTCAAAGCAATACAACATGGCTGGGAATATAGCCCACAGTTAAAATGCTTACTTACTGTGCATAAATCAAGAGTTTAAAACAAATAATAATAATAATAATAATAATAATAATAATAATAATAATAATAATAATAATAATGATAATAATAACATTATTTAACAGCATGCACTTTTAAAAGAATAAGGTTTAGAAAGTAAAACCAAAGAGTTTTTAGAGATTTCTCCCCTGCTTACCACCTAACATGGTACCATTAACAGATTTTGAAGTTTAAAAAGATCTTTTTTACTGTTTTGTTGTTGTTGTTGCTTTGTTTTGTTTTCTATCAATGACTTCCTGCAAGATCTTTTAAGGTCCACTGCTAATATTATTTTTAAAGTGCTTCTAAAGGAAGGTGGGTCCGGAAGCATCTTACTATTTGTTTGTTTGTTTTGTTTTGTTTTCCAGAAAGTATTATCCTCTTAGTAGAAACTGAGATGAGAGACTTGACTAACAATTGGATACTTAGTGCCAGTTTGTTGTAGCTGTTGGGTTTCTAGTCTTTCTGAAGAAAGTCTTTGATGGCAAATAACTGTACGTCTATGTCCACTTCTTATCAGAGTTTGTGAGTCTCCCCTGGGCCGGATTCCAGCACCTGTCACCTCGAGAGTCCATCGGAGACTAGTGATAGTGGTTCAAGAAAGGAATTTTCCATGCAGCCACACTGGGAAGATAGTAGGCCCAGTGCTGGGGAACTGACAAGAACTTCAAGCTCATACAGGAGAAGAAGAAAAGCCATTGACAAGAAGTATAGTCAAGCAATCTTAATCAAGCTTGTCCGTGCTTTTTGTTGTCCAGTTTGTTTCTGTTTGAAGGCTCTGTTGGCAGGGAGGAAATCATTACTGCGTGAGAAGCATCTTCAGTTTGCATTGGGTCCTATCCAGGGATGATTGCACATACTTAAGATTGAGGACGACCCTGATTCCCTCAGTGCGGTAATGGCTCCCATGTGGGGTCAGTGTTTGTTCCCATCTCCTAGCCTGTAATATTTAACTATTTGCAGGAACTTGAAGCTATTGGTATCATTACTTTTGAAAGTGGTTGAGGGATTAAATAAATTTAAGACTAATCAACATTGTTGCCGGTTTCTACACAGGCACCTCTTAAGAGGCTGTTAACACTTCTACATAGTATTTGAGCAAGAATATGAGCCAAGTATAAGGGATGGCTGCTGGCCCAAACAAACAGAACTTTCAGCAAATTCTGCCTTTATATGCCTTAGATGCACTGTGTGTGCTCTAGCATCTGTTAGATTCTGCCAATCTCCTTTAGCTTAATCTAAATCTGATTTTAATTAGTTTCTTGCTTCTTTGGTTTTGTTTAGTGGTTGTAAATCAAACATTTCTAAGTGACTAGTCAAATAATTTTCTTTTAATAGTTCTAGCCTCTAAGAAACATAACTTAAAAATACACATTTTTTCTCCATTCTGCTTAATCTGTTTGTCCATTTTGACCTATATGGTTTGCTTTGTTTTGTTTGCTTGTTAGTTTATTTTTGCAATAAGTTTGAAATTTTTTTTGTGTGTTTGTTACTCTTCTGTTGCTGTGATAAAATCCCCTGACTCGGGCAACTTATGAAAAGAAGACTTTATTTCTGTTTCTGGTTCCAGAGGAATAAGAATTCATCATAGCTTCAGGAGCAGGAAGCTGAGTGATCACATCCTTAAGAGAAGCATGAATCAGAGGTGGGACAGGGCAGGAACCCTAAAGCCCAACCGTCACCATGGTGACATAGTCTTCCAGCAAGGATGCTCCCTCTGAACCTCCTCACACAATGCCATTGACTGGGAATCAAGATTCAACACCTGAGTCTACGGAGGGGCAATCTTATTCACTCATTCTACTGTCTGGCCCCATTGATTCATGACCATTTAATACTTCAAAACACGGTTAGCCCTACCTCAGAAGCCCCTATGGACATTAACAGTTGCAACACTATTTAAAAGCCCAAAGTGTCTTCTGAGACTCTAGCAGTCTTTTAACTGTAGCACCCTGTTAATTACATGCTTCCATTCCAAAGGGAGTAATGGAGGAACGGTGAGGAAAACCTGGATCAAAGCAAGACTAAACCCTAGCAGGCCATACTCCAAATCTTGCCATGCCGTGTCCAGTGTCAACAAAGGTTAGATGGCTCTGCCCCATCCAGCTTTGCTTCTTGCAGCACACATCTCTCTCTTGGTCTAGTTCCATCCGCCTGCAGATGTCTCGAGCCTCTGGTATTGCCAATATATTTGGGTCTGAAACCTAGGATTCACTTTCAGAGCTTCACATAATGGTCTCTCAGAATCTCCTTTATACATACACTCTTTTCTTACTACTTAGTTTTTTGAAACCAAATAGGAAGAATTCATGACCCATTCACTCCTACATCCTTCTTGCTTCTAAAGTCAACACCATGTACCTAAAACTAGTAACTTCAGCTTCCAGCTTGAGATGAAGTGCTGCCTTCCTCTGGATGACAATTTCTCTGCACTGACCTTAAAGAAATACTCCCTAGAAGATTTCACCACAAGGATGCTGCTGTCTTACTAATTGCAGATGGTTCTACAGTCCCAGATAATGAGAATATATTGTCCAGTAAAGCAAAGATCTTCCACAGGTCTTTAATCCAAAATATCACACAAGTAGCTTTAAGAGAATCTTACTTCTCTCTGAAACTTTGCAAGCCAGACTTCCATTATCCATGTTTCTCTTAATGCCTGTATCTTCCAAGCTCCCATAACAGTTCATGAAGCTCTAAGCACTCATAGTCCTTCTCTATCGCAAAGCTCAAACATTGTTCCACAATACCCATGAAAAGAATAAAATGGTCAGTTATTCAACTTTTGGTACCATTACCTGTATTAGTAAAGGTTCTATAATGGTCCAGAACTAATAGAATGTATGTACATGTGTACATATATACATGCATCTTTACTATATATGGGATTTTCTTATTAGATTGGCTTACAGGAGGTGGCCTGCCACCACTTGCTCAGTCCACAAAAATCCAATGTCTGGAAGAGTCTTGGAGAGTTTCTGGTCTTCAGTCTACACTGAAAGATTGTCATCAGATTCCTGGCAGCAGGAAAGATGAATCTGCCAAGAATAATGAAAGCAAGCAGGCAAAAGCAGGTTTCTCCCTCAGTGTCTTTTTTTCTGGGCTGCTACCAGGAAGTGCTCCCCATAGCGTGGGTCTTCCTCCTTCAAATAATCTGGTCAAGAAAATCTCTCACAGTAGTCACCAGCCCCTTCTGTTTTAGTTGAGTCAAGATGCAGCCAAGTTGACAACCAAAATTATCCATCAGAATAGCTATGTTTTTAAAAAAAAATTGTCTTTAAAATATTTGTTTTGTTTAAAATGATTTGTTTGTAGTTTATAAATATAATTTTCATATATTTTATTAATTTATTCATATTACATCTCAATGGTTATCCCATCATTGTATCCTCCCATTCCTCCCTACCTCCCATTTTCCCCTTACTCCCCTCCCCTATGACTGTGACTGAGGGGGACCTCCTCCCCCTGTATATGCTCATAGGATATCAAGTCTCTTCTTGGTAGCCTGCTATCCTTCCTCTGAGTGCCACCAGGCCTCCTCATCCAGGGGACACGGTCAAATATCGGGCACCAGAGTTTGTGTGAAAGTCAGACCCCACTCTCCACTCAACTGTAGAGAATGTCCTGTCCATTGGCTAGGTGTCCCTCAGTAGAAGAATGGATAAAGAAACGGTGGTATATTTACACTATGGAATACTACTCAGCTATTAAAAACAAGGAATTCCTGAAATTTGTGGGTAAATACAATTTTTAATAATTTATAATTCTGGTGTTTCTTCCTCATTAAAATTATAGGCTCTGAGAATTGACACCAGGTATAACTGTGAAATGATAAAATTGTAACTATGTCAGTATGGCTTATCAATCTTTTCTAGAAAACTTTAGTCGGCAAAACATAAAATTACAAGCCAACAATTTAGGTCTACTACTGGCTTTAGGAAAAGCCAACAAATCAATGTATTAAAGAAAATAATATTCTCACTCTGATAGGTAACCTACTTACCAATAATAGTTAATATTTCAAAAGCTTTACTTGTGCATCCAATCCTAAAGAGTCCTATCCTGAGCTGCCTGGCCAATCCTCCACAGTCCTTCCCTTCAAAAGATCTATCTTAAAACTCCTTGAGCCCTGACTCTGAAGCTCTTCAGCTTTCTTACCTCTGACAAGCCCAGACACTGATAAGATTCGTAAAAGTGGTTCTCCATGCTGGCAATAGACCATATAGAAGAGCAACTTTTGGTTAACTATGAGAGTGCCTACTGCTCTTTGGGGAACTCAAAGTCAGGAGGTCCCACCAGAATCAGAATAGAACCACTCATTGCTCAAACCCAAAGCCCTTAATTCAGAAATAAACCAAATCCTCGGTGGCCTTGAGTGTTCTTTCTCCTAGACTTTTCTATCTCCCACTAGATTTCAGTGGCAATTACATTTTATCAGACTGCCAAGTGCATCTTGGTGACCTTTGTCTCCTAAGAGTCCCTTTCAGGGGATGCTTTGATTGTTTGATTGTATTTATCACACTTATCCCTTGTAGAGATCTGCTGCATTTTTAACAACATTGTCTTTTGTCACTACTCTCTTTGTTGTTTTCCTTTGGGAGTCAATAACAGGAAGTTCACGAGAAAGAGATTAAGTGTAAGCCTTGTTAAATCAATTCCTTGAGTCAGCCCTGGGGGTCAGACATGCAGACATTGTTTCAGACTGACATTTATTGGTCAAACGTTGTCAAAGGCTTTATCAAAAGTTTACAAGATTTTCAGAAGAATTGTTTTGCCTATGAGATACGAATTTTGAAAAGTTCTCACCAGGATTTTCCCATTTTTCAAAGACATGGGCTCACTGGTTATGCCTTCAGATTCTGTAGTGACTTGTTGCATAGTCCAGTGCATACGGTTCTCAAAAAATTTTTTGGACCAGTCTTTGCAATAAAATAGTATGAAAAGGCAGTGCTTTTGGTCTTAACATTGACTATAATTTTTAAAAAATAACAGTGAAAGAGACCTCCAGTTTTAGAGCAAAACAAGAAGAATTATAAATTCTATAAAATTTAAGAGAAAAAAATTGAAATTCATGAACCAAAACAAACAAACAAACAAAAGACTATACTGGAGACTTTTGGGCTCTCTCACATCTTTAGAGACATCTAGCTGTAGAATTAGAAAATCACTTGACTCTCACCTTACCTTACCTTGATACCCTTTAAGTCAGAAAAACAACAGGGTGAAAATACAAGTGAAAAGTAGAATCTAGTGGCAGGGATATGGGGTGGGGGTGATAGGGAAAAGAAAGGGACAAGCAAGAGTGATGAGTAAGAGAGAATAAGAATACATACATGTTTTTAAAGAATAAAATCAGTCAATTAAAACATTGAACTGAAAATTATGGTGGAAAATAGTCCTAATGCCGGATGTCTGAAAATTCTTAGTGAAATGAAACTAATAGAAAAAATAACTAAGTGAAAGGATCAGTGTTGCTGCTTCAAATGATATTGAAATAATTTTCCTTTTACCGTTGAACTTCCACAGAGGGTCTCGAGATAGTAAACTACTATTTCATACATTTTGCTAATACCAGTGCTATAATCTCAGCCAAAAGCCCCACCACTGTCACTCCTCCAAAAAAATGCCTCTTTTCACAATAGTCCACATGCCTTAACTTTGTTTGATTCTGGACTTGTCCTCTGCAGACCCTCAGTAGGGAATATGTTTTTGTGGAACTGTACCAGTTTCTCAGTGTGAAGAATAAATTTACAGCAACAAAAACAACAAGAATGATGAAGATCATCTGTACTGTTCTCAGAAGGGCTGTTATCTACCACCAGAGCCCTTAGCTGTAACCTTGCAAAAACACTATCTAACCACCAAAAGAGAACAAAATTATCACTCTACCAACATTGGTAGTGACTTTTTAAAAGATCTAGCAGCAGTTGTTAACCTGTGGGTTGCAACCCATTTGGGAGTGTTGAATGACCCTTAAGAACATCTGAAAACAAGAATATTTACATTATCATTCATAACAGTAAGAAAATTACAGTTATGGCATAGCAACAAAAATAATTTTAAGGTTGGAGGTCACCACAACATGAGGAACTATATTAAAGGTCGTAGCATTAGGAAGGTTAAGAATCGTTGGTCTATGGGCATGCCTGCCATGGCACACCTCATCTACATTAGGAAGTTTCTGGTAAGCTGTATTGGTGAATAATGAATGGGAGCCCACATATCAGAGGGCTTTGCACACCATGGATTTTACTAGACTCACCCATTCTTTGCAATAGCACTTAAACATAGACCACACTTGCTACTTTCCAAAGTAGAATGAATTTTTTTCTTTGCTCGAATATTGTAGCTCTGACTAACAAATAATTAAAGGTTCCATAATTTTGAACTCTTGACATAAAGGATTCCAGCCTGTCTCTCAGCACTGGCTCAGCTACTAGAGACCTTAGCAACTCCAATATGTTATGGCTCCTCTCCCGCAGTCCTCTATAAAAGTATAGACATTACTATTTTAAAGCTAAAGCTAGGGCCTGAAGAGATGGTGCAATGGATAAAGCACTTGCTTTACAAGTATGAGAGTTATGATCCCCAAAACTCATGAAATGTCCGGTAGATATGGTTTTCACATGTATTCCCCCAACTTGGGTGGCTAAGACAGATAAGTGATTGTTGTGCAAGCTGGCTGCCTAGACTCACTGCAATTGGTAAACTTCAGGTTCAGTGAGAAAAGACTCAGTGTCAACTTTGGGCACACACACACACACATTCAGGCACATAACACAAAACAACAACAACAACAATATACTCAGATCATCATTCCTTTACTTTAACTACAAGACAAAATCATGGTTATTTTGAAACTGAATATTCTTTTCCCCTCAGGTTTTGAGATCTGTCTTATTTATGTCTTAGTCTATTTTCTATTGCTCTGTCTGAAGAGCACAGAACTGGGTAATTTATAAAGAAAAGTGGTTTGTTTATGTTATGGTTTTGAGGGATGGGTAGCCCAGGAGCAGTGCACACCATTCTTAAGGGATGTCTTCAAGATCATAATAGGAAGAGAAAAGCATTATGTCTAGATTGGAGAAGCTGTCTTACCTAAGTTTATCTCTCTTCTTCCTCCTGGAAAGCTACTAATATTATAATTTACGGGGTCTTTCTTGCTTTGTATAGCTATGACAAAACACTACAAGACACTCTGAATGATTCATCTTATCATTAAAGTTATGTGTTGAATATCCTCTGGATTCTCTCAAGTTGCCTCCACAGATGTTTATTAAAAGGTTTTTGTCCTTGGAGAAGACTACATATAAGAAAGCCCCTGGAACAATGCTGACCACACTGGAAAGAAAGAGAAGGAAATTTTTGCTAGAACGGTAGTAAAACTCAAGGCTATAAACACTGGGACTAAGATTTCCCAGCTATAAAGATGCAAGATTTGACCTACTGGAAACAGGATAGTTGTTGTATGGGGAGATTTAAAGTTTAGAATTCTTTTAAAATTCTCCAGAAACAGACAGTCTGCAGAGAGAGAGAGAGAGAGAGAGAGAGAGAGAGAGAGAGAGAGAGAGAGAGAGAGAGAGAGAGAGAGGAGGGAGACTAGAGAGCCTCTACAACAATGCTGTTTCTAGAGAGATCCTGGAGGATGGGGATCCTTCCAAACAATGCTCAAAGGACTTCTCCATGTCCTTCTTTCTCCCTTCACACATACTATCACTGTGGATGCAAAGGCTCTAGATAGCTAGTCAGTGAGTCCATGTTCTTAGCCAGTCCATGTTCTAAGTTTCCATCTTCAGCATTGCTTTCTGTATATTCACTCATTGCTTGTGTGAAATGCTGAGATTCCTGTCTGTGGTCTGATCATCGCAAATGTCCATGCTCTAACTTGCACACATGTTTTCCTGTACATGTTAACCAGTCAGTCCCTATAATAAAACACTCAGTGTTATTCACAATTTTTAAATAGTTAATTGACACACTCTCTCCATTGCTCTCTCCCTTCCTTCCTCACTGCCCCCACTCCATCTCTTTAGCAAGAGTACATGACAAGACAGGTAATCAAAATCAACACTCTCCAGAAAGAAAGTTTCTGCCTCCAATGAAAGCAGCCCAGGGACCCCTCTGTCAGAGATAACATCTGTAAACAAACTTTCATGGAAGAAAGACTCAGAAGGGGAACAAGGAACAGATGGTTTGAATTTGAGACCAGCCTCACATTTACAAACCTTACAAAGGAGGCTTACTATGTAGGTAACTAACTGTCTATCAGAGATCTCCAATGTGACCTTTGGTGACCTTTGCCACTTGGGATTTATGCAAACAATACATTTGTTAATCCTGGAAAGCATCTTAAATAACACTTGAGGTTTAATAGTCTCCCAATAAACTTTTTGTTGAGTGTTAACAATAATTATTAATGAATATATTATATGTTAGTAAGGATTTTTTGTTCAGGTTATGTGCTTGTCAATGACACAAACCACAGACTAGATTTTTTGAGTATTTTTGCTTGTTTGTTTGTTTGTTTGTTTTAAGAAAAGAAGTTAATTTTGACTCATAACTCGGAGATTGAAGGCTGAGAAACATAACTGGTGATGGTCAGATGCTGACATATCCCAACTTGATATTATACAGGGCACAGCAAGAAATAGATGTGTTTGTTTTGATATGTATATCTGTGTATTTTTATTATTTACTTATAAAGACTTTAGGCCAAGAATCGGTTAATCATAGAGGCTCCATCTTAATGCCCTTGTCCAGGCTTAATTACCTCCTAAGGGCCTTTTCAATAAACATCATAGATTAAATATCCATTCTTAAACCTCACATTAAGAATGGAATTCCAATACAAGAAGCCTTAAGGGATGTATGTAAGCCATATCCATGCCATAGCACTTAGCAAATATTAGAATAGAAATTTTATGGTTCTCCCTTTTCACTCCACAAGTAAAAATCTGATTAAAAAAATGTTCATCCTCCTAATCTTTTTGTTTAACACTAAACAGCTGATTAACAGAGATTGAATTTTATTCATCAATGATATCCTCATAATGTCTGGCAGAGCAATTTGTTAAGTTTAATTAGAGAAGGAATTATGAAGGTGGCTTAAGGGGTAAAGTGCTTGCTGCACAAGCATGGGGCCTTGAGTGTGAATCCCCAGCACTCACACAAATGAAAGATGCAGCAGTGTATGTGTTATTTTCCAGTACTTCAAATGGAAGAGCACCCTCATTCATAAAAGATACACTACTAAAGCTTAAATCACGCAATGAACCTCATACATTAATAATAGGAGACTTCAACCCCCTACTCTTACCAATGGATAGATCATCAAGACAGAAACTGAATGAATCGAATGGACCTAACAGATATCTACAGAACATTTCACCCAAACACAAAAGAATATATCTTCTTCTCAGCACCTCATATAACCTTCTCCACAACTGACCATATACTTGGTCACAAAGCAAACCTCAGCAGATACAAGAAGATGGAAATAACCCCTTGCATCTTTTCAGACCACCATGGATTAAAACTGGGAATCAGCAACAACCGAAACAACAGAAAGCCTACAAACTCATGGAAACTGAACAACTGCCTACTCAATAACATCTGGGTCAGGAACAAAATAAAAAAGAAATTAGAGACTTCGTAGAATTTAATGAAAATGAAGATATAAAAAAATCAAATAAACAAAAAAAGAAAATGAAGACACAACTTATCAAAACCTATGGGACACAATGAAAGCAGTGCTGAGAGGAAAGATCATAGTAATAGGCACCTTCGTGAAGAAACTGGAGAGAACACTTAATAGCACACCTGAAAGTTCTAGAAGAAAAAGAAGCAGACTCACCCAAGAGGAGCAGATGGCTGGAAATCATTGAAATTGTGGCTGAAATCAATAAAGTAGAAACAAGGAAAGCAATTCAAAGAATCAAAGAAGTCAAGCAACAAGATAGACAAACTCTTTTCCAAACTAACTAAAAGGCAGAGGGAGAGCACTCACATCAAAAACATCAGAAATGAAAAGGGAGACATAATGACAGACACCAAGGCAATCATTAGGTCCTACTTCAAAAGCTCGTATGCCACAAGATTTTAAAATCTAAATGAAATGGACAATTTTCTGGATACCTACCTATTACCAAAATTAAATCAAGGTCAGATAAACAAGTTAAATAGTCCTATATATCCTAAGGAAATAGAAGCAGTCATCAAGTCTCCCAACCAAAAAAAGCCCAGGGCCAGATGCATTCAGTTTAGAATTCTATCAGACTTTCAAAGAAGAGCTAATACCAATTCTCTTAAAACTATTCCACAAAATAGAAACAGAAGTAATATTACCAAACTTTACTGTAAATTATATCTCCAGTGGTCCACCAAGACAATATTTTCTTATTTCAAACAAATATATAAGAAGTGAGGGGGCATCTAGACCTCTGCTCTTTGTTCAAATTGAGAATATAGCTTTTCAGGTCTGTTGGTTAGCTCTTATCAACTTGACACAAACTAGAGTCACTTGGAAAGAGGGTATCTCATCAGAAGAATTGCCTCCATCATTGTGTCCTGTAGACATATCTGTGGGGACATCTTAAAGACTAACTGATCGATGTGGGAGGACACAGCCAATTGTGGGCAAGTTGTCCTGGATTATATAAGAAAAAAAGAAAAAGCAAGCTGAGCATGACATGAAAAACAAGCCAGTAAGCCATTTCCTCCTTGATTTGTGGTTCAAGTTCCTACCCTGAGTTCATGTATTGGCATTCCTGGATGACAGGCTGTAACCTATAAGTCAAGGACACTCTTTCTTTCCCAATTTGTTGTAGTTATTTAATATGTTATTAATTGAAAGAGACATATCCAAGCTACCCTCCCTCGAATACTTCCCATGTCTCTCACTCAGCCTCTCAAGTTGACAGTCTCTTTTTATTTGATTATCATTGTTAGAATTACAAATGTGTATGCATATATGTATGTATATGCACAAATATGCATAAATAAATCCTGCATTTTTGTTGTTGATGTGTGTATGGTTACAAGACTGGCCATTAGACTGCTTTCGTTAGCGCTATGTCACAGTAATCTGGAAGCAAACTAGAATCTCATTTGAGATGCTTTATTTTTTTCCCACCTTATGTATTTACTGAACAGAGATGGCTAAAGTTCATAGAGACTTTAAAACACTAGAGTCATACAGAACTAATGTTGCCTCTAGCAACAGGCCATTCCTTTAGAAGGGATTTTATGTAGTGTTCTCTTTGTTTTCTCCTGAACATACTTGTATTTTGCCTGTTCTACACTGTTCAACTTCAAAGGCAGTCTACAGGATAGGAATAGGTCTAGCCAGTTTCAAACTTCAACATTTCCATGTGCCCTTGTACATATTTCTGAAGGGATTTCACAGGCTTCCTGGAGGATAAATAATGTACACTATCAGCCGCAATACTGATGTTTCTAGCCCTGTCCTCTCCTTTTAGCTCATACAGCTCTTTTTCTTACTTTATTTCTCTAGGTGTTATTGCTTTTTCACTTTCTATTGCATGGCATTAATTTATGTATTATTAGGTTCAGCAAGCACAAAACCGAGGGTTTCTTTTAAGAGTTTTATCTTTTCATTTTTCCATACTTACTATTTTCTTTTTAAATTGTGCGTGTTTGTGTGTGTGTGTGTGTGTGTGTGTGTGTGTGTGTGTGTGTGTGTGTGT
>OU015752.1:15323006-15342442 GCA_907169655.1 Acomys percivali
TGTGTGTGTGTGTGTGTGTGTGTGTGTGTGTGTGTGTGTGTGTGTGTTAGTATGGTTATATTCACACTAGTGAAGTGCCTATGGAGGCCAGAAGAGGGCATAGATCCCCTGGAACTGGAGTACTAGCTAGTGATAGACCACCTGTCGTGAGTGCTGGGAATCCAATGCTGGTTCCTCGTGCAAGAGCAGGATGCAACCTTAACCACAAAGCAAGTATTCCAGTCTCATGTCCATATTTAATCAGTCATCAAAATCTAGTCATTCTTCTGTGGAAACTTTTCCTGAATTCCTTGTTCTTTCTGATAATCATGCTTCAGTTTAACATCTGACTTTAGATTAGCACCAGTCTTGATAGCTCTGGGTCTCTAGTGCAAACAGCATGCTTTTCTACTATTGTCTTCCTTTGAAAATTATAATAAAGATGACAATAATGCTTATAATGTATTATCAGCTCCCCACTGCCTGTACTGGACATTTTCACATGCATTATTTAGGAGCAAAATAATTTTTAGAAGTGCTTTCTGTAAAATCAGAGATGAGGTGCTTTTAAAAAGGGAGCTACATGTGATAAGTCAAGTGCAGGCTGTATGAACCTATTTCTCTGTATAATAGTTCATAGTTATGTATTCTACACTCAGTAGTTTAAAAGAAAAAAATACTATGGTTGTTGAATAAATTCCTGGGAGTTAAAGAGAACTATGTATTCTTTATCCTGATGTGCTGTCACTGGGGTAATCCTGTTTGTGTCTTCAAGAAGCCAGCTTTTCTAAGCCATAATTCTGAGCCCTATTTCTGTAATGATATCCTTTTTAATTTTAAATTCTCAGTTTTTTCTTGATAAACATTAAAGTTTTTATCTCCTTATAATGTGAGATTATTTCAAATTCTGCTTATTCTTTCAAAATACTTTGATAAACAACTGTTTTAAATGTCTGTAGAGAAGGAAAGTCATATATTCATAAAGATTTTGTGTGATTATATCCGTCAGTATAATCTAAGTTCTACTCCCTGAAAGGGTTGATTTTGTTTTGCTGACTCAACTATAAGCCTGGCTGCACTGATTGTGAAAACAGACCCTTAATTTGGAAGAACATATTTGCCCACAAAAGGAGAAAAAACAATGAAGAATAAAAGATGTAGCTAAAACTATGGCAGATATATTTTGTATAGATTATACAGCTATAGATATTTCTGAGTTTTTAAACATCTCTATTGGTATTGAAAATACACATCTGACTGACAGGCTCATGATGGGGAAGGAGCTTCCAGAACTTTCTTGTCACGTCTTCATTCAGGCCCTGCAAGAACTACTGAGATTTAAGAGGCAAGCTAATGAATTTAAGTTTTCTCATTTCCATCAAGTTTACTGAGTTCCATCAAACAAGAACCATGAAACACATCACCATGATCTTTGTGAATACTATCATTCATCTGTACAATGATTTTTAAAAACTTTCCTTCTTTAAAAAATAAAAATAAAGTTTTACAAGTGAAACAAACAAACAACAAACAAAGAAGAAAATACAGGCTAATTTTCTCAATGCATCTGATTGCTCCTGGTTAACAGCTTCCATTAAATTTAGGAGATTGAAAAAAATATGAATGAAAGATTTATTTTTAAAAAGCTTCCTTTATTATTCAAAATTCTTGGAAAATTTAATGTGTGAACATAGTAAACTTTCTGAATAAAAATAAATTTCTGCTGAGTATTTCATTTGAAAATTAAAATCCTCTAATTGACAAGCTGTCATTTTGATAAGTCTTTTCAATTAATTTGCATTAGCAAAGGAGCAAAACTTAGTAGTCAACAAAGGATGTTGTCAGCCTTACTTCTGTGCCCTAGTAGGATACTGAAACACTCAAGAGGTGCCATGAAAGTGCTGGGAAATCTCAGAAAGAACAAAAAGCTGCCTGAGAAAGAAATAATCAAGATCCCATTTCCTCTTTTGAGGAAATACCAGCAGAGATTAGTAGGCAACAAAGGTTACAAGTTTCTCATGGCGGGGGCTGTGTCATCCTGTAAGAGAAAGAATTGACCCTGGTAGTCACACACAATGCCAGGGCCCAGCCTTCTGTGGAGAAGAAACCAACATGGAAGTCAAACATCTCTGCTTAATCCCTCCTCCACTTGCCCAAATTTAAGACCTAATTTGTGTTTTCACCCACATTGTGACAGTAGGAGCCCAGGTGTCTGACACTATAGAATGAGCATGTCTGACTGCAGTCATGGCCAGGGAAGAACGAGCAACTCCACTCACTTCCCTCTGCTCTCAGAGTTTCCTTTACAAGCTCTGGCTTAGATTAGCAGTGGCTCTTGCACAAAGCTGCCAGGCACCAGATGAACACTCTTCCTGTGCAGCAGTGACTCTTGCTCATATCGTTCTCTCTGGGGTGTATGGAACATGTGTTGTGCTAGACATCAGCATTTGCTGGCAGTGCTGGTTTCAAGAGAGTTCTCCGGTGCTTTTTGTACTGGTACATAGTTTGAGACTTTCCCCAGGTCATCTGTGATGCATCAATTTGGTGTCACAGGCTCATGGGTAGCCAAACAAAATCTCCTGGCAGTACGGTTTTGCTCAGCAGCATGATGGTGCTCTTCAATGGAGACGATGCTTCTAATACAAAAACAATAAGGTCCACATTGTATGATTCATACTATTAAGTAAATGAGAGTGTTCAAGCAACACCAAATTAAGGTGGTGACACATGTTGTTATATTAATACTTGGGGAGTAGAGGAAAGAGAATCAGAAAGTCTAGGTCATCATCAGTTACATAATAAAGCTAGTCTAGGCTATATGAGATCCTGTTTCCCCCCAAAAAATCAAGCACACACAAACAAAATCAAGACCAAAGAAATGTATTATTATGTTTTCTTAAGTTGCTGGGGCAGGATCTAAGGGCTGTGTACATATTTCCATAATATAGGATTCATTATTGTATTGGACCATTCTGTTTATTACGCACTCCTCTAAAAAAATTTTACCTTAATAGAGCATGCTGAAAAACTAGCCACTTTCTCAGGTATCTGAACAAATTAAACCCATCTGTGCACTTGAACTGAGAAACATAATTAATAAAATAACTATACCAAGTTTGAGAACAGATATTGTCTGTTGTTAGAAAATGAAATCAAAATTTCTGAAAGTTAGTTCAGATATCAATATTCTTTATGTGTACTAATTAATTGGTTTTCAAAATGTTTGTAGGAACTACTCTATACACACAGACATGTTATGTGTTCCATAAATAAGCATTCATGGTGCATTTAAAGAGTTGAATATTAAACTTTACATTGAGGACTAGGGAGATAGATCATAGGTAGAGCACTTGCCTAGAACTGACACAGTTCTAAGCTTAATCTCCCATCACTAGAAAAAAAGGAAGAGGGAAGAGAATTAAACACAAAAGAAGTAGAAAAAAAATTACATATGCTTTTGCTTATTTATTTAGTAAATATTATAAAATAAGAGAGTCTTATCTCAATAAAATGTCTCTTTTATGGCATCAATTGTGCCTGATCTTAAAGAAATCACTGTATTATTCATGCATACGTAAATTTTTTAATATTGATCCCTAATTGTTCTTGTAGCAGAAAAGGCCATATGCCTGCCCTCAGGACCCATTATGTGCAATGCTGCTAAGCAGCTAAGTATGGGAAGCAGCGTTCCTGGCTTTGAAAGGCTGCTCTATTTTGCTTTTCTCTTCCCAGAGGAAAAGTATAAAATGTTACCCGCAGCTGGTTACAAGCATGTGTGTCATCCAGTAGCTGTAGGAAGGGATCTAGGGCATATTCTACTGAGCCATGATCAATCTGTGTTAGTCACACTCACGCTAGGTCACTTCCCACATGGGTAGCAGTACAATGGAACCACGCAAAGAATCAGATCCCTGCTGCCTTTGTTCATAGAGTTTGCAAAGGAAAAGAAAAATGGAATGCTCTCCTCAATTCTGTTTAGCAAAGATGAAGTAAGGGAGGCTAATCTTGCTTTTAGACCTTTAACTCTCTTTTATCCTCAGCGTTTTGCTTGAGAGTTTCTTTAAATAAAAGGATGTGATAGTATAAAGTGACTCTTTAGTGATACAAATACAATGGTCTACAATATACCTATCTCACAATAATTGCTTTAGCTGGTCAGAAAAAGTGAATACTGAAAGGCCTCAGGCTTTTTTTTTCCAACCCCTGCCATTAACAGTTATAAGGCATATCATTTTAGTGGCAAATTATTTACAGGAACTCTCAAAGACAACAAGGGTAAGTGGAAATATGAGAAAAACAATATATCCAGAGTAAATATAAAAAATTGTGTTGTCTTAATATTTAATGCCATTAGCCATATCCCAGGACTGCTGAGTCATGCCTCACTGTTGTTAATTGATTTTGTGGGCTATACACTTCGTTACTGATGAGTGGGTTTCTAGATCCTAGGTTAGTGGCCACTGCCGCCAGTGGTAAGACTGTGCCACCAGACACCTTCGAAGCCCTCAAGATAACCCAGGATTTATGCTTCATTGAGCAACAGAAAAGGCATTGTTCTTCCCTCTGCACTCTGCATTTTTGTACACAATATGGATAAGTAGTATTCTCCATGTGAACTTAAAAGATAGAGGTTATCTTTTTGTTTGTCTCTCTGTTTTGAGACAGTCTCATTCTTTATCTTGGTCTGTCCTTCACGTCATGAGGCTTTTGCCACAACCTCTCAAGTACTGGAATTACAAGAAAGTGTCACAACACCTGTTGTTTAACGCCATCTTAAAGTTTAATGACCAAACTAGGATCAGCACGTGGTTTAAGATTTAAGTGATTGGTTTTTATTTTATTAATTTATTCTTGTTACATCTCAATGGTTATCCCATCCCTTGTATCCTCCCATTCTGCCCTCCCTCCCATTTTCCTCTTATTCCCCTCCCCTATGACTGTTCCTCAGAGGGATTACCTCCCCCTGTATATGCTCATAGGGTATCAAGTCTCTTCTTGGTAACCTGCTGTCCTTCCTCTGAGTGCCACTAGGTCTCTCCCTCCAGGGGACATGGTCAAATGTGAGGCACCAGAGTATGTGAGAAAGTCATATCCCACTCTCCACTCAACTGTGGAGAATGTTCTGACCTTAAGCCATCTTTTAAGGGTCAATGGCTTGGATTAAACACCCCCAAAGCTGAATGAGAGTTCAGTTTTTTATGTAGATAGATTTTTTTTCCCTTTAAAAAGTGTGAACTATCAAATACTAAGACATGGGATGATTATACAGCAGAACAAACTAATTAAAGAAATGACCTGAGGTCAGCTGCTGTATTTTGAATTTTGGCTCTCATTTGCCAGATTATAGACAAATATATCTTACTCAATTGGGTTTTGTTTTTGTTTGTTTGTTTTTACACTTCAGTTGTTTTCTATATGAATCATTATTATAGAACTAAATTTGACTATTTTGAATTAATATCACAATGTTTAATGTTCCATTTAATCACAGAATGTTTGATGAAACAAAGAGCTCCATAAGTATTAAACAAAAATTTCAATTTAAGAAATACTCAACTTTATGACATCTACAAATTACACTAGAAGGAGTTTTGAATATCAGTCACTTCATTTAGATTTGGTTCTAAATGACTTCCAGCATTAGTGATCAGAGATTACTGTTTAGAATAGAATGTCCCAAGCTTTGAACTTCGGGTAGACTGATTGTCCTGGCTCAGCAACTTGTGATATATGAAAAGATCAGTGAGATATTTAGGTTAGGATAAGATACAAAGTGACAGTGTGTAAAAACAAGTGTGATGGTTACTCTCAATTGTCAACCAGTGGAGTGGAGAATCACCTGGGAAAGAAGCCTTTGGGGATTTATTGTATTAATCATTTGATGTTTCTGAGTTATAGAATGTTCTCATGGGACTGTGTCACAAGGGAAAAGTATATAATGGATAAGAAATTATGAATATTTAAAATGAGTATATCTACAAATTTAACTGAGACGTCTTTGCAATTCAGAAATATATTTACTGCCAAAATAAAAGCTTACTTCTTTTTTTTAAATACATTGATATTTTTATTTCATTTTATTAATTTATTCTTGTTACATCTCTATGGTTATCCCATCCCTTGTATCCGCCCATTCTCCCCTCCCTCCCATTTTCCCCTTATTCCCCTCCCCTATGACTGTTCCTGAGAGGGATTACCTCTCCCTGTATATGCTCATAGGGTATCAAGTCTCTTCTTGGTGACCTGCTGTCCTTCCTCTGAGTGACACTAGATCTCCCCCTCCAGGGGACATAGTCAAATGTAAGGCACCAGAGTATATGAGAAAGTCATATCCCACTCTCCACTCATACTCCACAATGCCACAGAGATGAAGAGATAAACATGTGGACATAGCTAGGCAGTTTGAGCCACAGGATGCAGTTAGCATCCAAACACAGGGTAAAACCCCTGCCTTCCACAACTGATGTCATGGAAGGACTGAAGAGGGGAACAATTCCATTTCCTACTTCCTCTCGGTGACTTCTGACACGAACTATCTGGAATCGAACCAAACTTCACAACTGAAGGATACACTCTTCTGCAAAATAACTTTCACCCCATGCACTAGCTGCTAGTTTGGGTCCTCTAGACCTCCATCATTCTTGCCAGCTGCCTTCAAGTTTGGGAATTCCCAGTACTACTTCAAATTTGATTTGCTATACTGTTTCACCAAAACTTCAGAAAGTGCTATACTAATGGTTATGCTTTATTATGACTACAGGAAATCAGAGGCATCGAAATGGAAAACTTCACAAAATCAGATCTAACAGAACCTCAAATATGGAAATTCCCACTGTCTGTGAACTGGTGGACTCTGAGAACTTGCAGATGTTATTATGCTAAAATGTGGCAGTATTCACAATATCAGCAACCAATGAAGCTCAACTTAGCCTCAGTTCCATCATTTTGCTGGGTTTCCTTTATATAGGTACAGTTGGCTGAATCAATGGACTTGTCCTTCAATCTCCCCTTCGTGGAGAGATTAGCCTTATTTCACTGAGCAGGAAAGTCCACCCTTTATAAACATAGCAATACATTAATAAATCCCCAACACTTGGAGGAAATGGTAAGTAGGATTGGGAATTCAAGGTCATTCTTGGCTTCAGGAAATTCAATTTCAACCTGGCCTACCTGAGACAATGTGAGACAAACAATGAGAGATGGAGAGAGTTGTAAGAAAAAAAATACTCCATCCCTCTAATTACATGCTTGATGATTGATCTCTATGATAATTTGACTTCAATTATTTATTTTGTCACCATAAATTATCTAGATGCTTAGCATGTCACTTTAGTAGCATGAACAGCTATCAGAAATTATCAGAGGGTCAAACTACATATAACAAGATGACATTAATTGTTTGAGAAAGCCCAGGCTTTCTCCAAGTCGAGAAACACAGCAGCCACATTCCTCTTACACAGTCTTGCCCAATAAAAAGACTCTAAGCACCCAAGGAAATGAGTTACATATAAAAGATGCCTGTTAGTGATTTTCTGTTAATAGTTTTCTATAGCTACCTTTTTTTTAAATTTTTAGCTTGATAAATATGTATTGTGTGTGGAATACTCTAAAACTCAGGGAAAAACTAGGTAATGATAGAATAGTTGACTTGGGAGCATGCTACACGGTTGATAAAGCTCTCTGTCCTGGACATATCCTAGTCAATCACTACAAATGTTTTTACTGTCACTTTCTTTGTATCAGTTAAGGTCAGATTGATTTGTATATATTAGAAGGAAAAAATAAACCAATAGAAACAGCAACCATGAATAGTAGTTTAAGTACATAGAAAAGCTGAAGTCACAGAGAGTGTGATAGTTGGTCTCCTGTGAGGAAAGAAAGTAACTTTGCATTGTGGCTGTTATACTGTATATTGTGGTTTACAGTGAAGAACAATACACCTTGACTAATAGCAACATTTTCATAATAAACAGCCTAGCCATGGAGAACTGCATTAATCTGTTTATGAGGACAGATTCTCTCATATCAAATATCTCCTGAAGACCTCACTACCTCTCAACATTGTTACATGAATTTTTATGGGCATTAACCATATTCAAACCATAGTATTGTGCTGAACTGAAAAGTCATAGCTATAACCAACCATGTTTTAAAAGAAGAAATACTTTAGATCAAGAATCTTTTTTTCTGTTTTATGAAATTAGAAAAGGGAGGATAAACTAAAACCAATGCAAACAAAATAAAATAATTTAAAAGATTATGTTGGAGACATAAAATAGAGAATAGAAAAAAAAAATCAGTAAAACAATAATTATTTCTTTAAATGATTAAAAATTGAAAAAATTTTACATACACTTACCAAACATGGAGAAAAGATACCAAAATTAGAAAAGATGAAAAGAAAGTGACAAATCTATCTACTGTATAAATAGTTGGCAATTTTTCCTCATCAAAATATCAAATCCAACAGTATATCACAAGCATTTTATGTATCAAGAGCAAGTGAAATTTATTTTGTGAATAGAAATGTGGCTTGGCATAAAAAACCATCTCATATTAATAGAACAATGAGAAAATACATATCTTCACAGATACCCACATACTCACACACAAAAGAGTTGAAAACTCCAATCACCTCTTACACAAATGCATACCAGGGAAACCAAAAAAGAGGCATCTTCTGCAATTTGAGAGCAAATATCTGAGGTCTGCCATAGGATCGGTGACAGGCTTACTAAGACAATATTTGATGTTGACAAAGAAATATCTACTGTATGAGCAGACACACAGAAAGTGCCACTTTATTGTTCCAAAAATTTCACCAATATAACTGAAAAATAATTTAAACTATACCCTTTATATACAAAAAACCCCAAAGAAGACACACACACACACACACACACACACACACACACAGACGCACGCACACATGCACACACGCACACACACACACATGCTCGCACACACGCATGCAAACAGCGCTAAAGATACAAGTTCAATAACATAATGTGGTATAGATCACTAAACACATTTCAGTACATTTCTAGTTACTAATAATTAAGAGATTGAAAGTAAAAATTGAAAGTTCTATTGTCATTTATTTAAGCAGTACCACCAAATAATAGCATACTTAAGTACAAAGGCATTTCATATTCTTATATTCAAATTATAAAACAGGTTAATGAACCTTAAAAATGAAAAACCTGTGTTGATAGATTGATGGCTTACTATCATTAAAAAATTAAGTCCCTTCAAATTTAAGATTAACGAAAATCTCTATTAAAATTCCAATAACATTTCATTTACAATACACAAATCATTCTTAAAATTCACCTTAAATTTAAAAGTACTCTAAGAAGCCAATATAATATTCATAAAGAATAAGGCGGGAGAACTCATACTTTCTAGCTTAAGTAATAAATATACATTAATAACTAGCATAAAGGTAGGTATACTGATACATGATATAATTAAGAAAACATAAAAGCACCCAATACTTACAGTGAGCTGACAGGTAACAGTACTGATAACACTCTTTAATGTGCAAAACATAGATAATATTTTTAACAAATTATAACAAGATAACAAGATACTTCTGCCAAAGAATAAATGTTGACCCTACTTCACACCAAATGCAAAAGCTAGCCAAAACTGACTAAATATATACAATTAAGAACTTTTAAAAATTAAAAGGAAAAATGAATCTGAATCTTTGTGCCATTGGGTTAGTGTGGGGGAGGGACAACAACCTTATTAATATGACAACAAAGCGACAAAGATCCCAAGTAAAAAGCATACAAATTAGACCTCATCAAATTAATAACCTTTGTACAATGAAGGACAAATTTGAGAAAACAAATGGCTACATTTACAATGAGAGAAAAACTGTAACTAGCTACCACTTCACACCCAAGAAGATGAAAGTGAAATGACAGGAAATAAAGGCAATGCTGAAGATGCTGAAAAGTTAAATGCCTCATCCATTGAGGGTGGCAACATAGTATAAACCGGGGCAAGTACTGTGAAAAACAGTTTGACTGATCTTTTAAAAATGCAAATATAGAGTTACTATAAAATGTAGCAATTTTGCTCCTTGATATATATCCAAGAGAATTGGAGACAGGTGTTGAAACAAATGTTTTATATGAACATTCAAGGAAGAACAATTTATAATAGCTAATAGGTAGAACTAACCAAATATTCAACAAACAGAGACGGAACTTTTGAAAATATACAGAAATATTTAGCAAAAAAGAAAAGTACTCATAATACTGTAACACAAATAAATGAACATTGAAAACTTTTATTTGTGCTACATGGGAAAAACAGTTAAAAAAACAAAGGTTAGTAGTGTATAATTTTGTCTGTAGGACCTATTTAAATTAGGCTAGTCAAGAAAGTACAAAGTAAAAAAAAAAAAAAAGAAAAAAGAAAGAAAGAAAGTACAAAGTAGTTCTCTAGCTAAGAGAAAAAATACTGGGACCATATTTTGATTATACTGTAATTTACTGAACTGATGTCTATTAAACCACTTTGTTAAAGTGTTTATTTAGGTTGTGTGAATTCATGAAATAACATTAATTAATTAACTAACCAATTAATTAAGGTGTGTGTGTGTGTGTGTGTGTGTGTGTGTGTGTGTGTGTGTGTGTGTGTGTGTGTGTGTGTATACTGGTGCAAATGTCATGGAGTGCCTGTGGAAGTCAGAGAATAACAAGGGAGGCTGTGGAGTTAGCCCTGGGCTGTTAGGCTCAGTGACAGACATGTTTTTACAATCTAAGCCATCTTTCTAGAGTAGCTTATATGAATTTTGTCTCTACTAAAGTTTAGAAGAAAGATCTTGGCTTCAGGTATTCTGCCTACAGCCTTGATCCAAGGTCCTTTCATTTCCTTCTGTAATCACACTTTCCTTGTATAACTTTTGAAAGTAGACTTACTTTCCAAAAGTCTCTTTGTTTAAAACTGGATGTCAAGGTCTTGTAGTTGGTTTTGAATCAGTTTGAGGTATTTAGTGAAGAAGAGATAAATGTGAATAATTCCAATTATGTTACTGTAGACCACACTGTAGCTCTTATTGGTCAAGTGCAGGAAAATAATGAACCGCCAAATTTGCATCCATTTAAGCTGCTCTTGTGAAAGCTGCCAGATGGGCTATTATATACTATAACTTCCACATGGCATTTTTTTATTCCATGGGAAAGATCCACACAACCCTCCTTGCCCATTTTCTGACCAAACCGCTGCACTTGACAATTCACAAAATGAGCATGTCTGTGCTTCCTCTGGGAACACCTTCTTCCGTGGAATGTCAGTGAGATCTTGTCATCCTCTAGTGGCTGGACTCAAAAGCTGCATTCCACATCTGAGGCCCTTTGAGCTATAGTCAACACACACTCAGGCTCCCAGTGTTGCATACTAGTTTGTAATATTCCATACGTATGATTGTAACCACCAGAATGCGATGATGAGCTATAATACATAAGCCCAAACACATCTAGATGTATATGTTCTGTAGTGAGTATTTCCCACTGGCTTCTTGTTAGGTACTGTCCTTACCTGAATGTTTTATATAATCTCATGACACTTTCATTTTACTTGATGGCCTTGGTAAACTGAGACCATAATAATGGGAAAAATTATCCCATCAAGAGAAGATAAATCATATATACAATATGATTATACATATGTGATTGGATATTTGCCTTGCTTTTGGTTGTTGATTTTTCTAGCTAATATATTGGAATTATATTTTGTAATAGGCAAATATTGTGTTAACATATTTATAAGTATTCTCAATTACTTTTACTACTAAAGAGTGATTTCTATGGGGTGAAGTATTAGATATGTTGAACTAACCATTATACTTTCAAATTTTTAAGTGTTTTGTTCTTTGTTTTGTTTTTTAAATGTATATTATTAATTTATTCATATTACATCTCAATGGTTATCTCATCCCTTGTATCTCCCATTCCTCCTTCCCTCCCATTTTCCCCTTACTCCCCTCCCCTATGACTGTGCCTGAGGGGGACCACCTCCTCCTATATATACTCATAGGGTATCAAGACTCTTCTTGGTAGCCGGCTATCCTTCCTCTGAGTGCCACCAGGCCTCCACATTCAGGGGATGTGGCCAAATATGGGGCACCAGAGTTCTTGTGAAAGACAGACTCCACTCTCCACTCAACTGTGGAGAATGTTTTGTTTTCACTGGAAGCATACAGTTGGTATTTGTAGACCAGAAGGTCCACATTCTATAAGTAATGTTTGCAATTGATGCCAATAGAATATCACATATTAGAACTTCTTTAAACTGCATTCAAAACAAAACTGTGTCTCAAGAAGTAGTTTGCTTTGTAAAGTCCATGTTAACGAACCTTGCCTCTGCCTTATGTCACAGCTGGCCACTGAAACTCTCTCCTCTAACTTCCAGCTCTGCTAATTCCCTGAGCAGCTTCCCCAGGAAAGGTTCTCCTTTTAAGTCTGGCTCTGTGCTATAAACACACTCCTGTTTATTCCAGCTAATGAGAAACAGGCTGTCTGGAAATGGGTCTCTGAGGAAAATGCAGAGCAAATCTTTAGAAACACTGCTTTTGGGGTTGACTGAAAAGATAGCATTTGGTAATATACTGTAAGCAAAAACCTATAGTTGATGCTATATAGTAAGTTAAAAAATAAGTGTAAAAAAAGTTTTGGATACATCAACTTGGGCTTTGGTACAAGTGGTCAAAAGTGAGATTTTTTTCCCACATGTGTAGCTTTCTCCGCTCCCCACTTCCCTGGCACTCTTATTATTGCCTCTCCCCACTCCTGACCCCAATTTTGCTTTCCTGCTGGGAATCCTTTTCTGGTCTTGTTATCTCTCCTTGGGATCAGTCAGGCTGTCTCTTCTTTTCTTCTCTTCTGTTATAAGGTGTCTAATAGTTTATAGCCTTTTAATCTTGTGGCTTTTCCTGCAGACGGTTTCAAATAGCTTCTGCTGCTGCCTTAGGTCCTTCCATTCAAAAAATAATAATCTACTAACTTTTGAGTCACGGTCTTTACTATTGAAAAGTTTTTCAAAGGTCTGCCTCACTGAGCACTGATTTTTGCCCTTGGAAAATACATTTATGCCAAAGATAATTTTTCACCTAAAATAAATGTCTGATAGTAAGCAAGCGACAAGGGTTGTTTGTTTTTCTATAGGGTCTCATCAAACTCTCTCTGAATCTCTGTTCTGTGTAGCTGTTACCTGCTTGAAAAGATATGGACTTTCATTGGTTATTATTTATTTGCAAATGCAAATGGCATTCTCATTTCAAATATGTCATTTTATTCACTCTGAGAATACTGTCATTTTCCTCCATCACCTGTTTATTCTCACCATTATCATCCACCACCGATTCTTCAGTTGCTTTCCTGATGCTCCTGGAGATTCAGTATTACTTCCTACACTAATAATACAATCTTCCTTCCAGAAACACTCATGAGTTTTATTTTCCTATGGGCAACTTCACTCTATCAAAATTATAAGGCTGCTTGCTATAGTGAAAAAGTTGTTGTAAAATACGGGCTATGGAGATTATGTGAATTTGAGGTATATGCTACATATGAAGAGCAAGACTGTAGGTCCTAAAATGAACTGTTCATAAAGTAATTCAGTCATTCCCATAGGAGGCTTCTCCTCTTCCACTGGTTTTACAGGCACACACACTTATGTTTTCTCTTTCTGTAATTTTCTTCTGTTTGCTTTGATTGTTCTTTTTCTATAATTTTTTATTAATTTATTCTTGTTACATCTCAATGGTTATCCCATCCCTTGTATCCTCCCATTCTTCCCTCCCTCCCATTTTCCCCTTATTCCTCTCCCCTATGACTGTTCCTGAGGGGGATTACCTCCCCCCGTATATGCTCATAGGGTATCAAGTCTCTTCTCAGTAACCTGCTGTCCTTCCTCTGAGTGCCACCAGGTCTCCCCATCCAGGGGACATGGTCAAATGTGAGGCACCAGAGTATATGAGAAAGTCATATCCCACTCTCCACTCAAGTGTGGAGACTGTTTTGACCATTGGCTAGATCTGGGCAGGGGTTTAAAGTTTACCGTCTGTATTGTCCTTGGCTGGTGCCTTAGTTTGAGCGGAACCCCTTGGCCCAAATCTGCCTATCATAATGTTCTACTTGTACGTTTCTAGGACCCACTGAATCCTTCTACTTTGCTATTCTCACATGTTTCTCTCATCTAGAGTCCCAATAGGGTGTCCTCCCCTCTGTCCCAGTTTCCTGGTAAGTGACGGCTTTCGTGGGACTTGCCCCTTGGGCTAGCATGAGATGTAACAAGAATAAAAAAAAGAAAGAAAGAAAGAAAGAAAGAAAGAAAGAAAGAAAGAAAGAAAGAAAGAAAGAAAGAAAGACAGATAATTGATCTGCAGAAATAGCAGGATTATACGACATCTGCTTCATGAAGCCTGTAGAGTTTGGAGTAGTTGGCTCCATGGAAACAGCAAACATAAAGAATTTAAGACCTGCCACGCTAGTTAGTTTATTTCTAACTATAGTGCTGCAGATACCTAAAGTATCAAGACACCAAGCAGAGAAGGTCATCGGGCTGGACAAGAGCTGACCCACTGTTTAGGAACAAACCAGTAAACATCATCCTTGCATGTGACACAGGCTCTGAGGACCCCTCATTCCCGATCTAAGTCTCCATGCTTATAAAATGGCATATAGAGGTAGAGCTATAACTAAGCCTATTCTTAAAAATGCAAGAAGAGACTTGATACCCTATGAGCATATACAGGGGGAAGAGGTCTCCCTCAGTCACAGACATAGGGGAGGGGAGTAAGGGGAAAATGGGAGGGAAGCATGGGAGGATATAAGGGATGGGATAACAATTGAGATGTAATATGAATAAATTAATAAAATATATTTTTAAAATGTCAAAAAAAAAGAAGAAGCTGCCTGTAACTGATACTCACTAGCAAAGGAAAAATTAGTTGTCTCTAATAGCGTCTCACTAGAGATATATACCACACTTCAGGAAGGCATCATGCCCAGGAGTAGTTAGTCAACACATAATGAGGTCAAAGGTATTTTTGCAGATTTGTAAAAAATATCTTTCCCTTCTCAGCTCTGGAACCCAACTGTTTTGAGCCTGTACATGCAGTATACATGCTGCCACATCTTCTGTGAGTTCATATGTGCATCAGTGTTGTTGTATCTGAAAGACACTATTTCCTTTTAGTCATCCATATAATCTGGCTCTAGCATCTTTCTGCCTTCTGCTTTATTTGTTTGTTTCTTTTGTTTTGTCTTGTTAGTAGTCTGCTTATAAAATTTTTTCCCATTTTTGTATTTCTGTAGGTTTGTGTGCCTTTGTTTCTTGGTTTTGTTTGTGTTGTTTTGTTTTTAAAAGAGAAAGAGAAAGGAAGGGTGATGTTGGGTGAGTTGAGAGACAGGAAGGAACTGGGAGAAACTAGGGGAGGAGAAACAGTGTATGAAGATTTTTATATTCAATCAAAACGAAAATGATAATTTGGTAGCTAGTGAGGGTTCTGGAAAGTTAGTTCACCAGGTAAGAGCACCTGATCCTCTCTGAGAGGACTTTAGTTCCATTCCCAGCAACCATATCGTGGCTCAGAACAAGCTGTAATTTCAGATGCAAGGGTTCGGATGCCCTCTTCTGGCCTCTGTGGATACTGCATGCATATGAGCAGAGTCTAAGGATTTCAGAATCTGAAATTCTTCTGCTTTCTCCCATTATTTTTGCCTTGGGTTTGTGATTCCTTGTTATAGGTACTATAAGCCAACTTTCCAAGTCACCTTTTGGGTTTATCTTGCATGCAGTGATCTGCACATGAATAGACAAGTGCTTATTTCTTAAAAAAAAAAAATAAGTAATACAGTTGTCACAGTGTCTAGAATCTGTTTTTCATTTTAAAAGAAAAAATCTATGCCTAAAGATGCTTGGAGTCTCCGTCTAAATCATGACTGAGGTCGCTAGCACACAAGTTAAAGAAGAACTCCTCACAAATACAATAACAGCAAAGCTTGCTGAAATTCCTCATAGCTTTTCTCTCATTTATGCCCCATTTCTCCTTCCAGATTCCCTTATGGTCCTCCCAATGCCTCTCCCTCTCCATTTCATGTTTTTTTTCCTCCTCTTCTTTTTCTTTTACATTAAAAACCCACTCAAAGTACAATTAGTGCTTCCCATATGTGCACAGGTATAAAGATACCCACTAGGACCTGGGAGATCTACTTGCAACTACCCCCTCAAAGCAGTGTTCAACGTCAAAACAGAATGCCAGTTTTTGAGGTAAAACCTCATTACATAGCCTAATCCTCACTATATAGTCCAGGCTGGCCTTCAACTCTTGTTTTCCCCTGCTTCGGCCTCCAAAATTCTAGGATTTCATGTGTGAGTATAATCCATGTCCTATTTAATACCCTCCCATCCCTAATCCCAGGCTTACTCCTCCTCCTCCTAGAAAGAAAATCCACAAGATTTTGCTGGAAGTTCTATTATTTTAATTTCACTAATACGTATTAATTCAATATCTCTGATGAACCTGACACTGTCATCTACACACAATGCCTGAGCTAATTTTACTATTGCATCAGTTATATCAGAAGGCTAGTGTGAGCTGTTTGATGTTGATGGAGTAACTGAGATTCAGACTCATTGCCTATTCCACAATCACAAAGATAATGGGTTACATTTCATGATTCAAAGCCCCAGGGCCTACAGGCTGATTATCTATGTGTCTGGCCCAGGAATGAAGTCACGTGACTTAGGTCACTCCAGGATTCACTTTCTCTGTTCTTCATAGGGCTGCATCCATTCTCTTCACTTTTGTATCGCTAGCATAACGTGTAATGGCTACCATATGCTAACTGCCCTGTTGACACCTAACAACCATTAGCATTCTGTCTATTTTCCCTACATCTTTGTTCTCACTGATGCTGCATTTGTGGAAGTTCCTGTTTTGATCTATTGTTTTCTACAAAAATTTCTCATGTTAAAGCCTTAATACCAAATGCAACTGCATTCAGAGAAAAGGCCTTTAAAGATAAACTTTTAGGCAGATAATTCAGAATATAATATCTAATTTAAGGTCAGTAAAATATTATGGATTTGTCTGAGTTTTTATATAAGAAATCTTTATTGTAATATCCCTGTAGCCACAGTCATAAATATAGACTATGAGGTCATAATGGCGGGGCACTGATAACAAATAATATAATAATATGATCTAATATAATAATATAATATGTTTCATTGTAAAGTGTAACAGATACCAAGCATACACACAGAGAAAATGCCCTGTGAGATAACAGTAAGATCATTGTCATATGTCAATCTAAGATGGAGACCTCAGTAGAAAAATCTGTTCCTTCATTCAGATTGTATTTTTAGCCTTTAGAAATATGAGATAATAAACTTCCATTATTTGAGCCACTTAGTTGAGGGTATAGATCCTCCTGATCTAACAGTGGGGTTGCATCTGTATACAGAAATTGTAAATTGTAAACAAGTTAATAAACGCCTTCAGTGCACTTGGCTTACCACAGCACAGTGCACTGTAAGGTAGGTTATTTGTCCTTGTGGTCGGGAAGTTGTAGTTTATTGCCACTGGACAGCATCTTGGGAGACTATAATACTGCATATCACTAGCATGAAAACGGATTAATATTTAAAAATTTAAATGAAGTTTTTAGGTGGGCATGGGAACACACTGATAGCCCCAGCTACTGAAGAAGTTTGGGCAGGAACATCATTTTCATCCAAGAGCTAAAGATCAGCCCAAGCTCAAAATGAGAACTCGCTTTTTTAAAAGGGTGAAAGATAAATATGGTTGGAAGAGATTCAAGATGGCAGCCAGCAACCATTAGCACCTGTGGGGCCTCGGGCTCACTCCGAGGAGTCTGAGAGACTCACAGGAGAAACACAGTGACAAAGGATGCGCCTGCAGAGTACATGGCATCTCAGGGACAACTAAAAAAAAATGACAGGTCTTCTGGGAAAGATGTTTTTTTTAAGTGATTTCATGGAATTCGCGGGAAAAGATGGCAGAAGGGAGCAGTGCGTGCAGCAGAGAGAAGCAGAAATAGAGCATACTGGGTACAGGCTATGCGGCCGGCATAGAGGGCAGAGTATTATACAACAGCCTGGACCTTCAGATGGTCTTGTTTCCAGCCCCACAGCCCAGACCCTCAATCACACTGATTTCTGAGCAACAGCAATTTATCAGAGAGGCATTTTCTTCTGCGGAGGCCATGTGGATGTCCGTGATCCGTGCTGCTACTGGATGTCATGGGCAAGTAAGCTTCTTTTGTACTGATATCCATGGCTTCAGACTCATAGATGAGCATGAGAGACAGTGAAGGCTACTGTGACAAGCCCTGTCCCAAAGGAAACAGTCCGGACAGGAAGCAATTGAAAAGAGCTCTTAAAAGTTGTGATGTAGGTCCTCCCACTTGATGGCTTCTGGCACGGTGATGGGGAAGAAATTCAGTTTTACTTAAGGGATGCTCACGGGAAGTTTGACCGTGCTACAATGAGTATATGGGCAACACAAATAGGACTCTGTTTTTACTTTCTTTTGGAGGGAGGAGGGCGGTAGTGGGAGGCGAAGTCACAAGTGTGGGAGTGCGGACCTCGAAGAAATGGAAAGCGAGTGTGGTCAGGGTGTACTGTATGAAATTCGCAAACAATGACAATATTATGTTGGTAAAACAAAACAAAACAACAAGTGAAACATGGTTTCTACTGAATGGATACAATTTTTATACCACTTAAATTCAAATAATCATAAATTGACTCATCACACATGTGAAATCATGTGTATTTGTTATCACAGGCCCAGAAAGCTATTGTAGTTCTCACAATTTATATTCTATGCTGTGGAGATCACTTCCTGACTCATTCTCTCCTTTCTCTGGATACTTTGCTATCATTTCAGTGAGTGATGTCCTACCAACTACCATCACTGTCCTGGTGTTATCTGACTAGAAGAGCTCAGCTTTCTAGTGTCTTTCCAAAAGCTGGCTCAAGACTTTCAGCACTAAATGTTAGGAGATGGTCGAGATTCTTCAGATGAACAGATCAAGCTGTCCTTGTGTCATTTATTGTTACAACTTTTACATCCAGAGAAGTTACTTTTTTATAATTCGTTTTTGGGGTCTGCAGAAATCCCTCAGTGACCATCAGTGCTTGCTCTAAAAGCCTGAGGGTCTGCTGTCAAATCCCTAACATTCTCATGAAAAGTCAGGCATAGCGATGCATGCCCACCCATATCTGTCAGCATCGTGAGGCTGGGACAAGTGTGTCCCAAAACCTCACTGGCCAGACAGCTCAACTAAATAGATGAGTTCTAGTTTCAGCCACAGAGCCTGTATAGAGGAAATACAGTAAACAGTGTTAGATAAAAACCCAGTGTTCTGCTCTCTCTCTCTCTCTCTCTCTCTCTCTCTCTCTCTCTC
>OU015752.1:15349610-15432957 GCA_907169655.1 Acomys percivali
ATAATATGGGGAATAGGGACTACTTCTGATATGGACTGTGCTGCCCACTAATTGATCACTTCCTCCTAGCTGAGGTTGGGGTGTGGGGGAGGGGGAGGGAGAGGGAGAGGGGGCCTGCTGGGCCACAGAGGAATAGAATGCAAGCAGTCCTGATGAGACTTGATAGTCTGAGGTCAGATGATAGGGGAAGAGGGCGCCCCCTTTCTGAGGACTAGGGGAGGATGGGAAGCGGGATGAGGGAGGGAGGGTGGCAACAGAAGCAACTAGGGAGGGCTACAATCGGGATGTAAAGTGAAACACAACAACCAAAAAAAAAGATGTGACATCTGTACAGTTTTTAGATGGTTTGTGACAGAGCATCTGTCTAAAGAGGGGAGAGACTCTATGAAGCTATTGCCAGTCTTTACTAATTCTATAGAGATGTTTGTATCATTCAGGAAGTCTTGCTGTCTAGCTCAGGATGATATTTTAGATACTAAGATCTGAAGATTTCTCAGTTCTAAGACACGTTTGCCTTCAGCAATTTCTGAGAAGAGATAATGAGTCTTCAATACCAGCTATGAAGATCAATCTTGCCCAAATGCGATGGGTGTTAGTAAGCAGCGCTAAATCTAAAGAGGGCTTCCAAAACATACATCCTCAGAGAAATGTCATCTGCAAAGCTGTAGTAATACCGCATGAATGATTTCCCTCATCAACGTTTCAATAAAAGTGTGATGATGTCCCTAAAACAATTCCTGCTTAAGTCTATAGAATGTAAAAACAAGATGTAACTATTCATTTTAGAATAGTTCCACCACATTGCTGCAGTTTAACAGCATATATAAAGAAGATTTTGAATGGTCTTATTCCACTAAGCATCCAAAAGAAATGCAGTACATTTTTACTGACATACACTGGACCACTAATGGATCTCAGAAATTCCAGACCTTATGTTACAAGAGAAAGAAAGCCAAGCGAATATACAAACAGTAAACAGTGTATTTATATAGCTTAACCCGGGAATACATTATTTCAAAGGACATAGCTATACATTTCAAACATGTGACTGTAAATAAATGGAAAATGAGTGGGTTCAAGTTCACATTTTCAAGATATATATAGAACACTGAAAGTATTTAATATTATCACAGTGATTAGCCTTAAAGACTTGCTAGTAAAGAGACTTGATACCCTATGAGCATATACAGAGGGAGGTAATCCCTCTGAGGAACAGTCATAGGGGAGGGAAATAAGGTGAAAATGGGAGGGAGGGGAGAATGGGAGGATACAAGGGATGGGATAACCATAGAGATGTAACAATAATAAATTAATAAAAAAGAAAAAGGAAAAAAAAGACTTGCTAGTATCACCTATCAATTCAAAATGAAGCAGGACTGATTCCTTGATTTTCTTTTAAGATGTACTTTTTTCATTATACTTGACTAATCTTTTATAGGTGTGAAGTTCCAAATGCTACTCCCTATGTCCAAATCAGTTGTCCAAGACACAAATGTAGCAGTAATAAAAGCTTCCATTTCTTTGTTCACCAAGGAAGCTACTGCTTTTTGTCAATGAGCATAGGAAATCAGCTTAACTGTGCTGCCTCATCTGGTCTCATTTTCAGAGGATGCACTTAGTCCTGCTGTGATTCATGTGCCAGAGTATGGTAGTACCAATGGGAGGCCTCCCCTTCTCTAAGGAGAAGGCAAGGGGGTTGTGGGGGAAGTGGATGTGAGTGTGGGACTAAGAGGAGAGGAAGGAGGGGGATGTGATTGGGATGTAAAGTGAATAAATAATGTGATGAAAAGAAGAAATCAGCTTAAAATATACAAAAAGAATCTAGGGAAGTCTAGGCTGATTTACAATGCTGGTAACTCTTTCTCTAATCTACTGTATACTGAGTACAGAAAATTTTATTTAAATTCTGACACAAATTGTCTAGAAGTGGTACAGAGCCCATAGTTTAGGAGATGTGTGCTGTGAGACACTAAGCCTGCTTCAGATAGCAGCAACAAACGCTTAGTCCCTGGCACTTTGGAATACCTGGCTATAAATGAAGGGTTCCTGTGATTTTTGTTTTGTTTTGTTTTGTTTTATTTTTGAGACAGTGTCTCTCTGTGTAGCCCTGGCTGTCCTGGACTCACTTTGTAGACCAGGCTGGCCTCAAACTCACAGCTATCCTCCTGCCTCTGCCTCCTGAGTGCTGGGATTAAAGCCGTGCACCACTACACCCTGCTCCAGTTTCTGTGATTTTTAACTTAGGTTTGATAATTTCCTAGGATGGCTTCTGGAATACTGTCTTATAATAAAAAACACAAAGATGTCTAAAAATGGTCATGAGATGACACTTGAAAGTGTCTCCATTTCCAGCCTTTCTCATCAGTTTGGATAATGGGGATGGAGCAGTGCTCAAAACGTGTGAGTCCCACTTGGTGATTTTGATGCCACCATTGAGGAGCGTCCCAAGAGTCATTTCAGTAGAACAAAGTCACACCTCTATATCCCAGGAAATTTTGAGAGTAGTAAATCTAAAAATCATAGGGCATATTACAATAAAAAGAAGGAATATACATGCTGGCCTTTGCTTGCAGTCTATGACACACAGTTCCTAGATCTCTCAAAATTATTTTACTCAATTTCTTTGTTTGGTTCCCAGAGGATACAGACTGGTAAAACTTACTGGTAAAAAGACAGAATTCACAGATTCAAAATTCTGGCAGGAAGACCATTATCAATCTTTCGCACATATAGATTAATTCCTTTGATTTGTATTGGAAAGATAATGAGAAGCAATGGGGAAAGGAAAGCATAGTGATTTGTGTGTGATTATAGGACTTAATCAAAATTTATTTTCAGCACACAAGAAAAAAATAAAAAATGTACAGATTTCATGTTTTTTATAGTGGGGACATGGGACTAGAGAGATAGATGGCTTGTTGGTCAAGAGCACTTCCTGCTTCTAGTAAAGACCCAGTTGCCGTTCCCAGCACACATCAACTGGCTCACTATTGTCTGTAACTCCAATTCATGGTGTTTGACACCTTCTCCTGCCAATTCGCCCACAGGACGAGGCATACATGTAGTGTACTTACATTCAGGGAAACACTCATGCACATAAAATTAAAAATACAATAACAATCCTATAATAACAATACAAATAACAATCAAGAGGACTCCACCTGGCTATGCAGACCTTATTTTAAACATCTCTAAGGAAATTAAAACAGCAGTGGAAGCATATGACTGCATAATGGTCTAGCATACAAATACTGTAGATATTGTTAAGTATATACCTGCTTAATAATAAGTTGCATGCTGTCTTTATAAATCAATTAGTCACCTAGTTTTGAAAGTCATCTTGCTTAACTCCATAGTCTTTTCAAGTGCAATGTGAACCATGCAATGGAATGCAGCATTCATTTCTTGGCATTACTTTACATACGAGCAGAAAAGAAGATTGAAACTAGACAGATATGGGACTAAATTCTAAATTTCCTTGAATGGCAGAATTTGATTTCTTTTAAAAATGCCTTCCTAATCATAACATTTTTGCTTCATATCATTGAAATAGTGCCAATAATATTTTATTTATCTTCATGTCTGAAATTGCCAAGAGATTCATAAAAATCACTTCATGGTTTTTCACTTATCTCCTTATGTACTCTTATAACATTTTTGTAAGTTTTATCCTAATAAGAATAAAAAATTCCTAGTACCTTAATATGCACATACCCATATATATTAGTCAGACAAATGATTTTTTTATTAGAAGCATTATGAATGTTAGCCCAAAATAATGTATTTTCTATAAAGTAGCAGAAAAATCCAAACAATGCTTGAACACTAATCTTACAGTTTGTGTTCTTATCTGCAAAAAAGAATATATAATGTAACTTGTGAAACTCTTCTTTCAGTGTTTCTTTACTTAAGAGTATTTTATTTCAAAGTAGACAAGAATCTCCACAATAAAATCATTACAATTATTAAACATAAGTCTAGAATCCAGCTCCTCTGTGAGTCTTTCATTGAGTACAAAATAGTGTGATTTCACCTCTTTAAATGATTGGAAAATTATACTAAATAGAGCATTAGGTAAAGTGTTTCACCTGGTTTGTTTACATAGGCTCAAGGTTATGATTTAGGTAAATATAGGATGAGCAGAAGAATAAGGAGATAATTGTACTGTAATCTAATGTGGCACATGGAAAGTAAGAAGGACCGAGTAAAGAAAGAAGGAAAAGAAAATGGATAGGAGGGGGGTGCGGTGAGAAAGGGGGGAAGAGTAGGGATGGGAGAAAGCAGAAGGTGGGAGATGTCAAGAGGAAAAGAAGGAGAGATTGAGTTCCCTATGATTTTGGAGGGTAAAGTACAACTTGTGAGTATTTGACACTCTTAGTAATATCCAGGAAATTTATTTAAAACTCACAATGTAGAGCCCACTATGCAGCTGCCCAGCATCAGGAGTGTCACCACAATCTTTCTTGTTGAGTGTACCATTTGTTTTGCTAAGGAAATGTGTGCCTGAGTAAACTGTCTTTTAGCTGTGTTGTTTTCTCAAAAAGACAAAGGCCAAATGGACATTTACCTGGTACAAAGTGATAGAACCTATTTGTCAAGCCATTTGACAGTGATTCATACAGCTACTATGAACCCTCACCCTTCTTCTTGGTACTAATTATATGAGAGAAAATTTTGTTGGACCACAACTTGCCTGTCAAAGGTTATAGCTACTTCATTGTAGTGGCCAAAGCCAAATAAGATACAAATGCCCACCATCATGTAGAGATGAAATTCTTGGATATATCTCCATACAATAGACTCATTCTTAGCAACAACAACAGTAAAAGTCTGAACTCACACACTTTACTAAAAATTAATTCAAAATACTTATGCTGAATCAAAGAACACAGACAATGCACATGTGCATACTTTATTATTCCATTAATGCAAAAACTCTAGGAAGTGCAAGAGAGAATAGAGACTGAACAACAAGTTTTCAGTTTTCCGAAGACTGGGAAACAAGGAGGGAGTTACAGCATGAATTTAACAAGAATAAATTAAGAAAATTTTTAAAAAAAGTATTGATGAGTGAAAGACACTTTTTCTTGAATCTGGTAATGGCCGCATGGAGATACATTTATATCAAATGGCACCAAGCTTTATATTTATATACATATATATTTTCAGTTTGTTGTTTTTAAATTTGATCACATAAATCTGTTTTTTTTAACAACAGCAAATTATTTATTAAATGACAAGTGTATATGACATATTAGAACAGTTGCACATCATCAAGACAGTATATATCTACAATATTTATTACAAATAAGCAATTTTCCTGGAACCAGAAACAATGTGGAATATGAGTTAAGTGTAGATTTCATTGTTGAATAAATGGGAGCACTGACGTGCATAGTAAGAGCAAAGCCCTCTTTAGAATTAAAGTCTTGTCATTATATACCCACTACTTCTCAGTGCAGCAACATTATCATAGTGAAGAAAGTTTTCAGACATGATTTTCTAAAGAAACTGTCTATTCAATTTATCCTTCCCAGGGATATTCACGCATCCTACTTCCAACTCCTCTTGTTTTTTTTTTTTTTAATTTTTTTAATCCTTTCTGGATCTGTGGATTGTACCATGATTATCCTGTACTATGCACATCCATTTATATGTGATACGTACCATGTTTGTCTATCTAGGTTTGGGTTACCTCGCTCGAGAGGATTCTTTTATTAACTAGTAAAACAAAACAAAACCAAATCATTTACTCTTGTAAGGTCTTCTGTAAGTCTACTTCTTAAGACTCAGAGGTAGTAGGATCATGACTTCAAAACAAGTTTGGACTTCAGGAAAAGTTTCAAACTATCCTGGGCTACATACATACTGACACCCTGGTTCAATGAAATAAAGGAAAATATCTTTTGTTCGAATCTCCGAATTCTTTATCCTAAGTAGATTTTCTTTCCCACTCTACTTTCCCTACACCTCCCTTCTCAGCTTTTATTCTTTTTATGCTTATTTTCTTTCTCTCTTTCTTTCTTTCTTTCTTTCTTTCTTTCTTTCTTTCTTTCTTTCTTTCTTTTCTTTCTTTCTTTCTTTCTTTCTTTCTTTTCTTTTCTTTCTTTCTTTCTTTCTTTCTTTCTTTCTTTCTTTCTTTCTTTCTTTCTATCTTTCTGTCTTTCTTTCCTTTTTTAAAAAATTCTAGCCAATAGACAACTCATTCTCCATGGTTGTGGAAATAGCAGGGACTATGAGTATGCTTTATTTTCTGGATTGGGCCTTGTTGCTTAGCTGGTCTAGTCTTCTCTACATAGTATAAACTGGCCTTGCCTTTTTTTGTTGTTTGTGATTTATTGTTGTTTGTGAGACAGGATCTTAGATAGCTATGGATAATCTCAAATTCCTCAAACTTTTACCATCCTCCTTCAGTTTCCTGAGTGTGAAGAGTACATGTCACCAGACCTAATAATCTGAATAGATTCTTGAGCTCTGCAAAGTAAAGAGAGAGAAAGTTATATCTATAAAATTGATCTTGGGTGGGTTAACCTACTATTTGCCTTTGGTTTAGCTTACATATGAAATGGCAGGATCAGTGATGAGTGGTTTTAATATCTGGGAATGGAATATCAAACAGTTGAAAGAAGGACTTTCATTACAAGGATTGGATTGAAGTAGGGGGTAGTCATAGATCTGTTGAAAAGTGGTAAGTAAGAAAGTAAGTTTTGATAACTAATAGCTGTTCAGTAGTCATGTTTTAGCTCTGATAATGTACTGTGAGGAGTGCAATTTATATATTCATTGTGCAGTTTTGTAAACTGCAATCATATATATTTGGAGGATTTGTGAAATGTGTCGGAAAGGTATATTGACTTAGATGACATCAGTCTTTAGTTCTGAGGTTGGCCCAAAGGGGTATTATTAGTCCCACTTCTTATGATCCAGTCAGCCTGATGGAAGAATCAAAGTGGAGACAAACATGGTTTATATGAAGACATTTTTATCAACTGTAGGAATCTATATAACTATTTCAATATTTCTCTTTTCTTTGTCATCTCCTCACTTGGCCAATAAGAGACCCTTCTGATCATTGCTCCTTGGAACAACCATATTTCTATTTCCCACCACTCCCTTCATCACATGTTCTGTGAGATTATTTAGTGTCAGAATGAAGCCTAATGATTGTGTGTGGAAGCTATAGGGTCAGATTACTCTAGTATGGGCTCTTTGTGCTCTGAAACAAAGTTATTCATTTATTCAGTGCTTGACTTTCAGTGTAACAGTATGATGATCATGCCTTCATAGGATCAGTATGGTACTTAAATTCAGAACACTCATTCCGCCATAATTCTGATATGCCTTATATCCCAAAGGTTCACATGCTAGAAACTTGTTCTCTAATGTGGTGATGTTGAGTTGGCAAAACTTATAAGAAGTGGCCCAGTGAATTAATTATTTCATGTGGCCCCATTCTCATGGGATTAACATCCTTCATGAATGGGTCAGTTCCGGTAGAATCATTTGATCCAGCAAGAACAAGTTAGTTATTCTTCAGTGAATAAATTTGCTCCTCCTCATTCTTGCATATTCTGGTTCATCACATTACTCTCTCTGTGGCACGAGTTCATGCCATGATGACATATATCACAGTGTAGAACACTACAATTTGGGATGCCCTGTCTTCAACTTTCAGCCTCTAATGCTATGAGACAAGTGAGACTTTACAAAAACTATGTCACCTTGTTTCATTAGTTGTTAACTAATATCACCCTGTGCATAACATATAAATAAAAATCTACAACCTCCTTAGTCATCAGGGAAATGCAAATCAAAACAACTATAAGATTCCATCTTACACCCATCAGAATGGTTGTGATCAAAAATTAAAGTGACACTGCATGCTGGCAAGGATGTGGAGAGAGAGGAACACTCCTTCTTTGGGTTCCTTATGTTTTTGAAAAGTTGTACCAGTTAGTTGCGACATATGTGAGAAACCTAAAAGCTGACTAGAATTTGGGTGGTTAGTCCAATGAGTTCCAGTGTAAGTTAAGTAACCAGGAGGAAGTTGGTTGTCGTATTAAAATTCACAATACCAGGGAAATCACATGAACTGCGCCTGAAATTCTAAGCAGTCACAGAAATTATCAAAGGTCACCATGCATTAGTTAGACATGGAAACTCACAGAGGGACAGCAGATGCCAGATGTTGATAAACTCTTTGTTTGCTGAGTTTATTAACCAGATGCAGAACTTTACTTACCCAGCGTTTGAGCGCTTAGATACCACAGAAATACACACTTTATGAAAATGTGGATAGGAAGACAAACAGCCTCACTTGACCATGCATCACGCCACATGACAGTGCCTATTGAACAAGCAGCAGGCGTCTGCTACGTGCTCCCATTTGCATAATTCAAAGCTTTGACGTCATGGAAACGTGTCATGGGATTGTATCCTGCTACATCACAGGGTTTAGCAATGAGGTTTATACAAACACTAAAAACCAGCAGCATAGGAAAATGAGATGCACTGATAGGCAAATCAAGATAGATGCAAATCGAACTTACCATCTGAAGATGTTCTTCTTTTAATAGGGCTTTGAATAAAAACGAATTAATTAGAATTATTTTGACCAGTGTGCTAATGTCAGTTTTTTTAAATAAGTAAGATCAGTATAATAATGGCAGAAGTAAATGAGCTAAAAATGGATACACCTTTTTAAAAGAAATATCATAATCAGTCCTCATTCAAAAATATAAAGAACATGGTATTAAACCCAGGGTCAGAAGCATAGGCTAGAAGCCTTACATACATCACACACACAAAAATCAAGGTGTGGTTCAAAGTTTACTGCACATATTGTCCTTGGCTGGTGCCATAGTTTGAGCAGGACCCCTGTGCCCAGATCTGCCCATCATAATGTTCTTCTCGTAGGTTTCTAGGACCCTCTGGATCCTTCTATTTGAACATTCTCCCATGCTTCTCTCATCTACAGTCCCAATAGGATGTCCTCCCCTCTGTCCCACTTTCCTGGTAAGTCATGACTTTCATGGGACATATCCCTTGGGCTAGTGTCTAGATATAAATAAGTACATACCATTTGACTCTCTGCTTCTGGGTTAACTCACTCATTATGATCATTTCTACTTCAATCCATTTGTCCACAAATTTTGGGAATTCCTTGCTTTTAATAGCTGAGTAGTATTCCATAGTGTAAATGTACCACAGTTTCTTCATCCATTCTTCTACTGAGGGACACTTAGCCAATGGACAGGACATTCTCCACAACTGAGTGTAGAGTATGGACTGACTGTCACACATACTCTCGTGCCCCATATTTGACCATGTCCCCTGGAGGGAGAGACCTGGTGGCACTCAGAGGAAGGATAGCAGGCTACAAAGAAGAGACTTGACACCTTATGAGCATATACAGGGGGAGGAGGTCCCCCTCAGTCACAGTCATAGGGGAGGGGCATGATGGGAAAATTGGAGGGGGGGGAGGAATGGGAGGATACAAGGGATGGGAAAACAATTGAGATTCAATATGAATTAATTAATAAAATATATTAAAAATAAAAATAATTAATTGTATAAATTGATAAATCATAAATAGATTAAAAAATCTAACTATTAGTATGCACATATTGGAATGCAAATAGTATATCTAAAATTTACTACTCTTATAAGATCCATGTATATACAGGACCCCTCAGACCATATCCCTTTGTAGATGAGGATGATTGTTTGCTATCAGTAGAAACAGGTGAGTAAGAGTGAACTTTATATTCAGTGTTAGCTATTTCAGTAATTTTTTAAAAGATCATTTCCATGATGATTAGTGAACTGGAAGGTTGGTAAAACAGATACATCAAGGACAATAGGAAATATTTTCAATTACTATTGTAGCTAAGTAACATGTTCTCATTTAGTTTTAGTCACATAATTCCATGCAGAACTCAGTTCAGAAAAATAGAGCCTTTAAATCACAAGTAACAATGTTTTAATTTTAAATCAGTTAAAGGTGTACCTTGCATACAATATATAACCAAAATGCTTTCTTATACTATGGAAGATTCATAATCAAATAACTGAAAAGAAAGAGTCCTGACTTTTAATATAATGCACTTAAATGAGTAATCTCTCAGTCTCCCAAATGTTCAATGAGAATTGGGATAATAATACTAAATTCAAACATTACAATAGTACAATTGTACAAATAGTACAAACATTAAGCAATACTTGCAAAGCATATGATTATGAGAAAATTTCCACTTTTCTTTTTCTTGCCCTCTTTCTCATTTAAATGTACTTAAAATCACTGAATTCATATTATCCTATCTTTACCCTTAATATGGTCTGCTGTAAACTGCCCAGATACTTCTTCCTTTTCAAAACTTTAGAAAAAGGTTTTTTAAATATATAAATCTTTGGTCATTATTCACTTCAATATATAGATGGTGTATATAGTATATACGTAAATATACATATCTATCTATCTATCTATCTATCTATCTATCTATCTATCTATCTATCTATCTGTCTATCTTGTGGTAATTCTCTAATATATCATAGGAGTGTCCTATCCTACCCCAGAGGTAGACAGTCTCTTATGGTTCCCATTGTACAGTTTACCACGCCAAGCAATGCTGAATGCACAGTTGTCAGTAAGCACTTACCAGCACACTTAGTGTTATTAATCCACACACAATGGATCAACAGCTGCTGAGATGTTCTAAAACTTTGAAGAGTCGTTAGTGCCGTGTGAGTGAAAGATTCATTTCACTCTATTCCAGACATTCTTGAACACTTTCCTTGGGTCATTGAACATATTTAATGTATTCATTTAAAAGCATTGCAAGGGCACTCCTTTTCAAGGTCTCAGTGATAGATTTTAATAAAGAGTATAATAGAGAAGTCTATAGGTCTGAGCCTCAAGCAGGAGATAATAGAATGTAGCTGAATACATTAAAGCATCATCATGTCTAAGCTCAAACCTCCTGACTTAAATGATGTTACAGCATTTTATTCTACTTGAGCTGTTAGAATTCTTCATTCGAAAGTAGATGAGGTTGGTATTACTAAATGGCAGTTTCATTTTCTAACACAGAAATATGGAAACCCAAAAGGTCTTTTTTTTTTAAAGACAGGCCTTCTGATGGGATATAGAGTGTTGCTTTCAGTGACTTTAGATTTCTCCATATTTTCATTGTAATGCCAAATGTATTTAATATCCTGTATGGTATTTGAATGAGGTAATGAATCTTTCTATATATCTCCTAACAATTTCTGTCAAAATAACTATTTTAAAACTGTAACTCTAATTAAATATATGAAATAGTATTTGTTTATAGAAGTCATTAGAAAGTTGTTGCCTGGCATAATGCAATGCATGTCTAAAACTCTGCTCTGTTTGATATCAAGCAATTACAGATACTGCTCTAGACTTAATGTCATCCTGTATATTTTCCATTTAATTTTGTTTTTAAAGGTCTAATACTTTGAAACAAATATTATCTAGGATTCTACTAGAACACAACATCACAGTGGGAGGTAAGTGCTCTGCCTTGTGATAGCCCCAGCTCTATTTAATGCTTAAACAAAGAGGTGATATGGGAACTAAAAAGGAGGGGTAACTGTTGCAGATTTATGGTTCAACACAGGATTTGGTGAAACTACAGTTTGAATCTGGAATGTCACCACCCCCAAGGCTCCTTTGCTTAAACAATTTGTTGCCAGCTGGTAATGCTATTTTAGAGTGTTTGGACACCTTGAGGGCCTGGCCTTGAAGATTATAGCCTTGCTCTATGTCTGCTCTCTTCTCTGCTTTCAGTCTACTGCTGTGGTGTGGCCAGCTGCCTCCTGCTCTTGGCACCATGCCTTCTCTATCATGATGTACAGAAACTGACTCCAATCATGATCTAAAATAGACCTTTCCTCCCTTAATGTCTTTCTTCCAGATGTCTTGTCACAGCACTGAGAAAATTATTAATATGCCGATAAGTAAGTACCTATGAACTCAAGAAATGAGGCCAATAAGTGCTAGTGTCTAAACTTTAGCTCCAAGACATGCCTTGGTTGTTTACAATTGAGCCTATATGAGGCAGGCGCAGTGACACAAGATATAATCCCAGGGCTTCAGAGGTTGATACAGAAGGCTACGGGTTCTAGACTTGCTCAGGCTACATAGGGAGGTAGTATTTCAAGAAAAAAAAGGGGGGGAGAGAGAAACAGCTGAGAAGTAAATTTCTCTCTCTCTCTCTCTCTCTCTCTCTCTCTCTCTCTCTCTCTCTCTCCCTCTCTCTCTCTCTCTCTCTTATGGATCCACTGAGGTATCTCAAAAACTTGGTCTCATATAGTCTTGAAAAGGAGTTCAGGACAATGAAGAAATTGTCAGGTACTTTCTGATAACTCTCAAAAGATTAAGAAACTAATGTCTATGATGAAATCAATATAGTTTTTTTTTTATTATAGGAAAATTAGTGGAACGCTGTCCTGGGAAATGTATATCCTGAAATTGGCTCTCATTTTTCAGTCTTCCTGCAGCTTCACTCAAGATGTGAGAGAAAGATGTTAATTCCCCAAGATTGTGAAATCAGTACTTACTGTTCGATTTAATAGGCAAACAAATTCAGTTTTCTTAATTGACTTGTCAGTCTGTAATGTTAAGATAAATGACAATTTCTAAGCTTTATGAATATTTCCACGAAAATGAATTGATTAGGGATAAACAAAATATTCACAAACAACTCAAGTCCAGATTGTGCTTTCAGGGATGAAGAGTACATTAGCTCAGCCGCTCTCTGTCTCTCCATTTAGTGGAGTATAAATTAATTGTTTCTTTGGCATACTTTCCCTGAGATTTTATAAAGTTAATGAACATGAGATGATGTGAAGGCAAGTACTCAGCCTTGAAAACTTAAGTTTTAAATAAAGTCATTTAAGAGACTATTTTATTACCTGAAAAAGAAAGACTTTTCTCAGGAAGATCTGATTTCTTTTAATCTCTCCTATTTAGTCTCCACTCATGAGTTTTTCTAGAATTACTTATTATCATTTCAAGTTCTCTATTCTAACAGTCTTTCCTCTTGTTCCCACTTGTAGATATCCATCTAAATAATTAGATTTTTAAACCACAATAACTCCATGGTAAGTAAACTTATTTTTTTTCTTGTACAATTTCCAACCATAGCATAAGAAAGAATCAGCAGAGGTTACAACTACACAGCTAGCACATTTTGAGTAATAACAACACATTATCAATTTCTAATGTAGAAATAATGTTAGTTGTTTCTAACAGACTGAAGATAGTACACACATCGAAGTATCTGACCAACTTTCTGCCCTCAGAGCTCTGCTGTGTCTCCACCTGTCCTGCACAGTATGCCCCAGTTCTCAGCTCCAGGACTGTTTCAGTATTCAATTTACTCCAGCTTTCTTGGTCGTTTCTTCCCCCCACAGATGCCAATTAAATAAACTTTACAGAAAAAAAAGCGATTCCTTCCTTCAACTCTTTCTTCTTCTTTAGAACTTCCAGTCATACACCCTCTTTCTGTAACCTCTAATTTCATCAGAAAATTAAACTCCCTTGTTGTATAAAATGATCGCTAATTCAATAGAACAAAGACAGTTCAAAGTACCAACAAACATGCATAGTATATGCCTGTGATTCCCTCCTATCCACTTGGAAATTTTTCCTAGCCTATTCATTTTGTTTTTACTGAGTTGATTGACTTGGCAAATTCTTTTATGGTCCAGGCAGCATTCTGTTTTCACATTCCCAACCAACCAGCCAATTGATTAACCGATTATTTTCTTATATAATTGTTCATTTAGCAAGAAAAAATAATGTGTTGGTAGACATTTCATTTTGCGTATGTGTGGCATGTATTTGTATGTGTGTGTGGGGGGGGATTGAGATAGGGTCTCTCTATGTAGCCTTGGCTGTTCTAGAGCACACTATGTAGACCAGGTTGGTCTTGAACTGAGAGAGATCTGCTTGCCTCTGCCTCTGAGGTGCTGAGATTAAAGGCATGTGCTACCACTCCCAGCCTTGGCATCTTCAGTCTTGTGTTGATATCAAACGTCAAAGATTGTAGAATGTTTCCTTTTACCTTAACAACAACAACAAAAAAGCTGTGATAGCTTTTGCATAACATTTTTAGAGAAGCAATTATTTGCTTACACTTACCTTTTGTTTATGAACATCATATATGTAAAAATGCTTCATAAGAATATTTTAGTGTTATAGTAATAGGGTTCTATTCCTGTCATTACTTACCAAAGGCTTTCAACTGAGTGCCTACCTCTATTGGTACTACATATTAGATGTCTACACGGTAAACATGTCCTTTGTCTTCCAGTTCCTATATAGAAATGTTTCGTTTCCTGTTGACAGCGAAGCTGTTCAGAAGGTCTTTGACAAATGTTCCGAATTCTACATATAGAGGGCATGGAATAGTTCGTGTTTTACTAGTAGTCTAACTTTTCCTTTTCACTTTTGGGGATGGAAAAGGGGGTCTGTTTATGTCTCCCAGTTATTCATCTTTACCTTTGCTGGGTTGTGTCATGGTATTTTCTTGTCCAACTTTCTTTGGATGCATTTCTCCTTTTTAAATGTGCCTATGTGGATTATACTCAGAGACACTTTCTGCGTCTCCTTGGACCATAGACTTAGATATAAATTGCACATTCAGCATTTCCATGGGATATTTACTAAATATATACACTATCCACAAAGTCGTGTGATTCCTTCAACTCTCAACAATTTTTTTTCCTTTACAACTATTTCCACTCACGCTTTCAACAGTGTGCATGCTTGCTGTAGACATAAGTCTCAAATTTGTCTGGAAGTAATTCTGTTTATGGTTATTCTAAACTTAATCTAACATAAAAATGCCAGTGGCTCTACTTTAAGCATATCTTTACTATGGACAGGGGTCATGGGCTTTGCTGCCACAACATTTGACACTGTTACTGATCATCACCATAATACTGGAGTGTGGTTGACCTACCAGGTGCTACACACTTAAATGAAATAGTCTCTCTTTCTCTTAGCTGTCAATAGCACCTCTTTTAGGGGTGACGGCTTGTGAGAACCTCCCCAATCCATCTTACAAGGCTGACCAGCTTGATCATATATAGGCAACAATACATTCTGTAAGCTCATGATTACAGTGGTCTTGCTATGTCCAGAAGACACTGTTCTGTTATGATCCTCCCCAACTCCAGGGAGATTTTACAGTCCTTCTGCCCTTTCTTTTGGGATGGCCCTGCTGCCTTTTAAGAGGGGTAATATAGATATTCTATTTGTGGCTGAGCACTCCCTTGATAATTATTCTCTACACTTAAACCAGATGTGGATTTCCTCATTAACTGCTGTCCGCTGAATAAAAAAGAAAAAGAAAAAGAAAAAAAGCAAAACAAAACAAAACTTCTCTTGTGACAACAGAATTACACATATCTACAGATAGGGTGATATATATTTAGAGAACAGTTTGAGACTATGCCCATTTAGCAATATTAGCAGGTTTGCTCATGGTTCTTGCATAGATTTACAGCACCTGATATGAATTATTGTGGAGTGGGCCTTAAATCTTGTTCAAAAGTGGCTAGTTACTGCCCATAACATTCGTTCAACTATTGCACACATGGGCTTGCCTTTATATGCCTGTCGTTACTGCTCACAGGGTTCCCAGCTGGGTATGACTCTGGATGACATTTCTCCCCAGCAGCCTGCAGAACACATTCTGTTACTATAAATGCCAGCTAGCAGAGGGAAATATTTCTGTTTACTACCAATATGAGTTGTCCTGTGAGCAAAGTAGGTCATGTCTTCAGTGATCGGGTCTTACTCTCTAGTTCTGATAAGGCAACAGGACCAAAGGGAACAGATTGAATTGTCTTGAGAGTCTCTGGGACAAGTGTGATCAACAGATCCAAATGAAAGATGCTCTGTACTTTACACTGGACTTTTTTTGCTTGGAAACATATGGCTTCTGAAAAAAACACTATTAATGATAAATTTAACAGCTAACAGTGAAGGAATAACTCAAAATAAATAATCTAAATGTACAAATTCTAAAATAGTTGGAAAATAAAATGTAAAAATCTTGGTTTGTATACAGCCACTGAAACTATTTCTTCTCCCATGAGCAGAACTGTAAAGTCATAACAAAGTGGGTTGATGAGAATGACACAAATCATGATCTCTTTGACCTGAGCTCTTTTAACCCCAGGAAATCTCTGTGAATAAGTCCATAAGTCCATTAAAATAGCAATGTAATATTTATGTGGAAGGGCATTTTTCAAGAAAGATTCTCTATATAGCTTTCTTAAAATTCTCAAAGAATGTCATAAATCCCTCAGTTTCATGAGCCACTTCTTTTTAAGTAAAATTGCCAAGCTGGTGGGTCTTGCAATAGCAATTTTCAATGCTTTTGTAAACAGAAATAAATATGAACAATCATCAGTAAATGTAACCTAGTGTCTGAATATATGAAAGTAAATTTCCACCTGGGCTGTAGAGAACTAATAACTTTAAACTAGGAACAGTTTGAAGTAATGAAGAAAGCCATATTTAAAGGTTGCATTCAAAATGTTTACCTCGTTTATATTTGACAACCTTGAAGAAAATAATATCTATCCTACCTAGGAGAGTTTAAAGTTTTGTACCTAAATCACTCTCTTTCATATCTTGTATTTATCAACTTAAAAACCTTAAAATATTTTATTAAATCCTAAACAACTTAAGCCTAACTGTAAAATTATAAATGTCTAGTTGTCAACCCATAAGAGACTTGAGAAATAATAAAATTATTACTTAAGTAGGAAGTGCAGGCAAGCAGCTTCCAAAACTAAAGAAGAGAGAGATAGCTCACTACCTGGTCAGTCACCCATTCCTCTCTATAATGGTGGAGCATCATCTTGACCCTTCTGGCCCAGTAAACCTGCAGACATAATTGTGAAGCAGGAAATATGACTTGCTTACCCTGTCATGGCAGAGTTTGTCAGTCAACTCAGCCTCTATCCAAGTCTTGTCCAATTTGGAGAGCATATTGTCTGTAGAGAGAGCTGGAACATTTTGCCTAATGGCTAACTTGCTATTAGTGAAGCTACCTCCAAAAAGAAATTTTATGATACTTATCTTCATTAAGGTCAGTTGGAGGTGTTGCCTGGACCTGACATGTCTCAAGTAAAAAAAGGCTTTAAATTAATAAAAATATCTTTAAATGCCTTATTCTATAGGTCTGTGAAGTTTTTGAGGATCATCTATATATATATTTACATTTTATTTACATAGTGTGTAATGATATTTATCTATGTGTCTATCTATTTTCTATCATAAATATGATTAAGCAAATGTTGCTTGTTCTTAGATATTTACTATCTGTTTAACCTAAGATGTATATTTCTGTGATAAACTAGACTAGTATCTGTCATGACTATGAGTCTGATTGATTAACCATTAACTTGTATACATTAATTATCCTAACAGTTTGTAATAACAGCTTTTGACAGGACTGGAGGTAAATCTTATTTTGTAAATAAGTTGTATAGGTCCAATACCTCATAACAAAGTAGAAAGATGCATACATATGTGTATCAAAAGTAACCTTAAATTTGAATCAATACTTAAAATTATGTACTCATGTAGCAAACATAACCTTATTTCTGTATCAGTATATAGGATCCAATGCCAATGAATTAAAATGACAATAGTTTTAGAGCTGAAGAACATAATCAATAATCTATCCTTTTTTCCTATTATCTCTATACATTTTCTAGATGATATTCCTATATCACCTCCTTTTCTTTATTTATTATATTGATGTTTTATTCCTCATGAGCAGTTTTTAAATGTAGGATTAAAATAAGTTTAGAGTTTTTGTCTAGAAGGCCCATTGCTATCCTTAAAAGGTCAATTTTGTATTCATAAAATATTGAGGATAACAAATAAATGGAATAGTAATTGAATTGTTACAAAAACTCAATAAACACATTTGAGAGAAACAGTGCTAAAGGTGGCAATAGGGCCAAAAATAAAATTTCCCAAGATGCTGGGCACAATGATGGAACTCCATTTTCTGTAGGTTACTATTCCCCTTCTCATTTTTCTGTATGAAACAAACTTCTGTTGTATAATCTGAACATCAAATGACTATACTTCAGTGTGCAAATCTGTTTTTATAGGTTGTAAGCTATTCAAAAGTTTTAAAATACTTATAAATTTTACTTGTCACAATGCACATATTATAGCGGCAATTACAGAAAGAGTAAGGAGTTTAGAGACAAGACGCAAATTGAATATTTTGAAACTAAGACTTCCCTATGAGAATTGATTCACTCAATATAACTTTTCCATGATTTCATTGTAAATTTTATAATTTCATTTTTAATTACAACTATTATCCTCTGTGTGTGTGTGTGTGTGTGTGTGTGTGTGTGTGTGTGTACATGTCTCTAGCTTCATTTTCATTATGCATTAATACATTGGTGGACATCCAAATTGTTCCATTTCCTAACTATTAAGAATAAAAAAGGATATGTCCTTGTGGTTGAGATATGTTTCTTGAATGCAGAAGAAGGACATATGCTCAACCATGTTCATAGCTGCTTTATACATAATAGCCAGAACATGGAAACAGCCTAAGTGACCCTCAGTAGAAGAATGGACTAAGAAACTGTGGTACATTTACACTATGGAATACTACTCAGCTATTAAAAACAAGAAATTCCCGAAATTTATGGGCAAATGGATTGATCTAGAAATTATCATAATGAGTGAGTTCACCCAGAAGCAAAAAGAGACAAACGGTATATACTCACTTATATCAAAACACTAGTCAAAGGATGTGTAACATGAAAATTTTTACTTACCAGGAGGAGAGGAGGAGGACCGCTCAGAGGAGAGGTCATTCTATTGAGACTTTAGGTGAGAGTAGCATGGAAGAATGGGGAAATAGTAGGACCCACAGGGTCCTGGAAACTGAAGAACTTTATGACAGGCAGATATGGGTCCTGGGGTCTTCCTCAACTAAGGCACCAGCCAAAGAAAATATAGGCAGTAAACTTCAAACTCCTAGCAAGACCTAGCCGACGAACATGATATTCTCCACCGTTGAGTGGAGAGTGAGATCTGACTCTCACACGAACTGTGGTGCCCCTTTTCTGACAGTGTCCCCTGGATGGGGAGGCCTGACGGCACTCAGAGGAGGGATAGCAAGTTACCAAGAAGAGACTCGATATCCTAAGAGCATATATAGGGGGAGGAGGTCTACCTCAATCACGGACATAGGGGAGGGGAGAAGGGAGGAAGTGGGAGGGAGGGAAGAATGGGAGGAAACAGGGGAAGGATTAACAATCGAGATGTAATATGAATAAATTAATTTAAAAAAAGAATAAAAAAGCAACCAACAGAGTTGCGTAAGTGTCTATGTAGTAGGATATAGAGTCCTTTGGGTTTGCATCCAGAAGTGGTTCATCTGGGTAAGAGGGAAGTTCTATTTTTATGATTCTGAGGAACCCTTACACTAATTTCAATAGGCAGGAATCTAGAAAGAAATCAATTCAGCAGCTTGTCATTAGGGAAGGAATTTATTGGATTTGAGGGCTGTTTGTATGTATGTTTGTTTTTTGAGACAGGGTTTCTATATGTAGTCTTGGCTGTCTTGGACTCACTTTGTAAACCAGGCTGGCCTCGAACTCACAGCTATCTGCCCGACTCTGCCTCCAGAGTGCTGAGATTAAAGGCGTGCACCACCACCGCCAGGCTCGGGAAGGAAATTATTGGAACATGAGTGCCGCTCCTCCTCCCCAGGATCCAGTCCCTGGGAGAAGGCAGGGGGTTCAGGCCTAGGGAGTGAACAGCGCAGAATCACCACATGGACACCAACGGGTGCAGGGTGAAGACAGACTGAAAGCGATCAATCGACTGCAGACCCATTCATTCTGGAAGAGAGAGCAGGTTATACAGGTTTGGGCGACCGACCAGGTTCCTCAAGGTCATCTCTGAGCCGGCCAGTGGGTGCCCCCTTCTGGTAACCTTCTGTCCTACCACTTCCTCAGTTAGGTTGGAGGAAGCTGGCCCAGGCAGTGAGCCTCAAGGGTGTTTAGCCAGGAATGCCCACACATGAGTAATAGGGAAGTTGAGAGGAAGAATTTTGGGGCGGAAAGGTTAAACCATGAGTGGGGGTGAGAGCATGGAGGAAATAAAGTATGAGAGAAAGATTAACAAATACACGTATGTCAAAAATCTATATGAAACTTACTACTCTGTAATCCGGATTAAAATATGGTAATGTGTAATGTAAAAAAAAAATTAGAAGAGAAGTCTTCTGCTCAGTTTCTGGAAGAAATGAGTTACTAGAATCCCAGTTCTGCGTGTGAGATTACGCAAAGATGCTTCAGTGCCCCCCTCCCTCCAATATAAGATGTTGCTGCTCCTTTTGGTTTCCCATCAGAACTGGTTGATTAAACACTATTGATGAAGACACCACATATTGTGGTTACAAAATATGAAGAACATCAGGCTAGAGCTGCTCCTTCTTCTTCCTCCTCCTCCTTCCTCCTCCTCTTCCTCCTCCTCCTCCTTCCTTTTCTTTGCTAGAAGCTTCTTGTTAGCTATCTTTCATAATGTTAGGGGAGGGGGAAAGACAGCTGGGTAAAATGCATCAGAGGTCTTATCCAGCTGTGAATCTTATAAACTACAGTAACCATCTGGGCAAGATATGTCTTATGCTGCAATAGTGGCACATCTGTTACAAGGCAAATCTTACAGGGCAATTAACACACCATGGTTAGAATGAAGACCTACTCTGCTGAAAGAAATTTGTTCCTGGTGCTATAAACAAGCTAAAAAAATGCATGACTAAGGAGATCACATGTCCCAGAGAGGAACTCACTACTGTTATTTAGCAAAATTAATAAGATCTCAGACTGCCTTGTAGACATGAAAAATTCTATTCTTTGTATCAGAGACCCACTTGTTTACAGCAAATCACAATGAAAGCAGAGATCCATAGCTGTTCAAGATGTTGTGAATAAGCTCTTAGACTTAATAGGACACTTACACTGAAATCTTTAGGTTTAAGCAAACACTGTGGAAGAAGTTGCAGAAAGACCCTAACTGAGACTGCCAGCAGCAGGGGACATGGAGTCTGAAAGAGCCACTTCCTGTAGCCAGGCAGGACTTTCAATGGAGGAATAAGGACACAAACCCAACCACAAAACTTTTGACCCAAAACTTGTCCTGCCTACAAGATGTACAGGGACAAAAGATGGAACAAAGATTGAGGGAATGTCCAACCAAAGACTGACCCTACATAAGACCTGTCTCATGGGAGAGAACCAGTCCCTAACACTATTAATGTTATTCTGTTATGCTTGTAGTCTTTGTGAGTCTCCATGGGCCAGGTTAGCTGACTCTGTAAGTCTTCTTGTGGAGTCCTTGACCCCTCTGGCTACCTCAATGGTTCCCCCACCTCCCCAAAATGGGACTCCCGAACTCCATTTAATGCTTGAATATAGGTCTCTGCATTTGTTTCCATTAACAGCCGGGTGAAGCCTTTTAGAGGACAGTTATGCTATGCTCTGATGCCTCCCTGTGAAGCCCATTCCCCTAATTGAGATGCCTTGTCTGGCCTCAGTGGAAGAGGACACAAGTAGTCGTGAAGTGACTTAATGAGCCATGGGGACCTCCCCTTTCTCTGAGGAGAAGAAGGGAGAATGGGGAGATAAGCGAGGGAGGCTGGGAAGAGAGGAGAGCTGCAGTTGAGATGTAAAGTGAATAAATAAGTAAATTTTTAAAAAATAATATGAGAGTTGGGAAATAGGGAGAAGGGCTGTGAAATTCTGTCTTCTTGACAGTACATAGCATTTCAATCATGAACTCATGGCAACTGTGAATACCTGCATTGGGCATGCACAGTACTGGACCTGCTAACAGCCCATCACGGATGGGGAAGGAAGTGGTCTTTGGGCCCATCCCTCGCCAATGAACTATTGGCTATTGATGGATTCTTGACAAAGTGCAAGTAATAAACTACCAGACTCCATCAGTATTCAGGGTAACTCTTGGATCCCTAGTAAAACTCTATGGTTCAGAACACAAACTAAAACAGTCTGAGTGTGGACAAGTGATACATATAGAGGAGGTGGAAGATGTCAGGGTGGGGAGGAGAGAAAAATGAACAATGGGAATAATTGGAATGCCTCATATGCATGCATAAAAATGTTAAAGAACAAATTTTAAAAGAACTATCTATTGTCTTAAAAGGACCAAAGAATAAATACAGTAAAAACGTAACACAGTGGGTCTTTGCACAATTACAGCACTCTGTATGAAAACAACTGCTGTTCTCTGTGTTGTTCTTAAGGGAACATTCTATTGACATCGGCATGTGTAGCCCCTGTTTCCAGAATTGTAATGAAAACTGCAGATAATTAGTATATTTAAAAATATTTGCTCTTTTGGAAGCCAAGTTAATTTCAAGCCATGTTGCCTCTCTAGAATCTATTCCTAACTTTATATACCAGTGGCAGAATATTCCCAGTTTCACAGCCTCTCTCTCTTGGTGACTGAAGCATTGAAATTAATATTTGTCGAAACATCGTGAGCACAGTGGCTCCTAAACTTGCCACTTGTTACATTCACAGCAGCCATTGAAGTGTTAGAGGACATATGCTTTAGGTGCTGTGTGGTTGCTGTGCTTCCATTCTTGTGTGTGTACATTTCCAAGAAGGCACCTGTGCAGGCAAGACTGACTTTAAAGTCCTGTCCTGAAGCACCACCTCTATAGGGTTAGGATTTCAGACAAGAGCTAGCAAAACCAGTAATTCTTTTTGTTGTTGTTAATGAATCTGCTACTTTATAATTTATGCTTTTAGACAAAAAACCCCCACAACTTTGGAATTTCTCTACACTTTTTAGAGTTGATTTGTGGAAGTGCAACTAAAACTGAACTTAGCTTGGGAGGAGAGCAGCACCTAGCACGCAAGAATTACCAGGTTTAATCACCAGGACTGAAGGAAAAAAGCAGAAAGAGGAAAACTAATGTAGGCTGTCCTTTTCAAAAAATGTTTTACTTTATAAACTACCATTTTTAAAACTCACGCTCTATATGTTTATCTCTAGAAATTTTGTTTTCTTGACCACTTTCATTCACACATATTGATAATGTGGACTGAAAACAAACTAAATCTAAAGAATATAAGCAATGTATTAACTGCACAGACATTGTTAAAATTAAAATAGAACCTGATAACATTTTTTACTTATTTCATCGTGAGAGCAACATTTAATCTTAGACATCATAAGGTATCCTCAGAATACACAGTGCAGAGTAATGTTACTTAGTTTTATAATATAAATATCAGCTTAATTATAAAATGTAAATGCAGGAAAAACATACTCCAGCCTCTGAGCTGGAGTTGAAATTGAAATCTCTTTATCAATAAGCCTTTGAAAAAATTTTAATGTTCTCTAATAGACTTTCATTAAAAACATGTGATTAAGCAGATGAAATATTTTCATTCTTTATTTAACATACTATATTTCATATAATTTATTACTATGATTTATTTCACCTTTTTAGTAGTAGCAGAATAATTAATTAATATCTGCTTAATTTTAAGCCAAAAAATGATAACATTTAGACTCTCTTAGCCAAAAATCATAGCTAGAATAATGCCAAAACCAGACATTAAGCAGACAAGGGAAAAGAGCAACATTTGCTAAGCAGCTGAAATATTCATTGAAATTGATTATCCTGTGTCTCTGATCCTTTCTGAAACTCTACTGGAGAATCAGCCTGAGCAACAACACATGCTCAGCATGATGTACTTTAGAACCAATGCCAAAGGGCCCTTCAATTGCTATCCTCAGAAATCACCTTACAAATGCCTGTAAGAGGCTTAAGCAACAAAGAGCTATTGGGAAATGTTTCCATAGTGGGGTGGTGGGAATGGAACAAACTCATAGTCTGAGGAGAAAAAAAAGAAAATTTGGGTTCAGGAGCCCCACAAGAAGACCATCAAGGTCAGTGGATCTGAACCAGGGAAGCCTGCACAAATTGTTGCACCAACCAACGACAATGTATGCAGAAAACCTAGACCCCCTGTTCAATGGACAGCTCATTCTCCCTAGTTGTGGGGACAGGGGGGACTGCCTGTCACATGAACTCTGGTGCCCCAGATTTGGCCACTTCCCCTGGTGGGGAGGTCTTACAGTCACACAGAGGAAGGGGAAGCAGGTTATCCAGATGAGACCTGATAGGCTGTGGTCATATGATGTGGGAGGAGGTTCCCTTATGTGAGAGGTCTAGGGGAGGAAAATAGGGTGAAAGAGGGACAAGGGGGGACTGGGAAGATACAAGTGAGGGGATAACAATTGAGATGTAATCTGAATAAATAATAATAATAATAAGATGTATGATTAAAAAAAAAGTTGGAAGACTTTAATCCCAGATAATATATTTAAGAACCATAAAGTCAAACCAATATTAGAATACTCTGTGTGGGCTAAAAGTACTCTAGCATCGTTGAAAATAGTGCAGAACAAAGATGTGTCTTATAATTCAATTATATTCATGATTTATCCTAAATGTTAATAATATTTAATGATTTATTTTAACACAGAGAGGAAATGTTAACACAAATGGTTCATACTTTGAGAGTCAATGTACTCTAAATGGAAATACTAGCTCTAGATACAGGTTAAGATGCAGCTTTAAGCTTTCTTTAAAGGTTTTGAATATTTTTTAAGGTTATTGCATATATTACTAAAAATAAAATTCAACCTGGTGAGTTCATATAACATTACATATGTGTATATGATTCCAGGGCTGACCACTTGGTATTAGGTAACCATTGAGGTGGCTCTTCCCTAGGGAAGATGGTTTTTCCTGATCTTAGCATTCCTTGGATGACTGTGGTTCTTTGCAAGAGTTGGGCTCTACAAGATTTCTTCTTTCCATACTGGCATGCATATTGCTGTCTTCCTTGTTTATGTGTTCATTAGGCAGCCATGATGTCAATGCTTCATCATTGTTGCTCCCATAATATTTCTAGGAAGTGCAACATCACAGCAAACTTACTGTTTCTCTGAGCTGTTGAATCTTTCTGCCTCCTCCCTCAGTGTTATTTGAGCCTTAGGTCCAGAGTTGTTTTAGATGAATTAGTTGGGGCTGGGCATCACATGATCACTTGGTCACATTTTGATCAGTTATGATCATTACTTGTTATTGTTGACTTAGCACAACATAAACCCACTCTCAAAGGGAGACTCAATGAGGGATTTCCTAGATGAGTTCAGCCTGTGAGTACATCAAGGAGAGATTTTCTCAATTGAGTTGAGGTGGGAAAACCTATTTTGAATGTGGGACCATTTCCTGGGCTGGGCTCTGGGATGAAAGGAAACGTGAAAGTGATTTAGGAGCTAGTTTGAAGACATAACTTCATTGTTCTTTGTTGGTGACAGTGAATGCCATATAAGTAGTTGCTTCAACTATTTAATTCTGCTTCCTTCATTCCTTAGCAATGATGAATTGCAACTTAGAACTGTGGATAAACCTTTCTTCTCCTTCAAGTTGCTTCTGTCAGAGTATGTTTTCGCAGCAACAAGAAAGGAAACTAAAACAGTATCCTTCAGTATTCTACAACCAATATTAAAAACTTGGATAAAGTATTTCACAAATTTTAACCTAGAGTACATTTTACATTTACAACCAAAATATTTTAATCCAAATACTACATTTACAGCTAGAAACATATGTATGAACTCATTAGTACAGTTTTCTAATAACCTAATCAAGTACAAGTTTTTAAATGTAAAGCAATCAAAATCAAATGAAATTTGGAATTCTGATTTTCAGTTGCACAAACTACATTTCAACTTACACAGTCACTACATGTAGATTGTGTTCTCTGTTTTAGATAGGTCTGGCCTGTATTTAGTCATAATTCTAATATAACTTTTTAAAAACTGTATGACAGGGCTGGCAATATGTCTCATAGGTGAAGAAACTCTCTGTCAAGGCCCAAGATCTGAGTTTGATTCCCAGGATACACAGAATAGGTAGAATGAGAGGGCTGACACAAATGATTTTCCAACTTCTACATGTGCCATAGCATGAGTATGACCATATACACATACACATATGCACACATACAAAGTACAATTTTAAAATGTATCTCACTCAAAGGGAGAAATAAAATAGACATTGGAATATACTAAGAGAAAGAACTGTGTGGGAGAGAGGGTTGGGAGGGCATGAGAGTGGGGACCAGGTGCAGGAAATCAGGGGGTTAGGGTGGAGGTGGTAGGACTTAGAGAGAATTGGGGAGCCAATCCAATGGGGGCATCTTTGGGACAGCAGGTTCTTGGGAGGATATGGGGCGAGTCTCTCAGAGACTCCTAGCAGTAGCTGATATGGAGACTGAATTGATCACTCCCTAGAGCCAGGCAGGACTTCCAATGGAGGGAAGGAGACACCCACCCACCCCACAAAACATTTGATCCAAAATTTACCCTGCCTACAAGATGAGCAAGAATAAAGATGTAGCAGAGTTTGAAGAAATGTCCAACCAATGCCTGGCCCATCCAGAGATGCAGCCTATGGGAGAAAGCCAACTCCTGTCACTATTAATGATATTCTGCTATGCTTGCAGACTCAGGAGCCTAGCACAACTGTTCTCCTAGTCTGGAAATCTTGTGGAAGAGTTAGGGGAAGGATAGAGGGACCCAAAGGAGGTAAGAACTCCATAAGAAGACCAACAGAATCAACTAACGTAAGCCCATGGGGATTCGCAGATATTGAACCACCAACCTCAGTGCATGCATGGACTGGACTTAGGCCAACTACACTTATGGAGCAGATGGACAGCTCATTCTGGGCCCCTTAGCAACTGGAGTGGGGGCTGTCACTGACATGGTTGGGGTGCCTGCTATTGGATCACTTTCCCCCTTAGATGAGCAGCTTTGTCTGGCCTCAGTGGAAGAGGATGTGCATAGTTCTATGTGACATGAAGTGGAAAGGTAGGATGACAGAAGGCGGGCAGACGGAATCTCTTCTCTGAAAAGAAAGGGAGGGGGAATGAGGGAAGAGGATGAGGAGAGCAGGGAGGGGACTGAGATAGGTATGTAAAGTGAATAAGTAAATAAATTAAAGAGAACAAAGTGGATAGCAATTTGAATAATATAATCATGTTTAATATTTATAATAAACATATACTTATAAAGTATAAATAATTTAAAATTTTATTTTATGATATATATATATATGACATAAATAACTTATTTTACATTCAGGACTCAGTGAAAGGGAAGCATAGTAATTAAAGTAATTTATTTTTAGCTCTTACTTATTTATTTGTGGCATATGGAAAAATGATTTAATTTTAATAAGTAACTTTTCTTACTCCTCTCATGCAATGCATCCCAACAACAGCTTCTCCTCCCTCTACTCCTCCCAGTCTTCCCCACATTTTCTTTCTTCCTCAGATCCACTGCTCTATAAAAGAGCAGGCCTTCCAGGGATAAGACGCACCTGACTGTAAGATGCACCCAGTTGTTAGAGCAATAAAAAAAAAAGAAAAACAGTAAAAAACAGCAATTGGACCATAGTGCACACCCTAAATCCCCCCTCTCTGCACTTTTTTTTGGGGAAATGTCCATCTTATGGTCCAAAAAATATGGTATATATCACAATATCATTAGGAATCATTTCATTGACTTTTTGTTGTTGTTGATAGTATTAGTTCTACCTTAAGTCTCTGAACCATCCAAGTTAATTTCATATGAAATACATTTACCTGTTGCTTCATAAGAAATAATGAATAACATATTGACAAATAGAATAACTATTAGTAAAACAAAAATGAATGTGTTGAATAATTCTTTACGTCTAAAGCTACTTCATATTTCTTTGTTAAGGAAGCAGGAAAAATTTAATAGAAATATTAAATATAAATAAGATACTATGTGATTAATGATTAATTCTGAAAAGGGTAAAATATTCTGTCCTTCCTTTAGAATAACATCAGATATAATTAACATAATAGCAAATGGAATTATGTATAATGAATCTCATAACTACATTTCCAGGATTTTATGTGATAAATAAACTTGCACACATATGGCCCTAAACTTGCATGGTGAAGATTTTGTTTTAAATTATAAATTATATTTCACAGAAGCTCCAAGTAGCACATTTACAAGCCTGCTCTTGTAACTTTACTGTGTTATTTACTCTCGGCTTTAATATAGGATTAAGCTGGGCAATACCTCACATTATACAAATTCTTCCAAGTCAAAAGTTTTGCTTTTTCCTAGCTCTCCAATATGGAAATAGTTTATAAATAATTTTCCAAAATGCTATATAACATTTTCTGTATTAAGTTTCCATTATTTTGGAACTAAAAGAAACTTTTCTTCAAATACAAAAATTTAGCAACTTAATTATACATAGATTTCTAGATGAATTCATATTGTGTGAGTTTCAAAACAAATATTTCCTAACTACATCTATGTTTAACTCATGACCCATTGCCTTGGGTCTGCAGGACCTGGACTGTATCTGTGGTTTTCTACATGAGAGGAAATCAGGCACGAGGCATGTAAGCATCTTACCATGACAGCTTTTAATAATGGAGCTTGAGCCAAAATCCAAGCCGAGAAGCCAGGATTTTCTCCACAATTCCTTAGAGCCAACTTGAAAAGTATTTTTAGTATTTCTACTCAATCCATGTCATTTAGAGCCAAAAATATGATTTATATATGGTAATAAAATAATGTATTCTACAGAGAGAGAGAATGGGGCTTGGAGACTTTTGGAGAAAGAAACAAAATCTCTAAACTTGACCTCATTGTTTGAGTTTTGTTCCAGGAAACATCTATTCTCTTTTATTTCCCTAAGTATGCTCACAGTGCCCTAACAGCATTATCTTTTCTATATTCTGTATTTGTGCTGAAGTTTGTTGGACAACCAGGCAGCAATGGTGTTATAAGCCTCGGTTCTGAGGAAATGGATGTCTGCTCAAGACTCGGGCTTTGTGACTCACAGAATTCACTTTAGACTGTCCAAAGCTGTCTTTCATATGGTTGACAGACTCCATGGTGAAGATGGGAAAAGGAAAGCCCAACTAAAAGGAACCTCTGAATCTGCTCCTTCCCTGTGCTTTGCAGAAAGTGTGCCAGATGATTTGATTCACATTATCAACTGAAATCAGGTTTGAGGCTCCTTCTCCAACTCTGTCCTTATTGCCTGGGCCACATTACTGGTGTAGGCTACAGCAGGTGGCAAGTGGTCAAGGGTGGCTGTTTGTGACATGTATGGATGCTCTCATGTGCGTGTCCACGGTTGTGTGCAAGTGTGCATGGTTTTGTGTGTAAAAATAAGAATATATAAGATAGTTGGTTCAAATGCCAATCAGCTTGAATTTTTTAATATTGAGATGTATGGTGATATGCGTGTGAGCCCCTTTTTATGTCTTTTCTGGTATGCTAAAAAATGTGGGACATGTGCCCTCTGTGTAGAACATGTGGATTCTAACTCAACTAGTCTCCAAAGTCAAAGCAATCAGCTTTCACGGTGTTATGCTTCTTGCAGAAATAGAAATTCAAATAATTTTCTGATTCTGATTCAATTCTGTTTGACGCACTCCTTACCCTACAACATAGAAGGCAGAGCCTTCTCCAATTGTGAGGAACTAGCAGATCTTTCTCTCTGGTGGGTTTGAGGTAGCTTTTCCACTGGGTAGTATTTAAAAACAATTTGAAAATGTCTTTATTATTTTATACATATATATGGGTGTTTTTAATTGCATTTGTGTCTGTATACCACATGAGTGTTTGGTGCTTTTGAAGACCAGAAGAAGCCAGAAGAGGCTACTAGATCCCCGGAAGAGTTACAGTTATGAGCTAGCTGGCCTGTGTGTGCTGGGAATTGAACCCTGGTCCTCTAGCAGAGCAACTAGTGCTCTTAACCAGTTTGCCCACTGAACCATCTCTCCATCCCATTGTGTAACATTTAATCAACACACACACAAACACACACTCATATGAGTGTGTGTTTGTGTGTTTGTGTTAAAGCTTATTTCTTTTATAATTGATTAATTGTACCTTAAAACAGAATGTTAAATGACAGACAGATTCTGGCAATAGGAGGATCATTACTTCCAGGTGTGTATCCATTGTAGCCCTCAATAGATTGTTCCAATCCAGTGTTCACACAGATTGTCCTATTAAAGTAAATGGGTCACAAGATAAAACCAAAAGTTTTGGCTCTCAAAAAAGGAACTAGCAGGGAAGAAAGGGGACTGATATGGGAAGGGATAGTGACAAGAGATGGTGGGGAGAATGACTTATTCAAAACACATCCTATACATGTATGTAATTGCCAAAGAACAAAGCCAAATCAATACTAAAATTTATAAACAAGTATATTAAATATATCTTCACTTTTGACTATACACTAGGATCACAGTGCCTATGTAAGCTTTTTAAAATAATCACTATGACAAATACCTCAGAAAAAAATAACTGACAAGGAAAAGAATTAGGCTCGTGGCTTCAGAGATTTAAACCCACCCATCCACTGGCTCCAATATTTTGTCAAAGCATCACAGTGCTGGAGGTAGAGGTGGCTTACCTCACAGCGACTAGGCGGTAAAGAGGAGGAGAACTACTGTCCTTATGATCCTTGTCTCTCTTTGCGTCTAATCCATCCGTGTTCTCAGCCTGGAGGATAGAGCCAGACACTTTCGGCATATGCCTTCGCTCCTTAGTTAATGATTTCTGGGAACACCCCCCACAGACACGAGCAATGAGTTTTACTGATCTCCTCTGTGTTTTTCTTTTCTTTTTTTTTTTATTTATAAGTTTCCATTGAAGTAGTTTATTTTGACATTTATTCATTTTGTGTACATGTATATATAAATATTTGTGTGCAAGCCTGCTTATGTGCTGTGGCACATGTGTAGAGGGCAGAGGACAAACTGTGTCCTGCCTTTATATGATTTTAAGAACATTTTTAAAAGAAAAGATAGCAGGTTACCGAGAAGAGACTTGATACCCTATGAGCATATAAAGGGGGAGGAAGTCCCCCGCAGGAACAGTCATAGGGGAGGGGAGTAAGGGGAAAGTGGGAGGGAGGGGAGAACTAGAGGATACAAGGGATGGGATAACCATAGAGATATAACAAGAATAAATTAATAAAAAAGAAAAAAAGAAAAAAAAGATGTGATTGCATTACATGATGCTGCTAAAAATGGCTCTCAGAATAGGGAGAAGCAGTTCTATTCCTTGAGTTATGTGTTCTTGTTGTTTTCTATGTTCTAACCCACCTAACGTCCTCTGTTTTTCTGTCCAGCCAAGTTGAGTTCAATATTAGCTATCATCACATTAAATAAAGAATACCAGCCAGTCACGTGAATGGATGGAGGGCAAAAATACAATGTTATCGGTGGGAGAAATAGGAGTTGGGGGAGAAAGCATTCACAGCACTGAGGAAGGGTGCTGGCCAGTCTGAAGCACTTCAGCTGCGTTCCTTTGAATGGCCCTTCCAACTCCATTTTGTTCCTAAGCAAAGAGTGTAGCAGATGCTGAGGCAAAAGATCCAAGAAAAACAAAAGAGAGGAAAAAAATGTTCCTGGTGAGATGGGAAGTCCTGCGAAATGATTCAAATGGGAAGAACGAAGAATGAGAAGACTTACGGAAATTAAGAGACCAAGTGAGGCAATGTCAGGAAAGCTGGCATTAAAGCTCTCTAGTTAGCTTCTCCTGTACTATGACTGACTTAAACCTTTAAGCCCACATGAACTCCCTCCCTTCCTCCCTTCCTCCCTCCCTCCCTCTCTCCCTGTCTCTCTTTCTCTCTCTCTCTCTCTCTCTCTCTCTCTCTCTCTCTCTCTCTCTCTGTGTGTGTGTGTGGGTGTGTGTGTAGGTGTGTGCGCACGTGCGTGGGTGGGTGTGGATGGGTGTGTGCGTGCATGTCTGTGTGTGTGAGGTATTTTCCTGTGACGGGGGACAGCTGAAAGTGTGGAGGGAAGGCAGGAAAAAGGAAGGGAAAGCGAGAGAAATTTAGAATTCTTTTGTGCCTTTATTTTATTTTCTATTTGTTGTTGTAGTGTATCAGTTTATATAAGGTAAAAGCCTTGATGTTATATATTTTCACCAACAAATATATATGTTGCCCCCCCCAGGAGCTTGAAAATGCAAGCACAAATTACAAAGAAATGCTTTAAATTATTTTTCTCTCACACAACAATGTTAAATTCTAGCAAGAAATTCTGTTTTTAGAGATCCCTATAGCTTTCATCGAAAACCTTTTAATAAACCTTCTTTTTCTGTCATCTTGGAATGTCTTCATAAAAGAATATAATTCTTATTGCATGGATGACCTCCACCTTGAAATAAGATTGCTCCTAGGGGACTAGACTACATCATTAATCAGTGTCAGATACTGAGGTGTTAAGTAACATTTTAAACCTGGTGTTTAGATTTTAGATTTATGTGACAATTCATTTTGATTTGAGGGAACGCATACTCAGCTTTACATCTGGAATTTAAACTTGGAATTTTCATTTAATTGGGGATTAACTTAAGACTCAGATTCTTCAGTTCTGTTCTTCCCTTCCAACATGCCATATGTTTGAGACATGGCACAGCAAATTAGTCTTGTTTCTTAACTATACAAAGAATATCAGCAGATAACAAATGAAAGGACTAGAAGTCATAAGAAAGTGATTTGACAATGTAAATTTAATGTCTAATAAAATTAAAAAATTAAAAAGCAAAATTTCAAAAGCTGACTCTATGGTTTATTTATATATTATTCATATATACACATATATTCATACACACACACACACACACACACACACACACACACGCACACACACACACTAAGAGCTGGGCCGCTGCTGAAGAGCAAAGTATGGGGACAGAGTAATATAAGCTTAAGTATACGGAATATGTTGTTTCAGCAAAAGGATTATCATATAAAAGAGCAGAAAACCCAAAGGACCCAGGAACACATTTATAAAGACAATATTACAGAGAAGACACTTTTTAAAAGTACTTGGTGAACTCAATGACCATGTAAGAAAATAAAAAAGCTTGCCCTTTTGTTCCAAAATCAGTTATGAAGGAGAAATATTAAACCACAGATGACATAGGACATTATATTTATTAGAGCAGAGAAAAAAATTTTAGGACATCAAAAACTACCAATAAAAGGAAACTGTTAAGTCATACTTTATTAAATGTGTCATTGTAATAAAATAATGAACTACCATGCAGGAACAACAACAAAGCAATTATCCAGAATATATCAGAAAATCCTTAGCTGAGTGTGTTGGCACACACACTTAAGTCCAGCACTTGAGAGGCAGAGATAGGAGGATCTCTGTTAGTTTGAGGCCTATATAGTAAGTACCAGGACAGCCAAGCCATACAGCGAAACCCTGTCTCAAAACCAAACACCAGAAACCAAAGCCTGCTCCCCCACCCCCAATAAAAGGCAAAACACAAAGCAAACAAAAAGAGAAATCCTTATGAACAATATGAAAAGTTACCAATACAAAAATAGGTGCTCAGAATACCCAACCATCTAGAAACACACAAAAGGATAGTGATAAAGGAAGTGTAATGTTAAATATGGAACTGTTACACTCTTGATGGTAAGAATTCAAAAGACTATCAGTAGCAAGTTCAAGATCTCTCGTTCACTGCTGATAGGTGTATTAATTGATAAAACCACTGTATACATTTTATTTTTAAAATGTATGTGCAAGGTATTAGATATTACCATAGAATTTTTAATAGTAGTAAATTTTTCTTCCTTGTCTTCCTTCTGAGCTATTATCCCTGGTCTCCTCTGATGCCTTGCCTGCCCCAGACTCTTTCCTTTTATATCCTATGTATCTTTTTGCCTTAACTCTTCATCTGTATATTTTTCTCTTTCTCGGTCTCTTTTATAGTTTTTAGGTTTTACTTTTTCAGGAATCATTGTATAGGACTCACAAATATCATTAAATAAGTCACAGAGTAAGAAAAGGCAATGGGTGCAGAATTCCTGAAGGTGTGCACAATTTTCAGTGTTGCCCTTTCTCTGTCAGCACAGTTCCAGTTAGATTTGCAACAAAATACTCAAGAAAAATGACTTAGTAAATGATTTTCTTTTTCTGAGAACCGTATAGCAGTGGCAATGTGTGGTGGATGAATGTTGTTCATTTCAGGGTGGAAAGAAAACAGAGAGAAACAAACAGGGGTCAAGGAAAATGTACCCACAATGGGGTACCCTCAGTGATCATCTAGTTTCTTCACCTACACCATACTCTCTAAAACGCTGTAGATCCTTCCCAAATAAAATCCCAGAGTCCTGGTGAGGACTCCACATTCAAACCATAAAAATCAATAAATCTTTTTGCATCATTTTTATTATAATATATTCAGATTACATCCTGATTATTATCCCTTCACTTATATCTTCCTATTCTCCCCCTCCCTCCTTCTTTCACCTTATTTCCTTCCCCTAGACACTGACAGAAATGACCTCCTCCCCCACCATATGACCACAGCCTATTAGTTCTCATCCAGATAACCTGCTTGCCCTTCCTATGTGTGCCCGCCGGTCCTCTCCACCAAGGGGAAGTGATCAAATTTGGGGCACCAGAGTTCATGTCACTAGCAGTCCCTGCTCTCCCCACAACCATGGAGAATGAGCTGTCCATTGGCTAGATCTGAACAGGGAGTCTAGGTTTACTGCATGCATTGTCCTTGGTTGGTGCATCAGTTTGTGAAGGTCCCTCCCTGGGTCCAGATCTGCCAGGTTTGATGGTCTTCTTGTGGGGCTCCTGGACCTTCTAGGTCCTTCTATGCCCCCATTCTTCCATCTCACTCCTGCCTGGAGTCCAGCATCTTTCCCTATCCAGTGCTGAGTGGAGACTCTATGTTGGGCTAAATTCCCTTTTATTAGTGAGTATATACCACAAAGTTAGGTGAGAGCAGAGTCTCAACTTGTAGAAACTAATGCCTTAAATAACTATGTAATATTTGAGTCTTAAGTCTTTTAATATTTCTTTGATAATTTTGTACATATATAAGTATACTATTTATTTTTATCATATATACACTTTATTCTTCCCAGGTCTTTAAGATTTTCCAAAGACCAATGATTTCTGAATGAAATACTTTAGAAGTGGTGACTAAAGGATTCTATCATATAACTCTGGAGGGTATTTTTTTTAATTTTCTTTCTTTATTAATTTATTCAGATTACAACTCAATTGTTCTCCCATCACTTGTATCCTTCCATTCCTCTTACCCTACCACCCCCACCCTACAACTCTCCTTTAGGTCCATGTCCAAGGGGGATCTCCTCCCCGACCTTATGGTCGCAGGCTGACAAGTGTTATCTTGGTAGTCTGCCTATTCTCTCTTTGGGTGCCATCAAGGTTCCCCTTCAAGGGGAGGTCATCTAATATGAGGCACCAGAGCTCATGTCAGAGTTAGTCCCTGCTCTCCACAAAACTGTGGAGGAGGGTACTTTTGGAAGACGTGCTGGGACGCTCATCCTTTTAGGCTCCTCTCTTTTGGGGGCAAATGGTTTTGCTCTATCATTAATGATGTCATTATGTATTTTTTTGACATAGTCCCCAGAACTGCATGGCCAACCAAACATGGGCTACACCTCCAATATGATGAGCTCAGACTTTTTTTTATTATTGAGTTATGTTGGTGTAAGAACATAAAGCTGACCAACAGAAATTGTATGTGCTGAATTCCCTGAAATACATATGAAAAAATACTTTGTTTGCCAAAACACTAATCAAGGTTGGATAAATCCAGTAGTGCAAACAGCCCAAAATCTGAAGAAGGAAATGTAGAGCAGAATTTATCTCCACTCTTTCCTTATTTCTAATTTGTTTATTTATTTATTTGAAATTAGTTCAACCCTCTACAAAAAGCTATAGGCATCTAAGCCTATATGCCAACAGTGGGAAAACAGTCTTCCTCCTTGAGGGAAAAGACACCAATTGATTTCCTATACCAAATGGAACTTAATAATATCCAGCCTTCCCTTTAAACTTCACTGTGTGACATTATGTTAGCACTTTATATGTCCAAATGCTTTCTATGCTTCTGAAACATACTCACTGAGAGCACATTTTCCAGTAATAATTATCTGTTAAACCTTGGGATTAGCAAAGTTTCTAAAGATGAAAGCACACATACTTCTGGCTACTGCATTTTATCCTTAGCTTTGTCTGGCCTGAGGCCAACACAAATTCTCCAATTACTATCTTTCAAAATGATGCCATAGTGCCATGGCTCATGCTAAAATAAACAAAAATAGGACACATCACTTTCTGTTTGGGGATATAAATCAATAATATATTGCTGTTTTTCCTGCTACATTCTAATGTGTGAGCTGGGACAGTTGGCTTCACTGTTGTTTGGTCTCAGTTACTGAAGGAGAAAGTGATATAAGTATTCTCGTGAAGCTGTCAGCCTCCCACAAGTTGTTTTCTGGGGTGTTCATTCTGTCACTGTTATGAAGTGTGACAAACACAGTCAGTGATATTGATTGAACATATTCCTTTAATTTATATTTATTACTTCTAAAATATTTGTCGATAATATTATGTTTCAAGAACTGTTCTACAGAGAGGAAATACCTGCAATAATCTCTGTCTTCGTGATGTTTAAAGAAACAGTAAAATTAAATACTTTTTATCATAAATTATATTCAATTTATATTCTGATCTATTTTTGATCATTACAGACTATTAAAAAAAAGAAAAGGAAGTGAAGAGAGAATCATATTATACCCCTGACTTATATTTCTCACCATAAGCTTTTACCATTTTACAATGTTGAGTTACCTTAAAAAAATCTAAAATACTGGGAGAATGGAATGTCTATAATAATGACTTCTAGGCGACCTTAACCCTCAGGGTCACAAGATACATGATTTCATATCCAAGGGACGTATATGATGAAAGATGCATAATGAAAACAAATTATTTTATTTAGTTCAATTCCTTGGAGCAAGAACCTTTTGGATTCTGTCTCTAGGAGAAAGTACATTTTATTCAATATGTGAAGGGGCTTAATTTTACAATGATTGCCCCAAGTTCTTTTGTGTAAGAGGACCCTTCATCTGATTAATAATAATGGACTAGGAACCAGTTTGTTCCTTGGTTAATCTGCTTTTATGTATAAAACAGATTAAAACATCTTACTCATGAACTTTGATTGACATGCTCAGAAAATAAAGCTAAATTGGAAAAATATGAAAAGCTCAAAAGAAATTACTTGTTAGGTAAGAAAAAAAGTTCAGCTCTGTTATTAGTCTTTAAAATTCTGTTTTTCAAGGTATTATCTCTGCTACACTACAATTAGATTTTTTTAACCAGAATTAACTTTTAGGATTCCAAACAAATCATTTACCTGCCCTAGTATGTGTTTCTTATTTGTCTTATTTTTCAAAATGTATTTTTAAATTATTTCTTACTTTTCCATGTACATTTATATTATTACACATATATACAATAGACTAGATACAGCAAGAAGGACGATGAAACAACTAGGAATTATGTAAATGTTACATTCATAGTATTTTGCCTATTTGTGTTTGGCATCCTTGAAGAAAACATCTTTCCTATCTTGGAATGTCTAAAATTCTGAATGTAAATCAATATCTATCATATCTCATCTCTATCAACCTAAAAACAGCTATCTAGACATAAAAACACCTTACCCCCTAAACAACTAAACTTTATTGTACCACTAAACTATTTGTTCTTCAACCCCATCAGAGACTTGAGAAGGAATAAAACTTAATTACCTGAGTGAACCAGAAGTACAGGTTAGCAGCTTCCAAAATGAGAACATGACAGAGACAGTTCACTGCCTGAACAGTCACCCAAAACCCTCAAATCTGCTTTATAAAATTTCATACAAAAACTTTTGAAATATCTGATTTTATATCACCACTGACTGCCTCACATGTACACTTTAGTAACTGAAATTCCATTAACAGCCTATATATGCAGAGAAGATTCTTAGGCCCTTGCCTCCGCTCCTTGAATCCAGTTACTGTGGTATCTGTATCTGTGCTCACTTTCTTGAGGTCTGCAGAAAAGCAGCCACATACATATGTAATAGAGAAAACATTTGTCAGGAATGCTATGAGTTCCCTGCTGCAGAAAAGCAAGTTAGGTAACATTCCTTAAGTATGTATATAAATATATATGTTTTTAAAAAGGAGTTCTGACTTGTAGAGCTCAACATGACACAACCTTGCTTTTCCACTTTTGTCTCCATTATAAGTTCATCAGAGATAATAAATGAGTTGAGAACACTAGACTTGAGCTTCTCATGCAGTTGAGATCCTATGGAAATAACTACCTAAGCCATAGTTCTCCCATTTTAGAAATTCAGATAAAGCTTCTTGGGGTGCACTAAAAACTTTACCTACAGAATCTGAGGCAGGGAGATGCTGATGAGTGGGTGGTATTTAACCTAAATTCATTTGATTACTATACTGAATTATGTATTGAAGACATAAGAATCCTTAATAGTAAAGAAGACACTGGTTACATAAATTTCAACATAAAGCTGTGAACTTTCAGTATGTTGTTCCTGAAATGTCAAACAAATAATTTCACTTACTGATGAGACCATGAAGTTAGAGCAAAGAGTTTGTGTAAATATGACCTCAGGAAAATATAGTATTATAGTTACTGATTTTTAAAATGATTTATAAAAACTAATATTGAATATGTGGTTTCTCACACTGTTTGCTGTAACATGTCTTCTCAAGTAATTTGGTTGAAATGAATGAGCCTCTAAAACAATTCATCCCAATCTTGATTTACAAAGCAATAGAATATTTGTTGGTAATGTAAACAACTGTTGGGATGTAGTTACTGTTCCTGTGTGATTTGTTTACTTGTATTTAGACATTTACTATATTCCATTCAGACTGTAATTCTCAAAAGGTGAATTTCTAAGTGATTTACTACAGAAATATGATGACCTTGTCTATAATGTCCCAAACCTAATAGTAATACTGAGACATAATACTTACCAATGAGCCTTTTGCAGGTATATTATTTCATAAAGTTTTAATTTGTCTATATTAGGTTCTTTTAACCATGCTATAGAAATCTGTGCTTTGGGGTGAAAGAATATTATTGAATATGTCTACTTCATAGCTATAAGGCAAATAATTACTTTAAGAACTAAATGCTTTGGGGAGGTATATAAATTTTTGATGACATATATGCCAACTAATAAAGATTTGATTTGAAAATTGATTACAAGGCACTTTTCTGGCTGCATTTTCCTATCCAAACATGATAGTCATCTTTTGGTATCTCCTTGGCCTTTTGTGTAGTGTATATAATGTGCAAGCAGCATATGCAATATATTGCTATAAAAATGATATATATTTGTAAATACATAAAGTGAATTTATTGTACACACACAGGAGTTTATGAATTATATGAGCTAGCTGCAATCAACCTTTACTTATATTAATTGCCATTTTTCTCCTAATCTTTCTCAGTATTAGTGACTTACATTCTTTCACTGCTAAGCATCTACTTTTTCTTTTTTCATTTTTCATCTACTTTTTCTTGCACAGGCTCAGTTTTGGTGACAGCACAGGGCAAGGAGGGACAGTGATGAGAGACTCCCTCACCGTAGGATCTCTGTTGCCTCTTCTGATGTCTTATCTGTAGGCTTCTGTCTTTCACTGCTCTTTGTTCTGTTTGAGATTATGTGTGTTCACTCGCCTCCTTTCTATCATGTATCTCTAGGTATGTTTTTAAATTCCACCAATGAAAAGGCAGGCAGGCCGGCAGGCAGGCAGGCAGGCAGGCAGGCAGACAGACAGACAGACAGACAGGCAGATAAAAAGGCTTGTGATAACTCACCAAACCCAACAACATTAAAATTAAGAGAAAATTAAAATGCTAAGTAAAAGGGGGACACTTGGCAGCAAGGAGTAAGCATGAAGTTGAAAATAATTTTATTACAATACAATACTCCCTCCTTATGAGAAGTGACTATGAGTTTGCTTCAAGCTTCTAAACATCCACCGTACTGAAGAAGTCTGCAATGCACACTTAGAGCTTTTTATTATGTAGCAGGTTATTCTGAAGAATAAAAATAGAAAAGAATGAGGAGACTGGAGAAACAGGAGCTGATGAGGTTCTTGGTATGCCACCTTCCCTGTGCTCCTCCCAAATACACCCCAAATGTGTTCTGGTTAACTAGTGGCAGAAAGGGTCTTGCTAAAAAGCATTTTAGTTGCCATGCTCACTGTATGACCACCTCTGTGCTTAACCTAAGACCAATCAACAAATTACTAAACCCAAATAGCAGACAGATCTTAACTTTAAATTTCAGGAATATTTTTGCATTTGTTTTTTTAGGCATCAGTTCTTTTCCTCACTCTTTATACTTGGTCTCACCATCCCAATTTCTGTTTTATAACACAGAATATTACTGAGAATATTAATCTTTCCTGTTTTTGAGCCAAAATAAAATTCTATAACTTCAACCCAGGCACTCAGGCTGGCAGTGATATATACCAGGAACAGGAATATACCAGAATAACAGCGAAATGAGAGATGACAGCTTTATTTATTTATTTTTTTATTTATTAATTTATTCTTGTTACATCTCTATGGTTATCCCATCCCTTGTATCCTCCCATTCTCCCCTCCCTCCCATTTTCCCCTTATTCCCCTCACCTATGACTGTTCCTCAGAGGGATTACCTCCCCCCTGTATATGCTCATAGGGTATCAAGTCTCTTCTTGGTGACCTGCTGTCCTTCCTCTGAGTGCCACCAGGTCTCCCCCTCCAGGGGACATAGTCAAATGTGAGGCACCAGAGTACATGAGATGACAGCTTTAAAGGCAGGCTTAAACAACATCATTCCTTTTGTTCACTTAACTATAGTTTGGGAGTGTCCCCCTAAGGCTTCTTGCTTTGGGAGTTAATCCCCACTTTGAACTATAAAAACAACATAAAATTAATCTAATTATGTCATTCAGAGATAGTACATTCTGGACATGATTGACACTACTGCCACCGGGGTGGGGCATCACAATGAATGCTCATTTCTCTACAAGAAAAGAGAAGATGGCCAGAAGAGAGACATAAAAGACGTGGCCCTGTGGCTTGCCACATCTGTATTATCTAGAGACTCTTCTACTAAGAAGGCTTACACCAGATGTGGTCTCTTGGCCTGGCATCTCCAGAATTAAGAGTCAAAGTAAAACTTTTAATTAAATTGTGTATTGCTAGTACTCAGTTATTAGCAACAGAGAATAGGTTATTATATACTTGCATAGGGAGGATGATTCTATCTATTTTGCCTGAAATTTTAAGGTACTTTTTAATACTCAAATGCTTTTGCTTACTAATTAAATAAAATTGTTAGTTCCATTGTAGCTTTATGTGAACTTGACAGAAGCTACATTCATCAGAGAGCTGGGAGCCTCCACTGAGAAAATGCCTACATAAGATAATGCTGTAGGCAAGCCTGTAGGACATTTTCTGAATTAATGGTTGATCGGAGGGGGGGGGACCCAGCCCATTGAAAGTGGTGCCATCAGTGGCCTATGTTCCTGAGTTCTATAAGAAGGCACTCGGGATGGAGAGATGGCTCAGAGGTTAAGGACACTGACTGCTCCTCCAGAGGTCCCGAGTTCAATTCCCAGAAGCCACATGGTGGCTCACAACCACCTATAATGTGATCTGATGCCTTCTTCTGGCCTGCAGGTGTACATACAGGCAGAGCACTATATACATAATAATAGAATAAATCTTTAAAAAAGAAAAAGATTAAAAAAAATAAAAACAATTAAAAAAATTAAAAAAAAGAAGGCACTCAGAGGAAGGATAGCAGGTTACCAAGAAGAGACTTGATACCCTATGAGCATATACAGGGGGAGGTAATCCCTCTCAGGCACAGTCATAGGGGAGGGGAATAAGGGGGAAATGGGAGGGAGGGGAGAATGGGAGGATACAAGGGATGGGATAACCATAGAGATGTAACAAGAATAAATTAATAAAAAATTATTTTGAAAAAAAAGATGTCAGACCAAGCAAGACATGAGGAGAAAGCCAGTAAGCAGCACTCCCCCACAGCTTCTGCATCACCTTCTGCCTCCACGTCCCTGCCTTATTTCCTGTCCTGAATTCCTCTGATGATGACCTAATGTGGAAGCTTAAGCTGAGCAAACCCTCCCCTCCCCAAATGATTTGGTTATGGTGTTTTATCTCAGCAATAGTAACCTTAACTAAGACATTAATAACAATGGGATTTGTTATATTTGCATGCAAGTATATATTTTGTTTTTGTTTTTCTTTTTTTTTATTAATTTATTCTTGTTACATCTCAATGGTTATCCCATCCCTTGTATCCTCCCATTCTCCCCTCCCTCCCATTTTCCCCTTATTCCCCTCCCCTATGACTGTTCCTCAGAGGGATTACCTCCCCCTGTATATGCTCATAGGGTATCAAGTCTCTTCTCAGTGACCTGCTATCCTTCTTCTGAGTGCCACTAGGTCTCCCCCTCCAGGGGACATGGTCAAATGTGAGGCACCAGAGTACATGAGAAAGTCATATCCCACTCTCCACTCAAGTGTGGAGACTGTCCTGTCCATTGGCTAGATATTACATTATCCATTCTTTCATCTTCCTCCCTCTCCTTCTCCCCTTCCCTCCCCTCCCCACATAGACACTCCCAATGATAGATGTAAAAATAATTGTAAAGAAGGGGATCAGCAAAAGAGGGAGAGTGTGGGGTGTAGATCTTGAATTTCACAATATAGCGATCCAAAGAAACATTAATGCCATGATGAGCTAGGCAGAAGGCTTCTTATGGAAGCAGTTCAACGATTGTTCTGTTTGCCCCATTACCTGCATATTTGGAAACAAGAAAATATAAGCAATCTTAAAGAAGTATGGAATAAGTTTAAACATTAATTTTGTATGCATTGACTGTAGAGATTAGTGTATAGTGTTTACTTGGGGAGAGAAGGATGGTTTTGAGTTTGCCTTTGATCTATGTTTGCCTTCTGAGTGCACGGGTTCTAGTTATACATAAACGTTCCCAGCGTGCTTCCAATGTACCACTTAGGAGATAACCTATGACCAAAGCATAGGACTTGCAGCTCAGTTTCAATACAGAAACTTGTAAATGTGAGCAAGAACTTGCCATGAGAAATTTGCTGTGACGTTGAAATAGTCTACTATTTATTTGGAACCTGAGGGCATGCACAATTACTAGCAAGCACAGTGATAACAACTGAGTTAGAACACAACTAAGAGAAAGTGTTATCTAACAACAGCATTGTGCTCAAATTATCTCAAAGCTATTATTTCCAACTTAATACATAAGCAACCACAAATGACTGAGAAGCCATACAATAAGTAGAACATGTAATAGGAATTACTTTTGATGCTAGATTAAGATTTTCTTCTGTTTATGATTCCTTACTGCTGTTTCCTTTTCTTTTCCCTCTCAGTAGCAACGCACTTCGCTAAACTCATGCCCTTCTCACACCTTCGATTAGAGTCAGCCTACTGCTGCCACGTGGTCGATGTTATGAAAAGAAAGGCAAGACAAAACATAATCTCTCCAGGAAATTCCTGAACTCTGACCTCTAAAGGTCATAGGGAGCAGCAATTTGTTGCTTTGGAAAATGACCTCAAAAGGAGGTGGGAGGGGTCTCTTTTCCAAACAAACTTTCAGATGTTATCTGTGTTGGCTCTAAAGGCCATAGCGCTGACCTTTAGAGCTCAATGGTGTCACATTATATGACACTTCATCTTTTTGTGAATGAAACTCACAGAGAAGGGATCATATACATCATGTGAAAATGATGAAAAGATTCTGTGAGTGCTTTCCTTGCATTTTTCACACTAACTGTATATCAAAATATAATGTCTAAATATTTTCCTCAGTTAGATATTCTGGAAACAAAAGTTGCAGAAAAAATCCTTCTGTGCTTGTTCTGACAATGCTTTAGGTTAGCTTAAAACTCCTAGTTACTAGGTCATATAGAGACAATGTTAAAATATATATTACAAAGTCTCTTTAAATTCATGTCACAGGCAAGAGGTAGTTCAAGAACTGTACATTGATCCTTATGAAGTTTAGTGACTACAAAATCAAAATCAAAATGATTTCTTCATCCAAATGGAAAATCTACAGAGAATTTCACACGCAGGTTAATAAAACATTCTTACTTCCATCTGTAGTGCAAAACAAATTCACACTAGGGTTTCTGTACCATTTTTCTCCCAAAGGCCCAAACTTAAAGACCCCAGTATGGCCCCAACTGTAAAAGCACATCTGCTTGTATAAATTACACTGACAGCTTCCTACAGACAAAGAGCAAGGGTCCAAGTGTTAGATGGCATCAGGTCCCATTCCTAATTAATGTTAGACTTGAAAGGTAAGGGTGGGGTTAGCATCTAAATGTTTAAGATATGCTACAAAACTCATTGTATAATTTTAATGTATTCTGTTTCTATTGGATTGTTTTCCCTCTTGTGCACTGTGAATTTATTTCCAGTTTAACAACAATTACACGCACCCAGCCCTCAATTACATGAATCAGTTGTACTATTATTTGGTATGCAAAGTCTCATAATTGGTAGTTACCTTAATTAGTTGTGCTCAAATAAAATTAGTATAAATTATATATTCAGTTTGGCAAGTAATTGTAACAAATATTTGAGTGTGATTGGGATGTGCTAATATAATTTGTATATTTTTTGTAAAACACATGCAAATTGTGTTTGCATATACATGTATACATACGTCTATATTGGACTGAACTAAAGTTGAAAACCAGGAAGCAGAAACCTAAGGCTTTCCCCAGAAACAGTCATGAGATATTGCTGCCTCCGTGTCTACTTACTGCTACTCTTTTCTCATCAGTGAGGCAAGGAAATAAAACTGCTAAACTCTCACATTAGTTAGTGACTAAAAAAAAAAAAAAAAAAAAATCTTAAGGCAGACTGCTTTGAAAATTCAGTGGTGCTTAGACTTACTAACTTGACTCAACACAATCTAACTGAAACTAAAACTATTTGTAAGCAATAAATTCTAATAAAGTCCCCTCACTTTCTTACTTAAATCAAACATGAGGCCACATTGCAAATAATGGTGTATGCACATCTTAAATTTATGTGTTTCAAAGCAGTAAACTGATTTCATCACTGTTTTCCTAACTTGCTTAGTTGTCTCCCTTTAAGTAGTGGGTACAATGTGTTTCATGTATGTTCCTGTCTGGTCCCATTTCGCAGCAAGCAGAATACTTTAAGTACTGTAATTTCATTTTTTTCTCAAAGAATGCACATAGAGTTGTTGAGAATGGTTTTCTTTTCATCTTTTTTTAATTTAAATTTATTTTTAACATTTATTCACTTTACATCCTAATCATAGTCCCCTCATGCCTCTCCTCCCTGTCCCAGCCCTCCTCCCTCTTCTTCCTTCCTCTTCCCCTAGTTCTCAAAAAGGAGAAGTCCTCCTTCCCTACCTACTGACCCCAGCCTGTCTGGTCTCATCAGGACTCTTTATATCCTCTTCCTCTGTGGCTTGGCAAGGCTGCCCCCAGAATAAAGAATTAATCGAAGAGGAGGCAACAGAGTCCATGCCAGAGACCCTGCTCCCCATATGAGGGGACCCACATGGAGCTGCATATCAGATACATCAGTGGGTGGATCTAGGTCCTTTCCATGCATGGTCCCTGGTTGGTGTCTCAATCTCTACAGGCCATCTTGGTCCCAGATTTGTTTGCTTTGATGGTCTTCTTGTGGAGTTCCTGTCCCCTCCAGGTCCTTCTATTCTCACACTCTTCCATAAGACTCCCCGCGCTCTGCCCAAAGTTTGGCTGAGTCTCCTAATCTGTTTTGACTAACTGCTGGGTGGAGTCTTTCAGAGGACACCTATGGTAGGCTTCTGTACTGTTCCCTCTCTTCAACTGCTTCCAGTGTCTATTCTATTTGCCATTCTGAATGAGAGTTAAGCATCATCCCTGTGGATTGTAGTATGGTTATCCTGTATTATATGGCTAATATCTGCTTATAAGTGAGTATATATCATGCACATCATTCTGGGTCTGGGTTACCTCACTCAGGATGATCTTTCCCAGATTATTCCAGTTGCCTGCAAATTTCATAGTGTCCTTGTTTTTAATAGCTGAGTAGTATTCCATTTTGTAGATTACAACAGTTTCTTTATCCATTCTTTGGTTGAGGGGCATCTGGGTTGTTTCTAGTTTCTGGCTATTATGCTATGAACATAGTTGAACAAATGTCCTTGTTGTATGTTGGAGCATCTTTTGGATATTTGCCCAGAAGTAGTATAGCTGTGTCTTGAAGTAGAACTGTTCCTAATTTTCTGAGAAAGCACAAGACTGATTTCCATTATGGCTGTATAATTTACATTCTCACCAGTAATGGAGAAGTGTTCTCCTTTCTCCACATCCTCACCTGTACATGTTGTCACTTGAGCTTTTGATCTTAGTCATTATGAGAGATGTAAGATGGAATCAAAAGCAGTCTACAGATTCAATGCAATTCTCATCAAAATACCAACACAGTTCTCTACAGACCTTGAAAGAATAATTCTCAATGTCATATGGAAAAACAAAAAAACCCAGAATAGATAAAACAATCCTGTACAATGAAAGATCATTTGGAGGTAGCTCCATCCCTGCGCTCAAGCGGAACTATAGAGTGACAGTAGTAAAAACTACACGGTACTGCATAGGAACTGGTGGGCCAATGGAATCTAACTGAAGACACAGAAATAAGTCCATATACCTATGGATACTCGATTTTTGACAAAGAAGCCAAAATCATACAATGGAAAAAAGATAGCAACCTCAACAAATGGTGCTGGACTAACTGGATGTCTACATGTAGAAAAATTCAAATAAATCCATATTTATCACTTTGTACAAATCTCAAGTCCAAGTGGATCAAGGATCTTAACATAACACCAGAAACATTAAATCTGTTAGAAGAAAAAGTGGGAAACAACCTTGAACTCATTGGCACAAAACGCAACTTCCTTAACAGAACACCAGCAGCTCAGGTTCTAAGATCAAAATTAGTAAATGGGACCTCATGAAACTGAAAGGCTTCTATAAGGCAAAGAACACTTTCAATAGAACAAACTGACATCAGAAAAATCCTACATCAGACAAAGGGTTAATATCCAAAATATAAAAGAACTCATGTAATTAAACAGCAACAAACCAAATAATCCAATGTAAAAATGGAACACAGAGCTAAACAGAATTATCAAGAGGCTGCAAAACTCTTAAAGAAACATTCAATGTCCTTAGTTATTAGGGAAATGCAAATCAAAATAATGCTAAGAATGGTTTTCTTTTTTTCACATTTTTTTATTAATTTATTCTTGTTACATCTCAATGGTTATCCCATCCCTTGTATCCTCCCATTCTTCCCTCCCTCCCAGTTTCCCCTTATTCCCCTATGAATGTTTCTGAGGGGGATTACTTCCCCCTGTATATGTTCATAGGGTATCAAGTCTCTTCTTGGTAACCTGCTGTCCTTCCTCTGAGTGCCACTAGGTCTCCCCCTCCAGGGGACATGGTCAAATGTGAGGCACCAGAGTACGTGAGAAAGTCATATCCCACTCTCCACTCAACTGTGGAGAATGTTCTGACCATTGGCTAGATCTGGGTAAGGGTTTAAAGTTTACCACCTGTATTGTCCATGGCTGGTGCCTTAGTTTGAGTGGAACCCCTGGGCCCAAATCTGCCTATCATAATGTTCTACTTGTAGGTTGCTAGGATCCACTGGATCCTTCTACTTTGCTATTCTCCCATGCTTCTCTCCTCTAGAGTCCCAATAGGATGTCCTCCCCTCTATCCCAGTTTCCTGGTAAGTGAAGGCTTTTGTGGGACACGCCCCTTGGACTAGTATGCAGATATAAGTGAGTATATACCATTTGATACAGAAATATTTTCACATGTTTTTTTCCTTGTGTCAAAACACCATTGCTCCTTCTATTTTCGCCCTTTTAGGAGTTAATGCTTTTGATGAGCTAAAAAGAGCTTTTAAGTATTTGGTGTTTAAAAAAAAAAATGTACATTTGTGTATTGTTTGCTTGTTTTTTAAAAACTATTCAAAAGAAATTTACTTTCTAAGAAAGGCATTTTCAATAATATTGATGGCAGAATATTGTATCACTTGCAGTTATGATAGGCCATTCTAAAGATTTATAACTAATAATAATATAGGGCTTTGTTAATATCATGTGTTTACTATGGTGATGGCTGACATTTCACGGGCATTTTAGAGCTTCTCAATTGGTAAAATGATGGTTGTTACTGGGACCAGTGTGCTGGGAACTGTGAAGTACACTGACATTAGCTTATTTACAACACTGACTAGAGTGAGAGGGTCAGCCATAGTGTACCATCCATGGTTGAGGAAATTATGCATTATTTTCAGAAATCATTTTGAACCTTCCTCTGCGTTTGAAGAAATTGATTATGTATATAATTTTGACATGGAGGAAGGAAGGAAGAGATGTGGAAAATAAGTGCAAAGTGTCCACAGCATTGTCACAAAATATCTCTGTATTTAGAAGGACACTATGATTCCTTAAAGGCTCCAAATGATCAGCAATGAGTAAATGATTCATAAGCGGTATCTTGAAGAAGGAAGTACAAATGAAAAGGAAGGATACTGAAATTTTTTTTAAAAAATTTAAATGCATAAGAGTATCATAATGCCCCTGGAGAGGTGACTCAGCAGCACTGGTTGCCCTTCCAAAGGTCCTGAGTACAATCCCAGCAACCACATGGTGGCTCACAATCATCTACAATGGGATCTGATGTCCTCTTCTGGCATGTAGGTGTATGTCCAGACAGAGCACTCATTAAATAAACCAATCAATAAATAAGTAAATAAATAATTGTGTGTGATAGTTACTTCATACAATAATGTATTATATAAATCAAGTAAATTTCTACTGTTCTCATCAATATCATAATTTTCCACATCTATTTGAATTGAACTAAAAATATTTGTTATGGTTACATTTCTCTGACTTTTTCTTTCAGGCAGATTTGTATTTGCTTCGGTTTGAGAGGCAACAGCTCATGTTGAAAGGTAGAGAACTGAAGAATAGAGCAGCTCCCAGAATGGTGGCAAGAAGCAGATTAAAGAGAAAAACATGAAGTGGTCTGGGAAAGAAATACACTCTGGAGACACTCCGTGGAGGTGAAATGAGAGTGGTCTCCATAGAATCCTATGTTGAATTGTTTGGTGCCCAATTAGTGGAACTGTTTGAGAAGGATTAGGAGATATAACCTTGTTGAATGAGGTGTAGCCTTATTGGAGGAAGCATGCCACTGAGGGTAGGTTTTGAAGTTTCTAAGGCCTTTGGCAGGCGCAGCCTCCTAGACCTGTCTCCTCCTCTGATTGCTGCCAGTATATCAGGATGTAAAGTTCTCAACTACTGCTCCAAAATTACACCTGTCTGCTTCTCCATGATGGCCATGAAGTAACCCTCTGAAACTTTAAGCAAGCCCCCAATGAAACTACATTTTTCTCTAAGAGTGGCTTTGGTCATGATACTCCTCATAGCAATAGTACACACTGCTACTGACTTTCCCCTCACTTCTTCATCTTACCTTTCACCAACTCCCACCAATGCCATCCTATAGTGAATCTATCCAGGGATTAATCCACTTAATAAGGTCAGAGTTTGCACAATGTTATATTATATGGAAGTGTCCTCATACACAAAGCCACTCAGAAAGTTGCTTTGTTAATCCCCCAAGCATTTCTTGGTCCAACAAAGCTGACAAGATTAATGATCACAGACCAGATGTTGTTCCATATCTCTTATTTAAGGGGTGATAAGGAAATTTCAAGACTAATTTTAGTGTTCTTCTCCATTAAAACCTCCACTAGCCTATTCTAGAGGATTTGTTTTAATTTTTGAAGTTAAAATTTATTTACATCGTGTTCGGAGATGGTGACACCTATCACACATTGTATCTGATCTACCTCAGGGAGTCTAGCCACAGACTGCAAGATCTGGAAGCACTAGGTGAGTGGGTTCCTGCACAGTGCAGACAACAGGCGGGCTTGTCGCCAGGTCAAACAACAGGCAATAGAGGACCTGAACTCACGTCCCAGACTTTGAAACAGATCCCACCTCCAGACTGCAGCTGGCCTCTATAGCCCAAATACAGTGTGTGGTACAGTGGAACATCGAAGCTCCTGGCCTGGGGAAGTCTCAGGGAAACAGATAAATCTGTCCTTGGACACCCCCACCGGCCCCACACCAGTCTACGGAGAGCACCAGAGGCCATGGAGAAGCCCAGGCGGCTTTGAACACAGTGCCCAGCAACAGCATGCATGGTCTGACTGGGTCCAGGCCAGAGCCAGGCAGCCAGCTTCAGTAGACCGAACATGCAAAATTGGGCTGATAGAACCCGGTCCAGCCAGTCCCCATGGGACAGCAGGGACTACCACACTCATGGGAGAAACTGGACAGCCCTGAGGCATCTGGAAGGGGATCTGAATTGCAGCCACAACTCAGTGGGACTGAAGTGCCAAAGGTGTGCTATCTAGACTGGTCTGCTTTCTAGACTGGTCCAGTCAGGAACCTGATTGCATGCCACAGCCAACCAGGCCTGGACAATTGGGCAAATAAAGCCTGGTCCAGCCAGTCCCCACAACCTGGCAGGGTCTCCCATGCTCTTGGGAGAAGTTGGACAACCCAGAGGAGACTGAAAGACTCACATGGTATATACTCACTTATAATTGGACACTAGCCCAAAAGGCATGTCCCATGAAAATCTTCACTTACCAGGAGATTGGAATAGAGGTGAAGACATCCTACTAGGACTCTACGTAAGAGAAATATAAGAGATGGGAAAATAGAAGGACCCTGAGGGTACTAGAAACCTACAAGAAGAACATTGTGATAGGTGGATAGGGGTCTCCTCAAACTATTGCACTAACCAAGGACAAGATAAGCAGTAAACATTGAACCTCTACTCCGATCTAACTAATGGACAGGACATTCTCCACAGTTGTGTGGAGAGTGGGGACAGACTCTGACATGAACTCTGGTACCCCATATTTGAGCACCTCCCCTTGTAGTGGAGCTCTGGTGGCACTCAAAAAAAGAATAAGCAGGATACCAAGATGAGACTTGATAGCCTATGACCATATAGTGGAGGAGGAGCCCCGCCTTGGTCATAGACCTAGGAGGGGGGAATAGGGTGAACGTGGGAAGGAGGGAGGAATGGGAGGATACAAGTGATGGGATAACAATTGAAATGTTATCTGAATAAATTAAGTAAATAAAAAAGAATTGATTTCAGAAAAATTTCTTTACATCATTCATTTCCCCTTTCCTTTTCTTCCCTCCAACCCCTCTCATGTACACTTCCTTTCTTTTGTTGCATCTCAAATTCATGCCTTTGTCCTCATTTTTTAGTTGTTGTTACATAAAAAAGTAACAAATATATTATTTTTGGTACATTGTATATGTAATATATATGCTAAATATACAAATACAATCTTCTTATCCTGTATAATATTACATATAAAGATACAGGCATGACCAGCTCATATTATATAACCAATTTGGGGACTCTTCCTGGGAAAAGCATTTTCTTTTTCTTTTTTTTTTTTTTATTAATTTCTTCTTGTTACATCTCAATGGTTGTCCCATCGCTTGTATCCTCCCATTCTTCCCTCCCTCCTATTTTCTCCTTATTCCCCTCCCCTATGACTGTTCCTGAGAGGGATTACCTCCCCCCCCGTATATGCTCATAGGGTATCAAGTCTCTTCTCGGTAACCTGCTGTCCTTCCGCTGAGTGCCACCAGGTCTCCCCCTCCATGGGACATGGTCACATGTGAGGCACCAGAGTACATGAGAAAGTCATATCCCACTCTTCACTCAACTGTGGAGACTGTTCTGACCATTGGCTAGATCTGGGTAGGGTTTAATATTTACCCCCTGTATTGTCTTTGGCTGGTGCCTTTCTCCCTCTCTCAACATCCCTTAATTGCCTGTATTCTTTGTCTAGGACTGAAACTCCATGGGACTTTGCCCTGTCATGTTATTATAGCTATTGGTTATGTCCTGTTCAGGTCTTCTTTAAACATGGTGTTGAGCCACATTGTTGAGATTTGAAGGGTATAGCTTCTCTGACATTTCTAGGAGTGAGTTACCAACTGTAGTATAAAATTTTTATTAGTATGTATTTATTGTACATAGTAATATGTTTCACAATGATATTTTTATGAGCACAGCATGTCCTTTGATCATATCTACCCCATCACTCTCCCATATTCCTTTCCCCTTATGAAATAACCCCAATTGTACTTTTTAAGGGACTTTCACTGCATGCATTTTTTTATTTTGAGTATGTTTTAGTTGAGGTTTCTATTCCCATGATACAGCTCCATGATCAATAGCAACTTGGAATGGTAAGGAATGTAATGTAAAGGCTGGAACTCAAACAAGAGCCTGGAGGCAGGAGCTGCTACAGAGGCCATGGAGGAATGCTTCCTACTGAGTTGCTCATTCATTGCTCTCTCAGCCTGTTGTCTTATAGAACCCAGGACCACCTGCCCGGGAGTGGTGAAAGAACAATAAACTGATCCCTCACACACTGGTCATAAATCACGAAAATGTCTTATAAACTTACCTATAGGCCAGTCCTTTGGAGGCATTTTCTCAATGAATATTCCTTCTTCCCTGATGATTCTAATTTGTATCAAGTTGACATAAAAGCTACCCAGCACAGGCTATAAGTACATGAGCATGCATGTGACATGGCACATGTGTGAAGGTCAACAGATAACATCCTGGAGTCAGATATATGTTCCTACCATGTAGGTCATGAGAATGGAAGTAAGGTCATCAGGTTGTTGTAAAATACCGTAAGTCACTGAGCCATTGTAACATCCCCCTTCTTTTTTATGTCATATATCATATATAATGTATGATATATATGTATATATATGTAAATATATAAATCCATATAGGCTCACACATCCAAAACTCCATAGTCCACATGTAAGAATAAACATATAACTTTTATTTTGCTGAGTCTAGTTTATATATCTTACTGTGATAATCATCAACGCTTTCCATTTTTCTATAAATGCCTTAATTTAACTCTTATTTATGGCTGAAAATTTTTTACTGTACATTTAATATTTTCTTTATTATTTTGCCTGTTGTGGAGCACTAGGATAATCCTACAACTCAGCTACTGTGTACCATGCTGTAATAAATGTGAATGTGTAAGAATCTCAGTAGTGTTCTTTGATTCCTTCTGATATGTTCTCAGTGGTGCTGTAATTGGTTAATATAGATCAATTGCATTGATGCAAGACCAGAAACATTCAAATTGCTCCAGGAAAATATAAGGAAGATACTTTAAGATATAGGAATAGACAAAAATTTTCTAAATGAGAGTCAAGAGATTATCAATATCCATAACTGGCTTGTATTGTAGTCCTATTTTAGACTAATTATGCTTCAATGAGCCATGAATAAGAGTTCCTTTTCAGGAGAGGTGGTTCAGTGGTTAAGAGCACCAGCTGCTCTTCCGGAGGGCCCAGGTTCAAATTTCAGCACCCACATGGCAGCTCACAACCATCTATAACTCCAGGAACTGACACACACACGGACACACACACACACGTACACACACAGAGACTTACATGAAACAAACCACCAATACACATGAAATAAAAATAAATAAACTAATTTTTAAAAGAAGAGTTCCTTTTCATTCTCATCTTCACAGCATATGCTGCTTGTTTTCCTGATATAATCCACTCTGACTAGGTGTTGTATTAGTGCTTTCTTCATGACTGAGAATGTTTAAGATTTATTTTTATGTGTTTAGTTTTCATTTGTTCACCATCTTTTTAAACCGGTCTCTTAATTTGCCCCTCTACTGATTGGATAATTAATTTGTATGTATTCTCTGTACTAATCCCATGCCAGATGATTGATGGCTAAGGTTTTACTCTTTCTATAGGTAGTTCTTTCTGGCAACGCAAACACACTCGTGTTTTCAGTCCTTTCAGCCCTTGATAGAGTTTTTGGAGTCTCTTTCAGTAATTCACACTTGTGTCTACAACTCATCTGTGTTGTAGCACTTTCAACATTCCAGGCATTATGATAAGGCACTGGATCCATTTTGAATTGGTTTATGTATGGACTGAGGTGTTGTTATTAGTTTTTTTTTCTATATATAGGTATTCATTTGCCCAAGAAGCATTTGTTGAAGAAGCTGTCATTCTCTAATGCATGTGTTTGACACCTTTGTCAACAACAACAACAAAAAATCAAATCGCTTTAGCTGTGTGCTTTTCTTGGGTGCTTTGTTTTATTCCATCAGTCAACTTGTCTGTGTTGTGTCAAATGTACTATTCCAATTACGGCTTTGTGGTATAATTTGAAATAAAACACCATGATTTCAACAGCATGGCTTTCTCTGCTCAAGATTGTCTTCACTATTCAGGATCTCATTTGTGCTTCCATATAGATTTTTAAGATTGATTTCTAGTCCTGTGCGGAATGCAACTGGGATTCCGATTGGGATCACATTCAATATGTAGATCACTTTCAGCAATGTATCCATTTTCATAATTCTCCTGTTGATTAATGAGCCAGTATCTGTGGGACCACAGTGGCCCAGGATTAATCAGGGAAAGTTTCCACCCAGGATACCTCAGATGAAGACTGCAGGCTTTAGCTGCCCCCACCAGCACCTGGTGCCAGAAAGTCAGCTAACCTACCATCCACCCTGCCAACAATTTACTACATGGACACTTATCAGGCCTTACTTCCTGTTTGAACTTATAAGGTTTTACCCTCTCAGGTCCTTAGCCCCTGAGTATGTTGATGAAGTATCTTTCAACACCCCTGTTCCAGCCAATTGTACATGGCCACACAAACCTTTCCCCAGAGACCCTGCCCACTTCCTCAGAGGCATAAAGGAGCCTCCCCCATACCCCCACACACAAACTAAACCAATTCTCTGAAGCTGTTCCCAGTTGTGCGTATTCTTTACCTGTCCACACTCACTGCTGATCAAGGCCCTGAATTGTACCCACATGCCCTGGCTTAGCTTGCCTCATACTATTCCAGTCCAGTGCACAAAGGGCTAGCTATCCCAAGAAAGGAGAGGTGACAGGGGGCGGCAAGTATCTTCTCCAATGTTCTTATTGTTTCAAAGTTTTCGTTGTATAGGTCTCTAACTTCCTTTGTTCAGCTCATCTTAAGAACTTTTGTTTGTTGTTTGAGGCTATTGTAAATAATGTTGCTTTCCAGAATTTTTGTTGTTCATTATTTGTATATAAATAATTTTCGTATGTTCATCTTGTGTCTTTTTTATTTTTTCTGAAAACATTTATTAGATCTAAGAATTGTCTGGCAGCCCTCTGTCCCAGTTTCCTGGTAAGTGAAGGCTTTCGTGGGACATGCCCCTTGGGCTAGTATGCAGATATAAGTGACTATATACCATTTGAGTATTTCTGCTTCTGGGTTACCTATCCTGTTGGGACTCTAGATGGGAGAAGCATGGGAGAATGGCAAAGTAGAGGGATCCAGTGGGTCCTAGAAACCTATAGGTAGAACATTATGATAGGCAAATTTGGGCCCAGGGGTCCTGCTCTAACTAAGGCAACGGCCAAGGACAATACAGGCGGTAAACTTTGGACCCCTACCCAGATCTAGCCAATGGACAGGACATTCTCCACACTTGAGTGGAGAGTGGGATATGACTTTCTCACGTACTCTGTTGCCTCACATTTGACTATGTCCCCTGGAGGGGGAGACCTAGTGGCACTCAGAGGAAGGACAGCAGGTCACTGAGAAGAGACTTGATACCCTATGAGCATATACGGGGTGAGGTAATCCCTCTCAGGAACAGTCATAGGGGAGGGGAATAAGGGGAAAATGGGAGGGAGGGCAGAATGGGAGGATCTAAGGGATGGGATAACCATTGAGATGTAACAAGAATAAATTAATAAAATTAAAAAAAAAAGAATTTTCTGGCAGGGTCTTGTGGATCTTTTAACTATAGGAACATATTGTCTGCAAGTACTTTCCAATTTGTATACTTTTAATTTAATTCTCTTGCCTTGTTATGAGTAAGATTCAAGCACAGTATTAACTAGGAGTAGAAAGATTGGCACCCTTGTCTTGTTCCTGATTTTAAAGGAAATTATTTCACTTTTTTCCCATGTTGGCTATAGGTTTTATTGCTTTGAGGTAATTTTATTGTACTCCTAATTTCTTTGGCATTTTTTATCAGAACTTGGTCAAATGTCTTTCCTGTGTCTCCTGAGATAACCATGTAATTACTTACCTACTTAGAATTATGCCTAGTTTATGGTGATGTGTGATCTTTTTTGCGTAGTTGGATTCAGTTTGCAAATACCTTAGTGAGTTTTACATTCATGTGTACTAGAAAAATAGCTGATGCTTTATTCTTATGATTTTATCTAGCTTTTAAAAAATATATTTTATTAATTTATTCATATAACATCTCAATTGTTATCCCATCCCTCATATCCTCCCATTCCTCCCTCCCTCCTATTTTTTCCTTACTCCCCTCCCCTATGACTGTGACTAGAGGGACCTTCTCCCCCTGTATATGCTCATAGGGTATCAAATCTCTTCTTGGTAGCCTGCTATCCTTCCTCTGAGTGCCACCAGGCCTCCTCATCCAGGGGACGTGGACAAATATGGGGCACCAGAGTTCGTGTGAAAGTCAGTCCCCACTCTCCACTCAACTGTGGAGAATGTCCTGTCCATTGGCTAGATCTGGGTAGGGGTTGGAAGTTTACTGCATGTATTGTCCTTGCCTGGTGTCATAGTTTGATCAGGACCCCTGGGCCCAGATCTGCCCATCATAGTGTTCTACTTGTAGGTTTCTAGGACCCTCTGGATCCTTCTATTTCCACATTCTCCTATGCTTCTCTCACCTAGAGTCCCAATAGGAAGTCTTCCCCTCTGTCTCACTTTCCTGGTAAGTGAAGACTTGCGTGGGACATGCCCCTTGGGCTAGTGTCCAGATATAAGTGAGTATGTACCATTTGATTCTTGATGTTTCTGGGTTAGCTCAGTCATTATGATCATTTCTAGTTCAATCCATTTGTCCACAAATTTCGCATCTTACACCCATCAAAATGGCTAAGATAAAAAAAACTCAAGCAACACCACATTCTGGAGAGGATGTGGGGAGAGAGGAACACTCCTTCATTGCTGGTGAGAATGCAAACTAGTACAGTCACTTTGGAAATCTATCTGGCACTATCTCAGAAAACTAGGAATAAGGCTTCCTCAAGACCCAGCTATTCCACTCCTTGGAATATACCCAGAAGATGCTCCAGCACACAAGAACATTTGCTCAACTGTGTTCATAGCACTCTTATTCATAATAGCCAGGATATGGAAACAGCCTAAGCGTCCCTCAGTAGAAGAATGGATAAAGAAACTGTAGTACATTTACACTATGGAATATCTAGCTTTTTTATAAAGGTTATTTTGCCTTTATAAAATAAATTTGGAAACATTTCTTAATTCTCTGTTTCTTTATGAACTATATTCACACATTATTTTGGAAATTATTTTCATCTTTGTAATGTAAAAATATGTATAATATAAAATTTAAAATTATATACTCTGAGTATAGCAGACTATTATGAATCATTTTATTTTGATCAGTCAGGTTTTTGTTGTTGTTGTTGTTCTCCTCTAGCTCTCTGAGATAGCTAGCTTTAGGTTTCTATCCATCCAAGTAGTGTGAGGCATGGACTCCCTCTCTTGCCTTGGGCCAATCATTGGTTGGCCCCTCCCAGAATCTCTGAAACACCTTTGCTGCAGCACATCTTGCAGGCATGACAGGTTATGGCTCAAAGGTTTTGTGGCTGGGTTGATGTGCCAGGGCGCATTGAATGAGTTGGGGAGAGGAGAGTAGGCAAGGAGCTGGGAGGAGTGGAGGGAGAGGCACTCATGGTTGGGATGAATGGTCTGAGAGAAGAATAAATGAAAAGAAAACAATTGAGATAATTCATTTATGCTTCACAAAGAAGCCTAAAGTGTTAAACTAAAAATACAGAGAAAAATCAACATTCTAATGTATTTAACATGTGTTCTTTACAATAAATGATATTCTGTGCCAAGGAGAGTAAAGTCAGGTCCATCACAGCTCTTTAATTTTGTCTAATTTAAGTAACTTCCAGGTCTGCTTCAGATTATTTTATAAAAGTATAAGAAATGTACAAATGAGGAGTGCTAAGTTAAGGACTGCTTTTACATAACACCAATATTTATTATAAGGATTTAGTTATCCTAAGATGCTTGCTACTTTTATTGCTATATAAACTCAAGCAAACCCAAAAGTATATAGTGAATAAGATAAGTGTGTATAACGTTAGGTCACAAGTATTGCATATTATTGATATGTAATATTTTATACCATATCATTTTATTATGATCACAATTATTTTGACACTTAGGTGTTATGTTTTATATTACAAAATGTTGAGAGAATATGATGTGTTTCATATAAATCAATATGTGAATAGTTAAACATGAGATAGTGGCAGGAAACAGAACATGTAGTGATCTATCTATATCTATATATCTCTATTTTAGGAAATACTGTATATATAATATGTCAGTTGGCAATATTAACTATTCTTTAAAGGAGTCCAAAATGTATTAAATAATATTTTGAGACATTGCAAGACTATTCTGACAAATTCTGAAAAATCCTTTAGGTTTTACTCATTTGATTTATATCTAATCCTGAGTCAGGGAAAGTAAGGCTGTATGTTTTTATGAAATAAAGCCTTTCAGACAACTGATCTATACTAAAGCTTTATCTGTATGACACCAATATAGAGGTTATAGTCCCCAAAGTGTACTCATATGACATCATATCAAATAATTGAGTTTCTGGTCAAAATATAATGATGACTTTTCCTTCTGAGAAGGGTTTTGTTGAAGGCTTATCAATATGTCAAGTTTATGAGAGTAGACTGAAAATACAATAGATCCATTCTACGCTAAGTTCAGTTTTTAGATGTGACAACCGTGAACTGTATCAAAAGATCAAAGTGATTTATATCTACTCTAAAAGAAGGAAAATTTATGTGCTAAGTCATTTGTCATTTATCTATTTTCTTGCTTGTGTTTTGCTTTTTTTTAATTTTTAACGTGATAACTATAAGTATTTATAATAATACATGTAATATAAACTTACTTTTAGACTTCTAATAAAGAAGTAGTTCTGTCATATTTCCCAAAGGTGAAAAAAAATGTATGTTTATTTCTTCAGGGACAAACGGAAAAAGAGGTGATGTATTACAACTGATATCTCAGCAAACCTACTACCTTTTGAAATAAATCTCTTCAAATAACATCACAGTGTCAGGGACTGAGTGAATCACCTCCAAGTTTTATTTCTTCCTTCCCTCTCTCTCCTTGGGACCTCGCATAAATCTCTTGCACTTCTGGGACTTGTCAGTTACATGAGCAACTTTTACATGTAATAAAGCTTTTTTCTGGCCCTTTATTTGACAGGAGATGAATTTTTAGAATTAGTATCTGTGAGACCAGTGATGGAATTTTGATATGGTTTCTCACCTGGCCAACGTCTATTTCTAATTGTATCTAGTCTAAAGTTTCTAACAAATGAATTTATCTACTTTAGATAGTTCCAGTTAAACTTCATTAATGAACTTTTTAGAACATGGAGACATGTGTGTTCTTTCATCTTTGCCAAATAAAGTAATGGCATCTGTTCTTTCTCCAACAAAGAAAATCCAAAATATGGTTGTGCATGTGAATCAATGCAGTTTCTTTACCATAACTGGTAGCTGAACTTAAAGTAATAACTTTCTACTCTCTATGACAATAATAATTCTATGTAGTCCCATATATATTTACTAGTCATAATCAAATTAATGCAGTCATGTTAAGCCATCTAGAAATAACTATTCACTTTTTTAAATGAGGAAACAAAAACTCAATTTTGATTTATACATATAAAAATTAAATAAGACTTGAGTCTCCAGGCTGTTCAAAAGATTTTTCTGATATGTATTATCTCACGAGGGATGTCAGTCTGAATGTCAAAATGCTAAAATCGTTTTAATTAAAAGGATATTTAGAAAAGAAGAGAATATGTGAGCTGGTAGTATAGTTCATGTGTGAGATTTGGGTTTGCTCCCTGCCCCTAAAATAGTGTAGAAGATACATTTGTTGCTTTGACTTGCAGGGAATTTACAAAGCCACCCAGCCACAAAGCCACTGGGCCTTCAGTTAAGCCTCAAGGAGCCAGTCGTGGATGTTAGTACATAGATATGGGTTCTGCCACATAGATAAATTTTAAATCACATGTTCTTATCTTAAACATTGATATTGGTAAGATTGGGATATGATTCAGGGAAAGAACACTTGCCTGGTATTTCTGAGGCAGTAGGTTCCATTTAAAAATTATAGTTTAATGAATAATTTTTAAAAGATAAAATTTTCTTTATGCCCACTTACAGAATTTATCCTAACAATGCACCAGGACAAGATGAGAATGAAAGTTCAGATTCCAGCCAATATGTCTGAGGCATCCTAAAAGTTTATGAAGGATACTGACATAAAGATGACTGGGCAGCAGCAATTCATTGAGAATAGTTATTTGTTCAGATGATTTTAAATTACTCACTGAATTGATAAGAACTTTGAAGGCATGATTTACTCTAACCTGAAAGACATGGCTAGAAATGATAAGAATAACATCAGTTTTTTGGGTATATTGAAAGTAAATCTTTCAGAATCCAGTTACTCAACAATTAAAAGCCATTTACTAATACATGCTTTTCCACAGAAGTTTTGGTAATTTCCGGTTTGAAGAGGCAAAATCCTGTGCTCAACAAGTTAAAGAAAAGGCATGAGAAATTTTAAGGACAACCAAAAAGGATTGTATGTAGTTGTCAGACAAAAGGCAGTGTTCTTAAAAAACACACAAAATAATAACAAATTTTAAAATATATTTAATAACTAGATATATCTTATATCTACCAAATAATTATTAATTAGACTATTTCATATTTCTATAAAGTTGCATATCACCTAACTAACAACAAGGGTTATTATGGGATGAATACAGAAAAACAGGATTTTAATATTGATATCTATTGCACAGCGCAAGGTTACGGTAAAGCTTGTGCATGAGCAGATATTACAGTAAATACTGTCATAACAACTAATTATTTTCATAAATGATGAGAGCCATAAAAAAAGGAAAGATATTTTCATATTTTTATATAGGAACACTATAATATACTTTAAATATTCCCGCTCAAACTAAGGCACTAGCCAAGGACAATACAGGCTGTAAAATTTAAACCCCTACCCAGATCTAGCCAATGGACAGGACAGTCTCCACATTTGAGTGGAGAGTGGGATATTACTTTCTCATGTACTCTGGTGCCTCACATTTGACTATGTCCCCTGGAGGGGGAGACCTAGTGGCACTCAGAGGAAGGATAGCAGGTCACTGAGAAGAGACTTGATACCCTATGAGCATATACAGGGGGGAGGTAATCCCTTTGAGGAACAGTCATAGGGGAGGGGAATAAGGGGAAAATGGGAGGGAGGGCAGAATGGGAGGATACAAGGGATGGGATAACCATAGAGATGTAACAAGAATAAATTAACAAAAAAAAAGAAAAAAAAACTATTTTTAAAAGGAAGAAAGAAAAAATATTTTAAATCAGAAAAACTAAGTAAACATATAGTGAACTGCAAGTTATAAAATTATCAATGCTTTGGCTATAAAAATATAAAGTTCAGGGTTTTCCTATTAAAACAAAACAACTAAAAAAAAAAACCCTTACCCAACTGAATATTGTATCTTCCTACTGGCCTCTTTAAGTAATTTGGTTTATAATTTAAATTTTTCTTTTAAAGTTAGAGCTTATAATTTTATTTCTTGCTTAGTTTATTCCCATAATTTAAGGCTTTGTTATAAAAATACACATGATTTTTTAACTTAAAACTTGTGGTTTTATTTCATAATTTTTCTCTTGGTGGAAGAAGTGGAGGAGGATATATTTTACTATGGATGAAAAGTTGTAAAATACTTAAAGTAATGTGAATAAAAACCTCTATGGCACTGAATACATAAAGACAGACTTGTGGTACTCTATACCTGTTTAAGGACAACTTTTTTAAAAAAAAGGTTTCTAAAACACAAAGAAAGCAGTAGGTAAGTCAGATTACAAATAAAAGGTATTTCTAATGCAATTGTTTTTTATTTTTTGCTTTAACTCTCCACTTGCTTTATACCATATGCAGTTGAACTGAAATTAACTAAGATGAAAATGAGTCAAAACATCTAAGCATGTGTTACAGTGGGGGTTTCCGTCCCAGACCAAATTTCCCAGAAAAATGACTCATGAGGCTCAAAATATTTGCAAATGCCTAGGCCATATAGCTAGACTCTTCTGTCAATAGCTCATAACTTAAAATAATCCATTATACTAAACTACATTCTGCCACATAGCTTGTTACTTCACTTAGGTACCATATGTCTGTCTTCTATCCCAGAAGCCTTTTCAGCCTACCAGATAAGCCACCTTCTATTTCCTACCTCAACTATAGTCCATTGCCTCTATTGACAGGTGATGCTTCTGTACAGACACATGGGATTTCTACAATTCCTCCTTCAGTCCAATAAAGTCTCATTTATACATAATAAACTATATACAATAAATACAATTACAAAAACTATAGGGAATGATATATATATTCACAGTATCCAGATCAATGTATTTGGCAAGCTTGAGAAAATATTCTGTTATTTATCTGATCTTGTTGTGTTCAAAATTCAGTACCTAATTCGATTTCTATCCTAACTTGCATTACCAACCTAAAATAACTTCTAGATCTAAGTCCTCTTCATAAGTCATAAACAATTTAAGACTTATTGTAAGATTATAACTACCTAGTCTTAAACTCCATCAGAGACTTGAGAATGAATGAGTAGTATATGAGTATGCAAGAAATCCAGATAAGTAGCTTTGAATATTATAGAATTGATAGATAGATGGCTGCCTGGACAGTTTCCTAAATTTTTTCATGACATTGGATCATCATCTTTAGCCTTCTCTTCCAGAATATCAGACAGACATATTTGTGAAGCAAGAATTCTAAAGGACTTGCTTACCCTGCCTTGGCAGAGCTTGGCAGTCAACTTTGCCTGCATCCAAGTTTTGTCCATTTTTGAACAGGTGTTCCGTCTGAAGTTGAAATGAGGATATTTTCATTGCTTGATGGCCAGCTGGTCATATTTGAAGGCATCTCTTAATTGAGTTTCTTTGATGATCAACATCTTCTTCAAATTCAAATGGGGTACTGTCAGGAGCTCACATAACTCAATGTCAAAAAGCCTTAAATTAATAAAAACATCTTTAAATAACATACTCTGTAGGTCTCTGAGGTTTTTGAAGATCACCCATTTATATGTACATATTTACATAGTATATAATCATTATATATCATATATATGTATATATATATAAAGAGAGATTATATATCTATCTCATATTTAAATTGGCAAATGTTGTTTCTTTCTAACTACTCACTATCTGTTTAACCTAGAACGTTTATTTCTCTAATAAACCAGATTATCTGACATGATCCTCATGAGTTTGATTTACTACCTATTAAGTTGCATTTTTAAAACTATCCTAAATAGTTTGTAAGCAGCTTTAAAAAAGACTGCAATAAACCTTGTATTTATAAATGAGTTGTATATGTCCAATACCTTATACATATGTATATCAAAAAACTTTACATTTGTATCAATATACAATCATCTACAGTAATATGTTAAAATAGCCTTAATTCTATAACAATATACAAACCAAATATTTTTTCTATGATTTTTATACCCAGTTTCCTTTCTCTTTCATTGTTTTCCAAACTCAATACCTTACCAGTTCAGATACTTGGGGCTTCTCAGCTTGTGTCTCTTGCTATTGTTAGCCTTGTCCCAATTGTTCTCAGGTTTGTGTCTCTCTAACTTGAGTGCTGGGACTAAAGCAAAAATACTCTTTACTGCAGAACCATCTCTTTAGCCCTATCACTGGATTAGCTCTTAGGAATAACATTAAATTCATAATATATATAATACCTATAGCATTTAGTAAAGATATCAAGCTAACAGACTGCAATGCATTTAATATGTTACCATGAGTGTGGCATTGTACTTAATACGCGTGGAGAAGACATGCCCTCATTATGTATAAACTTCTCAGACTCCTCAAGACTCAGTCAACATGAGAGAATTTCCTCCCTAATTTTCCCAGGCACTTATTTACAGTAAAAGGACTTTGTCAGTCTCCTTTCTCTTTCATCTCAACTACTCTTGGATCATCGTGGAAACTTTTCTGCTTTCCCCAAGAAACCACAGCAGGTAAGTAATCTTGTCAGATGTACCCAAGACAGTCGTGGTATGTTAGCAAAATTCGAGTGAAGCATAGCCCAGTGTTTTTGAACTTGTCATAAGAGGTGTTTCAAAGATGTAGGGAGGAGAAGATTCTCAAGAGAATAGTGTTGATCTGATTTGGGTACTAACAGTTCTCAAGTGATGCAGGAACACATGATTTGGTAGGTCCCACAGCACTTGGAAGTTTCTGGAGATTTCTGAACATTTGACTATTTGGCATAATCAGTGAACAAACACTATTCAGGAGGCTAAAGATTCAGGAGAATGCAGCAAGGGGGAGTGTGCCAGATGAGAGGCAAATCCAGCCAGATGCGCTGCTTCTGCCCAACTCTACTGCTATGCCATGTAATCCTTTTCTTTATATTGTTTCTACTTCATGCATTATTCCCAGTGGTTTACTTAATCATTGATAAGCATGACTGAAGATTTTTTTTAAAGATGAAAGTCACAAATTGATTATATTTTACTTCTCTTGGTGAATTAAAGAAATAAAAATACAGATGTTTACACCTCAACTCAGGAAACTAAGTAAAAGCTTTCAGGGTTGGGTCCCTGGAGTAATTTTAGAATTTTCCTGTGTGAATCCAAACAAGTTAGGAAGCTTGTTGTAGATTAAGTGAATAAGTCAAAAGCAACATATAGATTTTAAATTTTATATACATTCTGTATATTGTTTCAGAATTTAACGCATTAAAATGGATTGGATATTAAGATTAGCATATAGTAACTGGTCTATTGATTCAAATTTTATATTAAATATGTAAATAATCTTTAAGTAGTTTATAAGTAAGATACATGAGTAATTTTCTAAACATAGACAACTATGTTTTTTCCTATTTATTCCTATAACTCATGTAGGAGGCAGAAATAAATAATCTGCAGTCTAGAAATCTAGGATTTTCTATATGTGGTTTTTAAAGTACTCTAAACTTTCCTTATATCTTTTTGGTCTCTCTTTAAAAGCATGTGTAGTAGTAATGCATTCCAGCATTTATAAATGGGACATCACTGAACAAGAATCATCAATAGTGTAGGAGTCTTATTATGAGATGAATTATCTTTATCTTCAAGCAGAGGTTCACGTGCTTCAGTAAAACAGCCACAAGCACCTTCAAATCTATTAAAAATATATTCTCCCATCCGTACTTTCTATTTCTAAGAAGGAAAGAAATCGCAGTTTCAGACAACGACAGACACAATTTATTTCTGACCTCTTTGCAATAGGTTTGACATTTATTGATTCTTCAGTTACTAGCAGGAAATCCCCAACGTTTCATTTTATGAAACAGTTACAAAATACTTAGCTCAGCTGCCATCAAAACAGCGTTTGTTCAGCTCTTGTGACTCATCCCCCAGGCCCTGGAGTTCTTTAAATCCAGAGATCATCTTCTTAGCAGAGAAGACCGATTTCTCAGCAGAAGATTTGTGATAGTGGTTTTTAGAAAAAACTAATACGATGACTCATGTGATAAATTGGATTTAAAATTTGTGTCATTAGAGATATCTTTATTTACTACTAAACCTTTTACAAAATAAAACTATTATTTTAGAAAAAAATACAGCAATCATTTTTGCCAAATAATTGAAACATGGCTTCAGAAGCAGTCAATCGACTCTTTCTGATTTTCAACTGACTTAAATTTGGAAGAATACATTCTGTTGCTCGTGTCATAAATGGGTTGTAAATTTCTTCTGTCATAGAAAATTTTGGAGCTGAGGTTGTAAACATTGGTTTTCTAAAGGAGTTTGAAACTGTTTAAGAGGGATTTTAAAGATATTTTCAAAAGATATCTCCCCAAATTTCTGCTAAGTATTTCAACAATATCTATCCTTCACTCAGAGCTAATACTCGCTGTCTAGGAATAAAGGAATTCAGTGCAAGGAATTATATGGAGCAAATAGTCTTTTACACTTTTTCACAAATAAATGAAACAAAGCAACTTAGGGGAGAAGGGATATTTTGAACTATAATTCCAGGCTACAATTAGTCATTGAAAGGAAGTCAAGACAACAGGATATCTATCTAGATAAGCCCTCATATACTGTGGCCATATGGTGGAGGGAGGAGGTCCTTTTCTGTCAGAAGTCTAAGGGAGGGGAATAGAACAGAAGAAGGAGGGTGGGTGGGAATTGGAAGATACAGGTGAGGGGATAACAATCGGGATGTAATCTGAATAAATTATAATAATTTTTTTTAAAAAAGACAAGAACTACAGACACGCAGCCACATCACATCATACTTAGGAACAGGGAGATAATAAATGCTTACCTGTATACCTACTTACCTATTTGTACTCAGGTTTATTTCCCCGGTCTTCCATAGTTCAGAACTCCCTTGCCTAAGGAACAGCACCACCCACAGAAGGCTGGATCTTCCCACATCAATTATAGGACTTGAGACAACTACCCATAGACATGCCCACAAGTCATATCAATGTACATGAATCCTCATTGAGACTAACTTTCCTGGTTACTACAGCTCATGTCAACAGGACCAACATAGCCATCCCACTTTTTCCCTTATCAAATTGACACCCAAACTTATTACTTTAAAACCATAACCTGCCATCCTTGTCCAAAAAGCCTCACGTTTATCTCTTAATGTCAAAAGTATATTCCAACTTTAATAGTTGAAAATCTCCTTAAGTCCAAGGGCAGGCATGGGAGATGGCTTGGCAGTGAAGAACAAGAACACTTATTGATCTTTCAGAGGACCCATACTCAGCTCCAAGCATCCATAATCATCCATAATTATTTAAAATCATCAATACTCAATACTTCCAGGGAAGTAAATGCCTCCTTTTGACTTTCATGGGCGCCAGGAATGCACATAGTGCATATATCTGTATGCAGGCAAAACATTCATCCACATTTGAAAAAATACTAAAAACTAACTAACTAGCTAACTAACTAGCAGCTAACTAACCTTTAAGACTCAAATCTCTTACTTGTGGTAACCTTATATATTGAACATCTAACATTTGATGACACCAAGGACATTATTTCAAGAGGAAAAAATAGAATGAAACAAAACCAAAATCCTGGAGCACAAATACTAAATTCTGTTCTTCACTGTCTAGAATTAGAGTCTCTTCTGGGCTCAAAATGGCTTGATGATCCCCATTCCTGGCACATGCAGCTCACACAATTTCTTTCTTGGGCTTATATTTTCTCCATTCCACATGCATAGCTCATCTTGGCAGGTATCTATGTTCTCAGTACTTCCAACATTCTAAGGTCCTCACCGCAACTGAACCTTCATCATCACAGCCTCACACAGCACACTTTTGTGGCATTTTTGCAGGAATTCCACTTGTTCATTCTCTCAGATTACCTCCTTCCTCTTTGCAAGCATCCATCTTTGAGGCTCTCAAAAGCATGTGCACATTGTTTATATTGGTAAGTCTTGTTGGCACTTTGAGATGGAGGCCAGCTCTACTGGGCCACAGACCTCCCATGCTTTTTGTTTTTTTTGTTTTGTTTTGTTTTGTTTTGTTTTTGTTTTCCTTCTGCATATATTTTTTATTTTATTAATTTATCCAGATTACAATTAAATTGTTATATCTTCCCATTCACTTGTATCCTCCCATTCCTCCCTCCCTCCCGCTTTCACCCTATTCCCCTCCTCTAGGTCTATGACCAAGGGGGACCTCCTCCCCCACTATATGGTCATAGGCTATCAAGTCTCATCTTGGTAGCCTGCTTATTCTATCTTTGAGTGCCACCAGGCCTCCCCACCAAGGGGAGGTGGTCAAATATGGGACACCAGAGCTCATGTCAGAGTCAGTCCCCACTCTCCTCATAACTGTGGAGTATGTCCTGTCCATTGGGTAGATCAGAGTGGGGTTTCCATGTTTACTACCTGTATTGTCCTTGGTTAGTGCAATAGTTTGAGCAGACACCACTGGGACCCATTCCACCTATCATGATGTTCTTCTTGTAGCTTCCTAGGGCCCTCTGTGTCCTTCTATTTCCCCATCTCTTATATTTGTTTTACCTAGAGTCCAAGTGGGATGTCCTCACATCTGTCCCAAACTCCTGGTAAGTGAAGACTTTCATGGGAAATGCCTTTTGGGCTAGTGCCCAATTGTAAGTGATTATATACCATGTAAGTCTTTCTGCTTCTGTGTAAACTCAGTATGATCATTTCTAGTTCCATCCATTTGTCCACAAATTTCAGGATTTCCTTGTTTTTAATAGCTGAGTAGTACACCATAATGAATATGTACCACAGTTTCTTTATCCAGTCTTCAACTGAGGGACACTTAGGCTGTTTCCAAGTTCTGGCTATTATGAATAAGGCAGCTATGAACATGGTTGAGACTATGTCCTTGTTCTGTGGTGGGGAATTTTCTGGGTATATTCCATGGAGAGGAATAGTTGGGTCTTGAGGAAGCCGTATTCCAAATTTTCTGAGAAAGCGCCAGATAGATTTTGAAAGTGGTTATACAAGGTTGCATTCTCACCAGTAATGAAGGAGTGTTCCTCTTTCTCCACATCCTCGCCAGCATGTGGTGTCACTTGAATTTTTTATTTTAGCCATTCTGATGGGTATAAGATGGAACCTCAGAGTTGTTTTGATTTGCATTTCCTGATGACTAAAGACATTGAGTATTTCTTTAAGTGTTTCTTAGCTATTCAATATTCCTCTGTTGAGAATTCTCTGTTTAGTTCTGAGGCCCATTTCTCAATTGGGTTATTTGGTTTGGTGGTGTTTAATTTCTTGGCTGAGAAGCTTCTGTAAGGCAGGAGACACTCTCATCCTTTTTGGTGTAGCCTTGAGGAAACACTTTCCCAGCCAGTTGCTTTTGAGGACCATAGAACCTCTTTAACATGGGATCCCCATATGAAGGAACTAATGCGGAATGTGGGATACACTCCAGACATCCTCATGTTGTTTCAGTGTAGCACAGGAAGCTTCATTTCACTGATATAGATTTCATTTCACTGATATTGATTTCACTTTCAATTACATCTGCTTCTTCAGTGTGAGACTGAATACTCTCCCATACTGAAATCTCCTCAGTCAATCAAATCAGTTCATCATTCATTTCTCAGTTGAACTGCACTCTAGTTCTCATTACACAGACAGAATAAAGCCAGATTCTTTACCAAATATGATATGAAGGACTACCATCCTACTTCCTAATAATGTCCCCAACCCCTTCTAAAATCTGTGTAGTAGACCTCCAGGACTACATTTCTCCTAGTATTTTTCTAAGCTTTCCTAAGACCAGCCAAAGTCTACATCACTCGATGGCATTTCCAGCTCAAGGCTCAAATTTTTTCCACATTCTTTTCACAAACAATCAGAGACATAAATGCCACGTTGTCTGGTTAATCATAACAATAGCCCCACACTTCAGTGCAAATTTCTGTCCCAATCTCCTGTGAGTTTCTGTGTAAAATGGAGACAAAAAGCAACTTAAGGGAGACAGGGTTCTTTGGTTTATAATTCCAGCTTATGGTTCATCATGCAGGGATATCAAGGCAGGAAGTCCAGGCACATATTCACAATATTGGCTACAGGCTCCATCACTTGTTTGTACTCAGATCTTTTCTCCATTCACTCACATTTCAGTACCTCCTAGGGAATTGTACCACCTACAGGAGGTTGGGTTTTCTTTCATCAATAAACTTAACTTAGACAATTCCCCCTAGCCATGCCCATAAGCCACATCAGTGTAAATAAACCCTCGGTGAGAATAACTTCTCCAATGATTCCAGGTATTTTTAAGGTGACAATTAAAACTAGCTATCACAGGGCTATTCCTGATTTATGTAGCAGTAATTCTGTCTTTTTTGCTGGCGATTGCTTATATAACCTAGGCCCGAACCAGGTGGTGAACTCTGTTACCTAGACATGAAAATTGGCAATATTTTTTAAAGGATTGTCTAGAAGAAAATAAATAATTAAGAATTAATGAATGAATGAAATACATAGATTCAGAAAATGTGAATGTAGATTTCCATAAACAATACTCATTACTTTTAAATCCATTTTTGTTTAAAACTGTATATGAAACTGAAGCTTTGAAGTGTATAGCTCTCACCTAAGCCTGTGGATGTTGCCGGAATACAGAGGAGGGAACTCAGAAAATCTTTGAAAATGCGGTGGAGACCGAACTAAATCAAGATTGATCACTTCTAATCAGAGAACACTTCATTTAAATATTCCGGATTTTGAAGCCTTTAAGTTGTAGTTTTTATATTACTTGTATTTGAAATAATAATTTTTAAGTATGCCACCATGTTTATACAGCTTGGATATGTCAAATATGAGTCAAAATATTTTTCCTGAGAGACTTGTCCATTATTTTTTTTTTGCACTGATTATTATTGTAGACAATACACATCAAAAGTGTAATCTAATCAACATGAAGAAGAGACAATGAGAATTTCATATTTTACTTTTGTTGGTACTCTAGTCCAGGCAACAGATATGACTGGATTCAAAGTAGTAGTTAGCAAAAAGGGGGAAAGCCATTAAAAGACATTGAGAGATTTGCTGCAGTCATTTGTAGCTACTAGGTAATGGATTGATTCTCTTCAGAAACAGTTAATCTTTTATTTGTTGCTGATATCAATAGATTATTGATTTTGTTCAGTAGTTTCACTAGTGTTTCTACTGTAATCTTGATATATGCAGTTGTAAATAAAAGTCACTATTTGACATGCTTAAAAAAGTGGCCCAATTGTTTTACATAAAATATAGTTTTTCTTCATATTTAAAATGTAATGATTTCACTAATACATTTTTATTGATATCAACTTTCTGAAAACCTTATGTCATTTCATATGTAAGTTAAGTTCAGATAAGCATTATCTTCAAGTTCATCTCTTATCAATTATTTTAAAACAATAGATCTCCATTTCCTGAAGAAGCTATAATTTACCAATCCCTTTAAACTTGCAATGAATGTAGACATTAATAATTAAGACAGAAAACAGTTACTTGGTAGTTTTGATATTTTTTCTTAAAGGCATTCTTGGAATAAAATCAGGAGAATAAGAAAAAGAAATACAAAGATGAGTAGGTTGAAAAAGAAGTAGAATGGATGATCTGGAATAAATTGTGAAAAAGGGATGCTTATTATCAAAATACACTGTATGAAATTGTCAATAAATTACCCTATGAGCATATACAGGGGGAGGTAATCCCCCTCAGAAACAGTCATAAGGGAGGGGAATAAGGGGAAAATGGGAGGGAGGGAAGAATGGGAGGATACAAGGGATGGGATAACCATTGAGATGTAACAAGAATAAATTAATTAAATAAAAAAAATAAAATTAAAAAAATAAAAAAATAAAAAAGATAAAAGAAAAAAAAGAAAACCATTAAAATATAAAAAATAAAATACAAACTATTATATACTAGTATCAGTAACATTAAATAGACTTTCAGGTCCAAGTTTTATAAAGTTTTGCAATATTACAAATATTTCAAGTACTGAAATACAGAAACTTTAAACGACTATACATAATCCTTATGCAAGATACCAACAAGTATTAACTATTATTAAATTCAGCATATTTACACCGTGTGTGTATGCTTAAGCTTTAGAGGAATTAAAGTCTTATTTGTGAATATAAAAACAAGTTTGCATTTCTGTAATAACCTATATTTTCATAAGTTACATATTAGAATATTGACCTAAAATTGTCTTTCCAAGAATGGGTTTGCGTTGGTAGAAAAGTTAGTGTTTTAAGCAAGGAACTTGTTTTCATTGACATTTTGAATAGTTTTAAATAATTTTTCATAATTTTAAAGTAGTTACAGTTATTTACCAAAGCCATATAAATGTAAGGACCTTCTAGGTAATTTTTCATTTATTTCAATTTAATGGGAGTTGGTATTTTAAAATATAGTTTAAGTTTTGCTGTATTATAACTTTTTGTTATTTCTTTTTTTTAAATTTTATTAATTTATTCTTGTTACATCTCAGTGGCTATCCCATCCCTTGTATACTCCCATTCTTCCCTCCCTCCCATTTTCCCCTTATTCCCCTCCCCTATGACTGTTCCTCAGAGGGATTACCTCCCTCTGTATATGCTCATAGGGTATCAAGTCTCTTCTCAGTGACCTGCTGTCATTCCTCTGAGTGCCACTAGGACTCCACCTCCAGGGGACATAGTGAGGCACCAGAGTATGTGAGAAAGTTATATCCCACTCTCCACTCAACTGTGGAGAATGTTCTGACCATTGGCTAGATCGGGGTAGGGGTTTAAAGTTTACCGCCTGTATTGTCCTTGGCTGGTGCCTTAGTTTGAGCCCCTGGGCCCAAATCTGCCTATCATAATGTTCTACTTGTAGGTTTCTAGGACCCACTGGATCCTTCTACTTTGCTATTCTCCCATGGTTCTCTCATCTAGAGTCCCAATAGGATGTCCTCCCCTCTGTCCCAGTTTCCTGGTAAGGGAAGGCTTTCATGGGACATGCCCCTTGGGCTAGTATGCCAATATAAGTGAGTATATATCATTTGAGTCTTTCTGCTTCTGGGTTAACTCACTCATTATGATCATTTCTAGCTCAATCCACTTGCCACAAATTTTGGGAATTCCTTGTTTTTAATAGCTGAGTAGTATTCCATAGTGTATATGTACCACAGTTTCTTTATCCATTCTTCTACTGAGGGACATTTAGGCTGTTTCCATGAGCTGGCTATTATGAATAAGGCTGCTATGAACATGGTTGAGCAAATTTTCTTGTTATGTGCTGGTGCATCTTCTGGGTATATTCCAAGGAGTAGAATAGCTGGGTCTTGAGGAAGCCCTATTCCCAGTTTTCTGAGATAGCACCAGATAGATTTCCAAAGTGGCTGTACTAGTTTGCATTCCCACCAGCAATTAAGGAGTGTTCCTCTCTCCCTCACATCCTCTCCAGTATGTGGTGTCACTTGAGTTTTTGATCTTAGCCATTCTGATGGGTGTAAGATGGAATCTCAGAGTTGTTTTGATTTGCATTTCCCTGATGACTAAGGAGGTTGAGCATTTCTTTAAGTGTTTCTCAGCCATTTGATATTCTTCTGTTGAGAATTCTCTGTTTAGTTCCAAGCCCCATTTCTCAATTGGGTTATTTGGTTTGGTGGTGTTTAATTTCTTGAGTTCTTTATATATTTTGGATATTAGGCCTTTGTCAGATGTAGGGTTGGTGAAGATCTTTTCCCAGTCTGTAGGTTGTCGCTTTGTTCTCTTGACAGTGTCTCTAGCCTTACAGAAGCTTCTCAGCCTCATAAGGTCCCATTTATTAATTGTTGACATTAAGGCTTGGGCTGTTGGTGTTCTGTTCAGGAAGTTGTCTCCTGTGCCAATATGTTCCAGGCTCTTCCCCACTTTTTCTTCTAACTGACTTAATGTCTCGGGTTTTATGTTGAGGTCTTTAATCCACTTGGATTTGAGGTGACAAATATGGGTCCAATTGCATTTTTTTACACATAGACCTCCAGTTAGACCAGCAACATTTGTTGAAGATGCTATCCTTTTTCCATTGAATGGATTTGGCTTCTTTGTCAAAAATCAAGTGACCATATGTGTGTGGATTGTTATTTCTTTAGAATCTTAGAATTTAGAAAGTTATTTTTACTCTTCAAATGATGGTGTTTTCTTTTTGATAATATCACTTTCAACTTTTAATATCATGATCTGTTTCGATCTATGTCTATATGATATTGACCAGAAATTCTAGTCAAATATCAAATAATTTAGGTGAAAATTGAAGATTCTCATTTGTTTAAGAACATCTGACACTTTCTCATCCCTTTCTAAACTTCAGCTTTGTTTATGTACAAGTTTCTTCATAGGTTGCCTACCAGTGGTGTATTTGTTCGATAGTAAATTGTTAATTTAATATTTAATTCTTCAAGTAGAGGATAAATTAAACTTTGAATACTCTTTATCAGAATGATTGTGATAATTATGCTACTAAGTTTTGATCCTTACAACCGCCTTTCCACTGTTTACCTAATATTTGGCATTTTACACAATTTATCTTTTTGGAATGGAATAAATTCTCTCCTTTTTCATAACACTTATTTTTCTATTTCTGTAATCTTTACCATATTGGCAATTGATTCTGATGCTCATTACAATTCTTTTTATTTTTCCAAGTTCTAGTATTGAATTCTTGAATCTGATTTTATGTACCTTTTCATGCAGATTGATTTCAAGGTGCATACTTCTGCAGTGTTCCCTAAGGTCTTACATATTTGGATAGGAATGTGAATTTAACTAAGTTAAGATTTTAAGTTTCTACCATGTCAGCTCCTTGTCATTTGGGGTTTATTAACTTATAAGAGAAAAAAAAAATGAAAATGTCTTCATTCTGATTATTTCAGTTAATTTCTTGGTTCGTATAGTTTTACTTAAATAACTGCCCAAGATAATATTTCAATTGAGTCATATTGATAGAGTTGATGTGTATGTAATGAACCCATGGAAATCTTGCTTGTCAGTTGGTCCCCTCCCCCTTTGTAATGTATACTTCTTTAAGTCAGTTGAGTGCATCTAATGTGTTTCTCAAATCTTGATATGATTTGCTGTCAGCATCCTGCTTTCCAAACCTCTGACTTGGAACACCTTTCTGGATGTTGTGAGGTAGCTTCAGGGTGCTCATTTCTGTCACGTGATGCCAGACCCTAGTCTTCAGTAGTTTTCTATTTCTTCTTCAGCTCCTCAAAGGACGGTACTAGGCTCATGCACTTCGTTTTCCTCAAACTGCCTCATAGCCCTAGATTTTATTTCTTGGCAAGTTATCATCTTCATAAATCATGATAGCTAATTTCCTCTCTCTCTCTCTCTCCTCTCTCTCTCTCTCTCTCTCTCTCTCTCTCTCTCTCTCTCTCTCTCTCTCTCTGTTATTTTGAAAGATATCTGATTCCTAGTTTCTTCTGAGGCAATTCAAACAGTGCTTGCTATTAATATTTTGTTCTTTCTTCAACATCTCTTGTTTTATCAAAATGGGACCATTTGCAAACTTTTACAACTTGTTTTGTCTTTTTCCCCCAAGCTAGGTTTAACAAAAGACCTAAATATTTACTTTCTTGCACTTGCTCATATGTGACTTTGCTTATACACACCTATATTTTTGTTGCTGTTGCTTTGTTGCTTTGATTTTGGTTTGAGAGTTTGTTTATTTGTTCCCTTTTTATTGATCTCTAATGTTAGACCAGAGTTGATTGGAAATGGAGCCCTCTATTCTCCTCAGGTCAGTCCTGAGCTCCAGACAAGGGGCCAGGCCTTTGAACTGACAAGCTGGTTGCTGATAAGTGTGAGTCTCCAGGCTTTGCCTTTGCGTTAAGGAAAAGACTATGACACTTACAAATCTTTCCAGGAAGTTAACACAAGAGAGCTCGGTGGACACTGTTAGACTCCAAAGAGAGCCTGGATTCATAGGCAGTCAAATCCCTCAGGATCAGTGATGAGACCCTGGAAATCAAACAAAACGAAACAAAAAAGAAAAAAAAAGATGCAAAGAGGTATTGCAGGCACCTAATTAGAGCTGTCAAACACTATGAACATGCACTGCCCTACCCTCTGACAGGAAGGCAGCATCCATCCTAACTTCAGGCTCACACTTGTCACTTTATGCTTGTCATGAAGTCAACTTTCAGCATTTATGCAATGTTGATTACCATATCTAATTCATTTTAACTACAAAGTAATGTCCTTCATCTGGGCATTTTCCTCTGCTTTCTTACTGCCAGCAGACCACACCAGCTCCCACAGGACTCTTTCTGGCCAATGTACATATTGTTTTCCACCTCAGAGCCAAATACAGAGCATCAGTTCCCTCAAAACCATTTCTCTGAAATATTTGCTTGTCTTTCTCTTGCACTTTTAATGGATACTATGAGTAGATTGGAGCAGCTTGAAGCTCCACTAAGCTACATCCTTAGTCAAGTCACAGGCTGCCTTTTTTCATGCACTATAACAAACTGACAGGTTCTTGGGATGGGCAAACATTATTCTCCTTGTTTGTTTGGTATTGGTTTTGATTTTTCTGAGACAGGGTTTCTCTGTGTAGCCCCAGTCGTCCTGGAACTTGCTCTTGAGGCTGGCCTCAAACTCAGAGATCAGCCTGCCTCTGCCTCCCATGTGTTGGCATTAAAGGCCTGTCCTGCCACCACCCTGTTTATTCTGCTCATATCATTTTGCAATTAAGAACTGTTTACTCAGTACAGACTCCTAGGAAGTACTTGAATCCCTGTTTAAACTTTTGATTCCTTGATTTTTTTTTCTTTCTCCACTTTCCCTTTTGATTATATTACAAATATCTTCTTTTTATTTTTATAGAAAATGAAATTTTCACAGAATGTACTCTGATCATGGTTACCCTTCCACGCAGTCATCCCAGATTCTCCCTACCTCCCCTACTCCACATCTGTCTCTCAATGGAAAACAATCAGGCAAATAAAAAGATCAAATAGGCTGTGGTCATATGGTAGCGGAAGAAGGTCCCTTGTGTCAGAGGTCTAAGGGAAGGGAACAGGATGGGAAGGAGGGAGAGGGAAGGGGGAACGGGAAAGCACAAGCTGGGAAATAACAATAGAGAGGTAATCTGAATAAATCACAATGCTTTTTTTAAAAGAGGAAATAAAACAGAACTAAAAACAAACAAACAAAAAAGGAAAAGCACAAGAAACACAGAGATACACACACACACACACACACATGATCTATAAAATCACAAAGCTGGAAACACTAATATAGAAGCAAAAGATGAATAAGATTAAAATATGTATTTTAAAGGGTATCAAGCATATACAAGGGGAGGTAATCCCCCTCAGGAACAGTCATAGGGGAGGGGAATAAAGGGAAGATGGGAGGGAGGGAAGAATGGGAGCATACAAGGGATGGGATAACCATAGAGATGTAATATGAATAAATTAATAAAAAAACAAAAACAAAACAACAAAAAAACAAACAAACAAACAAAAAACAATACGTATTTTAAAAAGCCCTCTTTCTCTCCTGGGTGTTCCCAGTGGCCACACTGACCCTGCACTAGGTAGGTGATTTTTCACTCTCTCTCCTGTCCTCCATTACAATCTGCTCAATGTCTCCCCAGCCACCCAGCCACAGAACAGTCTGCTTGCTGGTGCTCATCCTCTGAGACTACCTCCATCCCTTGGAGACTCCTCTGAACCTTGGTTTAGATGCAGCTCCCTTCCTTCCTGTGGATCCTCTCAATCCTCCCTTCCAGCTCATCACCATTATTTTTTTGTCATTCCCCATCCACCACCACTTCATCCCTCCTCCCCTCTCCCTCTCTCCCCCTCTCCCCCTCTCCTCCTCTCCCCTCTCCCCCCTCCTCCTCTCCCCTCTCCCCCTCTCCCTCTCTTCCCCTCTCCCCCTCTCCCCTACCCTCTCCTCTTCCCTTCCCTCCCCCTCTCCCCCTCTCCCCCTCTCCCCCTCTCCCCTACCCTCTCCTCTTCTCCCACCTCTCCCTCCTCTCCCATCCCCCTCCCTCCTCTCCTCTTATGTTTTACCCTCCTGTCTCTTTTCTCCTCCCTCTCCATGTCTTTCTTATTTCTCCTTTTTCTTTTACTCTTGTATGATGCTGAAGACTGAGCAGAAGATAGCAGCTTGGATATAGTGAGTGCCATTCTACTACTGAGCTACACCTCCAGCCCTAAATTATTAAAGGAAAAAAATCTCTGTATTCCACTGAAAACTGTGTAGTAGATTTAATCATTACACTAAAGCCACAAAGAACACTTCATTATTTAAATAAGGTTCTTTTTAACATATGACATGCAGCATTTTTGTGTCACACTGGAGCTGGGGATCATTTGTCACGGTCAATTTGAATCAATTATTTTCAGCTTTTGTAATGTTTGCAGGCAATTCCTTACCACTGATGTCTTTGTGCAATCTTTGGCTTGTGCCGCATTCCACACATTTGTTTCTCTGCTTTGTTGATGTTGTCCTTCTTCCTTTTGCATTGCAGTATAGACAAGAGCTAATAGCACTGTTAACTTATACTTCTTCACTCTAAACTACCACATTCACCTCATTATTACCAAGTCTCTCCTTACTGCTCCTGGCTCCAACTGGATCCAGCAGCCATCTGCCCTACCTCCCACCCCACCCCACTCGACCCCAGCCACCCTGCTGTTCTAAGAAATGCTGTGTTTCTTGTGCAAATGTAAAGCACTTAAAATACCAACATTCACATTCTTGCAACTTTTCCAAAAATATCCACAGAAAATTACAAGTCATCCAAATGATTTTGAACACTATATGAGGAATGATAAACACACATCCTTATAAACATCTTTTGGTGTTTTGTTTATAAGAGACCAGTGATTGCCCGTGTCTGGCAGTCCTTCTCGGATGAAGCAGTTTTCCATTATTTGTGAATCCAATTTAGAGTGGGTTATCTAAATATTTTTAAAGTCACTGTCAGTATTCACTTGTTAATTTTAATAGATATTAAAATTTTTAATTTAAACAAATGGCGAAAGGTCATTATGGAAATAAAACATGGTAGATTTAGTGGAAATTCCTAAAACTGACAGAAGAAAAATAAGTAAACAAGATACATATTTTGCATGCATTCTGAGTTTAAATTTTATGTTTACTTCTTTATAGTGTGTATGTGAGTGTGTGTGTGTGTGTGTGTGTATGTGTGTGTGTGTGTTTATGTAACTGTAGAGGTCAGATGACATTTTCAAGAGTCAGTCCCTTCCTTCTGTTTCAGTATAGAATGGAATCTACCTCCAGGTGGAGACATTATTTTGTATCCTCCCTTAGGAATCAATCCCACTGGGCAGGTTAACCACCTGGGCAAGGGACACTTTTCAGGAGGGTGAATGTTCCTTAAATTATATGAGTGAGCCAGGAGGACTAATTCTTCCCTCTGTGAAATAATAAGCCTTTCCTTCCCAGAATTCCTGCCTTCTGTGTAGTCACTACAAGATGTCATGGTGTTCTGCTGGATCTGGCTACCTTTTGGAGTAACTCTTTTTTTACTTCTTTCCAGTCTTTTTTGGGTGGGGCCCAAAGCATATGTGTACCTTTTCTTAGTATTCTGGCTTCCTAACATTTTCTCTGAAACTGTTAGCCTCGTTTAGCCTAATAGCTGCATAGTCAACTTGGCTGATCTCCATGCCTAACTCAGTCGGCATGATTGCCTTTCTCCCTCTTAAGCTCCACTTGTAAATCTATATAATAAACTAATCTATAAAACTCACACTCTCCCATTTCTTTGAATTTGAAAATCCCTAAAGCCACTGGCTTTCAGTGGATTTAGTGGTCAATAAGTTTTATAGACTCCTGGCTTCCAATGTAAAGAAAAACTGTTATTCCTGAAGATTCTCCAATATTCCCATGTTATTTCTGTCATGTGTGTCCTTGGGATTAATCTCAAGTGTCTTGCCTTGTGGCACGTTCCTTTAGCTGCTGAACAGTCTTGCCAGCACAATTTACTTATTCCTCTGGTGAAGAACAGAATGGATTCGTATTCAGCTGCTGCATCGATTTAATCTACTCTATTGATAGTGATCTTTCATTTACACAATAGCAAAGAGTGGTGGAGCAGAGTATGCCAAACTGGGGACTCATAAGTTTGGTAATGGAAGAATGGCTTCTTTAATATAATTTGGTAAAAAAAGAGACTGTGGTTTTGAATGTTTATTTGGTTCCTTTAATGTGGCAAGTTGAACAATGAAGAACCAAAATAGTGTTTGACATCACAATTGCCTTTTTTTGAAATCCTGCTTTTTCTCCATTCATGTTTCCATTCTGAGACTACCACACACAAAAGAAAAATATATTTACTTGAACTTTCATTTGTGATGGAGTCTAATATCTATAAGCTTTGGCTGTGGCATTAGTGTGACTACTTGCCTTTAACACTGCCTGAAGTATTCCTATAAAGTCTTATCATAATGAAAAACATTTCATTCTAAAAGTGAAAGTGTCTGGGTGGTGGGCTCAGTGGGTAAGGCAATTTCACTGGCAAGGATGGGACTTGAGATTGAATACCTAGCACTCATGGGGAAAAGATGGGCATACCTAGGAATGCTGGTATCTGTGGCATTGGAGGACTACGGGGACAGGAGGTCTTGAGTGCTCAAAAGCCAGTCTAATTAATGGTGAGAAGCCATCTCAAAGCAATAAAATGAGATAGATGAGGCCGCCAAGTGCCTCCTGACTTTTGCATGAGTTTATACAGGAATGTGGCATACATGTATACATCACATATATATGGAATAATTTAATAAGCAAATAAATAAATAAATGTGAAATGTCTACTTTGTGAAATAAACTATATATAGTCAGCCAACATATATAGACTGTGTATCAATGCCATGTGCTCTAAACTTGATAAACACTATATATTTTCCAGTAGTTCAAATAGTGTCTTTGTCATATTTCCTATATCTGTCCTTCTGATTTACTACAAAACAAGGGAGAACCTAGACCTTCCACGCATATGTAGTAGACGTGCAGCGTGGTCAACATGTGGGTCCCCTCACAATGGGAGTAGCGACAATCTCTGTCTGACTCTGTTTCCTGCCACTGGATCCATCCCATCTAGTTGGACTACCTTGTCAGGCCCCAGTAGGAGATGTTTCACTTAGTCCTGATGCTACTTGAGGTGCCAGGGTGGGTTGGTACCCCTTAGGGGTCTTCCTTAACTGTGAAGAAGGAGTAGAGATGGGATGGGGGGCAGTGTGTGAGGGTGGGACTGGGAGGAGAGGAGGAGGTGGCTGGGATCCAGCTGTAAAGTGATGAAATAAAAAAAATTTAAATTAAACATAATTCATAATGTCTTAAAAACTATTAAAGATTCTGAAGGAAAGATCAATTGCCACCGTGCAAGACAAAGAATCATTATTTTATGTGTATTTTGTGCACTGTTATGCTTATTCTAATATATAACGAAATAAAGTGAGAATCTCTGAAAAATTTAGAAATCTTGAATTTCTTTTCTAAGTTGTAGTTCTCGGTCTTAACTGTTTAAACAGTGATAACATAACCAGTCTTTCCTGTTCTTCCTTAGCTCCACTTGTGCCTCCTGCAGGTAAGAGAGCTTAGTCTGTCCTCTTTGGTGACAACAATGGGTATTTTGTTTACTTCACTATGAAAGATATTACTTTATTTAAGCCCTGTAATTTTGTGTTACCAGTTTTTATAAACTTGGACAAAACATAAAAGTTCTAGGTATAATATAACACCAAATGGTTTAGTAAAGTTATGCTTTTTGACACTTGTTTAGATGTTTGGCAATTTAACATAGTTGATATTTGGGCAAGAGGTAGCAACAATCCTGTTTTTAATAACAAAATATCAAATTTAAAATAGGCATTTTGAGTCATGCTTTTTTTTTCTGACAGTAATCCTCCATATGGTAAATAGAATTAGGATTCCTCTAATGAGTTTAAAGGACAGTGAAGGTCTTTGATAATTTTATGGATCACAAATTTCTTTATTCCTAGCATATATCTGAAGTACTCTAGAAGTTTCTGTAAAAATTATCCTCCCATGGGAAAAATAACAGTTCAAAAGGAGAGTTATTGTAAATTTATTCTACATCTTTTAGAGACAAGTATTTATTGACTCAAATAACCTGTACATGCTCATTTAGACAGCCGCCTCAAATAGTTCATGAACAAACATACGCATACATAAGGACTTTAGCTATTATTATAATATGTGTACTGCTTGCCAGCCTCAAGTATGCAGTAGTAATCATATTTGTGAAGCATTTTAAATATTTCAATGATCATAGTTATTTTTCCTATTTCTTTAATGTTTTCAGATTGAACTACTGTGACAGACTAAATAATGCCTTATCTCAAAGACATCTATATCCCACTCCTAAAATCTCTTAAGCCCTATAAAAATCTTCTCTTACATGGCCCAGTACATGGTGGTGGAAGAGAAGAGGCCCATTTACTTCATTGTGGCTGAAAATAAAAGAGTTAAGAAGGTCCAAAGTCCAAATAACCTCTTTCAAAGCCTACCATCAATGGCATAACTTTCCATTATGTCTTGTTAACCTCTAATGGCTTTTCTACCTCCTAATGCCACCATGGATCATGGAGAATGAATGTTGACTATCAAAAACTTAATCAGGTAGTGACTCCAATTGCAGCTGATCAACACATGTGGTTTCCTTACTGGAACAAATTAACACATCTCCCCATATTTGGTATTCAGCTTCTAATCTAGTGTTGTGGTATTAATGAGAAATGACACCTGATAGTCTCCAGCATTTGAACACACCATAGTCATGTTGTGGCATGGTTTGGAGAGGTCTGTGATGGACTTTGGTGCTTCTGGAAACATAAGCTAAAACAAAAAATTTTTGTTGTGGGTTTTAAGCAATAATATGATATAACTTCTCAAAATGTTGATAGTGACAGATCCAGTGTTCAGTCCTAAACAAGCTCTGAGGACATCATAGAAAAGTAGGAGCTAAATTATGAAAGCTGGTGTATGAAGAGGAATGCTGTCAAATGCTGTGTTCTGGGAATGGCATGCCTATGACAATCAGGATGTCACAGAACCTACATTTACCTGCATTAGACCAAGTCAGCTAAAATCCTAGTATAGATGGGGTAGACCATCTCTAGCTGTTACCCCATACTGAAGTGTGTTGAGAAGAACATGAAGGGAGTTGGAGGATAAGATAGGTGTACATATGGTCACGTTACATTGTATACATATATAAAATTCTCAAAAATAAAGAAAAATGTAAAGTCTCTCTGTGTACACCATATCTCTCTCTCTCTCTCTCTCTCTCTCTCTCTCTCTCTCTCTCTCTCT
>OU015752.1:15432967-15457060 GCA_907169655.1 Acomys percivali
TCTCTCTCTCTCTCTCTCTCTCTCTCTCTCTCTCTCTCTCTCTCTCTCTCTCTCTCTCTCTCTCTTTCCCCCAGCCCTGTGTTTATGTGTGTGTGTGTGTATGTGTGTGTGTGTGTGTGGTTGCACATGTGTAGGTGCCCCAATCTAGTACATCTACTAGATGTAGCATTTGGCAAAAATATAATGGAGGAAGCATGTCAGTTTTTAATGATAATCAACTAATGAAAATAATTATACAATATACTAACAGAAGTAAGTCAGAAGGCAGAGTTAAGTTTTGGGAATATCTTTCTGACATCATGTTGTATAAGGAAAGACTGAAAAGTCTTCAAGAAGCTTCATCCCCTAGGGTGATCTGTTCTCCATCCATCAGGCTTTCTTGCATCAGTTAACTATTAGACATCCAAAAGTTAACAAATAATGATGGAGGTAAAATGATGGACAAACAAATAAACAAACAAATGCAAGCCAGAAAATCAGAACTTGCAAAAATCAAATTCAAATTCTATATTGAAATTAGAAAGAGTAAAATTCCCCCACTGGATAAAATATATTATTTCCAAAAAGCAAAATTGATAGTAAGACTCTACAAAACTAAAAACTTCTGCACATCAAAATAAGTAATAAAATGAAAAAGAAACCTATGAAATGGAAGAAACCTTTGCAAATACATTTATTTAACAGGGGATTTCATACAAAGTATATAATGATCTACAACACAATAAAATTTTTTAAATGACTCAAAAATGGTTAAATACCTATATAGGTATTTCTCAAAAAGGATATAGGAGTTCTCTGGTGGAATTTTGATGGTCACTTACATACACTATCATATCATCTGCAAATAGGGATAATTTGACTTCTTCCTTTCCCATTTGGATCCCCTTGATCTCCTTTTGATGTCTTATTGCTCTGGCTAGAACTTCAAGAACTATATTGAAGAGATATGGGGGAAGTGGGCAGCCTTGTCTAGTCCCTGATTTTAGAGGGATTTCCTTGAGCATCTCTCCATTTAATTTAATGTTGACTGTTGGTTTGCTGTATATAGCCTTTATTATGGTTAGATAAGTGCCTTATATTCCCAATCTCTCCAGAACTTTAAACATAAATGGTGTTGGATTTTGTCAAATGCTTTTTCTGCATCTAAAGAGATGATCATGTGGTTTTTCTGTTTCAGTTTGCCTATATGGTGGATTACATTGATGGATTTCCGTATGTTAAACCAGCTATTCCACTCCTTGGAATATACCCAGAAGATGCACTACCACACAACAGGGACATATGCTCAACCATGTTCATAGCTGCCTTATTCATAATAGCCAGAACATGGAAACAGCCTACGTGTCCCTCAGTAGAAGAATGGATAAAGAAACTGTGGTACATTTACACTATGGACTACTACTCAGCTATTAAAAACAAGGAATTCCCGAAATTTGTGGACAAATGGATTGAACTAGAAATTATCATAATGAGTGAGTTCACCCAGAAGCAAAAATAGTTAAATGGTATATACTCACTTATATTGAGACACTAGTCCAAGGGGTATGTCCCATGAAAAACTTTACCTACTAGGAAAGTGAGTCAGAGGGGAGGACATACTATTGAGACTTTAGGAGTGAGAAGCCTGGGAGAATGAGGAAATAGAAGGAGCCAGTGAGTCCTGGAAAACTACAGGAGGGTCTGGGTCCTGGGGTCCTCCTCAAACTATGGCACCAGCCAAGGAAAATAAAGGCAGTAAACTTCGAACCCCTACCCAGACTAGCCGATGGACAGGACACTCTCCATCGTTAAGTGGAGAAGGAGATCTGACTTTCATACAAACTCTGGTGCCCCATATTTGACCATGTCCCTTGGATGGGGACACCTGGTGGCACTCAGAGGAAGGATAATAGGTCACCAAGAGGAGACTTTGATACCCTATGAGCATATACAGGGGGAGGAGGTCCCCCTCAGTCACAGTCATAGGGGAGGGGAGTAGAGGAGAAGCAGGAGGGAGGGAGGAATGGGAGGATACAAGGGATGGGCTAACAACTGAGATGTAATATGAATAAATTAATAAAAAACTTTTTTAAACTCTAAAAAAATAAAAAAGTATATATAAATAAGTATATACAAATTAGTATAAAAAGCTACACAATATCATTAAGCATCAAAGAAACTAAGGCAAAAAAAACTTCACAATGAAATATCACTTCATACTCATCTGCATGATTATTTTTCACAGGTAGCAGTTGACACAGATTCGGAGAAATGAGAACCATAATAAATTGTTTATGGGGATACAAGGAGACACAGTCACTATAAAACCAGTATAAAGGGTCCTCAGCACTTCAAATGTGAGCCATCATATGATCTAGCAATCCTATTTCTGGGTGCATACATGACAACCATTTATCTAAGCCCAGGTAGAACATCAATGAAATAATGAAAAAAATGATTCTGCCCAAATCTTACTTGGTGAACCAAGAAAAGTTAAGGGTTTCCTTTCAGGATCATGGGTGAGGGGTTACTTACTGCGTGAAGAAAATGTTGAGGTATTGTTGAAAAATTCTCCCAGCACAGATAATGACTCCCAGCATCTGCCTTTCTGGAATCCTGTCTCCAACAAACCTTTCAGCCCTAATATTCCCTCTCTCCCTCCCTCCCTCCATCTCCCCCTCCCTCCCCCTCCCTCCCCCTCTTCCTCCTTACATCACTGTAGTTGAAAGCCAGGCAAAAGTAATTGCCAGAATTCGAGGTGAGTCTTCCGTGAGGCTCTCGATTTCCTTCTACCAAGGAGTGTGAGGAGCAAGAACATATTTACAGACCAAGCACTCATTCTATGCTTTGTATTCATTGTCCTGACCAGAAGTCAAGTATTCTGTGGATCCTCAGAGAAATGCCTAATCCATAATGCTTATTTGCCATGTATGAAAGGAAATATCTGTGTCCCATTAATCTGAAAGAATCATCCCGAAATCAATAGATTTGCATATCTATAATCACTACTAAATTATTCACAGCCGCGAAGATATAAAATTATCTAAATGGACCAATGGATAGAGAAATAAGGCATCCTCAGGTGAATACCATTTAGTCATAAAATGAAATGAAACCTCATTTTTCCCTACATGGATGGCACATGGTTATGCTAAATGAAGTAGATACAAAAAAGGTAAATATAACAGGATCGTATTCATATATGAACTATAAGAAAACTCATCTCCTAAAAATTGAGAGTACGACAGATGTAGCAGAATTGAGGATGACAAAGGGTTCTGGGAAGATGGGTTAATTTTTAAAACAATGGGCGAGAAGCTACATATGGAAGCACGGATGACAGAACAGATACAGAACTGGAGTGTTCCTCTCTATCCCAGACAATGATTTCTAAACCCACCTCACTGGCCAAAAGGACAGCCAGACCAGGACAGTGAAATTTCTGAAACAGAGAGAACAAATGATAAGTCTGGAAATGATAGGAACGTGCAACGATGGAGCCAGAACTCAGTTGAAGCAGAAGAAATAAATTATGACACATTTCTATAGTCTACATTGTTTGCGTCTGTCTCCCATTCAAGGCCCATGTGTAGTGGGCAAGTCTTCAGTCACCAAAAGAGGTGTTTGGTTGACACTCCAACTTTACACTGGCACAGACATTTCCTTAACCACAGAAAATTGAATTAAACACGATCTTGTTCACTCTAGGTCACTGTGTTTTCTTTCTTTCTTTTTTTTTTTTTTTTTTTTGACAGATGGTCACATCCTTGTGCCTATTACCCATGAAATTTGTCTCAAATAAATGTCACTTCTATTTTCTGGGCTGGCATATGTGGAATTTTCTTGTCATACCATATCCACTCTCACAAAAGCACATAGCTAAAGCTGTCAACCCATTAACATGTGTTACATATTAAGCCCAAGGCAGAAAACAGTTGCTTTCTAACATGCATGCCATGTGGTGATTAGCCGTTAATCTGGTTTATAAATAATTTTTAACAAATGGAAATCTAAAAGAAGTAGGCCAGTTATGTGATTAATGGGATTTTGTTTATCATTTAAGAAACAAATAAGGTGACTTATTTATTGGTCCTAGAATTCAGGTTATTATACTATTTTTTATAATATTATATTATGCCATTTAAAATGCATGTAAAGCAACCAAATAAAATGAAGAGTGTGTTGCTTTATGAAGTAATTTAACACATTTCACATTTGAATACATACAGAATTATACTTTACTGTTATGGTTTCTTTCTTTCCTCTTTTCTTCTTTCTTCTGTGTGTGTGTGTGTGTGTGTGTCCACGTATGTTCTTTTGTTTAAAAGTTTGTGCAAGTACGCAGGTATGGAGGTCAGAGGTGTTCCTTGGATGCCATTCCTCAGAGCCGTCTACCTTGTTTTTGAGGTAAGATCTATCACTTGGACTTGGGAGTCACTTACTTGGCTAGACTGGAGATGATCCTACCTGTGTATCCCAGCATTTGGATTACAAGCACCTGCCAGGGTGCCTGGGATCAAAGTCAGGAACTCCTACTTGAATGGTACACTGTACACTGTACCCAATAAGCTTATATAATTTACGCTTTCTTAAATCTCAATTTAATAAATATATTGGTAACTAAAAACAAGCACATACCTGCCCATTGTGCAGTAATGACATTTGTTCTATTTCAAATAGACTTGCCTGGATGCAAACCTGAACAATAGCCTCTAGCTCCTTCATGGGATCAGAGACATGCTTAGATTGATTGTTGTGGTACTTGAGGTATAATGGTTGGCTTTTGTGTAATGGAGAAATAATTGCTTTATCCAACATTTCTCCAAAATTTGGGTAAATATTAGTTACATCAATGAATATGTATTTAAATATTAAAATAGTTTATTTATTCAGACATAAACTGTCTAAGCAAATCCTAAGACTCAAAATAAAATATTCCTTATTTAAACACGATTTTCACACACACACACACATCCTATGACCTAGCTGAAACTGTCCTATGGTATATGCACATACTGTCCTATTCACAGTCCCTTAAATATGCTTAAACCTTAAGACTTTCTATCTTCTGGAGATCCATAGCCCTCCTGCCGTGTTGTCAGCACCATGATGGCAAAATGATTTGCAATGCGGATGAAGGTTGATATCAGAAAGCAGGAGTTAGAGTGACTGTCAAAAAATGAATGGGAGGCCCATGGCAAACAAGGATATGGCTGCATTTTTAGGTCCTGGCAAATCTGCAATTAACTCTTGCCCCTACAGCCATTTCTATCTTTCCTTGTTAACTGAACACTTCCTGTGGCCAGCTGCCCTCTGGAGAGTATAAAGCACAGCTGACATAAACAGCTCCAAATACCAGCCGGGACCACTAAAGTTGATAGCAGCAGGTCTACTCTACAGTACAACCTGACTAAAAAGAGAAAGGAACAAGTTTTCTAGAGGTTTTGAGTCCACTTTGCAAATCCTGCTTTTTGTGGGCACCATGCTGAAAATATATTTCACATGGAAATCAAAGCGTGGATAGACAGTTTCCAAAATAACCAAGCGAGTTTCACTTTATAATGAGTTAAGAGTATCAAAAGCCTCTGAGGTTTCAGAAAGGGTCTTCTCCTCTTAGCTGTCAGGGAATTCAACATGCTTCAAAGAACAGCCCAATTGTTTCTGGATTTGCAGTTTCATGAGTAGGGGCATTGTGTTCAATCCTTAACTCCAATAGACATCAGTTCTAACAGTCAAGGGCAGCTTTCTGCTCATATCAGTAGACAAAACAGTTCGTGGTAAGGATGCTGAGTGCAGTTTCTAGTTTCGCAAAAGCGTCAGGTTCCCATATCTTTTCTTGTATAAACAGCATGGAGATATGTCAAGCCTTTGAACCTTGATTAAAGTTGATGGATACCATTTTTAGACCTCTGATTTTCTCATACATCCTCTTCTCATCTTACATTTCATGTCATTAACAGACTCTTCTTTGGTAGGAATTGCTTGAGCCATTTCATTTCCAAGAGTTCTTTACAGTTCTTATCCTAGTAAATGTATGCATATCTTATTTAACATTACAGATGCACAGCAGTCTAAAAACTGCAAGTGGCTCTTACATGTTTGTACACATACTTTCCAATTATTGAGTGAAACAGATACAGGTAGAATTTTTTTTTACAATCAATTACTTTTTGATAATTTAGTATCTGCATAATGTAATGCTGATGCTGTTTTGATCAAGCTGTTTTGGATTCCTGGCAATGATTCCTGAGTCTTCAGGAGTTACTTTTTTGTTGCTTTCTATTCCAATATTTTACAGTTTCACTTATTCTTTTCGGAAAGTGGAAGTTTATTATACACAAATCATTTTATACGCAAAATAAATAGAGTTGTTAATAACCATGCTGAGGTTTCTAGGACCCTCTGGATCACATTATGATAGGCAGATTTGGGCCCAGGGGTCCCGCTGAAACTAAGGCACCAGCCAAGGACAATAAAGGCGGTAAACTTTAAACTCCTACCCAGATCTAGCCAATGGACAGAACATTCTCCACAGTTGAGTGGAGAGTTGGGTATGACTTTCACAAGAACTCTGGTGCTTCATATTTGACCATGTCCCCTGGAGGGGGAGACCTGGTGGCACTCAGAGGAAGGACAGCAGGTTACCAAGAAGAGACTTGATACCCTATGAGCATATACAAAGGGGGGAAATCCCTCTCAGGAACAGTCATAGGGGAGGGGAATAAGGGGAAAATGGGAGGGAGGGAAGAATGGGAGGATACAAGGGATGGGATAACCATTGAGATGTAACAAGAATAAATAATAAAAAAAAGTTTTAAAAATAACCATGCTAAGAATAAGAGTTTTTTAGTTTTTTATAATCAAGAGGTAAGATGTAAATAAATCAGTATTTGATTTTTTTTTTTTTTTTTTTTAGAAAATACTTGAAGACATGTTTGGGTTCCACAAGGAAAACAAACATTCACACAGACACACACCCACACCCACAAATATTCTCTCCCTCTCCCTCAGCCTCTCCTGCCCTCCTCTCTACATTGGGGAACCAAGGACATAGGAGGTAAATGTTCATGTGCTAATTTTTCAGGTGGGGTCTGGGAGAAAACTTTAGACTAATATCACTCAACTATTTTATGTTTCTATAGAATTAGAACAAACTCAAACTTAGTAAAAGTACAAAATAAAATTGAAAGATTAAGCTTATCATCAACTGTTAATTATGGGTTTTCCTATATATCATATCTATACAAGACAAATATCACCCAAGCAGTGTTCCCATTTGGCATCAATATTCTTCCCTCTAAAATGTTGCTGGTCAGCCGGGCATGCCTAGGGAGGCAGAGGAAAGTGGATCGCTGTGACTTCAAGGCCAGCCTGGTCTACAAAGCAAGTCCAGAACAGCCAAGCCCACACAGAGAAACCCTGTCTTGGAAAAACAAAAAACAAAAAACAAAACAAAACAAAACAAAAAACTGCTGCTGGTCTAACTTAGCACACCATAGAGATACTTGCACAGCCTTTGCTTATTGCTGTAGTATTCAGTATCCAAGAAATAGGATCAGTGTAGTTGCTTATCAATAGATGAATGGTAAAGAAAATGTAGTAAATGAACACAATAAATTTTTATTCAGCTATAAAGAAGAATTAAATTATGTCATTTGCAGAAAATGATTTAAACTGGAGGTAATAGTTTTAAGCAAAGTTAACCAGACTCACAAAAACATCGTATGTTTTCTTTTATATAGGGAATATAGATTTGAATATATATCCATATGCATCCATATATACATATGGCATGAAAGTAAAATAGGGGAATATGTAGGGATTTGGCATGTAAATGAGTAAGAATATAGAAGAGACTCTGATGTGCGGTATGAAAGGTAAATATTGACAGATTTCTTTCATATGTGGCAGCAGAATTTAATGGACGAGGACTATGGGGGAGGGGAGAGAGGAAGGACATTGAGGGCCGTGAGATGTAAAGTTGAGCAAAGTACAGTGATATGTATGATAAAAATACCATGATGAAACAAGTGACTACAAGATATTAAACATGAGAAGGGAGCTTTTTAAAAAGCCTGTTGCTTATATTACTAAAAGGTATTCTTCTAAACCTACATTAGCTTTGGTTTTGGATGTATAAGCACCTTCATACATTCTAGGTGATCTAGAAAAAAAAATTACAAAAGGCCAAGAGAAAGAAATTAAAATAGACTAGTAACTATATCAAGAGAGACAGAAAGAGCTAGTATGTGAAACATGAACAGAGGTACAAGGAAATGAGAGAGGTACAAAGTAAAAAATCATAGCTTAAGTCAACATCACAGAAGTAATTGACTCTGTACATCAAAGAACGAATACATCATCAGGTAATTTAGGAAAAGTTCCCAAGAAAAAGAGAAGATAACTTCAAGAAATGGAGCGTAAGAGAAAAGCTGAGAGAGCTTAAGTAGAAAGGCTGAGGAGATGCCACCAGATCAACACTCACTCAAAGGTTGAGAAAATGCTTCTGCTAACAGGTCTGGTCTTCAGTTTCAGGTAAAATGTGATCCTAACCCAGGACACTCAAACCAGCATCCCTGAACCTGCCTTGTGCAGGGTGGCTGTGCGGGATAATGAATCAGGATGGATCTGGGGAAAATCTGCTTCAGTCAAAGGAATGGCATACTAACTCTAGGTTTGTTTTCATTCCTTGCAAAGCACTATCCTAGTAAAATTCCCGCCCAAGAGCACCAGCTTGGTGGATCAACTTCTGGCTTGCACAGGAAATAAGGAAACATCGAAATGGATCAAAGGAAATATTTTCCTGTCTCTGGAATGACTGCAACTAACTCCTTTCCAGGAACAAGCCAGAAACAGTTCTCCTGCTTGCTAATTAAAATCCTCCCCACTGTCTCTTTACTCTCAGAAAGATTATCAGCCTTTGTAAGGACTTAGAAGTGGATTTGAGAGTCTTTCTCTTTGATTCTCTGACACTTTGGCCAAGAATATGCTTTCTTTCATTAGTCTACTAATGCTGGGATTTCTAATTGGTCCCATAATTCCAAGGGTAAAAAGGATCCCAGCTTAGGATCAGAAATTGAAAACACATAAAGACATAATACTTCAGGTAAAGAACTACATGAGGAAATAATGAAGAATTAGTTTCTAGAATTTAAATATAACATATTAAATAATTCATATTAAAAGGAGAACAATTAAGAAAAACAGTGAAGTTATAGTAAATTTTAATATCATATTAAATTGGAAATTGAAAATGTATGTTATTAAATTCTCAAACAATTAATAAAATATATTTAAAAATTAGCTTCCAAAAATAAAGTTTAACATGTATAGAGAACATAACTACTAACAAGTAAAATTATGGTAATACTGTATTTTCCTTAACAATTTCTGAGCCAAAATGGTGATCGGTTGGTATTTTCAAAATATTAAAGGAAAATCACAACCTAGAATTTCATACTAAGTAAAAGTATACATTATTTGTTATTAATAAACAACTTAATAAAAATGACTTCTAGCCATCCAAAGTTTCAAAAGTTTTACCACACAATGACAGTTAAAACCAGTTGTGAGTAAAGAGATTCAAAGGGACTAAAGATTGGGAGATATTTAGGTATTTCCATGTCAGACATAGTCCCTAATATTTCATGTGTACCATAAAATCATATGATAAAAAGTAACCAATTAAAAGACAAAGAATGATAGCTACAATAGTAGGCAAGCTCTACCCAAGCTCTATCCACAATCGCTCTGCCTTGTTTCTTATCCTGACTTTTTGAGACAGGGTCTCTGGTAACCCAGGATGAAGTCAAACTTGTTTTTTAATTAAGACTAAATTTAAGCTCCCGTTCCTCTTGCCTCCACCTCCTGTGAGCTCAGGTTATAGATATGTTCCACCATGCCAGGTAGAAATTCTTGTTTATCCTTCCATTACGTGTGTGTGTGTGTGTGTGTGTGTGTGTGTGTGTGTGTGTGTGTGTGTGTGTGTGTCTGGCATTGTTGCTTTACCAGGAATCTTCCAAACACCTTCCTTTGAATTCTTGCATTGCCTTCCATCTTTGGAACAGTAGATTAAGCACTTATCATTTTGCTATATCTCTGGACTGCATACTTCTAATTGTTGCCGTTTTCTGATGGGTGGTGGGGGCAGAAGCATGCTGAATTAGGATAATCCCCAGGTGTGTGAAGTAACAATATAAACAGAGCATTGGTGAATATTTATAATGAAAACTATCAGTAAGATTGTTGGAAGCTTTACAAAATAGAATAAGGGTCTATAACTAGGGAGTTTGTCTCAGATATTGTAAAAGGTGGTGTGCTAAAAATATTTATGATATCTATTTTTTTCTGTGATAAGTGTTGACGCATATTCAATGGGTTAGTCAGGAAAGTAGTGTTCTTTAACCAAGATAGTTTTCAAATGGGAATGGAAGAATGAACCATAAAATTATGTCTCAGTGCAATTACTCAAAAATTATGCCTTGTCTCCATTCTACAGCCTTTACTTTGCTTGTTCATAGCCAGCTGTAAAGAAGCTGATCTCAGAGAAATTCCACTTAGAAATAAATGAGAATTCAATGAGGAACACTTAACATTTTTGGCTGATAATTTGCTTGATTAACTACATATACCATATGTGCTCATGTTTTTCTTAGATTCCTCTCATGCATAGTTTCAGGTCATATTTTTTCCCTGTGTTTCTCATCTTTAATCTCTTTTATTCTTGGAAGAAAAAGCTTGCCCATGACATCTCAACTTATATTTTAGCTCATTTATAATATGTGTTTAATAGTTTTTGTTCTTCGGTGGAGATAGATCCCTATCTCAGACTTTACTTAGCTTCATTGAAAGCAGTTGTTCATTTTTCAATAATCTATGCCACAGATAGCCTACTTTTACTCAGTCCAGAAGGTCAGTCAAGATTATTGTACTTTTGTTGATAATTTTTTATTCATAGTAGCTTTATTCATAATAGGTAGAAACAGGAAACAACCTAGTTGTCCCTCAACCAAGGAATGTATAAAGAAAATATGGTGCATTTATACAATGGAATACTACTTAGATATTAAAAACAATGAAAATTTCAGGCAAATGGATAGAATTAGAAACTACTGGTAAATTTTATATCAACAATATTACACATACCTTAAGAGCATATTCAAGAAAAATTTCCAATTAATATCCTATTTATTTATTTATTACATTGTGAATTGCTATTCATATCACAGAGAAGGAACTGTGCAGGTAGAAATACACTTGCTTATACCAAAATTAGGAAGAGTGCCCTAAATCTCCAGAAATTCATCAAGCACAAAAAAGGAGGGGCCAGGATGGGCATAGAAATGGGAAAGAACTTCAGTGAATATATTATTTTTGTAATTTAACTTTGGAACTCATATAAATATTTCACTACTATTAAAAAATAAAAATAACCAGAAAATCTACTACATATGTTTTTACAAACTATTCTTTTATTATTTTTGTTTTTTAATCTCAGTTTTTGTGACAATAAATACATACTTGAAATAATTTAGAGAGCATGATATCAAAAATTTTTATTTCCATATTAAATTATGAGGTCTGAAAGTTATAATTCATCCTTTGGGGTAGCATATAAACCTTTGTGTTATTTAAGCCCTGTCTTCTGTATTCTACTTTCAGTGTTGGGGAGGGCACGGAGCAGGGAGGTCCACATAACCCATACCTCTCTTTTGCCTTATTGCTCTGTCTCTGCCTCTTGGAAGCTGTTAGAAACTGAAAGGCAGGATGAAAGACCAAAGGAATTATTCATTCTCTTTTGTTCTCACTCTTGTTAAAATCCCTCTTCTGTGTGCTTCCCTTGACTCCCCACTGTGGGTTTTGACAGCTTTTTTTTAACCCTTTGATAATCAACTTCAGTATAGTCCATGAAGTGACAGAACCAGTTGGCTAGCTCCCCTTCTCTGGTCAAACTAATCCCAGCTCCACTAGCCATCTCCTTTCTGATACTTGGGGACCCATATCAGGCCAGCACTCCTTCCTTCACAGTGGAAGTGCCAGCCCTGCAAGCTAACATTTCAGTCAGTGCTGCAGCCCTACTGCTGGCTGCTGGCTGCTAGGAAAGGTCAGTGTTTCTGTGACACGACTTTACCATCCTCTTTCTTGACTACCTGTTCATAAATCTTCATGTTAGATTATCTCTAGTGGAGACACATATCATGTGACCTCATGTGTGGAATCTAAATTTGCGTAGCCTTAAAAAATATATGACCCTATAGAAATAGAGAGTAGAGTGCTAATTACCATAGAAGTGGGGCAGCATCAAAAAAGGGAAGGCTTTGGTCAATGGATGCACCACTACAGTAAAGGGGGGGGGGGGGGAGTAGTTTTGATTTTTGTTGTCCACTCAGACTATTGTTAAGAATCCATTGTACAATTCATAAAAGTACAATGGCACTGTTCAGTGTTCTTACCACCAAGAAATGGGATAAATATTTTGGGCTTAAATGAATGCTAACTGCTCCAATTTAAATATTAGACAATGGATACATAATAAAAGCACAGCATCATGAAATATATTTAATCATTTTAAGAAATTATCACCTTAAATTCTATTTAGCAATATAAATTCTGTACTTTCTTTCTCCTGCCTGGATACTGATAAAAGACCTTAGTATGATAAGCGTATCAATAACACTATACATATATCTGAAATACATTTGTTCCTTTTTGCTTTTTTTTTCAATTATTGAGAATAGATTCTCTCATACAATACATCTTGACCACAATTTCCCCTCCCTCCCCTCCTCTCAGCATCTTCACCCCACCTCCCTCTCCAAAAGACCCACTCTCCCTCCATTTCACTTCAGAAAAAAGTAGGCTTCCAAGAGACATCAGCCAAACAAGATACAATAAGACAAGAAAAAGTCCTCACACACCGAGGCTGGACAAGGCAACCCACTGGTAGGAAAATAGTCCCCAGAGCCTGCAAAAGAATCATTGACTTGACCACTCCCACACTTAGGAGTCCCACAAAACCACCAGGCTAACAGCCTTAACATAGATACTGAAGTCCTGGTACTGCCCTTTGCCAACGCTGGGAGTGCAGAGTCCCTGAGTTCAATTCCCAGCAACCACATGGTGGCTCACAACCATGCATACCCTCTAATGCCCTCTTCTGGTATGCAGGCATTCATGCAGATAGAGCACTCATATACAATAAATAAATAAATAAATAAATAAATAAATAAATAAATAAAAGAAATTGTATTTGCATGTAGAACTGCAGCTCTGCTGGAGTGGGAAAGCTTTAAAATTCAGATAAAATATAGAAAACAAATACTCAAGGATAGTCAAGACCTCCTGAGACAAACAGAACCAGGCCAAGGCTTTGAACATGAACATGAAGGGCTGTTAGAATCTCAGCCAAACTGAGAGTCTAGGTGTGGTTGCAAACCACCAAAGCAGCCCAGTAGAGCTGAAGTAGCCAACGAATAGAATCAAGCCTTTAATCAGCTAATGATTCAGGCAGAGAAGACACTAAAATCCCATAATACACACCAGACACGCTTTGCTCCTTTCCCACCCGTGGAAGGTGTGAGGGTCTAGGGCCACGCCTCTGAAGCTTTTTGCAAAGGGCCCATGTTTTGTAGAGCCCAGGCCTTGGGTTAGGAGAGGAGGGCAGTCTGGGTATAGAAAATGACTGAGCAATGAATCAGTAAGGTAGAAAGTGTCAAATTTCCCTTTTACTCCTCCGCTAATTAGACTTCCACAGAGAAACGTAAAGAGGACCTGGATATAGTCCTCAAAAACAAAGACTGAAAAGTGCAGGCAGCAGACATAGGCATGTGAACATGTCAGGAGCTGGGCAACACTTCCTTTCACAGACAAGAAGAGGCTCCCATTTTCAGCCATATGGGAAAAAGACAAAGGCTGCAGGAATATATTCTGCATATAACCTAAAACCACTCCATTTTTAAAATCTACAAGTAGGTACAATTCAATTAAAATCCATTATTAGAGCATAATAATAAGGCAAAAATTAAAATAATAAATGAAATTAATGAATCGAAACAGACTTATAGGTGATTGATAAATGAGAGTCAGTTGGTAAGAATGCCAATGAGAGTGCACCATCTGGCCTCTTATTTTCAATGAGACTGGGTGCATTCTCAGAGGTTTGGCCATAGACTATACGCTCATCTTAAACATTTAATTGTCCAGATAATGTTCTCCTAGGAGGTGAGAAAGACATTGTAATACTGGCCTTGACTTACATCTTTATTCTCAGGGTGGCTTCCAAAATGCTCAGAAACTCTAAGAACAATGTATCTTGGGATTCTCTCTAGAAGTTAGAGCATGAATGAGGTTTTTAAAAAATCTTCTGTCAAAAGAAAGACATAAAAACATATTGAGTTCATAATATTGCCTTCTAAATTAGTGTTTATACCCACAGATAAATGTTACTCTCTGCTTTAATTAGAGAAGTCTCCCAGGCGATGAATGAGAGCATAGCCCTGAACAAGAAATTTATATTACTCATTCTTAGTTTTAGGAAGATGAGACAGAAAAATAAAAAGAGAGAGATCCAGAGATTGGAAGGCTGGAGAGGAATTTTTCAGGGCTTCGCATAGCGATTGCAATTATGATTTCGCAGCTACTCTGGTGAACGGCAATAGGCCTGCTCAAGATTGCATTTGTCCATCATAAACTGGAGGCTGGAAACGAGCCATGAAAAGGAAGACACAGTCCTCCTTAACGATCAGCCATTTTTGATTATGTGCTAAGAAGACAGCTATTTTCTTCAATGTTGTGCCCACCAGTGAGGTTGCTAAGATCTATTGGATAATTCTAAACAAACGGCAACACAAACAGCCACAGATAAACTCAGTGAATCACAAAACAAAACAAAAAGACATGAATAGAGAAAGGGGAGTGAAAGGATTAGGGGTTGTCAAGGGTTGGATAGAGAAAAGGGAGCGTTGACAGTGGTAGGAGTCTGGTTGCATAATACATAAGTTTGAAATTGTCAAGGAACAAATTAAATCTGAGATGTTTTTAAAAATCTAAAAATTGCTGTGGGAATCCAATAGGTTGTAATACAAATGTCAGATATATGCACAACACAGGTGCTGTCTAACAAAAAAAATTCAAGCCAAATGTCAATAATACACAAATTAAGAATTGATATAAATTATTATTCATTCATTTATTACATTGAATAAAAAAGAACTAAGTAGAGATGTCACAGTATAAAATATATTTTAAAGGCATAAAAATAAAACAAGTTACAAGACATTAATTTTGGTTTTTCTTAATAATTTATTTATTTTTATTTTATGTGCTATGGTGTTTTGTCTGCACATGTATGTACGGCTGGATGTCGTAGAACTGGAATTAGCCAGTTATAACCTCACATATGGGTGCTGGTAATTGAACCTGGGTCCTCTGGAAGAGCAGCCAGTTCTTTTAATTACAGAGACATCTCTGCAATCCCTAATTTTGTTTCTTAGTTACATAACTAAGTAAATGTTTATACTTTAAATTATATTGGTAACTCTGCACATTTATTATAATAAAGCCTTATGGCAGATTTCTGAACCTAAACAACAGGATTGGTGATTCTGAATAACTTATTTAGAATGAATATTATTATATAATAGTTAGAATAGATCCTAAATATGTCTCCTAATTAATATAAACGATTTTATAAATACTCAAGACTAGATTACTTCAGATACCAGTTAAGAAGGTGATAACGTACTATCATTTTTAAATTATGGAAAAATCTAATGTTATACACTTTGTTGAATACCTTCAGCTCTTAATACATGGAGATAAATGTTAGGGAAGATATGACATCAAAATGGAACCAGAATTTACAATGCACTGTGCCATATTGTAATACTCATTAAAAAATCACTTTCTCAGCATAAAACCAGCACTAAATGGAGTATGTTTAGCGACCAGGTCTATGGAGAGAAATAATTCTGCTATCTTTGTTAACTTGGGGCATATTTAATACAGCAAACTAAAGAACAACTTAGCAAGACAATCAGAGACCTCAGAAGTGTCTTTCCTTTAATTCTATTAACGCTCCAAGTACGTACTCGCCTTTTCAATTATTTTGCTGTCAATCTGGAATAGTCATTTAAGGCAATGCCACGACTTTCACTCTGTTGATATATTTTAAAACGACTTTAAAGTTTAGACATAAACATGGTAGCACAAGACTAATTTAAGATTAGATATGGGATATCTTTCTAAGTGTTGTTTTAGTTTGCCCAGTGGGAGAAAAGAAATCCCACAGCTTAATCCTGTTAATTAGCTTTTGGCAAACACAGCCACCCTACGTCTGAAGTCCTGTCTCTCTGCTGAGCTTTAATAATAGCTGATAGTGGTATTTTCGTCTTCTGTTCTAATCTTTCTCTTACTGTTCTAATTTTAAACCTCCCTCCAACTCATTTTTGCTGCAACTTCTGTTCTTCAAAGAATAGTATAGAAAGGAAATTGAGGCAGAGGACTTCTTTTTCCAGTTTGACTTTAAATATTACTTAGAGGGGATAAAGGTATTTCAGCTCTTTGATATTTTAATTTGTTTTTTTTTTTCAACACTTGATGGTATCTGTAGCAAATTTTATTACTACAAATTCCCGGGCCTGCCTAGTTGTGCTGTCAGGATGGGTGGCAGGTCTTTCACAGCTACCCTCATGAAAGATTAATTTACCAGATAACTAAGCAAGCTCTGCTTACAGGGAACCTAAATCCTAGTACGCAACCACAAAGACATTGTACGTTTCTCTCACAGCATTATTTAGTTAAACACACAGAAGGACAAAACTTTGATAGCACCACATTGGAATTGGTCAAGAACGTCAGGAAGTACAGTTGTAGTTGATGTGGGCACTGTTCATGTTACAAGATTACTTTTAAACAGCAAAGGAAAAATATTTACATTGAAGATAGGGACTTATCAGAAGTTGCAAATAAAATCACCAGGTTTTCCATAATACTGTATTTTTAAGTAGTAAAATAATTACTAATATTTTTGGGCAAATCGTCCATTGTGATTCTTTTTTACTAGTATTTTTGTATTATTAAACTACATCTAAAAGTGGTTTACACACTGCTTTATACAACTTAAGAGTATCTAGGATGTGCCAGTCTTTCTTATTATCAGTTGTTCTCTCTTTCATTAATCGATTTTCAGTTTATTGTATTCTGTTCTGGATTCTATGACTGTGTACTGTACTATAGGCATTGTGTTAAGCATTTAATAATAATGTATTTTAATGAAATAATAACTGTATACAAACCTGCAGTTAAGCATCACAGATGGGAAAAATGAGGCTTGCAAGTGCAAACCACTGATCACTATAGCACTATAGGGATCTAGATTGGCCTGTCTCTGCTTCCTTTCTGTCACCCTCTCCACCTCTATATCATTTATGTTTTATATACTACTTGCTTTTCACATCTCTTTTCTGGCTGATTAGCACTGCCTTTCAGCAAATCAAAGTTCATCTGTGTTACAGGTAAAGTATACATTCAGCGTCACCTTTGTTCAACTAAGGCTTTTTAAAAGAATATTATATTCAACTTAAAGAAAGTGAATAAATTAGCTATGTATTAGTGAAATGTGATGAAATGCTGCTAATTTTAAAAGACGTGCTACCATTGTCTGTCTCTAAGAGACTGCTCCTGGAAAGAAAAAACAAAACAACAAACAAACAAACAAACAAACAAACAGAAGCCGCAAGCAGGACACCTCAGTAATATGTCTGCCTAAGCAAGCCTCTAGCAAGAACATCAGGCTCCACACCTAGACAAAGAACTACAAGCAGCTAAGGATTGCTGAGAATGGGAGAAAATAATCTTCCCCAGGATGAGTAGCTTTTTGCTTATCCAATACCAACTGATCAGCCCTGACATCATGTAAACACAAATGACACTCAGCTGACTGAGCAGGTTAGCAGTTTGTATATCCTACAATTAAATAAATAAAAACCCAAACAAACAAACAAATTAGGCTATGAATTTGAGAGTGAGCAAAGGTGGATATATGGGACAGATTGAAGGGAGTAAAGGGAATGGGAAAGTAACAAAAATATATTTTAATTAATTAAAAAAAGAATTTTTAAATATATTTTATTAATTTATTCATATTACATCTCAATTCTTATCCCATCCCTTGTATCCTCCCATTCCTCCCTCCTTCCCATTTTCCCCTTACTCCCCTCCCCTATGACTATGGGGACCTCCTCCCCCTATATATGCTCATAGGTTATCAAGTCTCTTCTTGGTAGCCTGCTATCCTTGCTAAAACGTGAAGACTTCCATCATTAACTGCACGCAAAGCTGAATTTATCCAAGGGAATCTTGTCTTCTTGAGAATGGTCCTTTCATACAAGAGAAACACCACTATTGATGTCACACAGATATTAGCTGAAAGACTCAGAAGGGTCATCTGAGGGTCATTACACTGATTCTCAGTTCAGTTCTCAGAAGTACCACCCATGGTAGCTAATGTTGTCACCATAATTATCAACGAGGCCGTAAGAAACCAACAAGGGCACCTCTAGAGGATAAGCATTCTGCTCAAGCCAGGGTGACTGAATGGCCAAATGGTATACTTACTTATTCCTTTTCTCAGGGAGTCATAATACATGCTCTATAATTAAATTGGCATATTGTACACTATTTTGTTTATTTTAACAGTGTCTTATATATTTATTTTTTTCTGTATGACTATTTCACATATTGTATATTGATGTATATAATTATTCATAATAAGGGTACCCAGATGTCAGTTTTCTTTTCTTGTGTTTTTTGGTTCTACCTCACATAGTAAACACTGCTTTAACTGACCTTTTTATAGAAAGGAATCTTAACTATTCAAGGAGGTACTAGTAATGCTCTTTCACAGTTTTATCTCTGAACTTTATTAATGGGTAAAATATCTTGAGATTCAGATAATCAACAGTTATGATGTAATCGGGAAGTGCTGCCTTAGCACATTCCTCACAAATGTCTACTGCTTGCTCTGTGCTTAGAAGAGTGATTTGGTTATATACAAAGACAGAAAGGTATATTGTGTTATTTACTTCTTTGTTGTAAAGGATGGCCACTGTACATAATGTGTAATAGTCATAACTAATGTTAAGTAGTATAAACTAAGGCCAAATTATTTTAAATAGTTTAGGGAAAAAGGAACTTTTTTATGTGGTGATTGTTGTTTTGTTTGTAAGACCAGGCTATTTACAAGCCTGTAGGGAGAGCAAACTTGCAGGTAAATCTTAGAGACTATGGAAAAGAGAGAAAATAGTGTCTTTGCCTCTCATGTTGCCCTTAGTTTTTCTGATGGCATCTTCTAGCAAATTGTAGGGAACATAGTTCCCACCAGCTACTAGCCTTTGCCTACCATGAAAGGATGAATTCAACCTAGCAGATCCAAAGAAAAGCTCAGACACATCATCTTGTCTGATGGCCATCGTTAGATAAGATAACTGCGCCATTAGACCATGTAACCTAGGTTCTTAGTCAATGTATAATAGTGTCTTGGAGGAACATAGTAATAATAATAGCAGTGCTTCGTTTACTCGTATGCTGTATGTAATGGTTAGTGTGGTCAACTTGAAAAGATCTGGGATCATCTCAGAGACAGGGCTCCATTCACACCTGTGAGAATTAGTATGAGAGAATGTCTTGATGTAGAAGACTCCATCTTAAACATGGGTAGAAGCATTCCCAAGGCAGGGATTCCAGACAGTATAAAACTGCAGAAAGTCAGTTGCTCCCTGCTTCCTGATTATAAATGCTATGTGACCAGTGAGTGGCTTCCAGATCCTGATGCCTGGATTTTCATGTCATCGTGGGTGGTAACCTTGACCTGTGGGCTGAAATCAACCCTTTCTACCTGGAAACTGCCTTCGGATATTTCATCACAACAAATAAAAAGAGACTATGTGCTGTGTACAATTTAACTGTTGTGCATCCACAGCGGTACATTTAGCCTCATCAGGATCCCATACATTTTTTTTAGTCACTGTGACTATGAGAAAACTAATTCACCAAGAGTACATGTAAGCTGCTCAGAGGTTTTTATACAGCAAGTTAATGGATGTCAGAATTGTAAATATTTGACATCTGAGTTTCAGCCCTACTTGAAAGCAAGATATGGAAAGAAAAAGGAGGACTTTGCCACCTTTAGTATATTGGAGTGCATCTCATTTGCTTCAACTTGGCACTAGGCTGGGAACAGCTTTGTTTGTTTGTTTGTTTGTTTTCCTCCTAGTTTATATTTACCCAAACAACACTTTCTAGGCCCCTTGCTCTATTTTGGAAATACGACTTCAAAGTTGTTTTGGCTCTAGATTACTTTTGGCATACCTGTGTGACTGTCTTTGTACCATTAGAACCTAAATCTCCAAACTAAGTAAGACTGATAACTATTAGGGCACTTATTTGCTGGAAAGCTGATTTTGCGAGCTATAACTTTTACCATCTTTGTTATCTACAGACTTCTCTGCCTCTTTCCACTCTATATGTGTTTGAATATATTTACTCTAGTTTACATGCTAAAAGACAGGAAAATCCCATGTGTGAAAACCTTGGTCCCCAAAGTGGTATGACTGTTTTCCAGGCTTGGTAAGCCATTGGCTCTGTCATATAATACTCATCATTGACATGTGGCACATCCATCAGAGGCTTCAAGTGATAGGCCTACCCACTCTTAAGGTGGAATCAAGAATTGTGGGCAAAATTAACCTTTTCCCCTTTAAGTTAATCATATCAGGTACTTCCTTAGTGGTAAAAAAAAACCTGACACATAAGATTTATGATTTTCTATGATGTTTTCTACCAAGAATAGCCAGAAGCTGAACTGATGTTCTACATGCAACTGATAAGGAAGTATTTCCCCAAGAACATTTAGGAAAAGTGTCAAAACAAATCATCAAAAGTATAAATAAAACAAACCTCTGTTTAAATACTTGGTAGTGGGCCTCAAAGGCCCAAAGTCAGAGACAATGTCTAAGTATTCAAAGAGAAATTATAATGATTAAAATGTGTTTATTAATGATACGTAGATCAGGAACTGTCTTCTTTGTGAAATCTGACTGTTTAGACATAATGGGGTGCCTCTGATATGCTGTAAGATAACAACAGTCTAGGATCTATAACCAACAAAAATAGTCCTTCCCAAGAATAAAGGAAACCAGACAATGTTAAGTGATCAAAGCTGAGGTTTCATATGGAAAATCCACATGTAATAAATTCTAGAGAGAGAAAAATGGAGGGTGGGGCAGATGAGATGACATGTTCCATCCTCACAGGGTAAAGGATTGCAAATATATGGAAAAGCATTCAGAGGTCAAGGGTGTAGAATAACTGTAAGCTAACTCTCTGGATATCATCTTTCTTGATAATCAGTCATCTAGCTACTAAGAACAAGGGCAAACTAATTATATTATTTTCTTTTGTTTTCACCATTTAACAATGGTAATATTGATGTTACCATACTTACAAGGATCAAGAAGGTTGAGTGAAATGGCACAGGGCAGGACTCAGAAAACCAGGTGGAATGTAGCGAACACATGCTTCCTCGTTGTTACTACAGTACAGGAAGAAAGGTCAATACTTTCTGAAATACAAAAACCCTTAACATCTTTGAAAGCAGGACAGTTTAAAGGTATTATTTTTAGTGGGGAAGCAATGACGATATTAACTAATCACAGATTTTAATCTGTATGCTGAAATATATATCAACTGAAATAATAGAGAAGCCTCCTTAAAAGAAATATCATGAGCAATGTAAAAAATAAAGAAAAAATCTACCAAAGAAAAGGCAAATGCCGACTCATAGATAGTTTTTTTTTCCTTTGCTTTTTTAATTGATAATATTCATATTACATCTCAATTGTTATCCAATCCCTTGTATCCTCCAGTTCCTCCTCCCTCCTGCTTTCACCCTATTCCCCTCCCCTATGATTGTGACTGAGGAAGACCTGTTCCCCTGTATATGAGTTTAGGGTATCAATTCTCTTCTTGGTAGCCTGCTATCATTCCTCTGAGTGCCACCAGGCCTCCTCATCACGGGGATGTGGTCAAATATGGCACAGCAGAGTTCCTGTGAAAGTCAGTCCTCACTTTCCACTTAACTGTGGAGAGTGTCATGTCCATTAGCTGGATCTGGGTAGGGGGTTTGATGCTTACTTCACGTATAGTACTTGATTGGTGCCATAGCCTGAGCAGAACCCCTGGGCCCAGACCTGCCCATCATAGTGTTCTTCTTGTAGACTTCTAGGACCCTCTGGATCCTTCTATTTCCCCAATCTCCCATACTTCTCACCTAGAGTCCCAATAGTATGTTCTCACCTCTATCCCACTTTCCTGGTAAGTGAAGACTTTCATGGGACATGCTTCTTGGCCTAGTGTCCAGATATAAGTGAGTATATACTATCTGAGTCTTTCTGCTTCTGGGTTAGCTCACTCATTATGATAATTTCTAGTTCAATCCATTTGTCCACAAATTTCGGGAATTCCTTGTTTTTAATAGCTGAGTAGTATTCTATAGTATAAATGTACCACAGTTTCTTTATCCATTCTTCTACTGAGGGACACTTAGGCTGATGTCATGTTCTGGATATTATGAACAAGGCCCCTATGAACATGGTTGGGCACATGTCCTTGTTGTGTGCTGGAGCATCTTCTGGGTATATTCCAAGGAGTGGATAGTTTTAGACAGAGTGCATGCCTGGCAAGTGAGCATGAGAAGCACATGTGTTCGTTATCACTTCTCCCCTCCTGGGATGTTAACTCAAGCAGTTGTTGATTTCCATGGCTGCCACTTCTACTTGATTCAGTGTGTTCTAATTTTGGTACTGACCCCACAGGTTCTCTTTGCTGACATTCTGTGTCTCTCTGTAGCACAGACAAAGTCATAGCTTCCCATCGCTACTAAAATTGCTCCTTCCCTCTGCCACTGCAAGCAGAAATAAAGTTATATTAATGCAATGTCAAAAGTGGTCTCTGCTGCTTGCTCTGTCCCCTTGTCTGATACTAAGGGATCATTGTAAAAGGTCACTTTAAAATATTTGCTTAATCTCCCGCCTCGTGCTGATGCTTTAGTCGTGCAGAAACTTCTCGTTATAGAAAGATTTCCTAGAAACACTCCCAGGGGAGTAAGGGTAGGAATAATGTTTTTGAAAATTAAATTCTGCAGCCCCTTTGAATGAGAATCAGACGTATTCTCTAGAAAAGCAGTTTTATCCTGCTTTTATATGTACTGATATGTATGCATTTAATTGTACAGTTGCAAAGATGAGGCCATGTGAGAGTCAGTTTCCAATACTACTTCCTTAGATTTCATTGTGTAACTAGTTTTTTTCCTTAAAAAGTGTAAAAGTGCTACTTTCTCTGTATATTTTGAAAAAATAAGTACAATAAGTTTTCTGGTAGAATATTCAAGGAGCATCATTTCCTGTATCAATAAAAGCTACTTGGACATAATAAAATTCATTCTATAAAAAAATTATTACACATACTCTCTCTCTCACACACACATATACATGCACACACAACTATAAAATATTGAAAGACATATTTTTAATTCTTCAAGAAAATCATCTTTTTCTTTTGTTTGTTTGTTCAGTAGTTCATACTGTTTGTGGATTTTCTGGTCTCCTTTGACCAACAACTTGAAATGTACTGTAGAGTTGAAAATCAACACTTAAAAAAGTTCTTATCCAGCTATTAGGCAATGTTAAAATATCCAACTCCAGATATTTCATTTGTATAAAGAAATAACAAAGTCATTTCATAGTCACGATTGAATTGTGCTAAGGGTTTTAACAATTTTACATGATGTGAAAAACTTAGATGTTAATGTTTTCCACCTATTAATACAACCTCAACAAATTATAATTTAAAACACATTAACAGTAAATACCCTGAGAAGAAACACAGAGAAGACATTAGCTCATTTTTGAAATTTAAATTGTATACTAAGTAATAAATAAATACTTACAAGTCATATAAATGCAATCTCTCTCTCTCTCTCTCTCTCTCTCTCTCTCTCTCTCTCTCTCTCACACACACACACACACACACACACACACACACACACACACACACACA
>OU015752.1:15457070-15488511 GCA_907169655.1 Acomys percivali
ACACACACACACACACACACACACACACACACACACACACACACACAGAGAGACAGACACGAACAAACACATATAGTTTGTGAGGTACTATGTATATATAGAGGTATATTTAGATTGTATATTTAGATTATATGTTTAAATTAGGTTAAAAATTCTCCCTTCAAGTAGTTGGCATTTATGGTGAATGAACTAAAATATTTTCTTCTGGCTGTTGGAATATGTAGTAAATTGTCATTGGGTATAGTTATACTACTGTCTTCTTCTATCTAACTCTCACTGACTATTCATCAATTGGATGATGTATTTCTACCATTAAGCCCACTAATTCTTCATGCAAGCTTTGTGACATAAAAAAACACAATTAGAATTGCTTGCATTTGAGATTAAAGCTATAGTACATTAGGTTTAGTCACTTTATAGATGCTAGTTCTATTTTTTAAAAATTTTTAAATTAATTTATTCTTGTTACATCTCAATGGTTATCCCATCCCTTGTATCCTCCCATTCTTCCCTCCCTCCCATTTTCTCCTTATTCCCCTCCCCTATGACTGTTCCTGAGGGGGATTACCTCCCCCTGTATATGCTCATAGGGTATCAAGTCTCTTCTCGGTAACCTGCTGTCCTTCCTTTGATTGCCACAGGTCTCCCCCTCCAGGGGACAAGATATTTGAGAGCTGTATGAGAGATTTTTTAAGTCATATTTTTATATTTTCACTATAGAAAATTGTACCCAGTAGAGAAATTGAGTACATAAAAGTGTAAAGCTATAAGATAATTCATGCAAAATAAAATGAATACTTTGAAGAATATATAGAGAATTGAACTTTTAAAAATGATTTAGTAAATTAGATAAACAGAGGGAACAGTGATACAGAAAGCAAGATAGCTATCCCATTTGTTTTTTCCATTGTGATTAAATTCTATGTAAAATTCTAATGAGAAAAATAAATGTTAGGAAAAAACATTGCTGTGTACTCACAGAGATAAATGTGCTAATATTATTCCCACAATATCAATGTGTTAAGAGTCATGTGAAGAGTATTGCTTACGTGTTTGATTTATTCTTTGCACATACGATAGGACAGTCCAGAAAGATGAACTCTTAGCTTAACATGTGCTGCTGGAGGCTCATCCATACCTTGTGGTCTCCTTGCTGCTTAGAAGTGTAGTGCAGAAGACAACAGCACCCACATTGACAGCTTGTTACAGAGGAGGAGCTTCGTTCCTCCTCCCGTCTCCTAGAACCAGAATCTGCATTTTCACAAGATCTCATGATGAATCTATGAATATTGAAATCTGAAAAGCATTATTCTACAAGTTTCATGTCATTTTTGAGTTGTTTTTGAGGCTGTCTTGTTGTCTGAGAATGTAATATTCCCCCAGGGCAAGAATGTGTTCTTTACTTTATGTAAATCTCCTAGAAAGGAGATACAATAGGAGCAGAGTACCAGCTTTTATTCTTTTGTCTCACAGTTTAGGCATAAAATATAATGCTTAATGACAAGTGAGATAAAACCCTTAACAGCTATTGGTTAATTTGAACAAAGTTATTATTCAACCTATTAACTAGAGTAATGAACAAATAACTATGTGCCTGGAAAGCTAATTTATTTGAAATAAATGAATGTACCAATTGCCTTAATTGTGTAAATATTAGAAAAATCCTGATAAATTATAACTGTGATGGGGTTGATGACCAGATAGTTTAGTTTTACAATTAAGCTTAGTTGTTCAGTGGTTAAGATGTTTTTAGGTACACACACATACACACACACACACACACACACACACACACACACACACACACACATATATATATATATGCTTTTCAAGACAGGGTTTCTCTGTGTAGTCTTGGCTGTCCTAGACATCCTTTGTAGACTAGGCTCGCCTTGAATTCACAGAGATCTTCCTGCCTCTGCCTCCCAAGTGCTGGGATTAAAGGTATGTGCCAACAGGGCCTGGATTAGATAGATGTTTTAAGTTGATATAGATGAGATAGATATTGATTTACATTCAGAATTTTAGATTCACCAAGATAGGAAATATATTTTTAGGTTGCCAAATACAAATATATTTAAGGTTGCCAAATACAAATAACCCAAACATTATGAATGTAACATTAATAAAATTCCTGATTGGTTTGTGGTTCTTCTTGCTATATGTAGTTTATTTTATATGTGTGTAATAATATAAATGTACATATAAAAATTTTAAAAAATTGAAAAGTTACCTTGAAGGGCTGAAGAGATTGTTCAGTGGTTAAGAACACTGGCTGCTCTTCCAAAGGACCAGGGTTTAATTCCCAGGACCCCATGGCAGCTCACCTCCATTTGCAACTCTACTTCCAGAGGATTCAACAACTTCACACAGATATATATGCAGGCAAAATACCAATGCACATAAAATAAACATTTAAAATGAAAAAAATGGTACCCTGACGTTTCTGACTCTTTCGTCTGCTTTTGGGACCCTTTTCCTCCTCTTGAGTTGCCTGGTCCAGTCTTGATATGAGAGGATGTTCTTAGTCTTATTGTAACTTGTTAAACCCTGTTTGGTTGACATCCTTGAGAACCTTCTCTTTTCTGAAGGGAAACGGAGGAAGAATGGATCTGAGAGAAAAGAGAGGTGTAGCAGGGACTGAGAGGAGTGGGAAGAAGGGAAACTGAGATTGAGGTGCAATATATGAGAAAAAAAATTTTAAGCTACCTTGAGAAAGTCATCTCAATTATCTTTAGGAAAAAGTTAAGACCTAAGATGATCATCACGAACTTGGTATAAGGTCTCATTAAACATTTTCAATTGATAAAATTATGAAAGATTTTTTTCTGAGCATGCAAATGTAAAACACAAACACTTAGTCCAAGTTCACAGGAAAATAAATCAGTGATTGGTGTTTCTATACTTCTTGAATCTCTACCCACATTTTGTTTTTGGGAAAGGTTTTTCCTTAAAACAGAACCTTTTTTTTTTGGTATTATATAATCACAACATTTTCCTTCCCTTTTCTCCCTCCAAACTCTCCTATATATCCCTTTTCCTCTGTCCTCCTAAGTCGTGATGGCCGAAGTTGACTTCAAAGTAAGGTTACAGCTTTTTGTGCTACTCCGAGCCCTCTTTTACTAGGTTTAAAATTTGAGAACTAAGAAAAATCCAGAATTGCTTTGATAACTCTGAAAATTCTATTTCACTTTTAAAATAATTAATTATGTCAAAGACAAATTTATTTTATCTTTGGGTAGATATGAAGGCTAAGACTGAGAAGACCGTAAAGAACATTTTTGGTCTTTTCCTAAACACTTTGCTCATCACGTGAGTACCAAAGACTGTGAAGGAGCAACCTCCTAAAACCAAATGCTCTGGCTTTGAGAGGAGCTCTGCCACTGGTTAGGTACTGCTTGTTACAAAAGAGATGAGAAAAGAAAATAGTATGAGTGAGCTCCTCTTAGCTGGAAATGTCAGAAAGAAACTTTGTAAATTTAACTTGCCCTGAGTTCCTAAGTCCTTCCAAACTGTGAAGTTTACTACAATAACTCACATTTTAAAGCAAGCACCCAGAAGGCCTTTAAAACCAGCACCTTCATTTATGGGGATTCACCTCGCAAAACCAGGAGTTTCAATGATTCACTTTTAAAGTTTGCCTGCGACTAGTCTGCTTTTTAAAACCTTCCAGGATTTCTGAGGGAAGGAAATCTGTGCTATTGGAATATTATCTTTTATAGGGCTTGCTTCACTAAAAACAACAATGAGTTTTATTCAGTCCATTTTTAAAGGAATTATGGCAAATTCTACTGAGACGTGCACGTGGTTCAGTAACAGCGCTCAGTTGAGATGTTACTCTCTTCCCGCTGTGTTTATTGGTACTAGAGTTCATTACAAACCCAAAGGAATTTATTTTCATGGTGCAAAATTATGGCTATTTGAGCTTCATGGATCCTTGAGTTGCATCTGTCAAGTGACAACTGGGAAAGTGTAAAACTATGCTAAAATATGTTGTTTGTATTCTTTATCTCTACCAGTGACTGAGTACAAAATATTTCAAACTGGTTTTGTTTTGCTCCTTTGTTTTTTTTTTTTTTGTTTGTTTGTTTTGTTTTGTTTTTTCTACTTCTCAAAGTACTTCCTAGGGAACACTCAACCACAAAATAGTTTTGATAAGTGAAAATTATTCTTACCAATCACGTGTCCTTGGGCCAGAAGGTCTTCCACTATGGTCTGATTTTCTGGGCAGGAAACATTCAGGTCTGTACAGCAAAGAGTACAATACACATTTGCAGATGAACACATGGAATGAACTTTTCCATCTGGTCTAATTTGATAAGCAAGTGAGTGCTTCTGTTTTGCCAAAATGCGACTAAGAAGTAAACAGGAGCTTTTCTAGGACTAAATCTTACTCAGGCCAAAGTGGTCTTCAAAAGATGATTGTGTGATATATATATTTTTTAAATTAATTTACTCAGATTACATCTCAATTTTTATTCCCTAGCTTGTCTCCTCCTGTTGCTCCCTCCCTCCCTCTTTCACCCTATTCCTGTCCCCTAGGTCTGTGACAGAAGGAGACCTCCTCCCCACCATGTGTTCACAGCCTATCAAGTCTCATCTTGGTAGCTTGCTTATCCTTTCTCTGAGTGCCACCAAGCCTCCCCACCAAGGGGAAGTGGTCAAATATGGAGCACCAGAGTTCATGTCAGAGTCAGTCCCCACTCTCCACATGACTGTGGAGAATGTCCTGTTCCTTGGCTCGATCTGAGTAGGGGTTCAATATTTGTTGCATGTCTTGGTTGGTGCAGTAGCTTGAGTGGATCCCCCTGGGTCCAGATCTGACCATCATAATGTTCTTCTTGTATAGTATTCTAGGGCTCTCTGGATCCTTCTGTTTCCCTATTCTCCAGTACTTCTCCCACGTAGAGTCCCAATAGGAAGTAGCTGCAGCAATCCCAATCTCCTGGTAAGTGAAGACGTTCAGGGGGACATCCCTGTTGGGCTAGTGTCAAATTATAAGTGAGTATATACCATGTGATTCTTTCTGAGTCTGGATGTAAACTCACAATTGATTAGGATTTTGTTTCCATGGCTTTCTCACAATCAGTGACAGAGTCTGTTGATAGGGAACTTGTAATTCAGGAACCTTTAAGCATCATAATCAAAGGTCTAAACTAAATGATAATAAAATAACAAAATAAAATAATATCTATGATAAAAGAAAGACAGCTGTCCTGCTCCATGTAGCCATGTAATAAGATTATTATACCTGGGGAGATGCCTTCATTAATGGTCTGAGAGTGATGAGTAATTAAAAAGAAAGCCTGCTCATTTGCAGCCCCATTTGCAATTCTCTGATGTTATTTTTGAACAATACTTTATAATTAATAGCATTTGCTTCCTCCTAGTGACAATATTTTGCTTCAATAGCATGAAAAGTGATGGAAGTATGAACAGAGGTGGTCTTGAGGCAGGTTCAGCAGCCATGATATTTACATAAACGATAAAACTCAGACACAGGGTTTCTCTCTGGATGGCCTGAACTCATTCTGAAGATTAGGCTGGCCTCACACTGGAGAGCTGCCTTACTCTGCCTCCGAGTGCTGTGATTAAAGGGGTGCATTACCATAGCCCAGTTCTTTGTTTTATTTCTTTACTGGGCAGAGGATTTTCATGTTGCTGTAAACCATTTCTCTGCTCATGCTTTTATAGTTTGTGCTTTTGGTAATGTATTAGAAATTCAATTCTCTCTACAGTTTTCTTAAGATGTTTTGAGCTTGGGGTATTTCAGTTATATCTTTAATCCATGTTGATTTTATTGTATTAAAATATGTTATTCCTTCAGAATATACTATATATATATACACATATGTATATATATACATATATATATACTATATATACTATATAGTATATACTATTATATATATATATGTTTTTGGACTATATCTATCCACCTTCAGTCTCCCCATAGACCCCATAGCATGTTCTTCTTCAACCTTGAGTCTTGATATGAGACCAGTGGTAAAATAAAGAAAAAGAAAGAACCAAATAGAAAGGCATGGCATGGAATTTAACAGAGCATTTTAAAATATGAAACACAAATGGCTGAAGAAACACTTTATCAAAAAGTTTTCAACATCCTTTTTTTTTTGATTTTGTTTATTCTTTACTCTTTTCTGTTTCATTGCTTTCTTTTTTAAATTAATTTATTCTTGTTACATCTCTATGGTTATCCCATCCCTTGTATCCTCCCATTCTCCCCTACCTCCCATTTTCCCCTTATTCCCCTCCCCTATGACTGTTCCTCAGAGGGATTACCTCCTCCTGTATATGCTCATAGGGTATCAAGTCTCTTCTCAGTGACATGCTGTCCTTCCTCTGAGTGCCACTAGGTCTCCCCCGCCAGGGGACATAGTCAGATGTGAGGCACCAGAGTACTTGAGAAAGTCAAATCCCTCTCTCCACTCAAGTGTGGAGACTGTCTTGTCCATGGGCTAGATCAGGATAGGGGTTTAAATTTTTCCGCCTGTATTGTCCTTGGCTAGGGCCTTAGACAACTCTTAAGCTTGGTGCGCAGTCCCAGCCCAAAAATTCTGGCTGGACCCGGTGTGCATTTTGAGCCCAGAATTCCTAGCTGAGCTCGGCAGATGGTTCAGGCCCAGTGTCCCTGGCTGGACTTGGCAGGGAACCCAGAAGGCTGTGGATACCTTGGCCTGACCCAACACTCATCCAGAGACCCAGAACGATTGCAGGACCCACAGCACAGGGGAGCTGAAGACCACGACAGGGCTAACTTCCTGCCATCCACAACAGTGAAGCATCAGAGCTTCCAGCCTACAGAAATCGTGAGAAAACAAGTGAACCTATCATCAGACTCCCTCCATCCAACTCGGGAAGCTACCCTTCAACATCCTTAATCATCAGGGAAATGCAAATTCCACTTTAGGATTCTCTCTTTCCCAGAGCAGAGTTGCTAAAAATAAAAGAAAAAAGAAAAAAGAAAACAACAACAAAACAAAACAAAACAAAAAAAAAAAAAAACTAAGACAAAGACAAATAACAGCATGAAAGTGATGAAAGAGGAAAGGAACACTTATTCACTGCTTATGGAAGTGCAAATAATTGGTGCTATCATTATATAAATCAGTGAGAAGATTCCCAATAAGCTAGAAATACACCGACCAGATGACCCAGACATCTCACTCTTGGGTTTATATCCAAAGGAATCTGCACAGTCCTCTAGAGCTGCCTCCTCATCTATGTTCATTACTGCTCTATTCACAACAAAAGCTAGTGATAAAAATAAACTGGATGCCCTTCAACTGTTGAATGGATAAAGAAAATATGTTATATTTACACAAAAATATTATTCAGATGTTAAGAAAATTCAAATTAAAAAAAATATTGTAGGTAAGTGGATAGAACTAGAATCAATCATTCTGCATGAGAAGGCCCAGACCCGAAAAGACAAACATTGCTTATCTCATTTTTGGATGTTAGCTTTGAATCTTTACATATGTGCATTTTTAATTGTAATACTCATAGAGATCAGAAAAATCACCAACAGGTTATTGGTAGGCATGCTTTAAAAGGAGAAGATATAGGATGCATTGGTTTAAAATGTTACATTAACAAAGAATGGACCATGAATGGTTAAATTGGGGTTGGGGAAAGGAAGACATGTTAGAGGAGGAAATACAGGGAGAAGTAAATAGAATATATCACGGAATCAAAGTGCTCTAGAGGCATGTGGGGGGGGTACGTGTGTGCATGTGTGTTACATATACATATGTATATATGTTACATATATCTTTAAAAGAGCTAACTAACTCATAATGGGGCACTTATATGTCTAGTAGACAACAAAGGGCAATAAATAAAATCCGCATACTAGAACTGAGTTGCTTCTTTTTGGAATTGCTGGCCAATAAGTTCTGATAGACCCCCAAATATTACAGGTTATTGATAATGCTCTTAATTATACTCCAGAACTTGTCAGTAAGATGCTTTTGCTTAGGATACCATATATTTGAGTCATAGAACATGGAGAAATCCAGCTGGTTCCGACCTGGAATCATTATTTTTATATTATCCCATATTGAAGAGTATACATTTCCCTGATTTCATGTTCACAGAATCATCGTAGAAATTCATTTAAACAATAATAGTGTGTTGATTTGTTGCCTCCCGATATTTTTCTGTCTACACATTTGTTCAGCTTCCAAGATCATACAGTTTTGATTATTGTAGCCTGAGATATAATTTGAATTAAAGAGATGCATATTCCTCAGTTTGAGTATTCTAATATTTTAGTATTTATTTGTCTATTTGGGGTCAATATAGTGGCACATGAATTTAGCTGTGATTTTATTACTTTAAAGAATGCAATCAGATATTGTTTGTAATTAAAGCTAGCACTTTGAGGAACAAGTTCATGTTCTTTGGTGTGATTAATTAACTGTAAAGCTTTGAATAACTTTAGCAATCTTTCCTATGTTCTGACATGTATGTGACAAAGATCCTTTTCAAAACAGCGTGAAGCAGTTTTACAATTTCTTTGGCCAAAAAAAAAAAAAAAAAAAAAACAGACAACAAAACAACAACAACAACAAAAAAAAAAACTAGTGAGATTTTCAGTCTTCAAATAGCTTGGTCATGTAGAAAAATATATAAACTCAATCCCTTTTGTTGCAGAACACCACTACTGATTAAAAGTCATAGTTTGAACAGGGCAGTGGTTGCACACACCTTTAATCCCAGCACTTGGGAGGATAAAGCATGTAGATCTGGGTTAGCCTGGTTTACAGAACAAGTTTCAGGACAACCAGGGCTACAGAGAAAAACCATGTCTGAAATTGAGAGAGAGAGAGAGAGAGAGAGAGAGAGAGAGAGAGAGAGAGAGAGGCAGAGGCAGAGACAGAGACAGAGAGACAGAGTCATTGTTTGAGACTCTGAGAAAGAAATACTGTGGTAACTCAGCTACATAAGCTTCCTCTGCCTCCCTGTTGTAGGAGTGAAGGGAGGGAGAGAAATAAAAATGATGGAGAGTCAGCCTGTGCACAGCTATAAAGATATACTGATAAGCTGTATAAGCTGAGAGTTCATTTAAGTCATCACCTTCTCACGTTGTGAAAAAAGAAAAGGGAAGGAGTAGGCCTTTACAGCAGAGGAACATCCCCTCCTTCAAGTTTTCTGCCAGAAGGAGTAGTTGCCTTTTAAATTTATGGCTTATAACCTTCATGCTCTTATGGATGTGGGAGAATGGGCTATTCATAAGATCCCAGAGAAATTAAAGACAAGCCAATATTTCTTTCAGTTTTTTGAGCAGTTGTATATTATATTACTCAGCGTCTTCTAGGGATTACCAAAAATGTAAGAGAAAGTGTAGCTCAACCATAAGGTTCTCTAGGAGTTACAATGCACTCCATAATTGACAAGGTATGCTTGGTGATAGGGATACACTCTGTTAAATGGAGAGGCAAGGCAAGGCCCTGTGATTCTGTGGATGCAATATATTTTCTGAAGAAGATGTATTGGAGATGCCAAAGGAGCAAGAACTAAGCAAGCTAGAGGTTCAGTTGATGTTAAACAAAACAACACCTTAGATCAGCTGTTTATATTAGTATCGGCCTTACTGTAGAGCAAACATTTCAAATACATTCCCAGGGTTTGAATTCTGCTGACTAGTTCTTGAGGAAGACAAATTGTGTACATGTATTATACGCTCATTAAACCCCATTGCATAGCTCATTAAATACAAGTGCAAAGTGATTCTTGCTACAGAGTCATCAAACCACCATATTCTAATTCTTTTTCCTGGTTCTTTTTGATAAATATAGAAATTTCAAAAGATCTACTGAAGACATTGCTGTGAACTGTGGCAGTGAATAAATGCTTAAAGTCACCTGTTTCAGACTTTTCATTTTCATTAAGTCTAAAATAACTTTCTGACAGTAAATATTGGAAAAATTTTGCAATATCTCACCAAAGAACTTGAGCATTCCAGAGGAAGAAATAAAGAGAACACTTTTTCATTTCTATAATTAGCCGCAAAGGTAAGTTCTATAAAGGTATTTATTTCTTCATCTCAAATTTTTGGCAAGTATTTATGAATGAGCAATGAACTTCCCTTTATTTTTCTCATAGTTGTTATAATTAATCTAGTGATTAATATTGGAGAAATTACCAGAATCTCTTGATAGCTCTTATCATCTCTAGACATTTGATGCCAGCTTGTTGATCTCATCGACTGCTTATTTGGATATGGACAGCAAAGTTTAAAGATGGGAGTCAAACTCCCTGACTGATATAAGATAGAAAATAGTTTGGTGTCAGTAAAATGGCTTGGGTGGTCAAACATGGTGACCTGAGTTCATGCCTCAGGAACTACAGAGTGGATGGAAAGAATTAACTCCTAAATAATTATTCTCTGACCTCCACATGCATACACCTGCCCACACAAATGCACATACACAAAATAAGTAAATAAACAGCAAGCAAATGCATAAATACAATTGAATAGAAGATAAGATTTTGTTGAGATCTTTTGAAGCTGTGAAATTAGGTTTTTAAAAATAAATCGTAAACCCAGAATATGATGTAGAAAACTTATCTCATCATAAGCTTTGTGAAAATCATGAAGGAAAATAAATATATTGGCTGCTTCTTAACAAAACTTGTTTTATAATCTAAGAAACACCTAAGAGACACCATCAATCACTCTCAAGGAATTTGAAAGATACAGATATTAAAGTATTCACAACTAAATAGCTATTGTTCTACACTTTGTCTACGTTTGCAGAGTGTACTAGACTCTGTAAAGCAAATGATGCTCCTATTCAAGCTTCTTTTTTAAATTTTTATTTTATTAATTTATTCATATTACTTCCCAATGGTTATCCCATCTCTTGTATCCTCCCATTCTTCCCTCCCTCCCATTTTTCCCTTATTCCCATCCCCTATGACTGTGACTGAATGGGGACCTCCTTCCCCTGTATATGCTCATAGGGTATCAAGTCTCTTCTTGGTAGCCTGCTATCCTTCCTCTGAGTGCCCCCCAGGTCTCCCCATGGAGGGGATGTGGTCAAATATGGGGCACCAGAGTACTGTGAAAGTCAGACCCCACTCTCCACTCAACTGTGGAGAATGTCCTGTCCATTGGCTAGATCCGGGTAGGGGTTTGAAGTTTATGGCTTGTATTGTCCTTGGCTCATGCTATAGTTTGAGTGGGACCCCTGGGCCCAGATCTGCCTATCATAATGTTCTTCTTGTAGGTTTCTAGGACTCTCTGGATCCTTCTACTTTGCCATTCACCCATGCTTCTCTACATCTAAATGGTCCCCCTGTTTCTAAGTTACATGGAGTAGTGCCTATTACTACAGGCAGTGCCACAGATGCAATCGTTTTTCATGACCGATAACATACACATACCTAGTTTTTTATAAAGCACAAAAGCAAATTTGACCTTTGACCTGGAAAAATCATTCATCTTTATTGACCTGAATGGTAATAAACTAGTCCCATCATCTAGAAGCAGACACTATATTTCTCAGAGCTCTTCACTTGTAGACGTTTTTCAGAAGCTAGCCTTGAAAAAGGGGTAATTGCTGTTGTGTTTGTGAGATGTTCAGAAATATGAATGGCAGGGCTGAGGAGATATCTCTGTTGGTAAAAGTTCAAGAGATGAACTTGTAATCTTGCTGTTGAGGCTAGAAACAGGAAAATCCATGTATGTGGCCATTCTACCTAATCACAAATGTGATATTCTGGAGAAAGCCTGTCCCAAATAAAAGAGGAAGTGTGATTAAGAAAGACCCTATTTGCCACATTATGGTCTACACATACCTGCACACATATCCTATGAGCCAACACATACAACACACCCATACACACACACACACACACACACACACATTACACATCACTACACAGTCATGCACAATCACACATGCATACAAAGAAACACGCAGGCTTGTAGAAAAATTTCTTTTAAAATCAGGCATGGGGTAGTCTTGAAAAATAATTATCTAGTTAGTTCGTAATTTTATTAAATGTAACATTTGACATTTCCAAGTAAATTATTGTTTTGAATCCAACCATTAGTGGCAGAAGAAGAAATCATTAGCTGGCAGTAGTGAAAATAAGATTGCACAACTATCAACTCATTGTATTCTATGATTAGCTTTTAATTTGGTTATAAATAGCAAAAGTATATATTAGATTGAGGAGTAAGAACTAGTTGTTATGATTATTTTAACATTTAATTTTGACAAAATTGCCAAATCTTTTCGATGCCATCTTTTGATGGCACTATCTAGATCTGAAAGGCAGATAATTTATATCTAGTCAGCATGAACTTTTAACAGATTCTCCACTATGGCTTATTTTAAGGTCAACTATTTTTAACCCTTGATTACAGCTATAAAATCCCTTCACATCAATGCCTAAGTTAGTGTTAAAATGACTGGAAGGAAATATACTCAAGATACAGGTAAATTTTAGAGACATCTGGGAATTCTGCCCTCCCAAGGGGCCTACTTGTCACTATCATGCTTTGTATTTCTGTATCTTTTATTATACACTTACTTCATCCTTCTTCTGTTGACAGCTCTCTTAGCAAAGGAACAAAGTGGTTCTTAGTCATCTCAGAGACATGAGAGGGTGCAGTATTGCATGGTCCCTTCCTTCCTTCCCAGTGACGTAAACAATGGGAATTCACCAGCATCTGTGTTACCTCATGAAAGTTGTAAAACAACTAACAGTGTGGAGAACAAGTGATGCCATCCTCTGAGTCCTATGTTTGGCTCTCAGAAGAACAACTGTAGAGTTCATCAGGGGCTAATGTGCTTGCCTCCTAAGCATGGGGGCCTGAGTCTGAGCAATAGAATCTACATAAAGAAAGCCCAGTGTGAGGGGACCATGCTAGTAATCCCAGTGATGTGGAAGCTGAGACAGTCAGATCTTCAGGGTTCCCTTGTCAGCTCACCAAGGCTACTTGGCAAGTTTCACACCTGTGAGAGACACTTATCTTTAAAAAACAAAACAAAATAATAAACAAAAACCCATGTAACAGCATATGAGGTTATCAAGTGGCTTGTTTGAGAGTATACGAAGCCAAACTATACCTACTGAGGCTCTCAAATCTCTACATCTCAGCCACTTTATATCCATAAGGTGAAGGTCTTATAACTGGCCCGTAACGGACAGAGATGACCATTTAGCCAGTTGCTGTCATCTAATCTAAATCAGTCATTTATGATAGAGGAATGGTGACCCACAGAAATTTAGTATAAGAACCAGCAGCAGCTGCAAAGACTCAACAAAGCATCAAGCAAGCAAGTCTGCTTATTTGTACCATTCTCATGCATTTATTAAATTTCATTGATCTGAAAGGTAAGCTAGCTCATACACTACGTTCTGGAGTTTTTGATGAACTGGCACCTCTCAGTCCCTGTAAGTAACCTAATAACATCTTGCATAAAATATCACAGGCAAGATCCAGATACTCTTGTATTCACTGTTCTCCAGTCCAGTGCCTGGATACTGAGGCATCTGGCAACCACACCTCACCTTCTTTTCCCATAAGAACCAAGCAGATCAATGAGATCCTCACATCTGGTTAAGCAGAACAGGTATTTCCTTAAATATTTTATGAAGCCTCTGCATGCACACTGGCCCTTTTTTTTTTTTTTTTAAGCAAAAGAAGACGGGTATGAGTGTGCTGGTAAATATGCTGTTAATTTCACAAACAGAAAGACAAACTCATTTTAGGAACTCCTTCAACATAATTAGGAAAGCCTTGGCTTCCAGAGACACAAGTTATATTTAAAGAAATGTCTTGGCTGGAATATACTTCCTAAGAGCTCTTGAACAACCCTACATTTTAATAAGGTTTTGCCCTATTATTTTCTGAGTGAAGTCCCTGGTATAAGTAGGCCTTCACTTTAGCATACTCATGAATACTACTACACTCCCTAGACAGAAGTATTTTAAAATAAATTAATGCTATGTCATAGCTATTCTCAAGTTTCATGCAGTTAAGTGGCTATAAGCAACTTCCAGGTCTACGACAAAACGTAGGTGTGGTGCTTAGAGTCTAGTTTTACAGGGTTCAGACTATAACACCATTCAATAATTTTCCCATCTCCCTTTCGTTCATCTATTCTAGCACTATAGGTGAATCTTCCTTACCTTAGATCTCTTTTTCTTCTTTGGAAGAAATTATGACCTCTGTCTTTTGCAGTAGAGCTTTTGGAACACCTTGGAGAAAACAGTGGCTCCTGAGATGAAGGAATACAGGAGTCCTAGAAACTTTAACAGATCAGAGGGATAAACCAAACACTGCAGAAAACAACATATCAGATCATTGTGTCAAATATAACCTTATAGTGCAGAAGGAAGTTGAAGGTGTTTCTTTGATTTTGGAAAACTAACACTATGTTGATCTGTGACCATAAAGAGAGAATAACAGTCTGAGATAGGACGTGGCTCCACGGTGGAGACCGTGAGAGTGTACACGGTTCCTCTGTACCTCCACTGTAAGATTGCAAATGGCTCCTGTGCACCTCCACCATTAGAGAGTGTATATGGGCCTGGAGTGAGAACAAATGGTGAGAACAAAGCAGAATTTGCACACACGTTTTGATATGTTTTGCCTGTGCAAAACTCTCTGTAGGGAACTCTAGGATAACTCAGTGGTTAGGAGGTCCCCGTGCTGTCTCACTGGTGTCTCACTAGCACTATGTAAAGGAGTTGTTTGCTCAAATTAAACTGAAATTCTTAGCCAGAAGTGTTCACTGTTTATCTTAAGACATGCCATGAAATACCAATGAAGCCAGTTTTTACCCATCAAACAGGAAACCTCTTATTTTCCTTTTAGGAATCAATTCCAGTCATAACTCCCTCAGAAAACCCTTTCTGACTTGTTAGAAATGTTTCATTTTGTCACTGATGAACCTTATAAATATTCCTTAGCACATACGTTACCAAAATATCTCATAAGTCAACATTAGTTCACTAAATTTTTAACTAAATAACTCTTATCATAACTTTAATCATAATTTTAGCTCAGTTTCTTGCAGAAGATATGAACTGAAAATCCTTTCTAAATGAATAATTGCTTATCCAATGTCAAAAGTCCAGGACTACATTGGAAGAGAGATCAGAATATAGGCTGATTAACATCTTCTCAAGGTTAGAAAAAAAAGGACATATTTTCTTCTAAAAATGGTGCTTATGAAAGAAGTGGATGTCAAAGTAGATGTGGATAAGTGGGCAGAGAATACTAATGAAATTCATTTTTATTGTTTTAAAATTGCAAGAAAGGCTACACAGTGGGTGGAGAGATGTATTAGATGAGATTAAAATGCTCAAGTACATAGATGTCTAAAATAAATAACACAGATCTAAAGAAAATTTCATGTCTCATTAACATTGAGAACCTAACTGCAGCTGGACATTACTAACTTTTAAAGAGGTAATGAACCAATGCTCAACTATTTGAAGAATGTGTAAGTATGTTCACCCCTCAGGAAAAGAAGCACTGTCTCAGTTAAGGAAAATGCCACAACCTGTCCACTTAAAACATTTATGAGAAGATAATTCTCATTACTGCATGTTCACAACTCATGAATCTTTAAGGAAAGCATGTGTGTGAGTCGTCATTAAAAAATTTTACCAACAGGCATCTAGAATCCAAGCAACAATTGTGCTGTGTGTGTATGTGTGTGTGTGTGTGTGTGTGTGTGTGTGTGTGTTCTTGTACACAAGCATAAAATGAGACAATGCTAGTAGTGAAACAGGAGATGGTATCTATAGTGGTGAAGCAGATCCAGCTACCAGAAAGAGGATCCTAAAAAAAAAATTAGGGGGAAATTGAAGAGTTGATGCAAGTTAAAATTTAATGCCAAAAAAAAATCAGGTTTGAATACTTTTTAAACACTTAGCCTTCTGTTCCATGTAATTGCTGAGAATTGAACTCAGGACCTTTGGAAGGGCAGTCAGTGCTCTTCCCCTCTGAGCCATCTGTCCAGCCTGACTTGATCTTGTGTAGGTCCTGTTCATGCTGTCACAAAGGCTTTGAGTTTATAGGAGTGTCTGCACTGGTATGTCCTGAAAGAACTGAACCCTTATAGTTACACTCTCTCCTGCGCTAACAAGTTTTGTGACCTCTTCTGCAATGACTCCTGAGCTTTGGGAAGAATGAGTGTGAAAGAGGTGTCACATTCAGAGCTGAGTACTCTGCAGGTTCTTAGACTCTGAATCTTAACTAACTGTGGGTCTTTAGGTTGTCAACTGCCATGTACTGCAAGAAGAAGCTTCTCTGATTCCAGTGGAGATATGCATTAATCTGGAGGCACACAGGGGAGGCGCACACAGGTGGGGTACACAGGTGGGGCACACAGGTGGGTCCTCAAGTGGCAGGATTCAAGAGATTTTTTTTTATAAAACTGTGTAAGCATATTACTTTGCATAACTTTTGAATTTTATTTTACTTGAGAAATCAGAAATTTTTATCAAGGAATAAATGTTTCCCACACCTCTTCACCTCTGAAAAATGTGATTGATAAGCATTACTAAATATTTCTTTTTGCTCTTAAGGGATAAGTAACTATGGAGATTCATTTTTAGAATTGCAAACAGCTGGACAATAAAGTTCAAGTCTCCATCTTTTGCCGAGGTTGAAAATTGAAAAATCAAATTTGTTGCCTTATTTGCACATCTCTAGAGGAAATTCTGAGAGTTACTTATAGTTTCATCACTAGAGACTTATGAAATTTGATTAATTACTATCAAAGCTTAAAAGAAACACTGGAAACTCAATTACAAAAAAATCTTTCTTCACTTTCTATATTTGATAAATCTTTAGAATATGCTACAATCTGCATGATTCTTAGAATGTTCCTAATTAAAAATACATATGTATTAAAGTTCTTTTTCATGATCTATTCTTTAACTATGTAATATATTTTAGCATCATGTTTTATACTGCTGAACTATAATTAAAATATATTTGCCAGCAGCTGTTTTTTGTTGACAAATGTATAACATACCTTGGCTTACTGAGGGAGGTATTATGGGAGAGTAAAAGTGCCTAAATCCCCTTTGTTGCTTGTTACTAAAATTTTTCGTTCATGGTGCTTGCTAAGAGACATTTTCTTTCTTTCCTTCATTCCTTCATTTGTTCCTTTTCTTTCTTTCTTTTTTTTTTTTTTTTTTACTGCAAATAGGATTTATTCATTGCATTGCATTGTTTTGTTTTGTTTTTTTTCTTTTTCCTTTTTTAAATTAATTTATTCATATTACATCTCAATTGTTAGCCCATCCCTTGTATCCTCCCTTTCTTTCCTCTCTCCCGCTTACCCCCTACTCCTCCCCTCCCCTATGACTGTGACTGAGGGGGACCTCCTCCCCCTGTATATGCTCATAGGGTATCAAGTCTCTTCTTGGTCTTTCTTTCTTTTTTCTTTCTTTCTTTCTTTTTGGTTTTTCAAGGCAGGGTTTCTCTGCGTGGCCTTGGCTGTTCTGGAACTCAATCTGTAGACCCAGCCTGCTTGGTGCTAGAATTAAAGGCATATGCCACCACAACCAAACCATATTTCTATTTAGTACAGAAAGTTATTTACAACCACTATGGTTTAACATATTCAAGATAAAAAGAGAATCTACATTTTTCTGCTTTTAATTGAGGCTGTAACTTTGGGCTGTGTACAAAACCCACACAGAATTTCTAATTCATCTGTATAATATGGAAATAATAATAATGTGGAAATAGAAAAAGCACTTCAGTCAAATTATAGTTTTAAAAAGCATGATAGTTCCTTCCAATTGCTTCCAAACTGTAAAGCATTTGAAAGTAAGATTAACATAGTGGCACATTTCCATTAATCAGCATCTTTAATTAATAATCAAAATCTCTTTCCCATAAACAAGGCTTTCCTTACTTCACAAGTATCACACTAAGAGTACTCATTCTTCCTCCCATTTTCCACAACTTATATCAAAAAACAATTTCGACTGCTCATAGAATAAATGCCCAGTTCTTGACTATAATAAACAGATGACAAGAACGAAGATTGTTTCCTCTTCTCAGGCTCCTGGTGACTTGTCACCCTTCAGGACCCTAAGCCTGAGGACCTGCCTTCTAATATCTAGAGAGAATGACTGTGTGACACAGCTGGGTCATATCACAACACAGGAGCCTTCACTGACCTCCAAGCAGCAAACATATCATCAGTCAACTGTTTAGGGATAAAAATGTGGGGATTTTTGGTTGTTTCCTAGTTTTTCTGACTGCAATCTATTCAGCTTACCAGTGTCAGCGAACCTATATGGTGAGTGTATTTCACATTATTAACTGTCACAGGAAAAGCTTAGAATCTTTATAATAAAAGAAATTGTCGCTCTGGGGGAAAAGTATATTTTCTATAGGTAACATAGAATATAAATGAATATAACTTTCATTTTATAATTATTATTATTTACATATATCTTTATATTATTATACACATATAAAATAAACTACAGAGGACAAGAAGAACCATGAAACAATCAGGAGATATATTACACTGATACTGTGATACTGTTTTGGCTATTTGTATTTGGAAGCCTTGAGGAAAACATCTTTCCTATCTTAGTGAGTCTAAAATTCTGAATAGAAATAAATATCTATCATATCTCAACTCCATTGACTTAAAACATCTATCTATATGTAAAAACATCTTAACCCCTAAACAACTAAGCTTAATAGTAAAACTAAACTATCTGGTCTTCAACCCCATCAAAGACTTGAGAAAGAATAAAAAGCAATTACCTGAGTAAACCAGAAGTGCAGGGAGCAGTTTCCACTATGAAAAAATGACAGAGAGTTTGCTGCCTGAATAGTCACCCAAAACTTTCTACATCATTGAAACATCAACTTCAGCCTTCTGGCTGACATATTTATGAGGCAGAAACCAATGAGGACTTGCTTACCCCTGTCTTGGCAGAGTTTGGCAGTCAACTCTGCCTGCATCCAAGCTTGCCCAATTTTAGGCAGAATTCTGGGAGTTGCCAGGAGTTAACCTGTCTCATTGTAAATGTATCTTTAAAATAATAAAAACACCTTTAAATGTCATATTCTTTAGGTCTCTAAGGCTTTTAAAGACCTTATTTAACTATTTATCTTTATCTATCTATAATATTATATCTATCTGCTAAACCTAGGATGTATATTCTCATGATAAAAAATATTCTAATAATTGACATGACCATGATTTCATCAACTAGTATTATTTAATTATCCTGCACAGCCTGCAATAGTACTTTCAAATATTGGAAGTAAACCTTTTAATATATTTGATTTGTATGAGTACAATATCACATATTAGAGTAAATATATACATACACACATATATATGTATATATAATGTTTGTAAACACTAATCTTACCACATAAGACCAATAATAGCTTGTAACCAACTCCCATTGATAATAACCCTTTATAGCCCAAGAAAGCAACCAAAAACCTACCCAACCCTTAAAAGAAATGGGCCGTCCTTCTCTTAAGGTTTCTCCCAGCTGATTTGGGACAAATGATACCTAGTAGGGAAAGGGGTCAAACAAGCTAGCAATCACATTTGTGGTCCAGTTTTAAAATATTGAGAAGTTCCAGGCTTAATAGAAGTCCTGTGTGGGACAATCTGCAATTCTGGACCAATAGGGATGGGAAGCTTTTTTCTAAGCTGTCCTGTTCTGATGAATAATAGCAACAAAAGTTCTTGGGGCTGGAACATGAAGGATGCAGGATGTCAGCATCCAGTACGCTGAGAGGAATGAATCCTGTCAGGTCCGATTCAGTGTCAGTGTCCTTTTCTTTTGTTTTGAAAACATATAATTTCTCATAAGCATTATACAGTCCTAAAATTATAAGTGCATGAGGTGTGCAGGATGCACAAAACAATTAAGGCTGGTTCTCTGTTCTTTGTATGAGAAAAAAAGAAAGACATTTGTACATCTTCATTCGTGCCATAGGAAAAATGGCATCTAATAATAAGTCACAAGGATTCTGTGACCAACAAGAAACACTGTCTATGCATAGATTTTCATGTATCAGCCAGTCTCAGAGCTATTCCCAAGTAGTGGGATTACAAGATAAATTACCTGCTTGTTCTGCAGTTTGAATTTTTTACATCCAGATTTTATCCCCCTCCCTCACTGCCTCTCGATCTCACTCTCCCTTCCTCATCCTCTTCCCCTCCCCTCCTAGTCCTCAGAAAGGGGAGTCCTCCTCCCCTAACATCTGACCTCAGCCTATCAAGTCTCGTCTGTACTACCTGCATCCTCTTCCTCTGTGGCCTGGCAAGGCCACTCTGCCAGGAGGAAGTGATCAATGTTGGAGGTCCAGAGTCCATGTCAGAAATAGTGCCTACTCCCCATATGTTAAATCTGAACAGAGGGTTTAGGTCCACGTCATGGTCCTTGGTTGGTGCATCAGTCTCTGTATTATGTGGCTAATATCAGCTTGTGAAAGAGTATATGCCATGTGTTTCTTTCTGGGTCTGGGTTACTTCACTCAGGATGATCTTTTCTAGTTCTACCCATTTGCCCGCACATTTCATGATTTCCTTGTTTTTAATAGCTGAGTAGCATTCCATTGTGTAAATGTACCACGGTTTCTGTATCCATTCTTCGGTTGATGGACATCTAAGTTGTTTCCAGATTTTGGCTATTTTGAATAAAGCTGCTATGAAAATAGTTGACAAATATCCTTGTTGTATGGTGGAGAATCTTTTGGTTATATGGATGGGTCTTGAGGTAGAAATATTCCTAAATTCCTGAGAAAGTGACAGATTGATTTTCAATGTTGTTGTGCAAATTTGCACTCCCACCAGCAACGGAGGAGTGTTTCCCTTTCTCCACATCCTCGTCACCATGTGCTGTCACTTGAAATTTTAATCTAGCCATTCTGGTAGGTATAGGATGGAATCTCAGAGTCGCTTTGATTTGTATTTCCTTGGTGACTAGGGATATTGAACATTTCTTTAAGTGTTTCTCTGCCATTTGATATTGCTCTCTTGAGAATTTTTGACTTAGCTTTGTACCTCATTTTTTTTTTTTTACTTTTTTAAAATTTTTTTATTTATTTTATTAATTTATTCTTGTTACATCTCTATGGTTATCCCATCTCTTGTATCCTCCCATTCTCCCCTCCCTCCCATTTTCCCCTTATTCCCCTCCCTTATGACTGTTCCTGAGAGGGATTACCTCCCCCTGTATATGCTCATAGGGTATCAAGTCTCTTCTCGGTGACTTGCTATCCTTCCTCTGAGTGCCACTAGGTCTCCCCCTCCAGGGGACATAGTCAAATGTGAGGCACCAGAGTACATGAGAAAGTCATATCCCACTCTCCACTCAAGTGTGGTGACTGTCTTGTCCATTTGGTACATATACACTATCGAATACTACTCAGCTATTAAAAACAAGGAATTCCCAAAATTTGTGGTTAAATGGATTGAGCTAGAAATGATCATAATGAGTGAGTTAACCCAGAAGGAGAAAGACTCAAATGGTATATACTCACTTATATCTGCATACTAGCCCAAGGGGCATGTCCCACGAAAGCCTTCCCTTACCAGGAAACTGGGACAGAGGGGAGGACATCCTACTGGGACTCTAGATAAGAGAACCATGTGAGAACAGAAATGTAGAAGGATCCAGTGGGTCCTGTACCTCATTTTTAATTGGGATATTTGGTTCATTGATGTTTAATTTCTTGAGCTCTTTATATATTTTGGATATTAGGCCTTTGTCAGATATAGAGTTGCTGAAGATCTTTTCCCAGTCTGTAGGCTATTTGTTCTGTTGACAGTATCCTTTGCCTTACAGAAGCTTTTCAGTTTCACGAGGTCCCATTTATTAACTGTTGATTGTAGAGCCTAAGCTGTTGGTATTCTGTTCAGGAAGTTGTCTCTTGTGCCAATGAGTTCAAGGCTCTTCCCCACTTTTTCTTCTAACAGATTTAGTGTGTTAGGTTTTAAGTTGAGGTATTTAATTCACTTTGACTTTAGTTTTGTGCATGGTGATAAATATGGTTCTATTTTTATTTTTCTACATGTAGCCATCCAGTTAGACCAACACCATTTGTTGATGATGCTATTTTTCCCATTGTATGGATTTGGCTTTTGTTGAAAGTCAAGTGTCCATAGGTATGTGGTTTTATTTCGGGGTCTTCTATTTGATTCCATTGATCAACCAATCTGTTTCTATGCCAGTACTATGCTGTTTTTATTGTTGTTGTTCTATAGTACAGCTTGAGACTTGTGGTAGAAATTCCTCCAGTAGCTCTCCTGTATACAAATGACAAATGGACTGAGAAAGAAACTATGGGAGTGACATCTTTCACAATGGCCACAAATTATATAAAGTATGTTGGTGTAACTCTAACCCAGCAAGTGAAGACTTGTATGGGAAAAAAAAATCTTCAAGTATCTAAAGAAATAAATTGAAGAAGACATCAAAAGATAGAAAGATCTCTCATGCTCCTGGTTCAGGAGAATCAACAGTGAAAAATGGCCACCTTACCAAAAGCAATTTACAGATTCAATGCAATTCCCATAAAAATTCCAACACAGTTCTTTGCAGACTTTGAAAGATCAATTTTTAACTTCATATGGAAAATCAAAAAAAAAATCCAGAATACCTAAACAATCCTGTGAAATAAAAGATTTTCTGGATAAATCTCCAACCTGTATATCAAGCTATACTAAAGAGCAACAGTAATAAAAACAGCATGGTACTGGCATGTAAATAGGCAGATTGATCAATGGAATCAAATAGAAGACCCAGAAATAAACCCACACACCAATGTAATTCTATTCATAGCTGTAATCTAAATGGGGCTCTGATAATAATCATAATTACCAACATTTATTAATGATCATTTATATTTTAGGAAAATACTAGTTCATGAATAGACAAACCATTAACTTAACCAAGATTACTAGTCCAATTATTAACCAAAATGTCTAGTCTATTAAAAGATCTGAACAAAGATACATACCATATCTCTGAGATTCCAAAGCCCATGAGCTCAACACATTCACACTAACCAGCAGTCTTAAGTGATTGCCTCTGACATGAACTCTGTTGCCTCATTATTTGACCACTTGCCCTTGGTGTGGAGGCCTGGTGGCACCCAGAGGAAGGGGAAGCAGGCCACCTGGATGAGACCTGATAGGCTGTGATCATACGGTGGGGAGGAGGAAGTCACCTTCTGTCACAGGTCTACAGGAGGCGAATAGGGTGAAAAACATACAGGGAGAGCAGGAAGAGACATGTGAGATCATAACAATTGAGATGTAGTCAGAATAAATTATAAGAAAAAAACCCACCACCACCAACAACAAAAGACTCAATACTCCATGAAAAATTTAAAGTCATTGATTATACCAAAAGTACTGCTCTTTGAATGAGAAACCGCTACCATATTTATCTCAAGAGTTAGTGTAAGAAAATACCAATGTACTCTGGTGCCTCACATTTGACTATGTCCCCTGGAGGGGGAGACCTAGTGGCACTCAGAGGAAGGACAGCAGGTCACCAAGAAGAGACTTGATACCCTATGAGCAGATATAGGGGGAGGTAATCCCTCTCAGGAACAGTCATAGGGGAGGGGAATAAGGGGAAAATGGGAGGGAGGAGAGAATGGGAGGATACAAGGGATGGGATAACCATAGAGATGTAACAAGAATAAATTAATAAAATAAAATAAAAAAGTAACTCAAGGTAGCCTAAAAAAAAAAATATACCAATAGGTAAAGTAAACAATTCTTTTTTGTTTTTAAGTTTTAAGAAGATTTTATTAAATGATTTAAACTATAGTCTTTAGACTTCTTTGTTGGCCACAAGGTACCAAAAATAATAATACATCTCATAAAATTAAAGGACACAACAAGCAAGTAAATAAGAGAATACCATTATAATATAAGGGTAAATAGTATTGTGAATAAATCCTTTGTCACATTTGGCATTTTTCTTATTTTCTAAGGTTTAATTTGGTGTTATTATTTAATTTATTGTTCTTATTTTCCAAGATGATTCTGCTTTTAATATGTCAGCTATATTACAGTTGTTTAAAATCATGTAAACAACTCTTAAATGTTAAAAATAAAAAACTTTAAAGATTTTATATATCAGGCAATTTATGAAGAAAATACTAAATATATTGTATATTAATACATACAAAATGTTTTGTGGGGAAATTTATGCTTTCAATGGCAATAAAAAGTGAGAAGGATGGTATTGCTTTATAGTTGTGAAAATATCCCCAATGTATGCTTAATTGAGAACAGATGTACTATCAAATGTGTTTCTGAATTTAATCTGTTGCAATGTGTTGTTTTGGTTGACAAGTACATACAAAATATGGCTCCAGATAGATATGAAGTAGGAAATTAGAGGAGTATGTTAACATTATTTTCAAATCTTTGTAAAAGTACTTAGCACTATACCAAACCTAGAAATGGTAGTTTTAATATTAAATGAATCTGATCTCTGAAATTACATTGTAATACATTTTCCTATATCAAAATCCATTGTTCCACCTGCCATTTGATAACCATTTGTCCATTCATTACTCTTAATTACATGTACCAGTCATTATAAAATTATTTCAATGAATAACACAGGTGTTTCAAATGCTGACACATCTAGTTGATTACTACATCCTGTGTTTTTATTATTTCCCCTTTATGTATTGTGTACATACTAGAGGTTTAAATCTTACGGTTACCATGGAGCTTATACTAAAAAAAAAAAAAAAAAAAAAAAAAACTTCTACCTTTCTAATACAAAGTTGATTACAACTTTTATCACATCAATATAAACTAGACATTGTCAAAGATGTTAGTGCAGATCTACAATCTCAACTTGTGAGGTTAAGGAGGATAGTGAATTCCAGGCAAGACTTTGATACAGCAGGTCTTAGTCTAAGTTAAACTACATGATAAGACTCTGCCAAAAACCAAAAATACAAATGCCAATGAGATTGCTCAGTGGGTACTAGCATTTGCTACCCACCATGATGAACTTCTCAATCCCAGGAACCAACATAGTTCTTTGATTTTCATGTGTATAGCTTGACACATGTGTATGCATTCACACACATCTTAAGTAAATCTAAATTAAAAACCAACAACAACAAAATTTATACTTTTACTTCTGTCTTTCACGTTGTATGTTGTTACTGTAATACTTTGAATATCCATTTAAAGATATTGTAACTGTAGTTATGTGACACATACTCTGAGCAATGTTTACATTGGTGTTGTAGTTATTGGCACATAGATGTTGCAGTAACAAAGAATTCTGAATTTGACTGTGCAATATTTATGCATGCATATGTTTTCTCATTGTTCCATAATAACCATCTGTGTAATCATAAGGTTCTTGTATAATTCAAATGCTGATTTCTGTACCCGCCCCAATCTGGTTGCCATCCTTATTCTAAGAATCTCCTGTCTCAATATTGTGTAATCACTGAGCAGGAGAGAGAATGGGGCTGGACTTCCAGCCAGCCAGGGCAAGAGGAGGAGTTAAAGGAGGAAAGAGGGGATTGAGCCATGGGAGTATTGAAGTGAGGCCAGGAAGGAGCTGGAACAGGGAATGGCACAAAGTGTTAAGTATCTCTGGATATACACTGGGAGGAAGCCAAATTATCTTAGAGGGTTAAAAATAAATTAATAATTGCTCAATTCTTGTGTTGTGAAGCTTGCTAATTTAATATAATAGAGTAAGAGAAACTGAGAAACAAACACAGTTTTTTTTTAAATAACATTAACACATCTGATAAAGGAAGAACTTATTTTTAGCATCTCCTCTAGAGTGGATCTTCTGGTAATTAGCTCGTTAAGTTTTGGTTGTTTTCTATGTATATTTTTAACTATGATTCATTTCTGAAGGAAATGCTTTTCTGGGTATTATGTTTTTGGTTGTCCTTTCATTGTTGTTCTTGCTTGTTCGATATTAGTAATATATCATTTAACTCTTTCTTAACTTCGACATATTTTTTTTTTGCTGTGAATTCTGTTCCTAGCCTAGTAGAGGTTCCCTTTTATATAAATATTATTCATACCATTTGTCTCTTTTTGCTTCTGGGTAAACTCACTCATTATGATAACTTCTAAATCAATCCATTTGTCCACAAATTTTGGAATTTCCTTGTTTTTAATAGCTGAGTAGTATTCCATAGTGTAAATGTACCACAGTTTCTTAGTCCATTCTTCTACTGAGGGACACTTAGGCTGTTTCCATGTTCTAGCTATTATGAATAAGGCAGCTATGAACATGGTTTAGCATATGTCCCTGTTGTGTGGTAGGGCATTTTCTGGGTATATTCCAAGGAGTGGGATAGCTGGGTCTTGAGGAAGCCCTATTCCCAGTTTTCTGAGAAAGTGCCAGATAGCTTTCCAAAGTGGTTGTACTAGCTTGCATTCCCATCAGCAATGAAGGAGTGTTCCTCTCTCTCCACATCCTCGCCAACATGTGGTGTCGCTTGAGTTTTTAATCTTAGCCATTCTGATGGGTGTAAGATGTAATCTCAGTGTCGTTTTGATTTTCATTTCTCTGATGACTAACGAGGATGAGCATTTCTTTAAGTGTTTCTCAGCCATTTGATATTCCTCTGTTGAGAATTCTCTGTTAAGTTCCAAGCCCCATTTCGCAATTGGGTTGTTTGGTTTTGTGGTTTTTAATTTCTTGAGTTCTTTATATATTTTGGATATTAAACGTTTGTCAGATGTAAGGTTGGTGAAGATCTTTTCCCAGTCTGTAGGCTGTCACTTTGTTCTACTGATCTTGTCTCTTGCCTTATAGAAGCTTCTCAGCCTCATGATGTCCCATTTATTAATTGTTGACATTAAGGCCTGGGCTGTTGGTTTTCTGTTCAGGAAGTTGTTTCCTGTGCCTATGTGTCCCAGGCTCTTCCCCACTTTTTCCTCTAACTGAATTAACGTCTCTGGTTTTAAGTTGAGGTCTTTAATCCACTTGGACTTGAGTTTTGTGCATGGTGACAAATAAGGGTCTAATTGCATTTTTCTACATGTAGACATCCAGTTAGACCAGCACCATTTGTTGAAGATGCTATCATTTTTCCACTGAATAGATTTGGCTTCTTTGTCAGAAATCAAGTGAGCAAATGTGTGTGGATTCATCTCTGGGTCTTCAATTCGATTCCATTGATCCACCAGCCTATTGCTTTGCCAGTACCATCCTGTTTTAATTACTGTTGCTCTGTAGTACAGGTTGAGATCAGGTATGGAGATTTCTCCGGAGGATCTTTTATTGTACAAGATTGTTTTTGCTATTCTGGGTTTTTTATTTCTTCATATGAATTTGAGAATTGATCTTTCAATATCTTCAAAATATTTTGTAGGTATTTTGATAGGGATTGAGTTGAATCTATAAATTGCTTTTGGTAAGATGGCCATTTTTACTATGTTGAATCTCCCGATCCATGAACAAGGTAAATCCCTCCATCTTTTGATGTCATCTTCAATCTCTTTCTTCAGAGGTTTAAAATTTTTTCGAATAAGTCCTTCACTTGCTTGGTTAGAGTTACTCCTGGATATTTTATATTGTTTGTGGCTATCGTGAAGGGAGTAGTTTTCCTAATTTCTTCCTCTGCATGATTGTCATTTGTATACAGGAAAGCTACTGACTTTTTTGAGTTTATTTCACTAGTCCAAGGGATACGTACTATGAAAAACTTTTCTTACCAAGAAAGTGGGTCAGAGGAGAGGACATCCTATTGAGACTTTAGGCAGGAGTAGCATGGAAGAATGGGGAAATAGTAGGATCCACAGGGTCCTGGAAACCTACAAGAAGAACTTTATGACAGGCAGATCTGGGCCTGGGGTCCTCCTCAAACTAAGGCACCAGCCAAGGAGAATATAGGCAGTAAACTTCGAACTCCTATCAAGACCTAGTCGACGAACATGATATTCTCCACCGTTGAGTGGAGAGTGAGATCTGACTCTCACACGAACTCTGGTGCCCCTTTTCTGACCACGTCCCCTGGTTGGGGAGGCCTGGCTGCACTCAGAGGAAGGATAGCAAGTTACCAAGAAGAGACTCGATATTCTAAGGGCATATATAGGGGGAGGAGGTCTCCCTCAATCACAGACATAGGGGAGGGGAGAAGGGGGGAAGTGGGAGGGAGGGAAGAATGGGAGGAAACAGGGGAAGAGCTAAGAATCGAGAGGTAATATGAAAAAATTAATTTAACAAATCACAAAAATTAATTAATTAATTTTTTTATTAATTTATTCTTGTTACATCTCTATGGTTATCCCATCCCTTGTATCCTCCCATTCTCCCCTCCCTCCCATTTTACCCTTATTCCCCTCCCCTATGACTGTTCCTCAGAGGGGTTACCTCCCCCTGTATATGCTCATAGGGTATCAATTCTCTTCTCGGTGACCTGCTGTCCTTCCTCTGAGTGCCACTAAAAAAGTAAAAAATAAATAAATATTATTCATTGTCCCACTGTTTCAAGATGCTTTCTTTGGACTTTCGACAATTGTGGTCTGTTTTATTTGGATATTCTTTTTTAGTTTATCTTCTTGAATTTTTTTTGGATTTTATGAACCTAAAAGTCCATACCACCATACAAGACCAAATATATATTCAGCTAATAAGACTTCAAGTAAACATTCTTATTTTTCTCTTTTTTTTTCTGGGTCTCCCAAAGTTTGAATTTTTTATAGTTATTATTATTTCATAGGTCCTTTGCTTCTCTGTTTCTCATTCTTTTTACTTTTAGTCTTCTAAAGTCCACTTTACAAAATTAAGTGTGAAAATTCATTCTTCTGCATGATCATTTACTACTATAGCTTCCAAGTGAATGTTCCAGTTCTGTGGCTGTACTGTTTATTTCAGAATTTCTGTGGGTTTTTAATGTTTCTGTTTCTTCTTAAATTTATTTCTTACTTCCTTTATCCTAGTTTTAGTAAACTATATTGTCTGTCATTTGATTGAGCTTTGAAAAATCATTATTTTAAAAGTTTTTGGACACCATATTTACTTTCACTTGGAGTGTTTGTTAATGTTCCCTTTTTTTATCATACCTGACGGAAACTTCATTATCATTAGAATCTCATACTTGCACCTGGTATTTGAGGGGACAAATTCCTCTTCTGATCTTTTAGACACTTATACATGAGAAAAACATTTTTTATTTGCTTCTAAGCTGATGAAATTGATGTTAAGATCACAGCTGAATTAGTCATAATAACCAAAAGGATAAAGAGCCCCCTTGACTTCTACACAATCCCCTGAACATTCTATAGTTGTTAGACCTATCTCCATGCCTCCCATTATTGGGCAGACTATCTGGTACCTGACAAGTATGTGATGGCTAAGAGAAACTCCATTTTGTGTGTAGCATCCACACTGAATTTCTAAAAGATATGCTCTAGACAACTCTGATTTGCCCCCCTCCTCAGAATTGTAAAGCTACTGTGAGATATGTAACTGCTTGATCTAGATTTTAATAATACTTATGGCTGTGTGCCAGGGGGTAAGACAGCATCTCCATCCTATAAATAGGGAAGAGAAACAGTGCCTCTCTGGCTGAGGGGAGTGTGACAAATTTTTAGGCAGCTGCACATATCAGAAAAATGAAATAGTTGTGGTCTCTACCTTTATTTTTTAATATTTTATTAATTTATTCATACTACATCTCAATTGTTATCCTCTCCCTTGTATCCTCCCATTCCTCCCTCTCTCCTGTTTTCATCCTACTCCCCTCCCCTATGACTGCGACTGATGGGGACTTCCTCTCCCTGTATATGCTCATAGGGTATCAAGTCTCTTCTTGGTAGCCTGTTATCCTTCCTTTGAGTACCACCAGACCTCCCCATCCAGGGGATGTGGTCAAATATGGGGCACCAGAGTTCGTGTGAAAGTCATCCCCCATTCTCCACTCAACGGTGGAGAATGTCCTGTCCATTGGCTAGATCTGGGTAGGGGTTTAAAGTTTACCGCCTGCATTGTCCTTGGCTGGTGCCTTAGTTTGAGCGGGACCCCTTGGCCCAAATCTGCCTATCATAATGTTCTACTTGTAAGTTTCTAGGACCCTCTGGATCCTTCTACTTTGCTATTCTCCCATGCTTCTTTCATCTAGAGTCCCAAAGGATGTCCTCCCCTCTGTCTCAGTTTCCTGGTAAGTGAAGGCTTTCATGGGACATGCCCCTTGGGCTAGTATGCAGATATAAGTGAGTATATACCATTTGAGTCTTTCTGCTTCTGGGTTAACTCACTCGTTATGATCATTTCTAGTTCAATCCATTTATCCACAAATTTTGGAAATTCCTTGTTTTTAATAGCTGAGTAGTATTCCATAGTGTATATGTACCACAGTTTCTTTATCCATTCTACTGAGGGACATTTAGGCCGTTTCCATGATCTAGCTATTATGAATAAGGCTGCTATGAACATGGTTGAGCAAATTTTCTTGTTGTGTGCTGGAGCATCTTCTGGGTATATTCCAAGGAGTGGAATAGCTCGGTCTTGAGGAAGCCCTATTCCCAGTTTTCTGAGATAGCACCAGATAGATTTCCAAAGTGGTTGTACTAGTTTGCATTCCCACCAGCAATGAAAGAGTGTTCCTCTCTCCCCACATCCTCTCCAGCATGTGGTGTCACTTGAGTTTTTGATCTTAGCCATTCTGATGGGTGTAAGATGGAATCTCAGTGTTGTTTTGATTTGCATTTCTCTGATGACTAACAATGCTGAGCATTTCTTTAAGTGTTTCTCAGCCATTTGATATTCCTCTGTTGAGAATTCTCTGTTTAGTTCTGAGCCCCATTTCTTAATTGGGTTATTTGGTTTTGTGGTGTTTAATTTCTTGAGTTCTTTGTATATTTTAGATATTAGACCTTTGTGAAGATCTTTTCCCAGTCTGTAGGTTGTGTCTTTGTTCTGTTGATAGTGTCTCCTGCCTTACAGAAGCTTCTCAGCTTCATGAGGTCCCATTTGTTAATTGTTGACTTTAAGGCCTGGGCTGTTGGTTTTCTGTTCAGGAAGTTTTCTACTGTGCCAATGTGTTCCAGGCGCTTCCCCACTTTTTCCTCTAATGGATTTAATGTCTCTGGTTTTATGTTGAGGTCTTTAATCCACTTGGACTTGAGTTTTGTGCATGGTGACAAATATGGGTCTAATTGCATTTTTTTTTACATGTAGACATCCAGTTAGACCAGCACCATTTGTTGAAGATGCTATCATTTTTCCATTGAATAGATTTGGCTTCTTTGTCAAAACTCAAGAATGGTCTCTACCTTTAAAATCCTTACCAGGCCATCTGTGCAAAATGACTTCGAAATTACTTTAAGGCTAGTGTCTTACTCGTGTAATAATACATTCATTTAAATACACACACACACACACACACACACACACACACACACACACACACACACAC
>OU015752.1:15488521-15510597 GCA_907169655.1 Acomys percivali
CACACACACACACACACACACACACACACACACACACACACACACACCTACCACAGCTGAGAAGGATAGATCTGCTTTTGAGACTTCTACTCTAGCCACTGAGCAATCTATAGTTGTTAAGCCTACCTCCAGACCTCCCATTATTGGACATCCTATCTGGTACCTAAGTACATTGATTAGTATATGATTGATTACACTGAGATGAAGCTCTACCTCTGGGTCCAGTCAGTGAGTTTGTTAATGGGTCCACAGGTAATTATGGCTTCCTCCATGTCCTGAGAGGACTTCCACTATGTCAATTATTGGCTCTCCGGGCTGACAGCATTGATATCACTTCATCTGAAAGGACAGTAACAATTCACGAGTTAACCTCAGGGTAAAAAGCTGAGAGCAAAGTTTTAAAGCTGTACAGTGAGTGCATAGATGGTACAATCACTTTCTTGTCTATGGATGAGCATGACTGCTCAGATCACAGCCAAGAAGTTTGGGCTATGTCACTGAACCACTTCAATGTCTAAAGTTGGACTAAGTCCATTAGCGCTTCCTGCAAGAGCACAAGAGTAATGTCTTCTGAGTAGAGCTGAAGGTGGCACTACTCTCGGTCATAGTTGAAAAAGAGTGGAGCTAATTTACATAGATATTTTAATATTGCTGCAGGGCTGAGGTTGCCTCTCCTGAGTGAGTGCTCATAGACTAAGTTTTATCAAGATAGTAAACTGTGATCTTGGGTTATTTTATAGAAGACATTAGTAGAAATTATATATTTGTAAAATAAAATTTCTTTGTGATACACTTCCTCTTGAATGTTTCTTGCTTGTATTGGACATACTCAAAATGCTTAATATTTAAATAATAACCAGATCAAAAATATTTTTATTTTAATTAATTAATTTATTCTTTCTACATCTCCATTGTTATCCCCTCATTTGTATCCTTCCATTCCTCCCTCCCTCCCTCTTTCACCATATTCCCCTCCTCTAGGTCTATTGCAGAAGGGGATCTCCTCCGCCACCATATGATCACAGCCTAACCAGTCCCATCCTGGTAGCCTGCTTATCCTTTCTCTGAGTGCCACCAGGCCTCACGACCAAGAGGAAGTGGTCAAATATGGGGCACCAGAGTTCATGTCAGAGTCAGTCCCTGACCTCCACACAACTGTGGAGAATGTCCAGTCCATTGGGTAGATCTGAGTAGGGGTTCAATGTTTACTGTATGTATTGTTCTTGATTGGTGCAGTAGTTTGAGCAGACTCCCCTGGGTCCAGATCTGACCATCATGATGTTCTTCTTGTGGGCTTCTAGGACCCTCTGGATCCTTCTGTTTCCCCATTATCCCATACTTATCTCACTTAGAGTCCCAATAAGGAGTTTCTGCATCTATCCCAATCTCCTAGTAAGTAGAGACTTTCATGGGGCATGCCTTTCAGACTAGTGTCCAATTATGAGTGAGTATATATCATGTGAGTCTTTCTGGATCTGGGTTAATTCACTCAGTATGATTCTTTCTATTTCCATCCATGTGTCCAGAAATTTCAGTATTTCCCCTATGTAATAGCTGAGTAGTATTCCATAGTGTAAATGTACTACAGTTTCTTTATCCATTCTTTGATTAAAGGACATTTAGGTTGTTTCCAGGTTCTGGTTATTACAGATAAGGCTGCTGTGAACATTGTTGGGCATATGACCTTGTTGTGTGGTGGAAAATCTTGTGGGTATATTCCAAGGAGTGGAATGGCTGGATCTTGAGGTAGCTCTATTTCCAGTTTTCTGAGAAAGCACCAGATTATTTTCCAAAGTGGTTATACAAATTTTCACTTCTACCAGCAATGAAGGAGTATTCCCCTTTCTCCACATCCTCACCAGCATGTACTGTCACTTGAGTTTTTGATCTTAGCAAAATATTTGTTATACAGTACAATCTTAAATGATTGCTCAGAAATATACATACCAAAAATATATATCCCAAAATGAAAGCATCTTGTTAAAATACATAGAATGCATGTAGCCCCATCTACTTAAAACATGTAGTATAGCACCCGAAAGGTCTAAAGCCTAGAAGGAACTTGGGTGTGATTACTGCCTCTCCGCACTCATTTTTGTGCAATTAATAAAGGAGTTCTCTTCACAACGAGGTTTCTTATTTCTAGCTTCACTCTATTTGTCTGTTTTGGTGTCAGGAACTTCTTTTTTATGCTCAATCTAATTGTTTTCTTTTTAGTGAAGTTTATCTATTTTTTTTTTCTTCTTTCTCATTATCTCTCACAAAAGCATAAATTCTGCTTCTGAAAAATAGCTTTTCAAAATTTCTAGCTTGGAGTTTAGTGTCTCCACTGTCTAATGTGAACTGCTCCTTACTAGTGAGCCATTGGACAGAGAATATTTGTGAAAATAGCCATCCAGAAGGAAAATGAAGATCAGAGTCGATCTCTAAGATTGATTTTATTATGCTTTGTAACAACTACAAAATATTTGGATGGCTGCACTCGGCATGATAAGTTTCCAATAGCTTTTAAATTGTTTTAAATAAACATTCTGCAAATCTTAGAATTTTGTCATCTTTGAACAGGATGCAAGTTACATCAGCCACATTCACAAACCACCATATGGTCAGGGCTTTAGTGGAATCAGACGGGAGCCAAGGACTCCCCCGCTGGCTGAGTGGGAGAAGACAAGCCTAGGAGACCCAGGATAGCGTCCTTAGCCTCACTGGATTGTGAGTTTGGCAGGCTTGAGGAGACACTCTGACTTCTCTACATGTTTCAGAATTTAGTCCAGGTCTACTGCATATCTGCAGAGAAATAAATGGTTACAGCCAAGTTAAACAGAACAAAATTTGGCATGAGAGAAAATGAGTGAGTCTACCACAAAAATCAGATGCCTAGGAAAAGATATTTATAGATATTCAAAATGCTCTTGTTATTTGTTTGGGAATGAAGTATATAATGTGACACCTGAAGTCTTACTTTGCTTATTTATCAACATACCATGTCTTATACATATATTAATTTTAAATAACGTGCATATGTGGGTTCCGAATCATACACTTTCCCAGATTTCTATATTAATCCTAGCCCATGCCCAAAATAGTGCTACTCTGAGAAGACTAGACTTTCTCCTCAATCCTGTACATAAATATGTGCAATTATTTGTTCATTTCCATGGGAACTTTCTCTGTGGACTCAACCCTGTGGACTATCTCAGGCATTACCCTGAAAGAGAAACTACCCATATCAGCATTTAGAACCAGATATTTTAAACTAATTAATATTCACCAAAAACTATCTCAGAATGTTGCACGTTATATGACAACAGACTGCAAATGGACTTACTCCACTCTATACCGTACAACTTCAGCAAGCTTAAAGCTGTTTGTTAGATTGTTGTAGAACAAGGTCCTCATTTACTGGTGGGAGGTAATTGTGAAAATGGTGGAATGCCCTTCTAGTTTCACACAAATGGATTTCTGTGTTCATAAGTCAGACGGTCCCTGGTGTAAGGCATATTTTATAATGAACCAAAAACATTATTTACATTATAAGCTCTTAAACTGGGCTCTAAACTCTTTGTCTTTTGCTGTAATATGCTACAAATTGAAGCATTAATTTGGTTTTTCAAGCGTGTTTTCAACAAATATTTTTATGAAATAACACAACAAATAGAGAAGTCCAAAGACGTCAAAGACTACATTGTGCCAGGGTGGATCATTTTTCCTACCAGCTGTACGTTAACTATATTCTTAGTGTGTCCGAGCCACATTTAGACCCTGAAAACATTTTTATGTTAATTACATATAAAAATACTTACTAACCTGACTGTATTAGAAATAGTTTGGAAAACCAAGTAGGTACATAATGTAAAATACTCCTAATTAAACATCCCTAGAAAAGAAGTTTGAAAACTTATTTGTAATGGAATATAATATAATCTGCAAATGTATATTAGCAATGTCTACCTTACACTTGGCATCTCAACAATGGCCTTTTGATCTCAGTCATCATTCTCCTAAATGTTCCTTCTTGTAAGAGACAAAGAACAGTTTGTCCCTGGTAGTTTTTTCATATTTCATTCATACTTATCATCAGAGAAAATAATACAAAATGCATTCAGAAGTAATGTGAAGAGTATGTCATTCCCTTTAATTTTATTTATTATGTTAGTAGTGTTCTGCCTGCATATATACACCTGCACACAAGAAGAGGTTTTAGACACTGGACAATTTAGGGGGTTGAACTGTTAATATCACACCCTTAGAGTGGCTGTTTTGCAATTTGGAATGTGATGGCCAAATATTTTACTTATATTTCATAGCATAACAAGCCACCTTAAAATGTAGTAACTTAAAAAACTATACTGTATTTTGCTTATGAGTACATGTTTCCTTCCATGCTGATAGGTGACTGCTATATATCTATGCTGCAGAGCATCACCAGAGGAAAAAATGAATATTTCACATGTTGTACGGACCTATCACTTGGCCGACTATGTCACAGGTATTGGCTTAGTCCTAAGCTAGGAGAAGAGGCTGGAGAATCATGTTCTTCCAATGAGAATTCTGTGTCATCTTTACTTAGCCCGGCAGATAGTTTCAAAGTAAATGTTCCAAAAGGTCTGTATAAGAGCTAGAGATCTACTTTAGTACCTAGCCTCACATCTCCCTATTTTATGAGCAGAAGTTACTAAAGCCAGGCTAAAGTCCAGGAGGTGGGAATGAGAACCACCCTTCATAAAAGAGATAATAAAGAATTCATAGTTATCTTCATTCTGCAAATGAACCCCTGTAATGTCACTTATTACTTTTTCCTCATGTCTGAAATCAAGACGTTTTTTTGTTTTGGTAGTTATAGTGTTCCGTGTTAATTTCTGCCTTGCCCGGGTTGATCCTCTGTGACTTGCCAGAGGAATAGACGTTTAGCTCCCAAATGAGCTGCAGAGTATACTACGCTAAAGTCAAGCTTCATTTGAACTACTTTAATCAGAATTGCTATCTTTCACAATTCCTATATACAGAAAGGGATAAGGGAAATATATTTGGAGAGCCCATATCAAAACCCCCATACTAAGAATCTTGGAAAATAATATTAAGATGTATGTAGAAAAGTATGAACAACTTATCTCTTGGGCACTAGAATGTCTTCCACACTAGTCTTAAAGAGAGGTGCCTTTAGAAAATAAGAATAATTTTCACACAGCGAAGAGAGAAGCTTGGAACCATGACTACTTCCAAATATTTACAGACAAAGATGCAGTCTTATTAAATAGGACTTTGGTCAGGTCACAACACACATGGTGGTGTGATGTATAAATACATGTTCCTTTAGTTTTGTTAATTCTTCTTCCCTTCCTCCTTCCTTTCCTCTATTTATCCCTTATTTCTCTTCTTTTCAAAGACAAGAGCTTAAAACGTAATTTGGGGCACTCTCAATCCCCCCCATCTCAGCCTCTGGAGTGAGGAAATTTCAGATGTGTACCATCACACCCAGCAGGCTTTTCATTTTCTTTTCTATTTGTTTTTAGTTTTGTTTTTAGAGATATGGTTTCTCTGTGTAACCTTGCCTGTCCTGAACTCACTTTGTAGACTAGGCTGGCCTTGAACTCACAGCGATCTGCCTGCCTCTGCTTTCTGAGTGCTGAGATCAAAGGTATGTGGCACCACACCTGGCATTTTCTTTACAGACAGCTGATCCAATAAGAATTATCCTCATCATCACAGTCATAGATATTAGAATTATATAATATTCTAACATACTAATCACTTAATATTCATGGCATCTAACACTTAGGTTGCGCTATACCAAAAATACATCCACATTTATATTTTATGTGGCAATGACTCAAAACTATGTTTTGAGCAATTAGGAAAGTCCTCGGCCTCTGAGGAGGTAAAGGAATCCCTGCAGCCATCTTAGGATTTTCCCTATAATTTACAATCATGTTACTTCTCCTTCCCTGAAGATGAGAAGTGGTCAGATTTCCAGATTCAGTCTTCTTCTGTCAGAAAACGAGGTTTCCATGAGTGGCTCCTTTATCCCAACTACTTCCACTTTCTCCCCTATACAGATAGCTCAATAGCCTGCATCCCATGTTTCCTCCTCTCCCTCGTCTCTCCTAGAATCATAATTTTCATGTGATTTTCCAACTAATCTATTTTAGCATTTCAAAATCAGCAAGTATTAAAAATGAACTTCATAAAGACTTCACTTACCAGAAAAGTGGGACAGCAGGGATGACTTCCTATTGGGACTCTAGGTGAGAGAAGCATGGGGGAATGGGGAAATAGAAGGATCCATAGGGTTCTAGAAACCTACAAGAAGAACATTATGATGGGCAGATCTGGGCCCAGAGGTCCTGTTAAAACTATGGCACCAGCCAAGGACAATATATGCAGTAAACTTCGAACCTCTACCCAGATCTTGCCAATGGACAGGACATTCTCCACAGATGAGTGGAGAGTAGGAACTGACTTTCACACGTACTCTGGTGCCCCATATTTGACCACATCCCCTGGATAGGGAGGCCTGGTGGCACTCAGAGGAAGGATAGCTTGCTACCAAGAAGAGACTTGATACCCTATGAGCATATACAGGCGGAGGAAGTCCCCCTCAGTCACAGTCATAGAGGAGGGGAGTAAGGGGAAAATAGGAGGGAGGGAGGAATGGGAGGATACAAGGGAGGGGATAACAATTGAGATGTAACATGAATAAATCAATAAAATATATTATTAAAAATGAACTTAATTTTCCTTCATTTCTCTTTTGGAAAACTGTTCTAGTGTTGAAACTTTCCTAGGTAGACCACTGACCTGCCTTATATACACTTTGCCATCCTAATAGATGGAGACAGTGTTCTGTGACTGCTCTATCTGTATGCACATACATCAATTGACAGTCCAAGCTTTCTAACTCTGATCAGAAATTCTCTCAGGCTTCACAGTCCTCACTATCTTGCAATCAATGTTTTACTCTATTCCCTGTCCCTGAAGCTTGATGGCTTATAGTACAATTTACTATTTCTACTCTATTTTTATATTTTCTGTCATTACATTGAAAGAAAAATTTTCTTACTAATGCTCAGATATGATTGCAGTAACCACCTTTCTTAAAATCCCTATATAAATCCCACAGCATCCATGTTTAGTCTTTAGGACATCTTTCAGTTTGTTATCATCTTAATCTGTCCTTTTCCAAAATCAACAGTCAACTCAAAATTCTCTTGGAGATGTAGAAATTTTTCCCATTTTCACATCATGTACTTTGTCTTCCCTATCATTCAATTTCTTTCTCCCTGCCAGCTCTAAAAAGACACTAATCACCAAGACCCTACCCAAAAAAATATAGGCTTTGTGATCCATGACCCCTCAGCCAAAATTAGTCATTTACTGTCCGTGATCTCATGCTTCTCAGTAGTGCTAAACAATAACTTCCAAACATAAAAATTTTCCCACAGATTACATAAGTGCATTATATTATTATTTTTATATGTTATAAAAATATGTCTCCGATTAAGAGTATATGCTAAGTGTTCACTGAAAGAGTTGGAAAATAGCTTAGAAATAGTTTTACCCACTCTATTTCCAGGTTATTTATCTTCCAGAGCAGCTGTGACAGATGTTTATGGTCCACACTATCAGAATGAGATAGTCTAATACTTTGAGAACTGTACTTTTTCACTATTGGGCAGCCTGGTGTCCCCAGTGTCTCTTATATTGGGTTTAAATGTCCTGAGTCTTCCTCTCCCTCAGCTCTTCATTAGTACTGTTTCCCTCCTCTGAAATCATCCATGGCAAAAATGTTTTTCACAATGCCATATTTCAATATTTGAAGTCATCCGGTACACCATCTCTATGGTTTCTCTTCATTAATTCAAAAGCACTTAGTCCTCTTCCAGAATTCTCATAATTCTTTTCTTCCTTATCTGTACATATTTTATTTATAGGTTTTCTTAAAATGTGCCAGCAGTAGACTTCCTCTGCAGGGTAGCAGAGCGTGCATGGGAGATGAATGTTGCACTGCTCTGTGCCTCGCACTTCTTGTAATGCTGTTGCGGGTTTTACATTCGCAGAGGAGTTCTTTTTTCCCATCTCTGCCTCAATGTCTTCAAGTCTTTGACAATTGATGCTATGTCTTATAGTAGTAAATGTTTCACTCTGGCCTTGACCATTAGCGAATTCTAGAACACCCACCACACAGAATAAAGCATGTGGGAGACTTCAACTCAAAATCTCCTATGTAACCAGCATAACTTGCAAATTACCTTAGCGTTCTACTTCATATCATCTTATTAAACTTTTATTGTATTTTCATCGTGATTCCCATACCTAATTAAAATGATATTCTCCTTGATGATCATTTCTTAGCTAACTAAAAGTAATTATCCTATTGCTGATACCAACTCCACTACCCAATAATAAACAATAAGCCTTGGATTCTGCCTCCACACCAGATTTTGAGCTAGGTACTTTAAGTAAATCATCTGTATTTCATTTCCAAGGAAATAGTTCACAAAAGATATTTAACATTTGGTAGACTGGGTTCTTGATGAATAATATTTATCTGTATTTTTGATGGCAAGGATTAGAGATGCATAGCTCGCATAAATCTTATAAAACACCAGAGTCCATAGTAAGTTAAAAAGCCTTTACTATGAAGTTTGAAGTCTATTATTTTCTTTCTTATCAAGCAGAGGCTATTTAATTTTAGTAATTCATAGTTATGGATGCGGTACACAATGGTATTCAACTATGTGCTCCAGAGGGCTTAAATTCCTGACTAAAACCTAAAACCTTTGCATGGATCCACAGCACTGTGGCATTGTGTGTTATGATACACTCAGAGATCGCTTGAACATGTTATACATGTTATAAATCAATTCTTTATATTTTAAATAGCTACATTAGTTATTTTATTTCTTTCTTTCTAAAGGATCACTAGGATTGGAATCTGACACTCTTAAAGTGAGGGACTGAATTATCGATGTCTGTAGAGTATTGCAGCACATAAATATTAATGTCAGAAAATAGTTATCTTTAACTTATATCACATTTTTATTTTTTGTTTCATTGTTTATGTTTATTTTTCTTTGTTTTTATTTAGGCCTTTGCTTTATATTTCTTTTGTCAGTATACATTTCATATGAATAGTTTTAGGCATTTTTGAGCTCACTTAATTACATTTACAAAGCCCCATATTATTATCATCATTATAGCAATAAACCCAAAGATTATTTACCTAAAACCAGGATCTACCCTTTTCTCTAAAATAATATGCCATAATTGCTGAAAATAATACAGAACAGGTAACAACACCAAAAGCAATGCAGGCCAGCCTGGCTGTGAGATATGTGCGGTGAGATAGCATTAAAGCTTCAGCAAAGACTTTCACTAACTACTTCCTATTCCACAGGGAAGAATTGAGCTTCAGTTTCTGGGAACTGGGAGATAATAAAAGTTCTAAGCAGAAAAACTAGTTTGTGTTTTAGAAAGATAATTTACACTGTGATGTGCGGGGAAACTATGTGTATGAAGTAACACTAGAAGTGAAATCTAGAAGCCTAAAATATTTTTTGCTGTAATATTAGTGGGAGTAAACCTGTTCTGAACCATAGTAGCAGTGGAAATAGTGTTTGTGCATGCGTGCATGCGTGTTTGTGTGTTTGTGTGTGTGTGTGTTGTGTGTAAAAATAACAGGGTTCTATTATTTTTAAGTCAAGTAAATCCTTCATCAAAGAAAAAGGCAAAAATACTGTTTTTCTTGACCATGTAATGCTATCAGAAATTAAAGATTAACAAGGTGGGGAGGCCTGGTGGCACTCAGAGGAATGACAGCAGGTCACCGAGAAGAGACTTGATACCCTATGAGCATATACAGGGGGAGGTAATCCCCTTCAGTCACAGTCATAGGGGAGGGGAGTAAGGGGAAAATGGGAGGGAGGGGAGAATGGGAGGATACAAGGGATGGGATAACCATTGAAATGTAATATGAATAAATTAATAAACTATATTAAAAATGATTAAAAGGTACATGTGATAAAACACAGGGGTTTTGGAAATTGAAGTGCTGAGAAGACAAATTGGGAAGTTCATAATTTGATGATTGAACTACTCTGGTTTCTAGCTCACTAGGAAAGTCTGAAAGTGAGGGCATGGCAGAGGCTCCTCTCACTACTGTAGAGAGATAGTAATTAATGCAACCGTTGCGATTGTGCTTTTGTTTTGAAAGGAGTATCTGTGACCCACAACCTACCCTGCCTGTAAAATGTAGGTAATAGCCAGTCAATGACAACAAGAAGGAGCCAATGCTGAGCACTACCTAGATGGCCAGGACCTCGAAGCTGCATGGCTCAGACCTACTGTAGAACCAAATACAGCTAAAGAAAATAAAGGTCAATGAAATGGTTCCTAATGATACTCTGCTATACTCATAACATTGGTATATAGTACAATTGTCATCAGAAAGGCTTTGTCCAGCAGCTGATGGAAACAGATACAAAGATCCATAGCCAAACATTTTGTAAAGCTCAGGGAACTCCACAACCTAGAGGAATGAAAGACTGTAGGAGCCAGAGGAGTCAAGGACACCAATAGAACATGGCCCACAGAGTCAACTAAGCAGGCCTCATAAGTGCTCATGGTGATTGAAGCAGCATCCACTGAGCCTGTCTGGGTATGCGCCAGGCCCTCTAAATACATGCTGTGGTACTTTGAGGTTTTTGGTGGACTACTAACAATGGGACTAGGGGTGTCTGACTCTTTCGACTGCTTGTGGGGCCCTTTTTCTCCTACATTGCTACCTTGTCCAGCTTTGATATGAATATATATATGCCTAGTTTTATTGCATCTAATGCTGAGTTTAGTTGATATTCTTGGGAAAGCCTGCTCTTCTCTGAAGATAAACAGAGCATCAGTGGATCTGGGAGAGGGGGGGACCTGAGGTGGGCGCTGGGAAGATGGGATGGAGAGGAGGCTACAATTGGATGTATTGTATAAGAGAAGAATAAATCAATAAAATAAAAAAAATTAAATATAGTGAATATCTTCATTTTTTACAGGACCACATTTTCTTCTTCCTCCTTTTCTTTCTTCTTCCTCTTCTTCGTCATCATCATTGTCTTTTAATTTAACATTTCATTTATTCTTTGTGAATTTCACATCATGCACCCTAATCCCATTCATCTCTCTATCTCTTCTTACCCATCCTTGGACTATGCAACCTCCTTCCAAAAGAAAAAAAAATTCCATGGTGGAAGCTGTGGTGTGTCACAGTGTGTCCCACAGTATACCTCTTTGTCCACACTTCGTTACTTGTAAATGTTCATTGCAATGGGTCATTGGTCTGGTTCAAAGCCTCTGCCTGCAGCCACACTGCCAATACTGGATCCCCACAGAGATGCCTCTTGGTATCCTGTTGCTGCTCTGTGTCATGGAGATCCTGCAGTTTTGGATCTATAGGACAGGGCCCTTCCTCAGCTCTAGCAGTTCACAGATGGGGTAGATATTGAGGTGCACCAACTCCAAGCTGAACAGTGCATCAGCTTTCACGCACCCACACAACCAAAGGTGAGCTCTCCAGCACTGCTCTGGCTAGTTCACCCAAGGTGGCAGCTGGCAAGAGCCAAGAGCTCTCCTGCTTTCATGCCCTTGGGAAAACTCATAGCAGTGTACTCATGCCACTAGGGGGAGCTTTATTGTGCTGCCTACATAAGATGCAGGGCACACTCTCCCAAATGCAGCAGCATACTAAGGGAGATGTCAGCTTTCCTACTTTCTCATTTTTCTGCCTTCACAACCAGGACCAGCTCTACTGTGCTGTCCAGGTGGTGTGAACATCATTTTATAATTAGAAGCCACCAGCCAGTGCTTCTAGTACTCAAAATGCATGGTTAGAATGGATTGTGTTTCCAAAGAGTAATTATGAGTTCAGTATAACAGCCTCTCTTAATGGATGAGCAAATGTGATGGGGTCGAGGCCGGACAGCCAGGGAGCTCTCTGGAGGAAGAGAATCCATGTGTGGATAAAATATATTTCTAGGACAGTTTCTAAGTAATAGGAAAATAATCAAACCATATTATTTCTTTATATTTCAGAAAGGTATACCCTTTTTCAAAATTGTAGATTTGAATAGTGAGAACCCTAGCTTGGTAGGAAAGAAAAGTAATGACCTTGATCTCTAGAAACAAAACAAAACAAGCTGGTGATGGGTATCAGGACAACATAAACCATGGACAGCGCTAATTGCAGGAGCTGAGACTCTGAATCCAAGAAACTGAGGCACAACACAGGAAAATTCTAACTCACAGGAATGTCTTTTGTTTGCAATATGGGTTTCAGAAGTCAGATGAGAGATGGGAGCTAATGAACACATCACTGTACTTCAGGTATGTTTGACATTGCAGAGATGTTGGTTTAGATATGCCTTAAGTTTTGGTATAAAAATTATTTTATTTACCATCTAAAATAAAGGACTCAGTTTCTCGTTATTCTTGATGCTAGCTATGAAATTTTGCGTAAAGGACTTTATCATTTACTTTCTGCCTGAGATTTATTTTTAGGCACAGAATAAGGGTAAAATCAGTTGCACTAGTGGAGCAAGAATAGAAGAATGTATTTTTCTCAATACAGATATTACATTTGTCAAATTAACAATAATGTATTCTTTAACTAGTACTCATAGTTACATAGCTAATGTAGTTGAATGAAAATTGAGTCCTCTTTAATTCTAATTTTATTAAGGTTTCTTTTACATTATTTTGTGCTCACTTGTGGGTGTGTGCATATGTGTATGAATGCCTACAAACCCCCCCCAAAAGAGATTAGATTCTACTAGAACTAACTGGGGTTACATGTTATTGTAAACCTCCTGGCATGGGTAGTGAGATGAGAGCGTGGGTCCTCTTCAAGAGCAGTACAGTCTCTTAACTGCCGAGCTGTTACCCCAGGACCTATTCACATTTTTAATAAGTTGTTAGTCTTTCAGGCCTTGGTGGGTGAGGTTTGCAATTCCAGGAACTTGAGAGCCTGAATTAAGAGCATGGTAAGTTTTAAAGCTGCCTGGACTATAAGTTGGGTTTAAGATCATCTGGTCATGACAGTGAGAACCTATCTCAACTCTTTTTTAAAAAATTAAAAATAAGAATGAAGATATAGCTCAGATATCCTCCAGTGCTGAAAACAAAAACAAATCAAAGACAGTATTTAGATTCTAACCTGTTTACAACAGGCCTCTCAAGCTTAATTTTTGATTAATTTCCCAATATTAGTTGTTTATCTGGGTAAGAAGGAATACATTGTTTTCGGTTCACTACCTGTCAAATATACCATAACTTCCATCTCTCATTTTGTTATTATGCAGTTTTGCAATAGTTTCGATTTAATCTGAAGACTAAATTGAGATGGCTTGTGTTAGTTATGCCAGGAACAGTTACAACAATAATGGTGTGTATTATTACTAAATATGTAATTTTATTTAGCATTTTGTGTCTATTTCTTTTACTCAGTACTGGAGTATGCATTCCTTGATGTCAGTGAGCATACCTTGTATTTATAGTATATAGAATACTGCTTAACACATCATAATAGATTACATATATTTTATATGTATATAATATATTTATATTACATCTCAATTGTTATTCCATCCCTTGTATCCTCACATTCCTCCCTCCCTCCCACTTTCTCCCTACTCCCTTCCCCTATGACTGTGACTGAGGGGGACCTCCTCCCCCTGTATATGCTCATAGGGTATCAAGTCTCTTCTTGGTAGGCTGCTATCCTTCCTCTGAGTGCCACCAGGTCTCCCCCTCCAAGGGACATGGTCAAATACGGGGCACCAGAGTTTACAGATATTTTCTACTTGTAACATCAAGAATCTAACTTCTAATATATGCTGTTTTAGATGCTTGTGATTCTTTCCAATTACTTGACTCTCAAGTCAAACTTTTCATAAGAGGTTAATTTCTCTACAGACTTTGTCCTGGAAGAGCTTCCCTCCTGGCCCCATGTACTACCTGAATGAATCTCAATGGTGAACAGAGTTCAGAATCTCATTTCTTGACACTGAATACATTATGAAATGAGTACAGTTTTTAAAAAACTCATTTAAGACTTACATTTTTATCTGTTTCTTTAAAAGTATCTAGGGAATACATTTTTTCTCTTTTTATGATTGCAGACCAGGAAAAATGTGCTATGTGGTATACCATTGCGACAAAACCCCCAAATATTTAGAAAACTTTCCTTGTGTAAATATTGGTCTCAAACTTGTTTGGTTTCCCCTGTGAAGCAAGAATATATAGGGCCATGTGCCAATTTCAAGGCTCATGGCTGTTTCAGCCCAGCTCTCCAAGTGCTCACCAGAAATCCCCAAAGTAAAAATTGTCATTTATTTTTTTTAAGTTCTCTGAAGAAGAGGGTTTAAGTCCGATAATATCAATGTATGCCACACACTGTATACTTTTCTTTTCCCCTCTGAAGACCTAACTGAAAGATCTCCTATAAAGTTTTCAGGATCACACCTGCGATGAGGCAAGATGAATCTTACATAAATAATCTCACTGTGGCATAATGGTGATATATATAATATACATATGTATGTATGTATGTATGTATGCATACATATATATAGTCATAGACTTATATGTATATAACACACACACACACACACACATATATATATATATATATATATATATATATATAGAGAGAGAGAGAGAGAGAGAGAGAGAGGAGAGATAAAGAGGAGTGTCAGTTTTGTTCAGGGCTATTTGCTTCTTCTATTTGGTTTCATAGGGAGTCAGAATCTGGCGCATCACAACATTGGCTCAGTGTAGAGGTTTGTAAGATCACCTGGTTTTGCTCTTTTTCAAAAGTTATTTGTTAAAGCTCAAGACAACTGACTTCTTCATCTAGAAGCTCCTATAGCCTAATGTCAGTGGCTCTCAACAGCCTAACACTGCGACCCTTTAATACAATACCTCATGTTCTGGTGACCCTCAGTCATAAAATAATTGTATTATTATCTCATAACTGTAATTTTGCTACTGCTATGAATTCTAATGTAAATATCTGATATGCAAAACATCTGATATGTGGCCCTGAAAGAGGCCTTGACCCTTTGAGAACCACTGCTTATATGCATGTTTGTTTTTAGTAATCCTGAATCTTTTGTGCTCATTTATTTTCAGCTTCTAAAATCTGTGGAATTCCCTATAAAAGCCATAAATGTCCTGTAGGCATAAGTTTATTGCATAAATCAAAGGCTGACTTCTATACCCTCCATATCTAGTTGTAAGCCTTCTCCTAAGAATCTCTTCGTATAATGTTGTGTAAACGCTGATCCCCAGTTTGTCCCCTGGTATGCTGATAAAGCTACTTACAGACAATCACTGAGCAGTGATAGGAGGCTCAGTCTGGGGTAGGTCGCTAATGAAAATCACTATCCAAAGAAACTCGCACTGTGTTTCCATTATCTGCTTTGGGTTGGCAGAACTGTGCTATATTAAATATTAAGGCAAGCATGATGAAGAAGGACAAGAAAAGTTATTGAAAAAAGCCACAAAGATGTAAGTGGTGTGGGAAGAAAACAAAACAAAACACCAGTAAGTCCTTGGTCACTATCTTAGCTTGGTTTTCTATTGTTGGGAAGAGACATCATGACAAGCTTCCTCCAACGAGGCCATATCTACACCAATCAGGACACACCTCCTTATAGTGTCACACTCTATGACACTCTAAGGGCCAGTTTCACTCAAATTTCCATAGTCACTAACAAAAGCAGAGACTGTGAGACAATTTCATGCCTGTGGAGTCACTTTCCTCTCAGTGTTGACCTCCGACTATTTTCTCCAAATTATTCCCAGGAAGGAAAGAGACATATGAAAGAATCACGTTTGACTTTATAAAGAATATTCTCGCTGTGTGATTACTTGCCAGCCACAGTCCCACACAATGGAGACTACGCTTAGGCAAATGTATGAATACTTCCTTAGTTTGGCAAAATGTGCACCTTGTTCCAGAGGGAGATGCAGAGCCCAGGGGAACAGGGATTGCAAAGCATCCATGCGGATTCAGTGGAATGAAAGCATTCTAAGGAACCTAAGGAAGACCTCAAGATGCAGGAAACTGAGGAATTTTCCTGCAAAAAAAAAAAAGTGTCTTCTTTGCTAGAAATATTTAAACATTTCTTCGGCTTTATCCGCCAGAGAAAGATTTAACTGCCATAGGCTTTGCTGCCTACCTTTGCACCCTTGCCCCTTGCTTGTGATACAGAAATGCTGTCCACCAACTCCTGAAACAACACACATATAGAGGGAAGAAACAATGTGAGTCATTTGCAACTTGGCTGGATGGTTACACTAGCCTCCATCTGCCTCCTTTTAGATTTCAATTCTGTGAGAAAATAAACCTTTGTTTGATTAAGTCCTGGCTGCCAGTTCCTTGTACATTCAGCTGAAAGCAGTCATAACGAAACCAGAAGTTTTCTTTGCCATTTAACAGAGCCCTTTGGTATTCTTTTTTATTTTCCTGTTTTATTGAAGTAGTAAAAAATGAGTGTTCTTTTGAGGAACAAATAAGTTATCCACCTCAATCTTCCAAGCTGGTTTTTCTAAGCAGGGCTTTGTGAATTAAACATCTAGGCTTATGTCCTCAAGGGCTCCTCTGATGCCACAATAATATATCTCTGAATGGGGTTCATAAGAATGCCTGGTGCCCTTTCTGACCGTGTGCAGTTTCCACAGCCACAAAGAGAGAATCAAAGGCTTTTGATTTATTCAAGAAGCCAACTCTCCTGTTTCTTCGGAATAATGGTAAAGGAAAAACTGAGATAGAATTTAACTCGCCAATTAAACTTGACATTCCTCTATTGCCTAAACATGCTGTCTGTATCAAAGAATTTGCTTGATCCTTGATGTCATACATGCCTTCCACGAAGCCTTGGCCCTTCACCTGCCTTATCCAAGCACAAATTGATAAGCTGTTCACCCACTCATTTATTTACTCTTTCAATAAACACTTACTAAGTACTTGGTTCAAACTGTTTGCATAACACTGATTGTTAGAAATTAAAAGCAGACAAGGTTCATTCCTGACACTCTGAAGAAGATGCAGCATGTAGGGGGAAGGGACTTTAACAAGCAGCAGACACAACTTGGTGGCAGATGTAAGCTAAGTCTCCATATGCTATTGTGGCTTAGCAAAATGCCACAGAAGATCAAGCAAGCCACGAGTCCACACTGGTACCTGCCACGGGATAAAATATATCACAGGCATAGAAACAGGCTCAATAGATGCACATGGAAGAAATATAATGTGGTGTACAAAATTGCGGAACTATTGAGGAGAGTGTCAGGAGCCCAAACTATATGGATAGACAAGAGGAACCATGACCATCATGCAAATGGAGGTATAATCAAAGATAAATGTGCATTTTAGAAAGATCATGGAATATTAGCATGGATAAACGAGAGAATACCTATCTAGACTTAGAAAAATAATTTAGTTTTGCCATCTAACTTTTAAGCAATGATACCTTTTACACCCTAGGGTAGGAGCTATGTTTGATGATGAAAGAACAAGATTGTAAAGTATAAAATTAGAAACCAATGCAGTGTTTATAGATGTATGGTCAGGAGGCTTGCTGGCAGACCAGTAACATATTTCCTTACTCAGTGATCAGAAGAGTGTGGTCTATCGTGTTGTGTGAAATACAGGGAGAGGGAGAGGGAAAAGGAGAGGAAGTGAGGGAGATAGAGGGGGGGTTAATCTTGATAGAGAAAAATGTTAAATCTTGTTTTCAACTAGCTATTGGCGTGACCTGCTCAGAGGCAAGTTTTGGAAGAAGGAGTGGTTAAATTCCCACCCCCATCTATGCTGTGCAGGAAGGGAAAAGTCTTGATGCTCTGATTATCATTGTTTCTTTCTTGCTGATCACTGGCTAACAGTGCATGTACAGTTTGTAACACTGTCTCACTGGGCTGTGGTTGATGTCCTTAACAGCCTTCACATGAGAAGTTCCTCAGTAAATGCTGGAGAGATGGGAAATACTGGACATTGTTGCATCTGTGCATGTTCAAAGTGGACATCCTCAGAACCTTTGTCGCCTTGAAAAAAATATCACTCCTCTGCAAAGATATCAACAAAAGATGTAAGTGTTTATAAATGACTTCGAAGTAGGCAAATTTAAACAAATTATCTCACTTCACTCTCCAATCCCTTGAAGTGTTGTGTTTTGCGTTGAGTCTAACAAATAAGGAATAACTGATGGCTTCCGAGGCTCTGATAGGCAGCAAAGCGAAGGCGATGGGATCATAGTGTTACTTGTATTTTATTTCTGCTGATTATTCTTCCTTCTGCCATATAATCTACCAAACACATAAACAGAAATGGAAACAAAGCAAGGACTCAGTTCTGTACGATAGCAGAATGGAATGCATTGGAGACTTAAAACAAGGTTGCAGCAGAATTCATTGAAAGATCAACAGGGTTACAGGCACTTTTTATGCGTCAAACATATTTTCGGAAGGTCTAGGATGGCTGAATTTTTCCACACAAGGAAGACTGAAATTTTTTCCTACAAAATAAAGGAAAGAAGATTTTAAAGCTACGCAGCGTTTCGCCTATACATTGGTAAATATCCTGAAGCAATGTATCACAGAAAATTCATTCCAGGATACCTTGTTCCTGGGCCTAAGCAGAAGCAGCAAAGGGGGTTGGCCACTGCCCTCTGTCGGACACAGTGTGTAAATGCATTGCTTACAGCAACTGGTTTTCTCATAATGTAAGCAGAATTTAATTCCACATATTTCACGTTGAATATCATAGTTTCATGAGTAGTAATAATGTTAACCATCTTTTAATGGTAAGATGACCACGATGGTCAATGCAACTAGGAGGATTATAAATATAAATATTAAATCATTCAAACCAAATGGACCGACACAATTCACTTTAACATCGTAGTCTATGAAAGAACAAATCATGATTATCCTTATGCTTATGAATCACTTGGAAGTAGGGAAAGGAAGAAATGGGGTAAGGAAAGAAGAGGGATAAAAATGGAGGGCCTTGTGAGCCGTTCTCCTAATTAGTGTAATTTAATTGCATCAGTGAAGACCTTGATTTTTCATTTTTAACAAATGGACACACATTCTGAGTCAGGTCTTCCACAAACCCTGTCTTGAACATCACTAATCCTCACTGCTATCTTCTGTCTTTGAAAGTTTGTGTAAACAGCTTATTAGGAGATAAATTTCCCATTTTATCTGATCTCTCTTTGCATCTTCTAATCCTATAGTATCTCATTTGGCATCTCCAGCCTCCATCTCTCCTGTGAACACAGTATGCTGCTTACACAGAATATGACAATTTACTACTATTGTTCATTAATAACAAAAATACACAACCTGAATATTTACTGTTTTTAATCATTACCCCCAAATAAGCAAACCATCAGCTGGAGGAATTTGATAGAACGCACAGGAAAGTAGCCATAAAGGCTTGGACCGACTAAGGACACAACCCCACTTAAACTTGAATATCTTTCTTTCAAATCTAATTCTCACTTTGCTACATACTCTGTCACCAGAAGCTTTCCTCAAAATTCTTACACCATATGTTTTTAACTAAGAAATGAAGGCACGCTGAACTGTGGTAGTGCCCCCATGAACCTTTAGTGAAACTCCAGGGAGAACTCTGGAATGTTTTCTCTGTTCTTTCCAGGAAGCCACCTGACACTATCAGGTTTATTGTTTATGTATCTTGGGACTCACACTTTGACCAAAACAAAACTGTTGCTCTAATTCCAACCCATTGTTGCCCAAGATTTAACTTGAATGAGGATTCCCCTGACAGGTTACACTTTAGAGTTTTCCCAGCCACAATGACATTTCTTTTCAGTTTGACATAGAATCCCAGAGATTACATCTGACCAAAACATCACCGTGATTCTCTTTTCTCTGACTTATATATCAAAAAGTAACGAATGTTCCTGTATTATTTAACGCTAAAATAAGTTTTCTGAAGTAGCCTCACAGGCAGAGAAACACACGTTAGCAGTTTTGCTCTGCACTTTGCTGAGAATACGTACTTCCTAACCCTTTAACTTTCCACATCTCAGAAAACTACAGCAGGAAGTGTTCAGGGATACCAGTGTAAGAAGTGTTGCTTTATTCTAAGACTCGTGTGGTCTCAGGCTCATTCTCCCTCAACAGAAATTAAAAAATAAGGAGGGAGTTTAACAAGCAAGTGGTAGCCTGCTGTAATAAAAAATAAATTAACCAAATAAATAGTTTGACAGTTTCAAAGAACGGAAAGATCCCTTCTTGGGATATTGACTTTGTTGTTACTTTTTCTTTTATATCAGGGTAGACATAAAAATATAAATCAAAAATTAATATCTAAGTCTGAGCAGGAATAAGGCTATACTGTAGCACAAACTTGGATCAGAAAGTTCTTCAGATAAAAACTTTGGGCCTCCGTCTGGAGGGTTTTGCTCAGTGGTAAAGCCCATGCTTAACTTGTACAAGGACCCAAACAGAGCTGCAGCCATGCCTCTTCTCTACAAACTATCTATAACTAAAAAACAAACCACGTCTTAGAAACTTTGTAATACAAGTCATAGAGTGTCCCACCCCCCAAATGTTATTCCTTAAAGCATGGTATAACACTCAATATTTCTCTCATATAGGTAAATTGGATAAAACACACAGACGTGCACCCCATATCATCCACAGATGTAATGAATGCGTAAATCTATTAAAAAAGAAAATATACTACCGGAGAAGATATGATACCAAATATACCAGAATTTTAATAATATCAACCAGCTTGTAATAGAAAAAAAGACTCTGTTCAACTATCATACTAGGTGGAATGGTGTGAATTAACGCATGGGGTCTGTGTCTATCACTTCAGTCTCTGTGAGCTCCTATCAGGCCTGCTTGATTGATTCTGTGGCCTGCTGTCCTCTATCCCTCTGGGTACAATCCTCCCCCCCGCCTCTTCTGCTTCCCAAGCTCTGCCTAATGTTTGACTGTGGGTATCTGCATCTACTCCCATCAGCTGCTGGAGGAAGCCCTCTGATGACACCTGGGCTAGGCACTAATGAGTATAGCAAACATTATTAAGGATTATTTCATTGACTTTTTCTTTTGCCAGTCATGCTTTGTGCTGCCTTGTCTATGGTTCCTAGGCATCCAGAGAGTATTAGGCATGGGCTTCCTCTTACAGAGTAGGCCTCAAGTTGAATCAGTCACTGATTTGCTACTCCGACAAGTTCTGTGCCACCATTGTCACAGCAGGCAGGACAGACTGTAGGTACAAGGTTTTGTGGCTGTGTTGGTGTCCCAGTCCCACTGCTGGAAGCCTTATTTTACATTTTTCTTCCTCTTTCTCCTAGTTGAAATAAACAAGATTTGTAAAAAGAAAACAATAGTTTAGTAACTGAGTATAAGATTGAATCTCTTAGAATACTTATACTATAAATATGTGTGTGGTAAGTTAGTGAGGGATGCAGGAAATGACAAAATATTTATTTTCCTACCCACAACGTTTGATTTAGAAGGTTTAGGAGTACTTGTAGTGAAGGAGAAATCTTACCACAGAAGAATGAAGCCAAAGTTGCATCAACAAAGAAGCAGAGACTTCTTCCTGGCCTTTTTCACCTCCTCTTGCTACTGAACAGACAAGCAGAGATTGGATTGCTGCAATGCAGTGTGGGTGAGAATCCAGGGCATTCTTTGATCAACCCCTTGTTATCCCACAGCTGTTGGCAAAGTCAGTGGAAAGCTGTGACAAACAAAATAGAATCTTGTAATAGAGGAGCTTGTGAGATTGCAAAGAAGATGCTGGCAGGCAACCAGAGCTGATTAGAATGGCTTTGAACAAAGATCACGTCAAGGGCAGTGCTGTTTGTTCCCATTATTAGAACCTTTTACATGGATTAAGGTAACACACGGTAAACACTTTCAGATGAATAGAATCAATTTGGGAGAGAGGGAGAGAGAGAGAAAGAGAGGAAGAAGAAGAAGAGAGATAGAGATAGAGAGAGAGAGAGAGAGAGAGAGAGAGAGAGAGAGAGAGAGAGAGA
>OU015752.1:15522954-15541783 GCA_907169655.1 Acomys percivali
TCTCTCTCTCTCTCTCTCTCTCTCTCTCTCTCTCTCTCTCTCTCTCTTATCTCTCTTTCTTTTTTCTTTTTCTTTTCTTTTCTTATGGGCTATAAGATTAAAAAGACTTGTAGCCATAGAGAATTAAAAAAAAAGAGTAATGAGATTCATCCATGATCACATCTCATGATGTATGTTATGAATACTGTAAACCTGAGTTTCATCAGATATGGTAATATAATGATGGTATATGTCTGTAATTCCAGACTCAAGACTCAAGAAGAAAGTTCAACAACTGCTGGGCTTCACAGCAAGTTCCTGTCTCAAAATAAAGGGACCTGCTTAGAGTTATGTTTCCTTTGAGTCCTATTCTCTGTGGTGCTGAAAAGTCACAATGAAGTCTGCTCATCATAAGAAGAAAAAGGAATTAAAAGGGAAATCTACCAGGGCTCTTCTTGGAATTAGAAAGTGATCAACTGTGAAGAGACTGCTCTCAAAGGAGCCAAGAATGTGAAGCACTCCTATTTCTGGAAGATGAACAGGGATCAGTGATGGGGCAAACGGCAAAGACTAAATTAAGAAAGAAGGAAGTAATTAGAGGAATTCACCAGAAAGATTTCAGACTTGAGGGCAAACTGGAGAAAGGTCAAGGTCCTACAAAGAATGCCTAGATCTGATGTCATGTGTGGAAAAAATAAGCTGGAATCATATTGTGAAAAGTCAATCAGAAAGTCAAGCAAAGCTGAAGAGGGAAAACAAAGTAAAGGAGGAAGGAGACAAAGCATTTTTAGAAATGAAATTCAAAACAAGATTTTTTACAGGCTTTCTGCATTTGATTTGATTGTGTTTGTGGTGTGTGTGTGTGAGAGAGAGAGAGACAGAGACAGAGACAGAGACAGAGAGACAGAGAGAGAGAGAGAGAGAAAGTGAGAGAGAGAGAGAGAGAGAGGGAGGGAGGGAGGGAGGGAGGGAATAAAATTAATCTTTAATGAAAACCAAATAACCACTATCATTCAAATTCATATATGTAGTCATGACATGCTATTCTGACACTCTGACTTCTAAAGAAAGAATAAAATAAACAGGAAATAAGCAAACTACTAACAGACATCATATACTCTGGACTTCAATATACAACTTCTATAAAATTTTGATTTTGTTGTTGTTTTGGATGAGCTTGTGAGATGAAGGGTTTAATGCCATGCATCCAATGGCTAGAGGGCAGTGCTGTCATGAAAGAAAGAACTGGAATATATTGACTAAGGCATTCACTGTCCTACAATCTGACCAATCAGTGACTAGGCACTCAGCCATTCCAACAGATGGACGTTAGTCCTGAAAGCAATGTGACCGTGTATGTTCATCAAGGTTGTTTTCTATAGAGAAAAAAATTCGCCCACCATTGTTCCAACAGCTGTTCACACTGAGCATATGCACTTCCAGTTGGGAGGAGATGTCATTGCCCATTCATCTTTGAGTGGGATAAGCTCTCCACATGAAGAAAGAAATCACCCTCTGAAATAACCGTTTGGTAGCCACAAAGGTACCTCTGATGGCAGATGTAGCCTCCAAACATACAGTAGAGACTATCTACTGAAAGCTCTTCTCTAACATTTGAGATAAAGCGCCCCCAGATCTCTTGTGTCCCAACCTTAGACTCAAGAAGTATTTTCAGTCTTTTCCTTTGTAGCATAGTTTCATGTGTGTGAAACTACTATCAGAGATTAATGTGGGATATTGATAGCTCTCAAGATAAGGAAATAGGTTAAGATGACAGAAAAAAAAAAAAAAAACTCCAAATAAGTTAAAGTCCTCTTCTGCCTTGTAGGAATTGTGGTCTGAAGACTACATATACCTCTGTGCTCCTCAAATCAAAGGTAATACAGACTTGTGGAAAATAATTAAGTAGAATAAAACCTCAGATGTTTATTCAGACTAAAAATATGAAGGAATTTTGAAATGAGTTAGTTTGATGATAAAAGAGATTTACTGTATGACACAACTCACGTTAAACCCTAAAGCACCTGCTTCTACTGAATAGTTCTCGTTTGTTTATTCACAGTTTCATACAAATGCACGATGTTCTTTGATCAAAGTACTGTCCACATTATTCTCTTTTATCACCCATCCTTCTTCTTCCTAAGACCTATTCCTGCTTTCATGTATGGTGTGTGCGTGTGTGTGTGTGTGTGTGTGTGTGTGTGTGTGTGTGTGTGTGTGTGTCCTATCTTGTTTAATTACAACCTCTTACGTGAGCATGAACACTAGACTATTTACTTACATAATGGTAAAGTACCAGTGGCTTTACCACTGAAGAACATATATCTTCCCTTCCCTACCACGTGTTAGCTACAAACAGCTACTCAGCTAGAAGGTAGGCCGTATTAGCCCCGCTCCCATCCATGCTGGAATTCTGATGGGCTTAGTCTTGTTAAGATCTTGTGCGGTAGCCAAGGCAGTTGTGAGGTCATGAGAATATTAGTCATGTCATGTCCAGAAGACAGCTTTGCAGTTTTCCTTCCCATTATCTGTCCCCTTCTTTGACAATCTTGCTGAGCTTTTAGAGAGGGTGATATAAACGCCAGTGTTCTCTCCTTGATTGCCCATGTCCACTTGTCAACACTGAGTCCCTATAACTTGTCTTAGAGCGCTTCTACTCTCTTGTACAGTGCATTGCCAGTCTACAACTGACTGCATCTCATGGGTGCCCCTCATCCATATAGCATTACCACTGCTATGGCTCAGGCCTTTGCAGTTTTGTTTGACTCATTTCAATAACTTTATAGATGGTGCTCCCGATAGAGATCTTACATGGGAGATTTTAGACACTTTCTTCCCTATGTAACTTGTTCTTTTCCTCATCTTTTATTAATAGAAGAATATATGAAGCAATTATTACTTTTTCCTCTACTTAACACACGGAGATTTTAAGTGTATTTAAAGAAATACAGCAACATGTGCTACATAACAAACCCTCCAGAAATATTCACTGAATTAATATATATTTTAACTGACATTGACAACTCATCTAACAGTTCCTAAAGTGTGATGTACATACTTAATTGTGCATATGTCTACAGTGCAGCACAGCATGTGTTAATACAATTCCCAGTAATTAAATGCTATTAAATCAATGTTCTAAATCTATCAATACCTCTGGTCCACTAGAAGTCTTTGATATTGCCTGTAGTGTGAAGCAAAGATTATACGGATAATCACTCTACTGATAATAGCTGAGTGTCCATCACCTATAGAATAAATAATAAATCTATTAGAATTCAGTCCAAATTGCTCACCATTTCTTCAGTCTAATTTTCCTCTAATTTCCAAAGAGTTCTATCTAAACCTGTACAACTATATTTCAACTATGTTAAATACCCTAAGGGTTTTCTTTTCTTATGTCTTCTGGTTTCATTTTACATCCTGGCCTTCTTAATTTTTGTTTTTCAAATTTTGATCCAATGTTTAATTTATGTGTATACATGGCTTATATATTCTGGAGATTCAGAGTAAATAGGCTTTACATTGTCAAACTTTCTTTTGTGACAATTCTCAGCATTAGAATATAGCTGTAACAATTCATATATTAAATGTAGGTATATGATAGTTCTGATAAATGCATCTTTATTCTTTAACTTAATCCAAACAACAGGCTGCCATACTTTATTGATCTAGGACATGTTCCTCTGAGTCAGGTATCTTGTAGCTGACAAATTAAATAGGAATTTGAATTTAGGCATGCACATATGACTCCAGGGTCCTGTTTTCATCTACATTTATTTGGTATTTTTTTGAGATAGGATTCCATGTATTGGTTATTTGTGATTACTGCTTTGATTAGATTGGGAAATACCAAGGAGATTAGTATAACAAACCTCTGCATGTATCTTTGAGGGAATTTCCAGTGACAAATACTTTAGGAGTGTTCCAACCTAATGAATGAATTAATCCATTGACGAATTCAAAGTGAGAACTAATGAATGAGAGGTTGTAGCATTATGTAAACTGATATTTGATTGGATAATGTCCTTGACAGCTAAATCCATTCTTTGTCTGTTTCTATTATTCATCCACTCTCTTTTGTACACCATGATACAAGCTACTTCACTAGTTGTTAACTGTAATAGATAGAAACATCTAAAACTGAGGGTAAAGAAATCTTTTCTTAGGTAAGTGTAGAGAAGCATAAAACTTGACTAACAAACTGCCCAAAGATAAAGTCCATTTAAGACAAGACTCTTCATTTTGTCACATTTACAACTAGTATATTGTCTCTCATTTGTTACGTAGTCAAATAATATTCATTTATATTTTTTACACAGAATACATTTTATTATGCAAAATTAAGGCTTTGTATTCATAGTTTACCAAAACTAAAAAAACAAAACAAAACAAAACCAAGATAAAAAGATTAGGTGCTTATCTCCCCCAAACTTTACCTGTACTTCCAACCAGCTAAAACGACTTGACCGAATGTGATCAAAACAAACACTATAAATGACACCAAGTCCTTTAAAACTGGCATTGCAAATGTTATTTCTTGGCATAGGTAACCTTCATAGCATGGGGTGGTGTGACCTTAAACCCTTGTAGAGCATCTCTGGCAGTTCCAATCTGCCCATCATTTTCAAATTCTACAAATGCAATGTCATGTCTCCCGGGTACCAAGCAAACTTCTTTGAACCCAGGGAACTGATTGAACAACATGGATAACATCATCTCATTTGTCTCTTCTGGTGAGTTATTTAGAAACAGGATATAGTTTGGAGGGTAATCGGGGACCTGAAGATTTGATGCTGCATTTCCTTGAGTATTAGCTCAATTTGGTGTTCCCTGATCAGGCTTTTTGTTTGCAGCTGTTGCACGATTTTATCTTTTTCTTTTCCTTGTCGGCATAAATGCCATGCATTTTAGATATTATTTCAGAATCTGTTTTTGCATACTGAATTCTCATTGGTTTACCATAAAATAGAAATCCTTGTAACTGTCTCAAAGCCTTTGTGGAAAAGCACAATCCCTTAAACATAACAAAAGTCTGTCCCCTCATTTTCATGGTCTTCAAAGCTACAACATCTACCACATGTCCAAATTGAAAAAACAGGGCACACAGGGATCTCCTCAACTCTTATTTTTTAATTTTGTCATTCATATTGTTTTTATAAATCATGTGAGTTGGTCTAATATCCATGTTTGGGTAAAACCCTTCCAGTAGCCTGAAGCCTGAGCCTTCCTTCTGCTTAAAGCAAAAGCCAGAAAATGACACTTGCTTATTGAATGAATAAAAAAGAGGGAACAAACTTACCAGCCCACACATGTTTGTTATGTGTTATATAAAATAAGACAGATTTTTTAAAAATCTATCAAATTTTCTTAGATGGAGCCGTAAAAATGAGTCTTCAAATAGAAAAAGAATGCCCTTTTGTGAGTTGTGTTCTAACTCAATGGACAAATAGTGGACAGATATGGACACAGATGGTCAAATACATAAATGAACTAGTAATCATAATACTCCTTTTCTCAGCTGAAAGATGGCTTAACAGTTAACAGCACTGGCTGCGGTTCCAAAAGACAGAGACTCAATTCCCGGCACCTACAATAGTCTATACGTCGAGTTCTAGGGAATCTGACGCCCTCTCCAGGCCTATTTGGTCACTGCATATGCGTGTTATGTGTTAACTTGAAATATATCTAAACTGATTCGCAATGAAAACCAAAATTTCAAATTCATAAGTAGTTTCCTGTAGTTAATTTACTTTCCAGAATTAACTCAATACTCATGCAGATTCACACTTTCATGCGTTCAGTTGCTACCCTACACATTTCTTTGCCTCATACGCCTGTCCCCACCTTCGGTTTTGCCACACAGATGCAGCAGCATAAATTGACAACAGTAGAAATCCTGAAATGTGGACAATAGCAAATATTTAAACATTTAGGTTATATTCCTACTTAAATATGTTAAATTACTACAATCATCTTTTCTCTAATATTCACAGTTCCTATAAATTCTTGAAAATATTGACTTAAGAATATACATATTTCTTATCTACAAGGGAAGACTGGCTTTTTACATGTGCATCTTCTTCAGTTTTAGGACTTTAATTCCTTAACATTGTCAGGATCATTCAATTTTTCTAAGGTTTATAATTTTTGATTTATTATTATTACCTTGAATGATTAGATACATAAAATATCTTTGGGGAAAGCCTGAGAATCTATATAAGTAATGTAATATCTAATTATCCAGTGCACAGTTCATATTATCTATTTTTTCATTTGCACTTGTTTGACACTACCTATTTTCTTAAGGATGAAGAACATTTAGGTACCAGTGAAACACAATTTATACAACTAATATTACACAGAACTGTTGGAAACCATGAAGGTGTGTATCAAACTATCACAGAACACCATTTTCTTCCTTTTTATTTGAAAAATGGTGTCATTGCATACAAATCACAGTTACATAGAAGTAAGAAGTTCTGGTTTCACGGTAAAATAATGGTAGATTAAAAAGTACATTGCCTATTTAAAAAAGCCAGAATGTTTCAGCATAAAGAAATAAAATTTGAGGAGCAATATATACACAACATAATTTAAACATTATACATTGTATACATGTATTGAAATATGAGCAGTACTTCACTGACATATATTTGCATGGACTGAGTAAATAAACTAATTTTCATATGAATTAATTTTTAAGTACATATCTATTTTAGTTTCAAGGATCTCGGAGCATAAAAAGAGGGGCATTATGAATTACAAAAGGCAGAGAATTGTTAAGGAAACAACACTGAGAGGAAATATAGTTTTTCCCTGTGGAGATAACATAACATTTTGAGTTGACTTTTGAGATTTAAAAATTTTAATCTTGCCATAATATTCAGTGGCTACATACTGAATAGTATCTAGTTATTCATTAATACATGTGAAATAGACAGAGTGACCTGAGGCTGGCCTTCCAGTCAACTGTGAAGGCAAAATTCTATGTTGTATCAGTAATTTAGACACTGCCTCACTAAATCACCAACCAATGGCTTTACGTATCCTATGATAAAAGAGGCCAAGGCTTAGCTAGCCAAAGATAGAATGTCAATTGTCCAGGCACATATTAATTCATCTAGCCCAGGGTCTTGTATTATATGCTAGCCACTCAATGCTTGCTGGAAGATAAATGACTCACTGATAAATTCCGAAAGCAGTTTGCTGACATCGTAGTGATGAACATTAAATCTTTTGTTTGATAACCATGAAAACTAAAAATTTAGTAGCAACATTCTTACCATTGGTTTTGAAGCAAACAGCTTCCAATAATACTATAAGATTGCTAGGATTGTATAGGAAATAAACTAAAGCACATATTAGGTTCAGGGATGTCTCCCCTTTCTTTTATCTTTCATTTTCAGGTTTAGAGATAGGTGTTGCAAAGAAAGAAGGGGGACTATAGAAATATACAGAGACAATAGGACAAAATTAGATTAGTGAATCTACTCATTAACTAAATGCTTTGTTACTCACAAGGTTACTTTTAATTCACTGGTATAGAATTTTTTATATAGATGCAAAATAAGTTCATTTTTAGACATGGTATAGAATTCAAATTTAAGGTTATTCTTCATGCACATTGTATATATTCCTACTTTAATATGAGGTATTTTACCCATAACTCAACTATAATACAAGGTTTGCTTCCAATACTTTGAAAATGCTTTTTTAGGATGTTTAGGTTAAGTAAATTATACAATTAATTGTTAGTGGATCAACTCATGGTCATATCGATTACTATTCTATTTTTATTACACAATACACATCCTAGGTATAGCAGATAGATATGATTCTGTGGGAAAATAAGGTAAAATAGTTAGATAAGGGCTTTAAAAACCTCAGACCAACAGAATATGGCATTTTCAGATGTTTTTATTATTTTAAAGATATACCTTTAATGGGACAGGTTAACTCCTGGCAACACCCATCCTACCTCAAAGAAGATGATGAGAACCAAAGAACTTCCTTATGGAGATGGATTCAAATGTGGTAAATAATCCACTGGGGAAAATGTCCTCCTTTCTTCCACAGACAGAATTCTGCCTAAAAATGGGCAAGCTTGGATGCAGGCAGAGTTGATGACCAAACTGCCAAGATAGGATAAGCAAGTCCTCAATAGTTCCTGCCTCACAAATGTGTCTGTCAGATATATTGGGACAGATGTTTGAAGATGATGCTCTAATGTTATAGAGAGTTTTGGGTTCAGACAGCAAAATGTCTTTGTCATTTTTTCACTTTGGAAGCTGCTAACCTTCACTCCCTATATACTCAGGTAATTTCATTCCTTCTCACATCTCTGATGGGTTTGAGGACCAGATAGTTTAGTTTTACAATTAAGCTTAGTTGCTTAGGGGTTAAGATGTTTTTAGGTCTAGAAAGATATTTTAAGTTGATAATGATGAGATATGATAGATATTATCATTCAGAATTTTAGACCAACTAAGATAGGAAAGATGTTTTCTTCAAATCTGCTAAACACAAATAGCCAAAACACAATGAATGTAATATTTATATAATTCCTGATTGTTTCGTGGTTCTTCTTGCTGTAGGTACTTTATTGTATATAGATGTAATAATACAAATGTGTGTGTAAAAATATTTAATAAAAAGAAAGAATATTAAAGCATGGAGGATCATATAAAGAATCCCAAAATTATAATCATTCGGAAAATGTGAGGCTTTTAAATTTTTGCCTAGTGTCATTTTATCAAAAAGAAAGTACAAAAAGTTTTAAAACATCATTAAAGTCTCAAAATTCAGATGCAAACATCTCATCTATTCTTACACAATCTAGTCAGCTCCCTAATAAAAACAGTGTGTTCCAACACTTCTCTTGGTTTTAGCTCAAATATTTCATCTTCTCTTTCCTTGCCTTTGTTAATTAGAAGATGAATGCCAATGGGCTTGAATTATGTCAAAGAGAAAATGAAATGTATTTTTAAAATACAATAAATGCACTACAATAAACACATTAAAACATGAGGTCATTTAATTAAAAAAGCAAACACTGACTCTTTTTAAACTTAGTCTTTCACTCTGTGTGTCTGTTTGCCTTACCCTTTCTGGGGACAAAGTAGACAGTAGTGATAAAAGTCAGAATATGTTTATTATATTTTGTTTAAAATAAATGATTTCTGTGAGTTCAAAAACTTCCCTTCGTACTTGCAAAGTTAATATGCTGGAGCTGAACCCTCTATAACCATTACTGTGTGCATTATAAAATCAACCTTTGGAGAATGTCCCATCCATTGGCTAGATCTGGGTAGGGGTTTGAAGTTTACGGCCTGTATTGTCCTTGGCTGGTGCCATAGTTTGAGCGGGACTCCTGAGCCCAAATCTCCCTATCATAATGTTCTTGTAGGTTTCTAGGACCATCTGGATCCTTCTACTTTGCTATTCTCCCATGCTTCTCTCATCTAGAGTCCCAATAGGATGTCCTCCCCTCTGTCCCAGTTTCCTGGTAAGTGAAGACTTTCATGGGACATGCCCCTTGGGCTAGTGTTCAGATATAAGTGAGTATATACCATTTGACTCTTTCTGCTTCTGGGTTAACTCATTCATTATGATCATTTCTTTTTCAATCCATTTGTCCACAAATTTCAGGAATTCCTTGTTTTTAATAGCTGAGTAGTATTCCATAGTATAAATGTACCATAGTTTCTTTATCCATTCTTCTAGACCTGGTGACACTCAGAGGAAGGATAGCAGGCTACCAAGAAGAGACTTGATATCCTATGAGCATATACAGGGGGAGGAAGTCCCCCTCAGGCACATTCATAGAGGAGGGGAGTAAGGGGAAAATGGGAGGGAAGGAAGAATGGGAGGATACAAGGGATGGGATTACCATTGAGATGTAACAAGAATAAATTAATAAAAAAATCAACCTTTAATACTGTAAGTTTCATTCAAGTTGCTTACTAGATCTTCTCAAAAGGCATATTTTGAGTGACAAACATCTGTTATTTCAAAATATTTCTGAAAATAGTAAACAAAACCCAGAATGGTTCTCAGTGTTCTTCAGGACAAGTATGAGATGCGTTTGTTTGCCTGCTAAACATTGCTGTATTGTATGGAGGAGACAATTCCATTCAAACTATTCCTACCCTGCACTATTTTCACAAGTTTCTTAGTTTTGGAGTCCAGCTTTAATCACTTTAATTCTCATGTTGAACATATACATGCAATCTACCCACTTTCCCCAATTACAAGTATCAGTCCTATAAAAGGTTTATATATACATATATATGTATATATATATTTGTATATTTTATGTTATGTTAAAATATGACTCCAACCAAATGGTATAAATTATAGTTTTATTTATTGTGAACTTACTATGTATTTCGAACTGAGATAATTAGATTTTTATACCATGCCTACAGTTATTATGAAATATAATATAATTTCTCTTTGAATTCTGTCACAGGGCAATAATGGTGGGAGGAATTTGTGGTTTTCCCCAAATTATAAACTTAATAAAAATCAATATCTGAAGTCCTACTTGTCTTTACTCAACTATCTCTCAATTCAATACATAACTACAAATATCCAAACCTGAGATTTATCTTTTTCCAACTACATTGTTATAAATGCATTTTAGTATTTGTTATAGATCAGAAAAGTCTTAGTTTTAGGTTAAAACATATGTAAAACCTACAGTTTATGTAACCATTAGCTCATCTATTGATCCTCTCAGCCATAATAGTTGATTTCTGGTTAGTTCACACATGCCAATAGTAAATTAAATGAAGTTCCCAGTAAATTCCATTGGTCTTGTAAACAGCGCATGCACAAAAGCACCCATAATATGGTTTATGACATCAGAGTTCTGGTTAGTCTTTGAGAAATGAACAGGGTAAAAGGGTACATGGGTAAATCTAGGTTAATGACAATATCTTAGTGTTTGAACCAGATTCAGTATTCATCATGTTATTTATAGCAACCAGAGCATTTTCCTACATGTGTGTTATATCTGAATAAAGTTTTCTTGATAAGTTAATACATGGACAACTGTCTATGTGAGTGCTTACATTTTTACGTTTAGGATATAAAATTAATAATGAAGTGATTGCTCTGTTTTCAATTCTATAAATTCCAACCCACCTCTCAGCCTGTTGGACATATATAACCATTGCCCACTTCTGGTTTGACACCTGTTCCTCTAAATGTCATTGATTCTTTACTTTTTATTTAATGTGTTTATCAATTATGATGGCTCGATTTATGATTGTTCTTGGTGGCAGAGTGCATTAAAGGGAAAAAATTCAAAGAAGAAAGATCGAGGACTAGTGATAAAGTAAACTTTATGTCTTCTGTTTTTATGAGTTCAATTTTTTTCAATTGATAATTATATTTGGGAACCTAAGTCCTTTTGTTTTTGTTGTTTTTCAAATAGGATTTCTCTGTGTAGTCTTAGCTGTCCTGGAATTCACTCTGTAGACCAGGCTACCTTTGAACTCACAGAGATCTTGCCTGCCTCTGTCTCCTGAGTGCTATAATTAAAGACATAAACCACTAATGCGAGGTGAGTATAAGTTCTTAAAAGAGTTACTTTCAACTAACTAGTATTTGTTAATAGGAGAGAATGACAATAATACTAATAGTCATGCTATTGATAACTACGAAAGCAAACACATATGATTATCATTAATAAGTCATTAAAGAGACATAAATGTCATCATCCATTCCAATATGTGTATCAAACACCTAATATATTGAAAGTTTATACTAACTAAATTGATTTGTGAAGGGATACATGTGACCCACTAGTCCAGATACTTCCTATTAAGAACAGAAAATTAAGACCTTTCCAAAGCTCTTGCAATGTGAAACCACCAGATTGGTTACAAAACTCAAGTAAAAGATAATGATGACCATATTTCAGTATTCTGAATTTGTTATTATGAATATTTACACTTGATTGCTCAGTTGCACTCAGCCATAAAAAATTGTATGCTTTCATAGCAACATAGGTATTAAAATACACTGAGAAATTCTTTGTCTAAAGCCTGATTCTTTAACATGTTTTCAGAGCAGTCCTGGAACCACAGTAATCTGGTATTGGAGATATAAACATAGAAAATGTGAAAGAAAAAGACAATAATGAGGCAAAGGAACTTTTCAGCCTGTCCCCAGGACATTGTCTCATCTTTACAGTCCAGTGGTTGGTCCTGGTAATTGCTTAAGGACTTGTGACCAATTAACCTCTTAGCATGTGGATGTAATGGGTGTCCTAGTAGGATTAATTTTATAATTATAAATTAAAACAAAGTGAGAGGAACAGTATTATTTATGGACAGATAAGGGGATATGGCTCAATGGGAGAATGATTCTTTAGCATGTACCAAGTCATAGGTTAGAGTCTCAGAACTGAAAAACAAACAAACAAACAAACAGTAAGTAAATTAATATGTCCGTGGAAGCTCATCACAATGGAGGGATAAAGCTATCCGACAAATTCAGCCACCATGAGCTGGGGCTGGAGCTCAAGGGTAGAGTAGTGTCCTCACATCACAAAGCCCTGGATTAGATCATCAGCACTGACAAAAAATAAAAAACAAAATCTTGAACCAAACTTAATGAGTTAGTGTGATGTAACAGAATGAAATGTACTCTTTATTCTGATTAAAATGTAAGCATATACCAGAGGATTGAGAAACACATTTTTTTTTAAACTTTGAATCACATACTTATGATATTATTATTAATATCCTTGTTTTAAAACAATTCCTGAAGGAGGAAATGTAAAATGATAAAAATCAGCATTCATGGATTATTGTAAAACTTTTCGAGGGGGCAAAGCAATGAGCCAGATGTCTGTGTTCAGTAAATGTACGACTTGGCTTATTGTCTCCCCCTTGAAAGTCTCTATGTATTTCAATGCTATTTAAGTGTTTACAGTAAATATGATCCATTTTCTACACAGCACATGACGTGCTAATACCAACCACTTCAATACAAAATCAGCCAAGATGTTTTTGATTTTTGTGTAATAGATAGTCATGTCTGGTATCAATAATCCCATCTTCTTTGGAGGTTAGGGCAGTGAGATATTAATTTTAAATCCCACCTGGGTTCTAGTATGATTTCAAAGCCAGTCTGAGCAAGTTAATAATTGTTTTCAAATAAACAGTAAAAATGTGGGTAAGATAAGTGCTCAATGTTAGCACTGTTGGCTAGAATGAGCGAAGCCCTAGCTTCAATCACCAGTGGCATACACACAGGAGGGATGGTGGGAACATGGAAATTCAGGTATATCAGTGTTTTGTCACAGTGGTATGAGAGGTAAGTGTGAATGAGGTGTGTCTTATTTAGGGTTTTATTGCTGTGAAGAGATGTCATGACCAACGCAACTCTTATTAAGGAAAACATTTAATATGGGCTAGCTTACATGTCAGCGATTTTGCCCATTATCATCATGTTGGGAAGCATGGCAGCATGCAGACCTTCATCATACTGGAGAAGGAGCTGAGAGCACTATGTCTTAATCCAGAGGCAGCAGAAGGGGACTGTGTGCCACACTGGGTGTAGCTTGAGCATATGATACCCACAGTGACCCATTTCCTCCAACAAGGCCATACCACCTCATAGCTGACCAAACCACCACACAAGGCAAATACTCATATCATTTCATGCCTGTATTAAGCACTATAATACATTTTATATTTAGTTTCCTAAAACTACTAGTATGCCACTGGAATAAGCAATCTGTGTCAACAACTTGAATCACCCATGCAGAAAATAGTTCTGGATGTGATGTATTTCAGGGGCCAAGACTTTCAATATTTATTGAAGTCATCACTCAAGCCTCTAAACCTTCTGTGACCTTTGTGTAACGTCTGCCAGGGATGGATAATTGCTTCTTACTGACCTAACAATTATCTGTCATGACAAATATGTAATGTCCACTTAGGGAGCATAAACTGTTAGCTAGCACTGAGTGCACACAATGAAATATGATGATATGAATTCTTAGGATGGACAAAAAAAATGAGATAGTCTAAATGGAAATTCGAAAATATTCCATTAACTATAAAAAACAATGTATCATTTTATATAATGAATTATAAGGTTTAGATATAAGTTTTTCCCTGAATAGAAAGTGTCTTTTACACTATAGATGTGTCTTCAAGCCTGGTATTCATCAAGTGTGCAACAATTCCAAGGTGAATTGAGCAGAATAGTTGTTAGGAGTCTAAAGACAATATTGTAGAGCTATATAGCAACAGTTTTAATGAGTTTCCTTTATATTCATTCAAATAACTGATGCTTTTCATAGAAGATTTTACTGTTTTTAATTATGTGTGTGTATCTGTGGGTGGTATGTGCCTTGAGTTCACGTACCCTCAAGAGTCCAGAAAAGGGCATCAGGTCCCCTGCAACTGTTGTAACAGGTGACTGAGTCACCTAACAATGGTGTTGTGAATCAAACTTAGCATTTCAGCAAGACTAAGGCACATGCAAAATTGTGAGCCATCTCTCCAGTCTTAGCTGATGCTGTTTTACTTTTGCATTCTGGGAGGGCCTCCCTGTGTCTCCTTTTTAAAAAATAAAATTTGAACAAAAGATTCAAACTATGTTCTGACCCTCTCTGCAAAAGAGCTACCACACCAAATCTTCTAAACTAATAGAGAAAAGATATTTCCTTCATAATTCTTGTATTTTTATGTTGTCAACTGATGCATTAAACTGACAACCTTATCTTAAGTTTTTACTTGTTGTATAAGGGACTGAGACCATGGCAAGTTATCAACTGAGTGTCATTCCCAAACTTTGGAAGTCTGTCAAACGTGCTTTTAATTCAAATGGTACTAAGAATTTGTGGGGCACAGGAACTATATTTATGTCATAGCAAAGTAAACCCTTCATTGTTTTGTTTCATGCCCTGTGAAACTGTGAAGGCCAGAAACACCTTGCTCCAATAAGTAAGGTTTTTTTTTTAATAGTAATTTTCCCATCATTGAGAAGTGTGTGTGTGTGTGTGTGTGTGTGTGTGTGTGTGTGTGTGTGCACGCATGTGTGTCCAACAATGACCATAATAGGATAAAGCTGGTGATGAATTGATTAGGCTAAGAGTCAGATACTTGGAACCTGATCCAGCATTTTTATGGATAAGTTTTTAAGTCCTTCAAAATCATTATTTACATATTTGTATTCATCAGTCAATATTCTTGGGCAGGTTTCTAATCATAATTCACAAGAATCATCTTTAAGTTGTATAAGAAGTTATTTTTGTTTAAAAGTGTGTACGCTTTTAAACTCATAATAGACTTGTTGGATAGAAATGCTGTTTTGAGGTAAAGTCTTAAAGGTCAGGTGAATAATAAAAAATGTGATAAGATCTGATAACAGAATGATGTGGAAAAGCACACCAAATTATAATAATTAAACTCTCTGGGTATTTTTCAGCTTCCAGCTTTGTTATTCCTTACATCTCATGGACTGTTTATTGTGAGCTGCCACTCTAGTTTTGGTTACAGACCCCCTAAAGCTATTTAATCCCATACAATTATAAAGTCACATTATGCCCAATAATATTTGGACTTTCTCACTGCTCTATGAGAGAGTTTTAGGACATTTTGCTTAAGCAACATAATAAATATCTTTTTAATAAAGAACCTGGAAAAATTAACTGCACAACTTTAGCTATGAAGAGCCACAGTGTTATGCTTAGCATGAGTTTAGCATTAGTTTGTGGCATAAATTAAAACACTATGCTAGAGAAGTATTTGGTAATAAAAGATAGAAAGGAAAGCAAAGCAGGAAAATTCCCTTGGGAAGCCTGAGCCGGATGCTACAGATGTTTGCATTGCCAAATGTTTCTACTTTTCTTCAATTTCATTGTCTGATCCATGAACAAAGGGCTATACCCGTGTCTTCTGTAATGTGTTAAAAGTGTGAATGAATTTCTTGGCCCATTGATGGTCACATGGTCTAGTAAAGATACCTACTAAAGCCTTCAAGTATTGTGTCCGAATTAGATACACTTCCACCAGTAGGATATGTTTCCTTGATATAAATTCTGAGAATTTTGACAGGAACACTTTTAATAGTAAATTTGATCTCTGCCATTTTTAGTTTGAGTACAGCCATGATACACGGTCTTTATGAGATTAAATAAATGTAAAACACACAGAAAATAAAATTCTATTCCAATAGAAGGGGAGTAAGAAGGGAAAATCAAGTGAAAATACTTTCTCAGAAGAGATTGGATCTAAGTAGGAAGGAAGAAATGCCACCAGATGGGACCAGAAATGAGGCCATATCTACGGAGCTCAGGCCTCACAAGCATAGCTCCCATTTCCCTACACTCAATTTTCATGTTTAGTCAAGGTATGGCAGAGGAAACAGAATGCACCAACACCCACACACTGCAAGTACTCACTAAAGGTCAGTTCTGAGGTTCACACTGTGTCTCTGGGAACTCCCAGCTCCTACTCTGAGCACTTGGCAGATGTCTCTAAGTCAGATATAAATCAGAGCCTAGCAGAAAAGAAACGGTCCTCCTCCTCCTTCCTTCGGGAAAGGACAGTGAATCGTCATCACAGGCTACTTGAGGTGTGATGCCACAGTGGGCAAAATGTAATGGTGAACCTGCAAACAGGGAAACTTCTACAGTGTTCAGACAATGGTGTTCCTCTTTTTAAGCGTTTTTAGAGGGAGCTATGTGCTGAGTGGTGCTCTCCTCTGGACCCTGAGGTTAAGCCCAGAGCACGCTCCAACAATGCCCAAGCACAAACCAAATACAAAGAGATCCTTTACTGAGCAAAGCAAAGAGACAGGGTGGTTGAATTTTTTTCCACATTTTTATTATAATTTATTCACATTATATGCTGATAGTAATCTGTCAGCTCTTATTTTCCTCTTTCCACCTCCCTCCCTCTTCTGCCCTATTCTCCTCCCCGGGGTCCTCCACCCCCACTGTCTGACCAGAGCCTATCAGGTCTCATCTGGATAGCCTGCAGTCCCTTCCTCTGGGTTTCCACAAGGATTCTCCTCCAAGGGGCAGCGATCAAATTGCCAGAGTTCATCTCAGAGCCAGTCTCCGCGCTTCCCTCCCCTTCCTTCTCCATGTGGAGCAAGAGCTGTCCATGGGCTAAGTCTGAACAGGGGGTCTAGATACTGCAGGAAGAAAACCTGTACCTCCTGTTCAAGTGGTTGAATCTTAGTCTGGAAGAAACAGCAGCAAATAGCTTTGCCAGTGTTATTTCTAAGAAGTAAAAAGGGGAGTCTGTTAGAGTAAGCTAAGACATCTTGGTAAGTTCTGATTAGGTATTTAAATTAGCTTAGTCAAAATAATGAATTTTGTTTGCTGAATCTTGACGTGTTGATTGTTGGACCTTAGTCATCAGTCTCAGGAATGAGTTGGCAGACAAATAAGGGACTAGGCCTTGGTGTCTCTCTTTAGGAACATAATCTAACAGTTTACCAAGGGGAGAAAGGCAAAACCTCTTGGCACCATATTTGACATGCCCGGACTTGTGTTTGCCATGCTTAGGCCTGCTAGAGCCCTCTGATGTTTATATTAGAAAATATGTAAATAAGAAATGAATTCATTATTGGCATAATGAAGTAAATTTATGCAGGCTTTTTATATTCTCCTAATCTATATTTCACTTGGCAAATTACAAAAGAAAAAACTTAAAAATTGTGTTATTTTCTTCCTCTTAAAGTTTTAGGGATGTACAATGGCCTGGAGGGAATGGATCAGTGTTTAGAGCCAACATAGCTCTTTCAGAGAATCATAGTTAGGCTCCTAGCACCCATGTTAGGTGGCTTGTAAATGCATGTGACTCCAGGTTCAGGGGACATGATGTCTTCTTCTGGCCTTTTAAGGCACTGCACTCACATTCACAGACATACGTATAAAAGTATGTACATACACATCTCTTTAAAATTAATAATGCTAAAGTGTTGGTAGAAAAGAGGTAGAAGGCTGACAATACAGTGCTAACACTTTTACAGAGAACACATGAGGTTCTTGGCTCACTAGCACTAGAAAAAAAAAGTATAAAAAACAAAAGTTTTGGGACATTTCTAGTAAAATGGAATAAAAACTATACTTTCTATCATTAACTGTTTTCTAATATTGAGAGCACCAATGTTTGGGGACTAATATGCAAAGGAAAATTAGAGTAGATTTCAATCCTGAAAGGTCTGTTTTCCTATGACATGCCTTACAGAATATTCCATTATTTCCTTACATTGCATGTCTACTGGATGAAACAGAAAATAAATGGTGCTTTATGTAATTGGTAGGAGCTGAAACTGTTCATAATACCCTGGCATAGAATGCACTAATACAGAGTGAAAATAGATTATTAAAGTAATTTTTTATTCATTAATTGCACTTTTGTGAATAGGACTTTGTTGAGTGAAAAGTGTGGCTCTTGGGGAACTCCACTGTAATACAGAAGTTGGAGTGATATTTTGTAATGTGTATTTGACACTATTTTTCCCCAAAGCACTATAAAGTCTAACTTCATAGAGCCAGCTTGGTAAGGAAAGACTTTATGACATTTGAATGTAAATTGTCCCTGTTTCTATGTAAATGTGCTTTGAAAATTTTCATTTCCAGCTTGCAAGATTTTAATTTTGATTTCCTTTCCCCATTTAAAAATGTACTAAGGAAATCTACTAGTCTAGTGTAATGGCAGTGGTAGAGTCTATTCTAAAGTCCATGGTCCCACTAGGCCAGGGAGGCTGCTAGGTTGCCTGTGCCGGTTGTGATTTCTCTCCTGTTGCATGGATTAAATCCAATTAGACAGTCTTTGTTTGGCATGAAGTGTGTCACTTATTGCAA
>OU015752.1:15543759-15558320 GCA_907169655.1 Acomys percivali
CTCAGCTATTAAAAACAAGGAATTCCCGAAATTTGTGGACAAATGGATTGAGCTAGAAATGATCATAATGAGTGAGTTAACCCAGAAGCAGAAAGACTCAAATAGTATATACTCACTTATATCTGCATACTATCCCAATGGGCATGTCCCACAAAAGCCTTCACTTACCAGGAAACTGGGACAGAGGGGAGGACATCCTATTGGGACTCTAGATGAGAGAACCATGGGAGAATAGCAATGTAGAACGATCCAGTGGGTCCTAGAAACCTACAAGTAGAATATTATGATAGGCAGATTTGGGTCAAGGGGTCCCGCTCAAACTAAGGCACTAGCCAAGGACAATACAGGCGGTAAAATTTAAACCCCTACCCTGATCTAGCCAATGGACAAGACAGTCTCCACACTTGAGTGGAGAGAGGGATTTGACTTTCTCATGTACTTTGGTGCCTCACATTTGACTATGTCCCCTGGAGGGGGAGACCTATGGCACTCAGAGGAAGGACAGCAGGTCACCGAGAAGAGACTTGATACTCTATGAGCATGTACAGGAGGAGGTAATCCCTCTGAGGAACAGTCATAGGGGAGGGGAATAAGGGGAAAATGGGAGGGAGGGGAGAATGGGAGGATACAAGGGATGGAGGGATGGGATAACCATAGAGATGTAACAAGAATTAATTAATTAAAAAAAAGGAAAAAAAAGAAATAAAAACAAATCAAAAATAATTAAGTATTCGCTAAACAAAATGTGACGGATATAATTTATCAAATATATACATAAATATAAAAACAAAAACAACAAAAAAGAAACAAGCTGTATTTTGTAATCAAAATGCATTAAAACCATGAATCAACAATAACAGCAAAACTTATTTCCTATCTATGCATAAAATCATACCTCAAAAATTCAGAACCAACCTCCTTAGGCAAAGAGGATATAACAAAAAATTAGCAATTAAAATAGTATTGACAGTGTAGCTTAGAAGATATCTCAGTAATTAAAACCCTTGCCTGACAAGTGTGGCAACTGGAAGTTCAGATGTCTAGAATGCATGTACATGAGTGGGCCAGGAAGCCACCTCTAATTATGGCTGTGGAAGACAGAAATAGGATGTTTTCAAACAAATTGGCTAGCAACACTAACCATGTGGATGAGTTCTGGGTTTGATTAAGAGACTCTGACTCAATGAAAAATGTGGAAGAAGCATCACATGATTCCTGACCTCAACAACCTCTAGCATCCGCACGACCTTATGCCTCCATGTGCCCACACATACAAACATACATGTACAGTGCATACATACAAACTTGAAATACAGAAGAAACAACTGTACTGATAGTGAAGCTTCTACACATTTGTATCTGTTGTTATAATTAAGTGGTAAGCAGAATTCCAATTAGAAGTCAACAGAAACAGTAGGATTAAAATATATGAATTAAGTTCTCCAAAAGCTGGAAAAATATTCTCAAAGATGAAACAATATAAAATTAAAGTTAAAGCACAGAAGCATGAGACACAAAATGAGAAAAAAAAATGACTCAAAGTAGGCATGCTTTCAAAACAGCTGAAAAGTGACAGTGACATTAAGCAAAAATGCCACCAAGGTGGTAAGATACTCAGAAAAAGAGCACATCTGATATTTCTAGCCTGCTTCCTAGAACTTTATTATGAATTTGAAAACTTATACATAAGATGATGAAAGAAAACTGTTTTATAATTTTAATCCCACTGCAGACTAATTTTCATAGATAAAACAAAAAGAATCATCCCAATAAAGAGCAAAGATTAAATGAATTAACTAGAGAAATCTGTCCCCCCACGCTCATTCTCCATCTCTCAGTGTGTGTTTGTGTGTGTGTGTGTGTGTGTGTGTGTGTATGTGTGTGTGTGTGTGTGCACGCATTTGTACGTGTGGGTATAGAGGCTAGACGAACAAGTCTGGTGTCTTATTTTGTCACTCTCTGCCTTCTTTTGAGACAGGGTTTCCTGCTTAGCCCAGAGTTGGTTAGTCACCCCCTCACAGCCTAGGCTTAGAGCTATGATCTTCCTGTCTCTGCCCACCACAGCTTTGAGGTTACTGGCACATACCTTTTACTCTCTGGACCACCTCTTCATCCCAATGTCAACTTTTCAAAGACAAGATTATCTTAATACCATGAACTTTAGTCAGAAAACATAGTAAACATCATATAAAATATTTTTAAATTTTAATTTCTTGTAATTTACTCAGATTACATTTGGATTTTTATCACCTCTACAATGTGCTTTGATGTAAGAATACAGTTTACACAAGCCAGTTCTCCTTTTACTATGTGGGTCATAAGGACTGAATTTAAGCCCAGGCTTGTGTGTAAGTACCCCTACCCACTCAGCAATCTCATTGACAAAAACAGCAAAAATTTTAATGGTGCTAGTTTACTACTGAAACCAAATTTACACTGACAGCTTATAAAAAATCTGTAGATAGAGAGCTAATGAAAATAAATGTGTAAGAGAAAGTAAAGTAGAGGCAAATGCTATGATAACTAGTACAAATAATATGTAGTGATCAAGTGGTATTTGTACCAGGAGTATAGTTATCCTTTATAATAGGATCATAGGATTTTATAGGGTTTAATTCTATAGAATAACAGAATTAAAGGATGGAACAGTTCACCACTTGAATAAACTACAAAAGAAAACTCTTTGTGATTATTTACATCAACAATAAAAAATACTTTGGCAAATTTCAAGACACATACTTTCAATGGCAGTCAGAAACAACAATTGCTAAAACCCATCATGGAAACACAGAAACACTGCGCTGAGGTTCAAAGTCAGAACCTACAGAAGAGTTCAACATTTAAGATTATTTTCTTGAAGGTGAGACCCAGATATCAAGCTAATTGGTTGGTTTGTCATTAAAGTATTAATTCTGAGCTGGGCCTCGTGGCACACACCAGTAACACGAGAGCTTGGGAGGCCAAGGCAGGCCGACTGAGTCTGAGGACAGAATGAGGACATGGTGGGTTTGGGGCCGGTCTGAATAAATATTTTTTAAATAAAAAGAAAAATGACAATAGTCTCTGCTCACATTAATATTTAAAATTAATAAAGTTTCTGTGCGAGCAAGTACTTTCTCCTAACTTGGTACAGTTAATTTGAAAGAACATGTAATATCTTTTTAAATTACATGAAATGTGGAAAGTGCAAATAGCTGGGAGGGGAAAGATCCATGGGAGGACATCAGCTCAGCCAGAAACTGAAGCATCCTAAAGCCTTTGTAATTAAAACATGTGGTGCTGGCAAGTGAGCAGACAGGCAAGTGAAGAGAACAGATGGTCAGGTAGACTCAAGTACAAATAAAAATAAATGTCTAAGAAAGACAACACTTTTGTACTTATGTTAACTGTACTGGGACAATTGGGTGGGCACTTAAAATACAAAATTAAATACATAATTCTTATCATATCCAAAATATGCATAAAGTGGTTTAGAAATCTATTAAAATGAAATTACACATTATAGAAGAAAATATAATAAACATATTAATTACTGGCATTTTAAACTTTCTAAATATTATTTTATCCTTAGAAGCCACTTAAATGAAGATTGAAATATTCAATTACATAAAATAAGATTTTGAATAAATGACAACAAAATTAAACTGAAAGACAAGCAATAGATTAGGGACATGTCTGCATAAATTCAATTTATCATTTATTTGTTTGTTTTCACATTTGTTTGATACAAAGTGTCACATAGCCTAGGATGATTTCAGAATCACTAAGTAGCCAACTATGACTTAAAATTTCAAACACTCTCAACTCTGCCTCACAAGTACCTTGTAAAACCATATATGTAATATGACATGAAATTAGAAGACAGACTAGAGGTAGGAAGGGAAGGATCAAAACAAAGGGGAGTGGAAGGAGAGTGAAGGAATGAATGTCGTCTAAGCACATGACATACTTGGAATAAATTGTATTTATGAACATGTGGCAACAAAAATTAAAGGAAAACCCAAAACAAATAATATAGAGCACTTTATATATATATATATATATATATATATATATATATATATGACAACTGACATTAATTTTTAATTCAATATAATGATAGATAAAAAATAAAAATAATGGAGACTAGGGATGTGAACAAAAATAGTCCAGCTCAACATATGATAGGATCCTAGATAAAGAAAGAGAAAGAAGATGCCAAAGTGGTGGCTTCAAAGTGGGTAAAATGCCCTTCCACGAAAACCCTGATTCAACTCCAGTCCCTGCAACATGTGAAAAGATGCAGTGGTGCTCATCTGTAATTTGCCATAGATATGATAAATTGGGTGGCAGAGACATGAGCATCAGCCAGAAGCATCTAATTGGAAAACATTATATACAAGCAAAAACTCAAAACGAACAAACAAAAAGAGTAAGATAAAAAAGTTCTCCATTTGTCCACAAATTTCGGGAATTCCTTGTTTTTAATAGCTGAGTAGTATTCCATAGTGTATTTGTACCACAGTTTCTTTATCCATTCTTCTACTGAGGGACATTTAGGCTGTTTCCATGATCTGGCTATTATGAATAAGGCTGCTATGAACATGGTTGAGCAAATTTTCTGGCTGTGTGCTGGTGCATCTTCTGGGTATATTCCAAGGAGTGGAATAGCTGGGTCTTGAGGAAGCCCTATTCCCAGTTTTCTGAGATAGCACCAGATAGATTTCCAAAGTGGTTGTACTAGTTTGCATTCCCACCAGCAATGAAGGAGTGTTCCTCTCTCCCCACATCCTCTCCAGCATGTGGTGAGAGAACAATGGGAGAATAGCAATGTAGAAGGATCCAGTGGGTCCTAGAAACCTACAAGTAGAACATTATGATAGGCAGATTTGGGCCAAGGGGTCCCGCTCAAACTAAGACCCTAGCCAAGGACAATACAGGCGGTAAAATTTAAACCCCTACCCTGATCTAGCCCATGGACAGAACAGTCTCCACACTTGAGTGGAGAGAGGGATTTGACTTTCTCAAGTACTCTGGTGCCTCACATTTCACTATGTCCCCTGGTGGTGGAGACCTAGTGGCACTCAGAGGAAGGACAGCAGGTCACTGAGAAGAGACTTGATACCCTATGAGCATATACAGAGGGAGGTAATCCCTCTGAGGAACAGTCATAGGGGAGGGGAATAAGGGGAAAATGAGAAGGAGGGGAGAATGGGAGGATACAAGGGATGGGATAACCATAGAGATGTAACAAGAATAAATTAATTAAAAATAAAAAAAATTTAAAAAAAAAAAGTTCTCCAGACAATGCAATATGGGGGGTGAGGATAATCTCCAAAAATTCTGATTTTGTTTTGTGTTGGCTATCTACTGCTAGTAAATGGAGCTTGCCCTTTAGTGCATTTTGTATGCCCAGTAAGACTTCCTTGAAGAAACTATTTTGTCCATAGCAGGCAATTTTCAGTTGGAGATAGCTCTGGTGCCATGAACACTGGACAGAAGGTATGAAGTCTCTAGTTAGGCACCAGTTCAACTTCTCTGTGTTCAATGACATATATAGATAACATCTTCAGCAATAGGGCCTTACTATCAGTTTGTGGAGAGCAATCAATAGTCATGTCAATAACCTGAATTGTTTTTGGGATTTCCATGGGGCCCTTTGGGGCAACAATTATATTAGATGTAGCCCATTTCTGGCAATTGGATGTTTCATTTCGTGGCAAGAAATGTCTATTTTGTAGCAATGCCTCCCCTGTAATTTACTAATTCCATTTATATTTATTTCACATATGAATATATTTTAAGAATATTTTGAAGTAGCAGTTTGTATGTAACATCTTATATAACACAGCATGCTAGCCATCCTTCCCCATATTCCCTCTATCATCCCCTCTTCTCACCCCTGTCACCATTTAATCCTCCTGGCCATCTCCTGCTTGTTTCTGTTTAACTATGTATTCTATTTACTTTTTTTTTTTTTTTTTTTTTTTTTTGGAGATCCTTCCCGCCCCGCGAGTTCCATACACTACACTTAACCTCTGTAATTATTCATATAGTAACATGACTATCAAAGACTTAAAAGCTAATATCCACACATAAGAGAATACATATCACATTTATTTGGGGGGGGGGTCTTGGTTACCTCATCAGAAAAATATTTTCTAGTCTGTCTATTTACCAGTGAATTTTATGCTTTCATTTTCTTAACAGCTGGATGGTATTCTACTGTGTAAATGTGCAGTTTCATGATCCAGTCATCTACTGATGGAGATCTAGGTTGTATCCAAATTCTGGGTATTATGAGCAAAACAGAAATGAACATACTTGAGCAAGTATCTCTATAACAGGAGGAGGAGTCCTTTGGGAATCAACCCAAGAGTGATGCAGCTGGGTTTTGAGGTAGATCTATTTCTAGCTTCCTGAGGAATCACTACACTGATTTCTATAGTAACTATAGAAGTGTGTATGCTTGCCAGCAATGGTTGAGCAGTATTCCCCTTCACTCCACATCTTTTCTAACATGAGCTGTAACTTGTCTTATTTATCTTGACCATTCTGACTTGGGTAAGATGAAATCTCCAAGTAGTTTTGATTTGCATTTCCCAGATGACTAAGGATGTTGAATATTTCTTTCCCAAAGAATTATATCATAGTAATTACAAATACATGCCATTTATATATGCATTCTCTAGTAGTCTACAAGTATTTCATTCTGTGGTTTTAAGTTTTAGTATCAAAACATGTACTATTTAAAGAAACAAAGAACTTGTTATGGCTCTGGAAATAGACTACAAAAACTGGAGAGAATATCTAATGGTGATAAGTAGACTGATGACAAAGAGTCATCATCTCAGAAAATATGATGCTAGTAAAGGTACCACTTCCAACGTACATGTATAATATGAACATTTTCACTAAAGATACAAGAAAACTATATTATTAAATTTATTTATGTTTATTCAATCAAATAAGTTGACCTAATGTTTTGGTTTCATAAGGACAACAAGGATATCCTCTTGACTTTTGGGTAACTTTATTTTCTATCATGCACTAGGTATCTCTTAATATTTTCTCAAAAAATCTACTAGGAGTATAACTGTGGATTGAAATAGCCTACAAGTCTGTACTTCAGCATTACTATTCAACTTTAGATGAAAAGTCTCCAACCTACAAAATATAATGTCTTCAGGGAGTCAAATTTCAGGAAGGAGGCCTTTATTTATTGTGTTCTGACCAACACAATAAACAACTTTTGGATCATATCAGTACAATCACCTCTTCTCAGTGTTTGTTTTAATTTAAATCATCATATATCATATTCAAAACTTCTAAGACTGTCAAGACAATATTTAGTCCATAACCAAATCAACGTAGGGAAAAGACTTTGTTTTGTCTTGTGGATCTATGCATAGTGATAGTTTGGATGCATGGCAGCAGGGGACTTGAACAGGAAGTGATCACATCTTCAACCTCACAAAGAAAGCAGAATGAACTGCAAGTGGCGAGAGGATATAAAAAGTGAAAGCCTGCTTCCAATGGCATATTTCATCTGACAAGTCTTCACATCCTAAAAATTCCACGCCCTGCCCAAACAGCTCAACCAACTGGGAACCTCACCCTATGGGGAACATTTCCATCCAAATCACCAGCTATTGGTAATTTATGCTTTCATTTTATGTCACTTTTTATCTCAGTCTGTCATACCTCATTGCAAAGGATCTGAACTCAACAGATGCTACAACACTGAGAGCAGAGAATTTGTAATGCTTATTTCAAGACCTTATATAGAATTAATAATTAATCTTTGCAGTAAGTATAAAGCCATTCACCATTATTCTGTTTTACTAATGAAGAAAACAAGGCACACATCATTAAGCAATTTATTCAATACCATACACTATGGGCCTAGTACCACATTGAGACCAGAGCCCACCCAGGCATAACCTGGAGGAACTCAGGCCCCTAACTAGTTCCGTTTAGCACCTGATCTGTTACAGCCTGGCAGCAGAAATGCCTGATATTCTACGTGGACATCCTTGCCAAAGTCCTCATGGCACAGATCCTCTGAGGCACTTTTCAGTAGAAAAATACTAACTCTGAAGAAGTGAAACTCTTTTGAGATGGCAAACGTATTTGTTAAAATGCTTGTAGGTGTAGAGGGTACTAGGAACGCTTGTCTCTTGAACTTTTCATGTTCTTAGAGTAAAATCATGAAAAATATATAGCATCCGAAAGCCAGAGCAAATTATGTCATTATTTTGAAGCATGGCATTTTTAAAAAAAAATAGGCTAGACCAAAGTTTACTGACATGGCAACCAGTTTTTATAGTGAGGAAAGTGAAGCAATGCCCAAGGTTATTTCCAGACTCTCTCTCTCTCCTCCCCTCCCCACTCGCTTTCTCCCTCCCTCTCACACATTTTTCACTTTCTAAGTGTACAAATCTTGAAAACATTACCTTGCTAATACATGCCTGATACCACCATTTGCTCCGCTAAAGATATATCAGCCTTAACTAGTAAAAGTTCAGTTTTAAATATATATATAATCCATGGACTCACACGTAATAATACTGTTTGCTTATAGTTTTTTCTTTTGAAAATACAGAAAACAAGAATATTTGTAAAACAAACAAACAAACAAACGAACAAAAAAGGACCACCTAAATGCTTAGGTAGTGGTTTGTTTAGTAGCTCAAGAGTAAAAGTGAATTTTTAGGCAATGCCTTAATGATGCCAAAACAAAGGGCAAATGGATATCCTGTATGTTGACATTAGTTTAGTTCTAAAATTTAAATCATACAATAGCCTTTTGTACCATACACACATACTCATTGTACTCAAATATGTTATAAAATATATGTTCAAAATATTCAAAATTAGACCTTAAAATCTTAAATTATGCAGAAATACATTACAGTACAAGAGTCTCCCTGAAATAGTAATATTTCCATGGCATGTGATTCAGATCATCTTAAATTCTTTAGAAAAAGGAATTGTGGGGATGGGATTTTAAGAGAGTATGATATTATACCCTTACTAACTAGTCAGGAAAATGTGAGCCTAATTGTTTCATAAACAAAGGTCTGAAAATAGTAACCAAATAAACATTCAACCAAAGAAAAATAAAACTTCTTTCTTGAACAGATTAACTTGTACCTCCAGAAAGCAGAATTATTTTTGTCTTTCTATTTCTAAATTTATTCATTTTTATTATATTATTGTGTTACATATGTATGCATGTATGTATGCATGTATGTATGTATGTATGTATGTATGTATGTATGTATGTATGTGAATCACATGAGTACCCACAATGGCCAGAAGAAAGCATCAGAACCCCTGGAGATACAAAACAGGTACTGGGGGCTGTTCTCTAGCTTCTTCAAGAGCAACAAAGCTCTTTACCAAGTGATCTTTCCAGGCTCATATTTGTTTTTCTTTGTGCTAGTGTAGATGCCTTTATTCGGTACATTTTCTTGCATAAACTTTGTGGTGAATGCCTGCACTGTAGAGTGATAAACAAACTATTTAAAAAATGTTGCGTGCTCAGATTGCCAAAAGAACTATTGGGTAATTTTTTTTTTCTCTTCTCTCTCCCCGACTCTCTGATTTTGGTGATTGAACCCAGGGTGCTGCATGTGCTAAAGGAACCTTGACATCCTTCTACAGGACAAAAGAACAGACCATCTCAACAGAATCTCAGTGTGAGCATCCAAAGGATGCCTGAGTCATGTCTGTTAAAACGGTTGCAATCCTTTTGCTGTAAATGATGCTTCAAAAATGTAATATAAAAATTATATTAAGGCTCATGAATTTAAGATTGTATATTAAATATGAAACACATCCTAAATTAGTACTATGTTGGTTAATAAATTGGTTAAATATATCTTATTCTAAAAAGTCTTCACCAGACAGATTAAAAACATCACTTTTAATGTGTTTGTTTGTTGTCCTAAATAACCGTCTTATGGATGTTAAGTAAAAAACAAAACAAAACAAACACAAAAAAAAAACTACAATGTTCAGTGCACCAAGACTGCCAACTGGAGTTTGATAGAAGACTGCCGATATTCTGAGTCATTGATGGGACATGAATACCGTGGTTAAGCATTTTAAGTGTATACTCAAAAAGTTATAGCCTGTGCTACTGGCCCTTTAAACAAAGTTCATGCCACATGACAGAAATAACTGATGATTTCCAAATTGCAGCATGCAATGGGTCTCCTACATATTTGGCTTGGTGTCCTTGGAGTGATTTTCAGCATCATTAAGCAGAAAGTACATCATTTCCCGAGTAACAAGGAATGGAACACATACAGAGATTGACTTGGCATCTGTTAAATAAACTTTGTTTTAGATTTGTAGAATTTACATAACACTGGAACAAAACAATACCCTGCAAACATATTTGTACTGTCAGTTCAATTTCCCTACAGTGACACTCTGCAGTCAGTCCTGCCAAGATTTATCTGGCTGTTAAGTTTTATGACATGATTTTTTTTATAGTGCTGCAGATCATTGCCAGGGCCTCAAGCATGCTATCTACGGGCTCTACCATTGAGCTACACCCTCAGACTAAGTAGTTTTTTGATATAAAATTGCCTTCTGTTTGACTATGCTACAAACTGGAAGACTACATACAACTTGAAAAAAACTGTTTCTAAATTGCTTTGGTGAGAAATTTTAAACTACACCTCTCTTATTCCAAAATTAAATTCTATTTTAATCATGCAAAACCACTATGATTTATATATGCATGTAATCATGTGTTATATTATAATTACATATAAAGGCTTCAATAGAATTTCCTTTGAAAGTCCAATTGCAGAGATGTATTTAAATGCTTTCTCTGTATTTTACAATGTGTGCTAACATAATTTTAACCTAAGTCATGCTATGATGAAAGCATTCACTGTACATACAAAAAGATCATCAGTAAATCTGAAATAGAGAATAAAATTGAAATATTATAGACCATAGTAATAAAATGTTTATAAATGTCAAATTTTAATTTTGTTCTTTGTATATCAACAATGTAAATGAACACTATCTCCAAAAGTTCTGTACTATTTAGACGTTTTTTCTCATATATATTTTTGTATTATATATTACAAAATATTTATATATAAAATCATATTATATATGATAAAACTATGAAGTACTCCCAATTATAATAAATCAAACACATTCATTGTTTAGATATCTTAAGTCTACAATCAGAAGTGATATTCTCATATACTCCAAGATAAAATAATACATTATATTTTGTACTTATAGAATTAGGTATACAACAAAAACAAGCAAATCATAATTTAAATTTATAATGAGTTTATAAAATACTATTTTAAGACTTAATAGATTTGGAAGCCTAGATAAATAAACGAACAAATAGATAGATAGATAGATAGATAGATAGATAGATAGATAGATAGATATAGACAGACAGACAGACAGACAGACAGACAGACAGACAGACAGACCACACACTGGCCTGTTAGCCTAGCAAGTTGAGAGGCTGAGGTAAAAGGGCCCTGAGTAATAGACAAGCCTGAACTACATACTGAAAACTTGCATTCCTAAAGCTGGTGATATTCTTGTTATACACAAGAGAAATAAATGATAAAATAAGCATTCTAGCGTAGTTAGTGTAGAATTAGTTTCATAAAAAATGCCTTTTCAGAATCATTATATTTATCTGCCAATTTGACATCATCATTATGTCCAATATAAATTAATTTTAAAAGCATTTATTTTTACTGATTTATCAACAATGCTGGCTCTTAACAAAGTGATTCAAACACTTAAAACTAAAATGCAGGGCCACCATTGAGAAATTCTGTATATTTGGGAATTGTGTTGTCCTTGGCATATGGAGTACCTTAAGACAGCCATGACTTGGTCTAAGAAGGAAGGCTCAGTTTAGCTGCCCCCAACACCTCTACCCCACACACTTGTGTAGTGTGGCAGCCAGCAGAGGTCAGCATTTCAGGTGAACAGAATTTTCTCATACATATGAACTTGTGTCTCTACTCACCACACAATAATTTTATATCTCAGTGTAACTGGATCTGAACCAATGAGGTCCTGGGGAATTATTATTTCATGACAAAGCAATAATCTTGGGTGAAACTGAAAAGTTCATAAAAAATTTGATGTCATTCACTCGAGTATCATCAGTGTATTTTATTTGTATTTATTTGGGGATTTTGTGACAAAGTTTAGCTATTTAAAAAATGTCAAGATACAATCTAATACTGCTAATTTGTCCCCTTTTTAGTGTTACTGCTCTAATTAACATACTGTCAATCAACATGCAGGTTTTAATGAAATTATACATTATGTACAACTATTTACATATTATAACTATGTGTAATATAGTTATATATTATGAGGGTATGGCCATCTAATATATGCATATAATTATATACATAGTTGTTAGATGGCCGTATCTTCCTTGACATATAGGATCATTCACTGACTTCACCAATGAAATTATTTAAATATTTGTCCCTTATTTCAGATTACTATTTTAAGGTTAAATGTGTTGTATCACATCTGTTAACACATGAAGAAGCACCTATTGGAGGAAAAGAACATTAAAAGCTGTACCAACTACAGGTGGACACAGGGTAAAACACCATCAACATCTCATTTCCTCCTTTGGGCAGATCAATTCTCTTGAAAAAAATTATTATAATTTATTCAAATTACATCCTGAAGGTTATCCCCTCACTTGTATCTTCCCATTCCCACACTGTCTCACTTTTCCACCCTATTCCCCTCCCCTGGACCTCTGACAGAGGGGGACCTTCTCCCCCACCATATGACCCCACCCTATCAGGCCTCATCCAGATAGCCTGCATCCCCTTCCTCTGTGTGTTGTTGAGCCTCCCCACCAAGGGGAAATGATCAAATTAGGGTACCAGAATTCATGTCAGAGGCAGTCCTTACTCTCCGCACAACCGTGGAGATGTGCTGTCCATTGCCTAGATCTGAATAGAGGGTCTAGGTTTACTGCATGCACTATTTTTGGTTGGTACAGCAGTTTGTGCAGGCTCCCGTAGGTCCAGATCTGCCAGCTTTGATGGTCTTCTTATGGAGTGCCTGAATGTTCTGGGTCCTTCTGTCCCCCCATTCTTCCATACCACTATCATCTGGAGTCCAGCAATGATTCTGAGCATCTATGCCAATACCCCACTGAGTGGAGACTCTCAGAGGACATCTATGTTGGGATAATATCTAATTGTAAATGAGTATATGCCATATGTGTTTTTCTGGGTCAGGATTATCTTACTCAGGATGATCATCCATTTGCCTGCAAAATTCAAGATTTCCATGTTTTTAATAGCTAAGTAGTATTCCATTGTGTAAATGCACCAGAGTTTCTTTATCCATTCTTCACTTTAGGGACATTTAGATTGTTTTCAGATTCTGACTATAATGAATAAGTCTGCTATGAACATGGTTGAGCAAGTGTCCTTGTTGTGTAGTAGAGCATCATTTGGGTATATGTTCAGGAGCGGTATAGTTGGGTCTTGAGGTAGCACTATTGCCAATTTTCTGAGAAAGTATTATATTAGTTTCTGAAATGGTTATAAAGTTTGCACTCCCACCAGCAATGGAGGAGTGTTCCCTTTTGTCCACATCCCTGCCAGCATGTACTGTCACTTGAGTTTTTTATCTTCTAGCCATTCTGATGGGTATAAGAAAGAATCTCAGTGTTTTTCATCTGCATTTCCCTGATGACTACTGCCATTGAGTATTTCTTTAAGTATTTCTCAGCCATTCATTTTTGACGATTGTTGAAATATATATCTTAGAGGCAGAAGCCATTCCATCCTAGGTTGAAAAAGAAGCAAAGGAAAAAATTTAATCAGCCACAAAATGCTCACTGGGATCAGTAGTTGCCTCAGCAAAAAACATGAATGACTTGGAAGTCTAGGCTTCCATCTCTTGCAAAGAATGGATGACACACCAGATCCTCTCGTTGATCCTGTCCTTCTCAGGAACAGGGTCAAGGCAGCAGGAATACCTGCAGCAACAACTCAGAATGAATGCTTTTCATTGGAGTATTTTTATATGACGAATATCACCCAAAGGTACCAACTTCATTTTATAGAATGAAAGTTCTAAAAAACATATTATTGATTGCCAACTAGTGTGGAATATATATATAGTAAAAGTCAAGCTAGGAATGAAGTTTACTTTGTGGAGTATTTGCCTGACATATTCAAAGTTCTACATTCAGCAAAGTACCCCATAAACCAGTTGTGGTGACATACATCTGTAATCTTAGCACTCTGGAGATAAGTGGAGACAGAAGTTCAAGGTCACCATAAGAGGTACATGAGCTACATGAGAATTGCCTTGTTGTATGGAGGAGTGAGAAGAAGAGGAGGAGAAGAAAGGGCCGAAGAGGAAGGGGAGGAGAAGAGGGAAGAGGAGGGGAAAGGGGGAATGAAGGTGGTGGAGAAAAAAAGGAGCTGCCAAATGAAGAAGAAGGATAAAGAGGAGGAGGAGGAAGAGGAAGAAGAGGAAGAAGAAGAAGAAGAAGAAGAAGAAGAAGAAGAAGAAGAAGAAGA
>OU015752.1:15558330-15646735 GCA_907169655.1 Acomys percivali
GAAGAAGAAGAAGAAGAAGAAGAAGAAGAAGAAGAAGAAGAAGAAGAAGAAGAAGAAGAAGAAGAAGAAGAAACCAGATATTAGTTATAAACTATTTCTCCCCTTGCTGTTTCGGTTTGGCTAGTTTTTGTGCGTGGCTTTTCTTTGTGAAGCTAAGAGCTAAGATGGTGGGTGGTATGCAAGTTGGCATTGTGGCAGCAAGAAAATTCAATATTATTTCTGTTCTCCACAAACTATTCTTTGTGAGTTTCAAGAGGTTACTGATTTAAAATAAATAACTTGTTTATCTTTTCTGAGGCCAGTGATTCTCACAAATCATTTTGCATTAAAATTAGGACCTGCTTCCCAACTAAACAGAAAGTTCCTTTAAAAATTCTTATATTTTTATTTTGTAAACTCCTACTCCAGATTGTACGAGTCTTGTTTGAAAAGTTTGGTAAAATCAAGTGTCACTGGGTATCTGAATCCAGACACTGAGTCCACTATCAAACATCACATGTAGTATCCGGTGAGCACATTTGCACAAGATGTCAGCTGTGAATCTTTAAAAAAAAAAAGTAACACAACCAAAGTACTACAATCTTCTCTTACAATTAGAGACAGCCTTTATCTCAAAAAGTGCTTTCTTTCACTATACTCAAAGGTACTCTTTTATCTTATGACATTAATTAACAAGGTGACAAATGTAGAGAATGTTTCCTACGACACTTCATCTAATTTTAAATTTTTAAAAAACGGCATATCGCTATTACACTCAAACTCTGAAACTCTAAACCGTTACTGGTTACCATTTGCTTTTGTATTGCTCTTCACAGGGCACTAGGGTGATGATAAAGAGGGTGTGAAGCAGTGTGTAGTTTGAATTTATGTGATTCCAGTAACTTTGGCAAGCTTGTTTGGGTTTGAGTTTGCTTTCTGATTTGTGTTATGAAAGAATACTATAGGTTTGGGAGAACTTTGAGAATGATTATAAATTTCTTGCAAAAATGTTTAATGAAATTTACTCAAATTTAGCATTACTAATGTTTAAAAAATGGAAATGCAGTCTTATTAGAACATAATAAAAATTATAATTGATTTATGAATGCAGTGAATGTACAAATTTATGTGAGTTGTCCAATTACAAGTTTAACTAGGGAATAACTTCATAGCTTGAAGCACATATAATTGATCATCAAAATGTGTGTTTTCATGCCAAGGACTTTTATGACAAAAAAAAAAAAAAACCTGCCTGTCAGCAATTCATTTACCCTAGAAGGATCTGCACATGAAATCTAGACTGTTAGTTTGTATAGCCATGAGGTTGCACAGTGAACATTTACCTTTTCAAATAATTCTACTATAATCTATAAATACTGAAGGTAACTTATGAACCGTCCTACCCAGATGTAAATACTGTGACTGTGCTAAAATGATTGCTCCAGAAAGATAGATAGCTCCATGAGTGCAATGAAACATTAATATCTGAGGTGGCATCCAATAGCTTATTGCCCACTCAGCAGGACAAAACTAGCCAGGAACCTATGGATGGGAAGGTTATAGAACATAGATAAGGATTTTGTGAAAATGATAGGAAAGGTCACCTGACTTTTACACATATATCCTTATACCCATAGATAAATACTGCTTTCTTACTTCATCAATGAAGTTTCTTTTTCAGCATTTGGAAGCTATTTTAGAGATGCACAATTATCCAAAGTGCAAAGAATAAGTGATTGCATAGTGCCAATCCTCACATGGAACATCTGTAATACAAACTCCATAGCCAAGTCTCTGCATAAATCTTGTAAAAATGGAACAGGAAGATTTTTAAGAGCTAGTAGAACATGAGAACTGCTATAAAATAATGTCTTCTGATCAGGACAAAAATGCTACACCCATCAAAAGCTCTTAACAATGTGGTTAACTGAACAAGACCACACTGGTAAACATTCCAGAATGAATAAGGCAGTCTATGAATACTGAGGCAGAGGTTGCCAATGCCCAAGTGGTCAGCTTTACACACAAGTACATATGAAAAACACTAATATAACTCAGTAGGAATACATACACATACAGATAGATATGTGTGTGTGTATGTATGTATGTATGTATGTATGTATGAATGGATGGATAATGTTTATGGAAGAAGAAAACATACATTTGAGAGGAAATCAGGAGGAATTGGGAGAATGAAAAATGGATGTGATAAACATTATAATACTGAATGAAATTCTTAAAGAAAGCAATTAAAAAATATTGCAAGATGGGTAGAATGTGAAAAAGGAGCTTACAATTTACTGTAAGAAGGTGGGCTGAAAGAAAAAGCAACAAGTCAATATAAATCCTCAAGAGTGGTGTAAAAGAAAGGGCATTGTTGGGCAGACAAAGTATATGATGTTACCAGAAGGAATCTCTGGATAAGAAACATCACACATCGAATAAGTAAACAAAGTGAGACAAAATAAAGAGATGGAGAAAGCATTATCCTGACCATGGAACTGCAAGGACAGCTGCTGCAAGGTAAACTGAGTTTGGCCTAACCATACCTGGAAAGATCTATGTGCAGGTTACACCAGTGAGTGGGGCACAGGAAGGCATGCATTTGAGCAAATAATCTGCTTAACAAATGAGCAAATGATTTAGACATTTCTCAAAAGAAGATATATAAATGCCCAAAATGTTTATTAAAATGTTCAGCATCACTAATATACAAAATGTGGAGCATGTATGAAGTTTTCAAAGAACTATTGAACTAACTTATAAAAAATAATTTTTTGTCTTGTTTTGTTTTTTGAGTCAGGGTTTCTCTGTGTAGCCGTGGCTGTCCTGGAACTTGCTCTGTAGACCAAGCTGACCCTGAACTTAGAGCTCTGACATTTTCTGCCACACAAGTACTGGGATTACAGGTGTATGTCACACTGCTGAGGTAAAAGTTACTTTAAAAAATTATTAAACAATATTCATATTTTGCTAATAAAAGTGAAATACACAATATCATAGTGATTCCTACTCAAGATGCATTTACATTTCTATTGAGGTAAAAAAATAGTATTTGGCCATACAATTATATAAATGCTACAAAATTATAATTTCTAACTTTCATAACCTATGTTTATAGCACACTTTAATAATATTTGGTGCAAAGGAGAAGATAATTTTCTTAAAAGAAAAAAAATGAAGATGAGAGAGGAGAATATGAGAGCACTGATAAGAATGAGGAAAGTGAAGGTCTCATACAGTCTCTGCAGTGGAAATCCACACAATCATAGTGAAAAATATTTAGAGATTTGTCAACAGCTAGATGATCCAGTAATATCGTTCATAGGTATTTTTCTAAAGGAAACAAAGTCAATAAAAAGAACATCCATACTGACAGAATTATGGCATCACTGTTCATAATAGCTAGTAAATATAATTACTCAAGTAATTCATTCACAGACCTAGTCTGGCTTGGTTGCTGTTTTAAAGAAAGAAGCCATCAGAACTGGCTGGATAATTCAGTGGTTGAACACCTTTCTGTCCAACCTGAGTCCCTGTGTACTTTCAGCACCTAAAATAATGAGTGTCTCACATTTATACATATATTGGCCTGCACCCTTGTGTTGGTGCATGCTCTCTCTCTCTCTCTCTCTCTCTCTCTCTCTCTCTCTCTCTCTCTCACACACACACACACACACACACACACAAGTATGAAAAAAGATGAGGACCACATATGTAAGTCTTGAGAGAATAGTAAATACACTCTGTTCTAATTGAAGCGGAAAATGGCAGAGGTTCATGGGTGAAGAACTTGCCACTTCACTTCTGTCTTACTTAGGGTTCATACTGCAGTGTTACAACACCTAGACCTAAAGAAAATTGGCTTACACTTCCACCAGTGAGGCATGGTGGCCCAAGCCTGTAATCCCAGCACTTGGGAGGCAGAGGCAGGAGAATCTCTGTGAGTACGACAATAGCCTGATCTACAAAGCAAATCCAAGACAGGCAGACAGGACCCTGCCTTGAAACAAAAACAAAAACAAAAACCCCCAAAACAAACAAATAAAAAAACAACAACAACAAAATTCCTCTACTTCCACATCACAGCCCATCACCAAAGGAAGTGAGGGTAAGAACTCAAGGCAAGAGCTTGAATCATGAGCTGAATCAAGTGGAGGCTGTGGATGAGTGCTACTTATGGGTTTACTCTCCATGGTTTGCTTAGTTTGTCTTGTACAACTCAAGATGAACTGCGCAGGTGTGGCACCACCCACAGCGGACTGAGTCCTCCCATGTCAATCAAGAAAATGCCTGACGGGCTTGGCCAGAGGCCAACCTGGTAAGCACATTTTATCACTTGAGATTCCCACTTCTCAAACGTCCTCAGTGAATCTTCTTTTCAGTGAGTGTTAACAGAATAAACGGGCAATTTTCATCACATCACAAAATCCTTGACCTTCCACAACGTGAAGGTCACAAACTTTTCCAACTCTTACCAAGCAAAACTTTCCTTTATGTGTTGTTTTCTACATTTAAACTCTTTTGCTCATGATTCTCCCAAATATTTTTTCTTTCCATATTCTGAACCTTGCTCTTCACTCATTGCCAAAACTACACCATCCTTTATTTTATTTCGGAAAAAAAAAATTCCATTTTGACTATATCCAAAATATCTGTGTAATTTCACAGAAAACTTCTTGATAAAGCTGTTTTGTCCTTTAGCAGTTATTTGATACAGCATAGAGTGTAGGTTTTAGATTATGGTACATGGAAACAAATGAACATTTTCTGATATCACTCACCATGAGTTTAGTATCCTCCTTCCCCCATCAGTAACAAACATCTGACATTTAATGGATAACATTAAATGGCATTTTAAAATAAGTGAAATAATGGACTTAGGGTCAAGATATGCTTGTTTACCGAAATTTTTGTGTTCTGTATTTCAAAGCCATGAGTGTCTTTCTGATGCTGATGTTTGACCTGGAGTACCTATCATCAAGAAACAAAAGTTCTTAATCTGGTAGTGGGACTTTGCCAGTGGCCTTGAACTCACTGGCATTGTAACTTGTTTTCCACAAGTGCTGGAGACATCACTGTTTTTCTCTAGGGAAGAAAAACATCCATGAACAGATCTATTAATTTTCTGAGATAATTTCACCTCAGGCTCAAGAATTCTCTAAATAAGTGGGATGAGTTCATTTTCCTTCAGGATATCTGTTTGGAACACAAGCACCCTTAGCTACAACTTAAAAAAATAAATCAGCATGGCCTTTGCTAGCATTTTTCATCAAGCTTAACTCAATGCAATAGATTTATTTAGCTTACTTTGCTTCAAAAATAAACTACAAGAAAGTCTTCAGCATTGACGGTTCTATTTCTCATAGAGTACAAAGAAAAATCAATTTTGCTGAGATATTGAATAAAGATCTGAATATGCAAGATGTCTGGAAGTAAAAGTTGAGCTGACAGTAGCCCAGTTTCTCATTTTCATTTCTCTGACAGCTGCCCAGGACTGGAACAGTCACCTGGGGACACTATAGTCACATTTGGACATCAAATAAAGAATGCTATTCTCTTAAATAAAAATCTGAAGTCAAGAAGGTGTTAAGAATAGACCTTGGGTTGGGAGGGTGATGCCTCAGGTCTAGTTGCACTGTTTACTACAGCTGCTTCAAATAGTGAAAGTTAACAATCACCTTGAAACTCATGAATTCATACACACTTCAATATTCTGTTTTACTTTTTTATAGTTTGAGTCAGTTCTTTTAAAAAAGATAATCAATAAATTAAATATGGTTGAAGAGAATAAGCTTATAAGACTTTTATTGAGACATGTCTTATTCTTTACTTTATTGTTTGCACATGCAAATGAATGAAAGAGAAATTATTTTGTCCATCTCTAAGTAGACACTAATATTTTCTTCAAGTATACAACAAGAAAAAAGGTGGTGAATGATTTAAAAGTTTTAAAAGTAGAGCTTTTTTTGTTATTCCATTTCCTTGGTGTTCAGTTTCCTTAGACTTTCTAAAGAAAATTATTCCAAGTGGGATGAACATTGTCCTTTCTTACTACAACTCAACCTCTCCACCCAGATGTAAAATTCACATTTATAAGAATGCACAGCCAAGAGAACTTCACAACTTCATCACAGGGAGTGTTTTTTTTTTTCACTTAAGGTATGTGGGTTTATTGTCTCTTAATACTGTACTTAATACTTAATATTGTAACACACCGAACATTGAGATGCATATTTTAACATAGAAATATTTCTGTTGCTGTTTCCATGATTTAAGCAGAAAAACTTTCTACATCTCTGTCAAACTTACACATAGATTCTCATAATTAGAGTTAGTAGTATAATTCATATTAAAAAATCTGGAAGACTGGTGAATATTTAAACTGAAAAATAAAAACATTGTACACGCAATCACCACATTCAGGGGCTTTAGGAATGAATCACAGAGTGAATGTCTCGCTTCAGGGTTCTTTCTCAAATACTTGACACTCCTCACATAAAGAACAACCATCTTCTCTAAATACATAGAATGGCTTACATATTTTAATGAAGACTTAAACAAGCAAAGTAATATCTATCCTGAGTCTTGGTGTTAATTGGTTTTTAACAGAGGTTTTTTTTTTTTTTTTTTTTTTTTTACTTTTTACTGATTCTTTGTGAGTTTCACATTATGCACCAGAGTCTCGCTCACCTCTCCATCCCCTCACCCCTCATCTGCTTTTTACCCTTGCAATCTCCCTCCCCCTAAAAAACCTAAAACACAAAACAAGCAACAATAGAAAAAATAAAATCAATGCATAGAAAACATCTCATGGTGGAAGCTGTAGTGGCCCACAGCTTATCCCTCTGTCCACACATCTTCACTTGCAAGTGTTCATTGCAGTGGTTCATTGGTCTGCTTTGAGATCTCTAGCTTCTGTGACACCGTCAATATTAGATTCTCATCGGGACTCCTCCCGGCTATCCTGTTATTGCATTGTGCAATGGAGATGCTGCAGCTTTGGAACAGAGGAACTGGACCTTTCCCATGTGTTGCTGTGCACGGTGTGAAAGTGTGTCTCTGTATATTCAGCGGTTAGTACTGGGAGGCAGAGAGCTGAGTATTAGCCTGATCGTGGTATTGTTATTCTTATGGTTCATCACTGGCCTCACATTTTATAAACTTTGCCTCATCCTTACTCATCTATTGGCTAAAATAAAGATCTACTGGTCAGTGTCTGGAAAGGAAAAGAGAGACAGAACTTCCACACAGAGATAGTGTGTCTGGGAGAAGAAACCAGGCACAGATTTGCCAGGGATGTGGAAAGGGCAGACATATCCAAGCTGAGCACAGAGGTAAAGACCTAACTAAATGGTGGGTTGTGGAGCAGAATAGTTGGGATAAGTTAGATGAGCTAGCTGAGAGTTGGCCCAGTTATAGGCCTAAGGTTTTAAATATTAATAAGTCTCCCTCTCAAGAACAGTCATAGGGGAAGGGAATAAGGGGAAAATGGGAGGGAGGGAAGAATGGGAGGATACAAGGGATGGGATAACCATTGAGATGTAACAAGAATAAATTAATAAAATTAAAAAAAAATAAGTCTCCATGTCTTTATTAAAAACTGCTGGTGGGTCTGGAAAGTGCTGTTATACGTGTATCCCACCCATTCACAGATAATACACATTTTGTTGTGGACCAATTCAAAGGCCTGGATCTGGGGCCTGCATGGTAGCTGAACTGGTCAGGCTACTGGCTTTCCTTTGTCTGTACTACCAAGGCCAGATCTCCAGCACTGTTCTGGCTAGGCCACCCAGTGCCACCATCAGCAGGAGGCAGGGTCAGCTCTCCTGCTGTCATGCCCTTAGAGCCAACTCACCTGCTCCCACCCCTCCCATAGCCCAGTCAAGGTTCGGGGAGGTGCAAATCCTGCTCCCTTGAGTGCAACAGCTAGTGAGGGAACAGGAATAGCTCCCCTGCTCTCATGACTACCAAGTCAGCTCTCCTGGTTACTGTAGGTGGCTAGGGTATGGAGGCGGAGAGCGTCACCCCTGCAACCATGCCACCTCATGTCAGATTAGTCACAGGGTCAGCTCTCCCTAAGGACTAGCTCACCTGTGCCCTCTCCACCAGGCAAGGTTCAGGGCCTGCACTCCTGTGAGCTGCAGCCAATGAGAGGCAGGGGTGGCTCACCTGTTTCAATCATCTCAACTGCCTCATGTGGCAAGAGTCAAGATGACAGAAAGCATCTCCCCCTACTCAAGCCACCTCATGGCAAAGGAGTGGCAGAAGCAGCGCTCCCATGCTCTCACCCGTGAGGCCAGTTCATCTGCTCCACCTCCATGAGGGCCAGCTCTACTGTGCTTCCCAGAAAAAATGCAGGGCCTGCTCTGCTCTCCTGGGTGCTGCAGCTGACAAGGGGCAAGGCAAGCTTTCCTGGGTCCAGCTGTCCTGACTGCCTCAAGTGGTGACAGATAAAGGGGGCAAGGTGTCATACCCACCGCCATGCCACACATCACAGCAGATGAGTGGCACGGTTAGCTCTCTTGTGTTCTCTCCCTCAGGACTGGCTCAGCAGCACCCTTGTCAGCAGGATCAGCTCTGCTACGCTCTTCCTAGTGCTGTGGCTGGTGAGGGATGGGGATTGCTCTCCTCTCCTGACCCTGTGGACAGTTTTCCCAACTGCCAGAGGTAGCAAGGCACAGGAAGGAGAATTACCTCCGCATCCATGCTACTGTATGGCAGACAAGTGGCAGGTTAAGCTCTCTCACATTCATACCCTTGGGGCTGGCTTACCCACAAGCCTGCCACCAGAACCAGCTCCACTGTGCTGCCTGGATGACAGGCAGGGCTTGCTCCCCAGAGTGCTGCCAGTGGTGAGAGATGGGGCCAGCTCATAGTGCTGCATCCAGTGAGGGATAGGGCCACTTATGCACAGCCCGAGGGCATCCACATGATCCCTGGTGGCTGTCCCAACCAGTGACACCCCCATGTTCCTTAGTGTTAATATGAGACATGAACATTGTCATCGGCCCCTGCTTCTGCTATGTAGCCATGGCCTTCAGTGGCAGTTAGGGATAAGACCTCACTGTGGCACCAGGTGGTGGGGCTGGCCACTCATAACAGGCTACTCCTCTCCACACTTGAGTCTCTAGTTTCATCTCCTTTCATATGGCCCAAGCTGCTCCACTTCTCCTTCTCTCATATCTGACCAGCACATACGCACACATTGTGGTTGCTCCCACTGCCAGTGGGTCACGAAGCTGTGCCGTGTGGTGTGGCAGCAAGCAGATGTCTAGGGCCCACCTGTGTCATGTGCCAGTGGAAAGGTCTGTGGATGGCATGGTCATCTGTAGGCCCCTGTTTGTCTTCCTTCTCCTGCACTGTACTATCTGGATTTGATCTGGTTTGGTTTGGTTTGGTTTTTATGAGTCCTAGGTAGAAGACAGCTTTGACCACTGAACCAGGCCTCAAACTAGAATGAACAAAGAACTGCCATACTGCTCTGATCTTGAGTGCTAGAAGAACAACATGACTAACAAGGTGTCTCCTTGCCCATTGCCAGAAGAGAGCAGAGTTTTTTTTTCCTTTTTTAAAATTTATTAATTTATTCTTATTACACCTCAGTGGTTATCCCCTCCCTTGTATCCTCCCATTCTTCCCTCCCTCCCATTTTCCCCTTACTCCCCTCCCCTATGAATGTTCCTGAGGGCGATTACCTCCCCCTGTATATGCTCATAGGGTATCAAGTCTCTTCTTGGTAACCTGCTATCCTTCCTCTGAGTGCCACCAGGTCTCCCCTTTCAGGGGACGTGGTCAAATATGAGGCACCAGAGTACGTGTGAAAGTCAGACCCCACTCTCCACTCAACTGTGGAGAATGTCCTGCCCATTGGCTAGATCTGTGTAGGGGGTTGAAGTTTATGGCCTGTATTGTTCTTGGCTGGTGCCATAGTTTGAGCGGGACCCCTGGACCCAAATCTGCCTATCATAATGTTCTTCTTGTAGGAGCAGAGTTTTAAAATGGCAAAAAAACAAAAACAAACAAACAAACCTTAAACTCATCCTGTGATGGATCATACTGCTGCTCTTAGGTGCTTGCTGTTTGACTGGACAGCTGGTATCCTGACAACACAGAGTGGAATCTCCCTAAAGAACTATATATAAAAAGCCCACATCCCCTGCCCCTATTAACATTCATTCTCTCTAACCTCTATCATCTACTCTGCTACGGTGTGTTTGCTTCTTTTTGTTCTAGGATTTTCAGGTGTGCTGTTAGGTTGCTATTACAGAATCAGTCCAATTTCTTTATTAAGATGCTTAGTGCTATAAAATTTCCTCTTAGCACTGTTTTCATTGTGTCCCATACGTTTGGATATATTCTAGACAGTCTTTAATTTCTTTTTATTTTGTTCCTGACCCATATATCATTGAATAAGGAGTTGTCCAGTTTCCATGTGTTTGTAGGCTTTCTGTTATTTCTGTTGTTGTTATATTTCAGCTTTAATCCATGGTGGTATGATAAGATGCAAGGAACTATTTCGATCTTCATGTGTCTGTTGAGGTTTGCTTTGTGACGAAGTATATGGTCAATGTTGGAGAAGGTTCCATGAAATACTGAAGAGAAGGTATATTATTTTGTGTTTGGGTGAAATGTTCTGTTGATATCAGATAGATCCATTTGATTCCTGAAACGTATTAGTTTCATTATTTCTCCATTTAGTTTCTGTCTTGATGATATGTCTATTGGGGAGAGTGGGGTGTTTAAGTCTCCCACTATTAATGTGTGGAGTTTGATGTGTGACTTAAGCTTTAGTGATACATCTTTTATGAGTGAGGGTACCCTTGCATTTGAGGCATAGATGTTCAGGACTTAAAAGGCCTCTTGGTGTATCTTTCCTTTGATGAGTATAAAGTATCCTTCTCCATCTTTTTTTGATTAGCTTTTTAAAAATATTTTATTAATTTATTCTTGTTACATCTCAATAGTTATCCCATCCCTTGTATCCTTCCATTCTCCCCTCCCTCCCATTTTCCCCTTATTCCCTTCCCCTATGACTGTTCCTGAGGGGGATTACCTCCTCCTGTATATGCCCATAGGGTATCAAGTCTCTTCTTGGTATGGAATCCTTTTTTAATGCTTCACTTAATATTGATTTAAGCCAAACTAATATTTTACATTCTAGTAAACTTTTCAATTTATCCACTAAAAGGGATTATTTTATTTAGCATTTCGATTCTACTGATTACTACCAAAATTATAACCACAACAAGTTCTTTCTTTAGGAATCAATTAGAAAATGTTGATTATTTTGGACATTTTAAAGATTAATGTTAGTTATTTTCCTTATTGAGAAAGGGAGAGAAAGAAGCTACCCTATATAAGCTGATGATAATTAGAAAGGTCTATTTAATCAACCTTTAAAGGTCAAGATAGATGAAGAATAAATAACACCCGGTCTATCTGGGTAGTACCACCTATAGATGCTGTTAGTTTTCTGTTATAAATCTAGAGTCCTGAACATCCTTACAATGCCCAACACTTGATTACAAATGATATGGTAGTAATCAGTAAAGTATCCTTCTTAATAATTAGGAATACTTAAACAAAACATGATTTGTGATCATAAATAGAATCCTGAAAAATAACCAAATGTAACTGGTATGTGGTTAAACAAATTATAGTTCATAAATGTTGTACAATTATTTTCTAAAAATCAAATGTTCATTTAAAAAAAAATCCAAGCTGGGCATGGTGGTATAGCCTTTAATCCCAGCACTTGGGAGGCAGAGATAAGAGGCTCTCTGTGAGTTTGATGTCAGCCTGGTTTACAAAGTGAGTCCAGGACAGCCAAGGCTACACAGAGAAACCCTGTCTCAAACAACAACAACAACAAAAAAAAAAAAAACCCAAGACTCTATCAAAATTTACAAGACTCAGAGGTTCAGAAAGTGAAATGAACCAGATTCTCCCCAAGGTTACAAAAGCAGAAAATAATTTCTGGCAAGAAGAGAAGGACCAGTTGATGTAATTGCAAGTTGTTCAGAGAGCTCCAGGGATGCATTTGAGGATGAGTATTTTGGTGACAAAACTCCCACACTCATGATTCTATGATTCTAAAAATAACCTCAAGAAACTCATTGGATTACCAAGCTATATATGAAAGTAAATTTTTTGGTCTGTCATTGATTTTCTATTTAGGCTAAATGGATGGCTTCTATTTCTTCAGGAAGGGTCTCACAGTAGGGGAATATGTGCAGGCATAAAATACACAACAGAAGATAAACAGTTAACACACCACTAATTAAGCTAATGCTAGAAATATTTATTCACACACTTTGCAAATATAATTTTTTGGGAGTTCACACTCCATGTTTAATTTTTGCTTACCTTTAACTCTTCTTACTAGAATATCATAAAACATGTGTATTGCCATCACCTTTACTGATATTTTATTCTAATTTTATTAAAAATAAGGTTTTCAGTCATTGCTAACATTTTGAATAGTGCTAGTATGCAACAATGCCTCCTATAGGGCCCAGCTATTTGAAGTTGTTGATAAACAAACCAAGTCATATTAACACAGTTAATCTGAAACATTTGAAAATAAAAGGAATTTGTCAATAGCAGGGAGCATGGTAAAGAGGAACATTAATTTTATTTTCAAGCTTGTGTGATGAATTGACTAACCCATTTAATGTCATATAACAATCTTCTCTGAATCTTGTGACAAATTTTCATTTAGCTTACACACTTGTCTTCTATTTATGTGGCATTTATTTTCCCATGCATTCATTTTTTGCTTATGATGTTCTGAAAAACAAACTGAGTTTACTAGAGGCAACATAATTGGCTGTTGTATTTTTATCCCTTTACTTTACATCTGTGGGTATATATTTTTACCTATTTATGCTTACTGTAATTATTAATAATTCTGGCAAAACAACACTTATTTTTATTTTGTTCATTGATTTTTAACAATTTTGCAACTCATTTTCTTTCTTTTTAATATTCTTTTCTGTTTAACAAATTTCTGAGTAATTTTCATTCCTTTCTCATCACGTTTTATGAATCTGCTACAGAATTTGGCTCAAGCATAAGGCTTAATCAAAACAAAGCAGTTTGTTTTACAATATTAACACTTAAAGAATGGGGACACTTGCATGCAAAGAATACACGTTTACTATACACAGGGACTGACTGAATAAAAACTAATTGAAGGAATGTGTTGATTATGTAACTCACTTCTGCAATGCTGGCAAGCTAAGGAGGACGATGCTTTCATCTTGGCAAACTAGGAAGCAGGAAATTGAGACAGGAACCAGAAACAGGTATGACCCTCAAGCCCAAACCCTAGTGGCCCAACTGTGCAGGCCATGCCTCAGGTCCAAAAAGGACCACAGCATCCCAAGACAGTACCACCAACAGAGCAACAATGTTAAATGTTTCATACTCAAATCATGCCATTTAAATATAGGATCATCAAATACTAGAATATGAGCAATGAAGAGAATGAAAGCCTGGACAGAACCACTCACATGCAATCTCAAGGTGGTTAAGGCCATTAAAATCATCATCAAGAGCGGCCAATTTACCTATGAACTCCAGTAAAAACCGAATCTCAATTGAGCATGCTAGACCCTGATGAAGAGAAGGACATGTCTGAAAGCATGAGAATCTTTTGTAACTCTCGTATACCCTGGAAAATTTTAGAAGAAACAAAGATGAAAACGATATAATATCAGAGAAAGATGAACACAGTGATGGGATGTTCCATTGTGGAAGGCATACAAGATGAGAGCAGAGCCTTATTTTCTCAGTTTTGAATAGGAGTTCTAAGCAGAAAAAAAATTCACTTATACAGTTAGCCAAATAAACTACAAAAAATTACATATTCTATACCAAGAGAAAAGATAACTGCGAAAATAAGAAAGTCACAATTTGAAACTATATGAAACATAAAAAGTAACATACAAGAAAATCCTGCTACAAATATAAATCTATTTAACCTGTAATTTTGAGAAAGGCCATTTGAGTGTCTTAGACAAGGAATTTCTTTTATTGGAATTGGGTAACCCAAATGGTGGGGATACAAGTCTTAATCTTGATGCACATTGTTGCTCTGAGGAAAGCAGCATTTACATGGCCACAATCAGTAACATGATACTTTGTTGCATTTCCACTTTAGCAGAAATAAGTGGACAAAGTATGAAGAGAGGGCAGCTACCAACATAGCACAGACATTAGCAACTGTGCAACTTGAAGGTACAGGAATTCAGGAGACATTTTTGAGGGAAAAGATTATTCAAATGGTACAACTAGGAAGATGATGTCAGCTAAATCAACTGAAATGAAATAGAGACTCAAATATATTTTCCAAAAAATACAAAATAGAAATAAAATAATAACATTTTCAGAGAGGGTAGGAAACTATAGTGGTATGAGGCAAGATTATTTTTTTCTGTACCAAGAGACCAGACAGTTTTCAAAAACTCACAAGCATCAAATAACCACAAAAATACATTCTCTAGATATGTTAATAGTTGTATAAAATTCTTCAAATAATTTCTAACTGCTTGTGTTTGCAATACTTTAATTGCAGCAACAATTTTGAGCAAACATTCTGAGTAAAGACAATTAATCATACTTCAAGTGCCAGACTGAGACAAGGAGTTAAAGCTGCAAAATTTCAAAGGAAATTTAAATAAAGAATAATTATTCTAGGTCAGGAATGGTAGTACACACAACCCAAGTACTCAGGAAGGCAGAGACAAGCAGATCTCTATGAGTTTGTGGTCAATCTGTACTACAAAGCAAGTCCAGGACAGCCAAGGCTACACAGAGAAACTGTCTCAAAATACCAAAACAAAAACAAAACACAGAACAAAACAAAAAGAAACAAACAACAACCTTATTCTGAAGCTCTGTAATTCATCTTTCACATTGCCAAAATGTGTATTATGTTTATTATGTTCACAGTGGTGATGATAGCTAGGGGATGGTTGTGATGAGCTAAAGGGCTTATGTTCGTATGCTACATATTGAGCCTGAAATCCACTCAAAGCAAAGTCAATGGTTCTGTGAAAAGAATTAAATGTGGTTCTGCCCTCTGGTGCAATGAGTGAGGGTTATATACTTTGGGTTTTTGCTTGTTTGCTTGTTTTGAAAAATAGATTTTTTTTCTCACATAACACATCCTATTTACAGTTTCTCATCCCTCTACTTCTCCCAGTTCTTGCCCATCTTTTTTCCCATCCAAATCCACTCATTTTCTGTCTCTCTTATTAAAAAATAGTTTTCCAAGGGATAATAATAATAATAAAATAAAGATAAAGATAAAACAAAATTAATAAATGCATAAACATTGGATGAAATAAACAGAAGGTAAGAAGACAAGAGAAAGCACATGAATCAAAGACCCATTTACTTGTGCACTCAGGAATCCCATAAAAGTACTAAACTAGAAACCATAATATATGCACATAGAACCTGTGCATGCTACTTCAGTCTCTGTGAGTTCATATGAGCATGGATCATGTTGCTTTAGATTCTCGTTTCCTTGGTGTCCTCCATCCCCTCTGGCTCTTACACTCCTTTTTGCCTCCTTCTTCTGAGATTCCCTGTGCCCCAAGGGAAGGGAATTGAAGAAGATAACAAGTTTGAGGCTGAGTGTTCCAAAGTCTTTCCCTGTCTGCATAATGTCTGGATGTGGGTCTTTGTGTTTGTTCCCATAACTGCTGTAGGTCATTAGTATATCTTGAAAATCAAAAGGTTGATGGTTCGGTTGGCATTTACAATTCTCTTTCAGAAGCCTGCAGAGTACCTTCTTGCACCAAATACATTATAATATAGGGATGAAGGCTTTAAGAAGACCATTGCTTGACTTCTCTCTGTTCAGTGAGTTGAGTAGGTACTACCTTCAGCAATGGACCCTTGCCTTCAGTTTGCCTAGAGTCCTGGCAACAGCCTAGGTTGTTGGATATTCCAATGGGATTTCTTTAGCCAACAACTCAATTAGATGTAACCCAATCCCAGTATTAAACACTCTACTTAATGACAAGAGATGGACAATTAAAGCTCTGTTTTTTCCCACTGTTTGTCTATTTCATTTAGACTGCCTTTATATGTGTGCATATTTTAGGATGCTTCTTCTGGGTGTAGGTTTCCATATTATTCATCCCCCAATGGGCTGTTTCTTCCTTATTTTCTCTGTTATTCCTCTCTATTCCCTCCCTCCCCACTTGATCTACCTTTTCCAGTGTCTCCATTTATCCTTAACTATATATTCAATTACCCTTTCCTAAGAAGGTCCATCTGTTCCTCACCCCCAGTTCTTTATTCTATACCTAACCTCTGTGGCTCTACAGATTGTAGCTTGGTTATCATTTACTTAACAACTAATACCAATATCAGGGGATACATGCCATATTTGACCTTCTGGGTCTGGTTTACCTCACTCAGAATGATTATTTCTTTTTTTTTTTTTTTTAATTTATTTATTTTTTAATTAATTTATTCTTGTTACATTTCTATGGTTATCCCATCCCTTGTATCCTCCCATTCTCCCCTCCCTCCCATTTTCCCCTTATTCCCCTCCCCTATGACTGTTCCTCAGAGGGATTACCTCCCTCTGTATATGTTCATAGGGTATCAAGTCTCTTCTCAGTGACCTGCTGTCCTTCCTCTGAGTGCCACTAGGTCTCCCCCACCAGGGGACATAGTCAGATGTGAGGCACCAGAGTACTTGAGAAAGTCAAATCCCTCTCTCCACTCAAGTGTGGAGACTGTCTTGTCCATGGGCTAGATCAGGGTAGGGGTTTAAATTTTTCGGCCTGTATTGTCCTTGGCTAGGGCCTTAGTTTGAGCGGGACCCCATGACCCAAATCTGCCTATCATAATGTTCTACTTGTAGGTTTCTAGAACCCACTGGATCCTTCTACATTGCTATTCACCCATTGTTCTCTCATCTAGAGTCCCAATAGGATGTCCTCCCCTCGGTCCCAGTTTCCTGGTAAGGGAAGGCTTTCATGGGACATGTCCATTGGTCTAGTATGCAGCTATAAGTGAGTATATACCATTTGAGTCTTTCTGCTTCTGGGTTAACTCACTCATTATGATCATCTCTAGCTCAATCCATTTGTCCACAAATTTCGGGAATTCCTTGTTTTTAATAGCTGAGTAGTATTCCATAGTGTATATGTACCACAGTTTCTTTAACCATTCTTCTACTGAGGGACATTTAGGCTGTTTCCATGATCTGGCTATTATGAATAAGGCTGCTATGATTATTTCTAGTACCATCCACTCACTTGTAAATTTCATTTCTTTTAATGGCTGAGCAATACTCTGTTGTGTAAATGTACTACATTTTCTTTATGTGTTCTCCTGTTGAGAGACATCTAGGTTGTTTCTAATTTCTGGCTGTTATGAATAGAGCAAGAATAAACATGGTTGAACCAATGACTTGATGGTAGGGTGAAGCATCCCTTGAGTTTATGCCCAGGAGTAGAACAGCTGTAGCTTAAGGTAGAACAATTCCCATCTTGTTTAGCAACTGCCACACTGATTTCCATACTGGTTGTACGAGTTTGCACTCCCACCTGCAATGGACAAGTGTTCTGAATACTCTACAATACTCAAGTTACATGTTTAAAACATCAGTTTTATTGCCTGTAAACCAGAATTTAATTAACTTAACTGATAACTTAATTAACAATGATGGCACTAGTAAAAATTAATTAACATAAAATAATTCAAACATTTCTAATAGGCTAGGAACATGCCTGTCTCTGGAACTAGTTGCTCTGTATCATAGCTGTTATCTCAACCAGCCTTAAATCAACTCTCATAATAGACACTAGTTTATATCAGACAAGTAGAGACAAAAGAATGAGGGAAGAAGGAATAAAGTTTTTTTTTTAAAAAAAACAAGTGTAATTTTCTAAGATTATTAAAACAACAGGAATCTGAATAATACTGATTTGTTTTATGAACAGGGACATATACACAATCCTCAGTGCCTGCTGCGCCATTTTAATTTCACTTATCAGCATTCTCTAATTTTTTCCTTTTATTGAAAACAGTTTTTTTCATACAATATATCTTGATTATAACTCCCCCAATCTTCTACTGCTCTCAGTTCCACCAACATCTCTTATCTTCCAGATTCACTGCCTTTCTGTCTCTCATTAGGGAAAAAAAGGCTTTTAAGGGATACCAACCAAACATGGCACAATAAAATATAAGAAGAAGAAGAAGCAAAAAAACATCATATTGAAGTTGGAGACAGCAACCTAGGAGGACAAAAAGAGCCTCAAAATCAGCAAAAGGGTCAGAGACCCACTTGTTTTCACAGTCAGGAGTACCATAAAATTCTAAACTGATAACTGTAATATATATATACAGAGAGAGAGAGAGAGAGAGAGAGAGAGAGAGAGAGAGAGGGCCTAGTGTATACCCATGTGAGCCCTGTGTTCGCTGCTTCAGTCCCTAAGCTCATATGCATCTTGCTTAGTTGATTCAGAGGACCTTGTTTCCTGGTTTTCTCCATCCTCTCCACTTTTGCTTCAGGGGGGTTCCTGAGGGGAGTGAGGGATTTGGTGGAGAAATGCCACTTGGATTCTCTGTCCATGTAATGTGCTGCTGTGAATCTCTGCATCTGTTCCCACTTGCTACTGGAAGAAACCTTTCTGATCATCACATCATAAGGCACTGATTTTTGAGCAACATGGCATTAGGAGTCATTTTACTAAGATATCTTTTTAGACCAATAGTGTTTGGTTTCATCCTAGGTTTAACTTTGGCTATCTAATCTTGGTTCTTTATTTTAAAATGGTTTTCAAATCGGGGGCACCAGAGTTCATGTCAGAGGCACAGGGAGGGAGAATGGGAATGGGAAGATACAATTGGAATGTAATCTAAATAAATTATAATAAATTAAATTAACAAAAATATTTTTCATACAAAATGTTTTGATCATGTTTTCCCCTCCCTCAACTCCTCCCAGATCCCATTCCACTTCCCTACACACCAACATTTATGTGGCTCTCTCTCCCTCTGAAAAAAAACACGGATAGATATGATTCTATAGAAAGATAAGATAGGATAGTTAGAGAAGGTTAAAAAAAACTCAGAGATGTGCAGAATATGGCACTTTAAAAGGTTTTTATTATTTTAGAGACTCACTGACAATGAGACAGGTTAGGTCCTGGCAACACCCAGTCTACCTCAAGGAGGATGATGGGCATCAAAGAACCTTCAAATGTGCCAAACTAGCCCCTGGACAAAGAGTCCTCATTTCTACCACAGACAGAATTCTGCCTTAAAAGGGGGGGCCAAGCTTGGATGCAGGCAGAGTTGATGGCCAAACTCTGCCAAGAGAGGGTAAGCAAGTCCTCAATAGTTCCTGCCTCACAAATATGTCTGTCAGATATATTGGGCCAGAAGGCTGAAGAAGATGTTCTGACATTATACAGAGTTTTGGGTGACTCTTCAGGTAGAAAACTGTCTCTGTCATCTTCTCATTTGGAAAGCTACTAACCTGCACTCCCGGCATACTCATGTAATCAAGTTTATTCCTTCTCAAGTCTCTGATGGAGTTGAAGACCAGGTAGCTTAGTTTTACAGTGAATCTTAGTTGTTTAGGGGTAAAGATGTTTTTAGGTCTAGATAGATGCTTTAAGTTGATAATGACAAGATGTGATGGAGATTGATTTACATTCAGAAATTTAGACACACTCAGATATGAAAGATGTTTTCTTCAAGGCTGTCAAATACCAAAAGCCAAAACACTAAGAATGCAACATTTATACAATTCCTGATTGTGTCATGGTTATTCTTGCTATAGGTAGTTTAATGCATATATGCAGAATAATAGAAATGTATATGTAAAAAATTAAAAAATTAAAAAGCAAATAAGGAAAAGACTAATAAAATGCCAAAATAAAACAAAAAAGTTCTCATTCCTCACCTCATACATAAATGGAATTTGCTTTGTGTTGGACAATTACTGATGGACATAGGGCTCGCCCTGGAGTAGTTTAGTACACTTCTTAAGATCCAAGGAGCACTCTAGACTATGACAAGGGACTGCTGTGGTAGGTAAATTCTGAGAGTCCAATGCCTGGTAGGGCCCTTGCAACAACAGCTACTGCAGTATAGAACAGAGTCACACAGCACTGAGACCACTTCATCCCTCCACTTATCCATCACCCATGGCTAGTCTAAAACAAATGTGAGCTTTTCAGTCACACTCTGTGTCAACTGATGATTCATAGAAGTTTTCACAAGTTGGCAGTTTCCCAAGTCACCATAGTAATTCATGAGATATACATAGCAAGCATTTTGTCTCCTTTTATCTGGGTTCACTAATTACTATCTCTAAAGAGATTTCTGAGTTAAAACTTATGTTATTAGACATAATCTATGTTCTAATACAAGTGGGAAAGTATGTGTGCTATGTGGAAAAGACTTCACTATGATTATCTCTTATGTGGTATTTAGTTATAAATGTAAATTCTACATTTAATTTTCTGGATAATTGGCTCAAAGTGTTCTGTAACAATTAGAAACCTGAGTTTATTATGCTAAATGTAATTAAAATGACAGATTTTCTACCAATACAGAGATCTCAAGATACAAGACAGAGGTACAGTTAAATGTATTTTCCCATTAAAAATTGACATCAGTCTAGTACATGCCGAATATGAATCACTTTGTAGAAAGCAGTATGCATTCCAATAAAATATTCACAATTCAAAACACCTTTGCAATTGTCTCAAATGAAATACAAGACACCAAAACACTAATCAGAAAATATTTTTGACTTCCTTGATTTTAGAATTTGAATATAGTCCCTGAGACTGAAATATCATATGAGTTTATTTAGTGATTATTTCAAAATATTTTCCTTAATAAGGAAACAAAAGTAAGAGTTTAAGGTATTTCAAACAGCTATTTTTTTTTGCCTTACTTCAAACGCTTTCTGGAAAATCTTACCAGATTTCCTATTTAATCCGATTCTATATAATATTCATGGCATACAGGTAATAAAACTTGATTTAAAAGTAAGGAATATTTCAATTTTACTTCTAATCAATGATCCAGCCTACTTTCCTAATGAGATACAAGTAAGCAAATTTTTCACTGTCTTAAACCAGGCTGAAAATAGTTATTTTGTTTTTAAGCTTCCTAACTGTATCACCCACTGCCATACATCACTGGAAAGGTATTATTATGGGAAAATTCGATTTAAATGGAACAGAATAATCTTCTAATTCATTCCCAACCTTTGGAGCATTTGAGAGTTGGTAACATTCTATTCGTAGAATCTTCTGGAAAAAGGCTCTGCCCTGGTTGTTTCCACAGACTGTGTGCTCATGCAAAAACAAGCTTCAACTGTCTCTGGGCAAGCAAGAAATTGACCATCTGGACACATGGCTATGAAGACATACAGCAAGCCAGAACCTCCTGGCAAACAGAGCTCAAAAAGATTCTCAAAGCATGTTGCATTCAAACATGCTCTTATAAACAACTTAGCCTTTACACATATACAAAACAGTTAAAATTCCAAAAGGAGGCTGCTTCATATTCAACATTCAAGGGTGATGATTATGGTTAGTAATTTACTGACTTATTCTGAACATTTTTAAGTGTGACGTGAGGCCCTCTTAGTTATTACACTGAGAGTGCTGTTAACTAGGGCAGCCTCTGATAGTCAGATGCTGCAGTCCCCCCGATGACATGGAAAAAGGAATTGAGAAAATTCTCCTTAGCCAAATAAATCCATGAGGAAAAAAATCACAATTGTGGCCAAAATATAATTCAGTCATAGCTGCCACTTTGTGATGTTATCTCTAAAAATAGAGCATTCCAATGTTCACCCTGGCTGTGTTTAATAAGTGCATCTATCATAAACTTTGGGCAGTTGTACAATCTTGAAAATGGCCTCAAGGGAAAAGCACTTTCCAATAGATTATGTGGACTGTTCGTTGTGTGGCAGGAGAAAATCCTTGACAGATGAAAAATCACAAATATAAGTCCTCTAGAACAAACTCTGCATATTTAAAAAGGAATTAAAACACAATTAAAAGTTATTAAAATGCAACATTCCAAGAGAATAATATTTCCTGACTCATCTTTCAAACACTATTGAATTGTTTGTTTGGAGTCACTATTGCTTAAGACTTGGATGAATACAAGAGTGATTTTCCAACCTTTCACCAAAAAGCATCTACACAGGAAGAAGCTCAAGTTGTTCAGGAAGGGAATGGAATGACATATTTTCTTTCTAACGGGAAGCAGCCTGACCCAGAAAGGAGATGAATCCTTTGAGACTGGAAGAGAGAAAGGATGACATGATCCAGGGTCACTTGAACTAAGTTGCCCTCTAAGAGGCAATGATTGTAGCATGACAACTCCATGGTAAGAGATGCAATAACATGAACTGAGATCCAAGGAAGAGTTCCCAAGGTACAACCTGCCTCCTAGAGCAATAGCTAGGGGTTGTGAACCTACGGATTGAAGGCAGCATGTAGTTAGGTCTACAGTGACTGCTTCTGTTCTGAACACGTAAAGTCTCTTTTCTTGCCATCACTCTCCAAGCTATAGTGTGTAGCAATAATTTATGTAACATTGGCTCTGCGTTATATATTGTAAGTAGTCTAAAGACGATTTAACATATTTGGAGAGATGACTACAAGTTACATGAAAATACAACAAATATATATATATATATATATATATATATATATATATATATATATATATATATATATATATGGCTTACTTGCACATTCTGTGATTTTACCACTGTGGTTTTGAAAGGACTCTTAAACTTCTTGGATGCATTCCAAGGTAATCAAGAAAGCATCACGAACTTGGACAATATAGCTTCTTTATGGGAATAGAAAGTCTAAGCCGAAAATACATTGCATTCAGCCAAGTATTTATGCCAGTCGTCCAATCACTGGGGCAAAGAGTTTATTACACTTTACTGAGGTTACACAGGTATCTCCTGCTATCAGTCCTGAGCACGGAACAATTCAGTATTCCCGCATGCATAAATCTGAAAGCACAAGACACATAAGAATTCACAGCACCATACTTGACCAATGGGAAGCAGAAGTTACTAAATAATCCACCTTTCATATTTGAAGCTGCATTCTACAGCTCCAAATAAAGCTGAGACTAAAAGCATCTCTCTCACAGATTTCAGCTACAAAATTCATAACCTGGAATCAGCCTCTCTTCCTCCTCCATTTCACTTTCCCACTGCTCTAGCATGACTGTTTGAACTACTTTCTCCTTAATTCTTAACAGCTTCCCCAAATAACCTATAAGGGATTGAGAAAAAAAGTAAGATGATAGTGGATTTCCCATCTGAAACTGTTGAGGCTGTCTGGAAGGAAATTGTATTTTTAAATTCTGAAAGAATTTAGGAATTCTTACAAATTATTTCAGAATTCCATCATTTAATTTTAATGTTTAATGTCTTTAATGAATTAATTTTACATCCATGCCACAGCCCCCTCCCACCTCTCCTCCCAGTCTCCTCCTCCTTTCCCCCTCCCTCTCCCATATTCCTTAGAAAAGGGGAGCCCCCCTACCCATCCACATCAGGACTGAGTTCAAACTCTTCCCCTGTGGCCTGACAAGGCAGTACTGTCAGGGGGAAGTTATCAAAAAGCAGACAAGAGAGTCCATGCCAGAGATAGCCCCTGCTCCCCTTACTAGAGGGCCCACAAAAAGCCTGGGCTGCCCATTATCTACATCTATATAGAATATTTTTAATTAAAATAGAATTGTACCACTTTCCACCACTTTCCTTCCTCCCAGCTAGTCTTCCTTCAACCCCACTCAACCCCTCCTACTCTCAAGCTGATGGCCTCTGTTTCTTGTTCTTTGGTTATTATTACACCCCTATGTATACACACATATCATTGCCTTTTATTCTTTAATTTATTATGAGAATTCCATACATATAAACAAGGAAATATGATCCTATATGCTCCTATGTTCTACATTCAACTAAAATTTCCATCAGGAATGAAGAGAAAGTCAGGACATTCTCATATGAAAGAACAGCAGCACATCTGCTATTAAAGAATGATGACCAATTTGCTGAAACACAAAGTAAATGATACAAAGAATCTGGAACATCAGGAAAAAAGAGAAAGACAAAGCAAAGAACCCTTTAAATACGATAGCTTTTGCCCTTTAAAAGTACATTTTAACTTTTATTAGCACATTGCAATTATGGATGTTTATGGGAAACAAACAGTGCACTATTTCAATTCAATGTTATTTTTCAATATATTTTATTATTATTTTTACATACATATTTATATTATTACACATACATACAATAGATTACCTATGGCAAGAAGAACCATGACACAATCAGGAATTATATAAATGTTACATTCTTAGTGTTTTGGCTTTTTGGTATTTGACAGCCTTGAAGAAAACATCTTTCGTATCTGGGTGTGTCTAAATTTCTGAATGTAAATCAATCTCCATCACATCTTGTCATTATCAACTTAAAACATCTATCTAGACCTAAAAACATCTTTACCCCTAAACAACTAAGATTCACTGTAAAACTAAGCTACCTGGTCTTCAACTCCATCAGAGACTTGAGAAGGAATAAACTTGATTACATGAGTATCCCAGGAGTGCAGGTTAGTAACTTTCCAAATGAGAAGATGACAGAGACAGTTTTCTACCTGAAGAGTCACCCAAACTCTGTATAATGTCAGAACATCTTCTTCAGCCTTCTGGCCCAATATATCTGACAGACATATTTGTGAGGCAGGAACTATTGAGGACTTGCTTACCCTCTCTTGGCAGAGTTTGGCCGTCGACTCTGCCTGCATCCAAGCTTGCTCTTTTTTGGGGTGGGGGCAGAATTCTGTCTATGGTAAAAATGAGGACCCTTTGTCCAGTGGCTTGTTTGCCATATTTGAAGCCATCTCCATAAAGAGGTTCTTTGATGCTCATCATCCTCTTTAAGGTAGGCTGGGTGTTGCCAAGAGTTAACCTGTCTCATTGTCAATGAATCTTTAAAGTAATGAAAACATTTTTACATGCCATATTCTGTATGTCTCCAGTGTTTTTGAAGACCTTGTCTACCTATCCTTCCTTATCTTTCAATAGAGACATATCTATGTGTTGCACCAAAGATTTCTATTCTTGTGATAAAAGTAGACTAGCAATTGACATGACAATGATTTAATCTACTAACATATACTTTGTATAACTTATTTCTCCTAAACAGCTTGCTATATCACCTTCAAAGCATTGGAAGGAAAACTTGTATTATAATTGAATTGTATGGGTACAATAACTCAGATTAGAATATATATAAGAATATATATTAAAATATATAGTGTGAAGAATAATCTTAATTTGAATTCTATACTACTGTATCTAGAATTATATATATATTGCATCTATATTCAAAATTCTATATCAGCGAATTAAAAATATTTTGTGAGTGACAATTAAGGCATTAGGTTGAAGATCCATTAATCCACTTTTTGTTCTATCTTCCCTATATATTTCTATATTCCACCTTCTTTCCTTTCAACCCTTTCTCCAAACAGAATGTCAGCACCCAGTATGCTGTGAGAAATGCATCCTGTCCGGTCAGATCCAATGTCAGTGTCTGGTTCTTGTGTTCTAAAAGCATATAATTTCTCACAAGCATTATACAGTCCAACAATTATAAGTGTATAAGGTTGTGTGATGCACAGAACAATGACGGCTGAATTTCTGCTATTTGTTTGAGCAGGAAAAGGAGACATCTGTAAATCTTCATTCATGCCATATGAATAATGGCATCTAATAGTAATTCATAGGGGTTCTGTAGTCAACAAGAAACATTGTCTATGCCTAGACATTCATGTTTCAGCCAGTCTCAGAGTTGTTCCCACATGGTGGGGTTATAAATATAAGTTACCTGCTTGTTCTGCAGTTTTTTTCCTGAGTTTCTTTTTTTTTAAATTTTTATTATTTATTAATTTATTCTTGTTACATCTCTATGGTTATCCCATCCCTTGTATCCTCCCATTCTTCCCTCCCTCCCATTTTCCCCTTATTCCCCTCCCCTATGACTGTTCCTGGGGGGGGGATTACCTCCTCCTGTATATGCTCATAGGGTATCAAGTCTCTTCTTGGTAACCTGCTGTCCTTCCTCTGAGTGCCACCAGGTCTCCCCCTCCAGGGGACATGGTCTAATGTGAGGCACCAGAGTACGTGAGAAAATCATATCCCACTATCCCCTCAACTGTGGGGACTGTTATGACCATTGGCTAGATCTGGGTAGGAGTTTAAAGTTTACTGACTGGTATTGTCCTTGGCTGGTGCCTTAGTTTTAGTCTGGTGCTATCTCAGAAAACTGGGAATAGGACTTCCTCAAGACCCAGCTATTCCACTCCTTGGAATATACCCAGAAGATGCGCCAGCACACAACAAGAAAATTTGCTCAACCATGTTCATAGCAGCCTTATTCATAATAGCCAGATCATGGAAACAGCCTAAATGTCCTTCAGTTGAAGAATGAATAAAGAAACTGTGGTACATATACACTATGGAATACTACTCAGCTATTAAAAACAAGGAATTCCCGAAATTTGTGGATAAATGGATTGAGCTAGAGATGATCATAATGAGTGAGTTAACCCAGAAGCAGAAAGAGTCAAATGGTATATACTCACTTATATCTGCATACTAGCCCAAGGGGCATGTCCCACGAAAGCCTTCACTTACCAGGAAACTGGGACAGAGGGGAGGACATCCTATTGGGACTCTAGATGAGAGAAGCATGGGAGAATAGCAAAGTAGAAGGATCCAGTGGATCCTAGCAACCTACAAGTAGAACATTATGATAGGCAGATTTGGGCCCAGGGGTCCCGCTCCAAAATCTACTTTCAATTAAAAAACCGTAAAAGAAAACCCTATGAGCATATATACAGGGGGAGGAAGTCCCCCTCAGTCACAGTCATAGGGGAGGGAAGTAAGGGGAAAATGGGAGGGAGGGAGCAATGGGAGGATATAAGGGAGGGGATAACCATTGAGATGTAATACGAATAAATTAATAAAATAAAATTTTTTTAAAAAGAAAGAAAACCTTGAAGAGAAATGTTTATAGAAATCTTATTTGTAATACTTAAAATCATAGTCAAATATTTTTATAGTAGGTAAGCAATTAGTCACACTGTAATCATAAAAAACAACTTATTTATAGCTTTTTAAAAAGAAAAAAAATGTATTTGCAGTGCCATGGTTGGATTGTAATGGCATATGCTTAGTGGAGAAAAAATGCAATTTTATTCACAAATATATTATGACTTAATATTGTCAATAATAATATCAAAGATACAAAGGACAATAAGTAGATGCCAAAATCTCATGGTGTGAGGAGGGGAAGGTAAAATATGACTACAAAAGCTTTTAGAAGAAATTTTCATGAATGGATAGTTGTGTATTATTATTATTGAAATGGTGGGCTTATAAATTCACACATATACTGCTATGTGAATGATCACGTTAACCAGTTATAAGTGTAGCTCCTAATAGAATAAAAATAGATTGGTCCTATTTTAAACTTCATAAAGTACACCAATATGGATTGCTAAAACCTGAACAACACATGATTAATTTGAAGTTTAAATTCATATCTATAGCCTACCTTATTAAGGCAAATATGGAAGATACAGGATGAGTAAAACATTGTCATTATATTTAAAATTTTAAATCCCTAAAGAGATGATTATTAAAAAAGATACAAAAGTATGTAAATTTTCTCTAGTCTTCAAACCACCTGTACCCTATGTGATGGTAAAATCTGTCTGTAAGCTTGACAGGGTCTGAAATCAACAAAGACACACGCCTCCATGTAAGTCTGTAAAGGTCTTCCTGGAAAGATTCTCCCCACAGAGAGGCAGACATGTTCTGATGGGAGGAGGTACCAAGCCAAACCAAAACCAAAACCAAAAACCAAACAAAACAAACAAAGGTTTCACTTTTCGCTTTTTTCCTGCTTGCCTGTGCTTCTTGTGTACTTGTACATCTACTTTGCTGCTGCCGCTGCCGCTGCCACCACCACCGCCACCGCTCTTTTCCTTTGGGGACACTGACTCAGATGCTTCAAACTTCTAACATGCCTTAATGGCCAGTAACCTTCCAGGCTTCTGGTCTAAGGACTAAGCAGAAATTAGTTCTCCACTTCGGCAGTGTGATGAATCATTGTTGGACCACCGGTCTGTCTCATGTAAGAAAATGAAAGCGATCCCCTTTAAATGTATTTCTCAGTTAGTTCTGTCCTGTTAGAGAACATAAAATAATACACTCGGGAAATTAACCATTTTGACTGTACACTGAGGTGTTAACCATCTTCTCAGCCTGCTGACACATATTTTTTACCTAAATTATTATGTTGGAATATTGTGGTAGGAATATTATCTTAAGTAAAATTAATGCTAATATAGGATCCTCATTCATAGTGGATTCTCACTGTACTGAATGGAAAAAAATTCTTTTGGAAACTAAAATTTAACCAAATATAGTAGTGTGCCACATGAAAAGAAAGTCTGGGATCCTGTAGGATGTGGAAACAGCATTCCTGGCAAAGCGAGATCACATATGGTAAGGGTGTCACCTTCCTAAAAGGGCTCCTTCATTCATCCCTAGAACTCAGCTGACATTCCTGTGATAGGAGAAAGAACAGCTGGGCTGTTTGCAAACTTGCTTCAGAAGAGCTGACACAAGATTTCTGGGGGAATGGTGACACTCTTCATCTGTCAAAGCGCTCTTCAAAGACTATTGTCCCTGTAAAAATTCCTTCCAGAAGTGGGTTCTTGCTTTAGCCCACAATTGCTTACCTAAACATGACTGCTATCATTTCAGAATCCAATCATGATATGAACCTAGTAGATAAAGACACCCTCAATGTGATTTTTTTCTCTATTGTAAAAAATTTTGAAAAGCAAATAATAACACATTTTCAGTATTATAATAAAAACAAGACTTTCAAAGTAGACGATTCCAAAACTGATATATTTATAAATCTGATTCATTTAGATCATCGGAAGAATTTTAAACATTAGAATAGTCTTTTAAAATCATAAATCGATATTTTATTATAGAATAATCTATAGAACACTGACTGTTTTATCTCCATACTTATTGGTAAAAACAGAATGGTCAAAATGTTTAAATTAGTAACTGCCTAAGAAGCTATTAAAGTGATACACTTAATTTATATTTGTAAGTAGAAGAATTGTACACTTTTGCTACCTGAAGGAACTGTAGCCCTTTATAAATAAAAAGAATATTTTAAATATTGGCATTTAATATAAATGTCAGACATTTAGCTGACATTTTTGGTATGGTTTAATTCTGAATAGCTTTCCTTTTCATATTATACTAAAAAGATAATCAGTTACATGAAAAGTAGTGATTTATGTGAGTAAGAGTACAATAAAAGAGAATGTCTAAGAAATCAGAAAGACAATTCTCTGTTTAGTTCCAAGCCCCATTTCTCAATTGGGTTATTTGGTTTGGTGGTGTTTAATTTCTTGAGTTCTTTATATATTTTGGATATTAGACCTTTGTCAGATGTAGGGTTGGTGAAGATCTTTTCCCAGTTTGTAGGCTGTCACTTTGTTCTCTTGACAGTGTCTCCAGCCTTACAGAAGCTTCTTAGCCTCGCGAGGTCCCATTTATTAATTGTTGACATTAAGGCCTGGGCTGTTGGTGTTCTGTTCAGGAAGTTGTCTCCTGTGCCAATATGTTCCAGGCTCTTCCTCACTTTTTCTTCTAAGTGACTTAGTGTCTCTGATTTTATGTTGAGGTCTTCAATACAGGCAGTAAACTTTAAAGCCCTACTCAGATCTAGCCAATGGTCAGAACATTCTCCACAGTTGAGTGGAGAGTGGGATATGACTTTCTCATGTACTTTGGTGCCTCACATTTGACCATGTCCCCTGGAAGGAGAGACCTAGTGGCACTCAGAGGAAAAACAGCAGGTTACCAAGAAGAGACTTGATACCCTATGAACATATACAGGGGGAGGTAATCCCCCTCAGGAACAGTCATAGGGGAGGGGAGTAAGGGGAAAATGAGAAGGAGGGAAGAATGGGAGGATACAAGGGATGGGATAACCATAGAGATGTAACAAGAATAAATTAATAAAATAAAATAAAAAAGTAATCAGAAAGACAGATGTCGCCTTTTCATGTGAAGGCCTTTCCCCTTCAACACCGCGTTTACAACTGCTGCACTGCATGCCTTGTTCCTCCTTTTGTACTTTCTGACACATTATTTCCTGCATTGATTCATTCAAGCATTTTCATTTCATTTCTGGCTTGCTTGATCAATTGAAAATTCACCATCTTCTTTGCCTCTACACTTCATAGTCTAACTTCTAGCAGGCTTTCCACAAATATTTGCCCAAAGAGGACCCTCACGCTTCCCACCCCAGAAATAACGTCTTACATTGCTTTAAAGTTTTACTTACAAAAATCAAGATTATTTCAATTACATTTGTCTCTGAAAGCAATGATTATTCATGAGGATTGGTGCATGTGAACTTTGTCACCTAGTGGCTGGAATTTAACAAACATAAAATAAATGCAAGCTACAAAACTGTATTGATTGATCCAAGAGAAAATTAATAGTTGAGACAAAGCCAACTCAAAAGAAAAAGTGGAAGCCACAAAAAGACGGGCTTTCTGTTTGTGGGTTTGCTTTAATTTTTGCATTGATCGTGTGTATGCATGTGCTCACGTGCCATGACATGTTTGCAGAGATCAGAGGACAACTTAGAGGACTAGGCTTCATGTTTTAAAGTTACAGTACAAGGCATTAGATAACACTGTGGCATTTTCAGGCAAAATGTGTCAGAGCAGCTTCTCCTTTCTTGTCACACCTACCCTTGTGGCATAGTGATGTCCTTCATAACCACTCCCTACCATGTTCTTTTTCTTTTTCAAGTCTCATGCATCCTGTGGGATCCACCATTCCTTCCTAATCATCAGACTTTTTCTTCTCTTTGTCTCTTTTTAGTTCTCTAGCCTTTACCCACATGTATAGCCATTTAGAATAATTTACCAAAAAAAAAAAAAGTAAATATAACGAAGTAGTATGAAAATGCCAAAGAAAGTCATTACTTTTTCCTTTCTTTTAAAAAAATTATTATAAGTTACTCAAATTACATCTCAGTTGTAATCCGCTCCCTTGTTTCTTCCCATTCCTACCCTCTTTCCCTTTTCTGCCCTATTTCCCTCCCCTAGACCTCTGACAAAAGAGGACCTCCTCCCCCACCATATGATCACAGTCCATCAGATTGCCTGCTTCCACTTCCTCTGTCTGCCTCCAGAGCTTCTCACCAAAGTGAAGTGATCAAATTAGGGGCACCAGAGTTCATGTCAGAGGCAGTTCCCCCCTCCCCACAACCACGGAAAATGAGCTGTCCATTGGTTAGACCTGAGCAGGCCGTCTAGAATTACTGCCTGCATTGTCCATGGATGGTGCAACACTTTGTGCGAGCCCCCCGCCCGGGTGAAACTCATTACTTTTAAGCTAATTCTTTAAATGTTTTTTTAAATGTGGATGAGTGTTCTGTTCAGGAAGTTGTCTCCTGTGCCAATATATTCCAAGCTCTTCCCCACTTTTTCTTCTAAGTGACTTAGTGTCTCTGGTTTTATGTTGAGGTCTTTAATCCACTTGGATTTGAGTTTTGTGCAAGGTGACAAATATGGGTCCAGTTGCATTTTTTTACACATAGACATCCAGTTATACCAGCACCATTTGTTGAAGATGCTATCCTTTTTCCATTGAATGGATTTGGCTTCTTTGTCAAAAATCAAGTGACCATATGTGTGTGGATTCATATCTGGGTCTTCAATTCGATTCCACTGATCAACCAGCCTGTTGCTGTGCCAGTACCATGCTGTTTTAATTACAATTGCTTTATAGTACAATTTGAAATCAGGTATGGAGATTCCTCCACAGCACCTTTTATTGTACAAGATCGTTTTTGCTATTCTGGGTTTTTTGTTTTTCCATATGAAGTTCAGAATTGAACTTTCAATGTCTTTAAAAAATTGTGTAGGTATTTTGATAGGGATTGCATTGATTCTGTAGATTGCTTTTGGTAGGACGGCCATTTTTACTATATTAATTCTCCCTATCCATGAGCAAGGAAGATCCTTCCATCTTCTCATGTCATCTTCAATCTCCTTCTTCAGAGTTTTGAAATTTTTTTCAAACAAGTCCTTCACTTGCTTAGTTAAAGTAACTCCTAGATATTTTATATTGCTTGTGGCTAATGTGAAGGGTGTGGCTTTCCTAATTTCTTCCTCTGCATGCTTGTCATTTGTGTATAGGAAGGCTACAGACTTTTTGGAGTTAATTTTGTATCCAGCCAAATTGCTGAAAGTATTTATACAACCACTTTGGAAATCTATCTGGTGCTATCTCAGAAAACTGGGAATAGGGCTTCCTCAAGACCCAGCTATTCCACTCCTTGGAATATACCCAGAAGATGCACCAGCACACAGCAAGAAAATTTGCTCAACCATGTTCATAGCAGCCTTATTCATAATAGCCAGATCATGGAAACAGCCTAAATGTCCCTCAATAGAAGAATGGATAAAGAAACGGTGGTACATATACACTATGGAATACTACTCAGCTATTAAAAACAAGGAATTCCCGAAATTTGTGGACAAATGGATTGAGCTAGAGATGATCATAATGAGTGAGTTAACCCAGAAGCAGAAAGACTCAAATGGTATATACTCACTTATATCTGCATACTAGCCCAATGGGCATGTCCCATGAAAGCCTTCCCTTACCAGGAAACTGGGACAGATGGGAGGACATCCTATTGGGACTCTAGATGAGAGAAGCATGGGAGAATAGCAAAGTAGAAGGATCCAGTGGGTCCTAGAAACCTACAAGTAGAACATTATGATAGGCAGATTTGGGTCAAGGGGTCCCGCTCAAACTAAGGCCCTAGCTAAGGACAATACAGGCGGTAAAATTTAAACCCCTACCCTGATCTAGCCCATGGTCAGGACAGTCTCCACACTTGAGTGGAGAGAGGGATTTGACTTTCTCAAGTACTCTGGTGCCTCACATTTGACTATGTCCCCTGGAGGGGGAGACCTAGTGGCACTCAGAGGAAGGACAGCAGGTCACAGAGAAGAGACTTGATACCCTATGAGCATATACATAGGGAGGTAATCCCTCTGAGGAACAGTCATAGGGGAGGGGAATAAGGGGAAAATGGGAGGGAGGGGAGAATGGGAGGATACAAGGGATGGGATAACCATAGAGATGTAACAAGAATAAATTAATTAAAAATAAATAAATATTAAAAATAAATAAATAAATAAATGTGGATGAGTGTTTACCTGCATGTTTGTATGAGAATTACATGTGTGCATGGAGACTGAGGAAGCCAGAAGAGGGAATTGGATGTCCTAGAACTAGAATTACAAATACTTTTAAGATGCATGTTGGTGCTGTGAACCAAAACTGGATCTTCTGCAATAGAAGCAAGTGCTCTGAACTGCAGTCATTGCTCCAACCTATGTGTGTATTTATCCGGAGCAGGAGTATTCTGGTGGAATCTTTGGGGTCTTTTACACACAATCATAATATTTGCAAATACGGATATTATTCCTTCTTTTTTCTGTTGCATTTCTTTATCTCCTTCGCTTGCCTTATTACTCCAGCTAAAACTTAAAGTACTAAGTTGAACTTGAATAAGAAAAGTAGACCAACTTGTCTTTTTTCTTATTTGACTGAAAACACTTGTTTATTATGCACACATAGTATTTCTTGATCATCCTAATCAAGGAAAAATATTTATCTGAACTGTAATATTTGTTAGAAAATATATTCCCTATTATATAGGTAACAGGAGATGTAGGTAATGCTAATATTCAGTAAAGTAAAATAGTTGAAATATGGGAATTGGGATATAGCTCAGCTGGATGAGAACTGCTGGTTGAGTCTGGCATCAAAGACAACCTGGGTACAGTCTCCAGCATCATATAAGCAGGCATTGGTGAGCTGCATCTTCAGTCCAAGCAGTCAAGAGGTAGAGACAGAAGGACCAGAAGTTCAAGACCACCGTAGCTTACAATAGCGTGGAGTGTGTAAGATCACTCTAGGTTACAATAGCGAGGAATGTGTAAGACCTGATCTCTGGAAGAATTAAAAAAAGAAAGCAAGGAAAGTGAAAGCAAAAATTAAATATATTTTACAATAAACTTTAGACAATGCCTCATGTTCAGATTGAATTAAATGCTGTGAATCAGTTAATAGTGTGGTATAAATAGCACTACAAATTTTCATGCCTTGCAAAGGTTCTACTAAGAGTTGAAACTGCTGGATACAGGTATGACAGACAATATATTCTCTAAGGTCATTTTTGTCAGATTATTTAGTAGTGATCCTGGACTATTATTTTTGCTGTTATTCTTTTTTCCCAGTGTTTTCAAGACCAGGTTTCTCTGTGTGGCCTTGGCTGTCCTTGTTTTGTAGACCAGGCCGGCCTCACTTCACAGTAATCTACCTGCCTCTGCCTCTGTGAGTGCTGGGATTGAAGGTGTGGGCCACCAGACCTGACTTCTTTTTTTAATTGAAAATATATTTTCTTTTATACAATATATTCTGATTATAGTTTGCTATCCTTCCATTCCTTCTAAATCCTCCCCATTTTCCCAGTTTCCTAAATCCACATGCTTTCTTCTTCATTAGAAAACAAACAAGAATATTATAATAACAATAACAATAGTAAGATAAAATAAAAACAAACAAACCAGAGTACAGAAAAACAAATGGGAAAGAAAAGATCCAAAGAAAACGCCCAAGAAATACATTCAGAACTCAGACACATACTATTATTTGAAGAGCCAGTAAGATATGAAATAGCCATCAACAAAGTTGTAAGAAATTATGTAGGTTTACCAGCAAAACTACATGATTACTGGTGAGTTAACTATGCTCAATACAACTTGAAAAATAGCACTAACACCTCAGAGATATCAAAATTAAATTTTTGTTTCTCTAAACACATTATGCATTAAGTACATATAATACATTTACAGTATATGCACACACACACACATGCATACACACATTATTACATGTTTTAGTATAAAGAGCTGTTTGTTGTAAAAATGCTTTTATGGATGTACTCATCCTAGCCATGCCATCCAGGATGGCCCAAAGAAAAACACTCAAGCACCTGTTGTGAGCACCACGACAATGGGCAAATGTGTAATGGGGAGATGGGAAAGATGTAATACACAGTAGAGAGATGAGAGAGGAAGCAAAGCTGAGGAGTGCATACACTGTGCAGAAAGGTGGAATTGGAGACAGCTGTAAGGAACAGGTGCCTATGGGGAACAGGCACAACCAACTGAGGCCATGGTGATGTGCTGGTTTGGGCATGTCTGGATCCATGGTCCTGCTGCAGCTGGGGTCTCTGTCAATCTCCATGGCCCAAGTTACCACAAAGGGCCGTGTGTATGTCCATACTTGTACCGTGCCCTGTACCTAACCAGCTGCAACACTTGAGAGAGCAGGCCTTGCACCTTACCTGGCCAGCATAGTAGAGCTGGCCCTAGTGGTGATAGCATGGGTGAGCTGTCCCTGAGGGCATGAGAGCAGGAGAGATGTCTCTCCTGCAGCGCTGAGGAGAGTGGGCCCTGGGTCTCACCTGGGCAGCACAATAGAACTGGCCCTGATGGCATGGGGCAGGTGGGGGAAATTCTGGAGAGCTTATCCTGGTGGTGTAGGTGTGGGAGAGCTGGTGGGCTGACCAATTCAGCAACCTACCATGCAGGCCTAGATAAGTGCTTTGAGTTGGCCCACCCCAACACCTATCCACAGGAGATCTGACACACTCTTCTGTCCCCCAAAACACCTGAAGAACAGAAGTGTGGTGCACATGCATGCATACAGGCAGGCAGGCAGGCAAAACATAAACATAAATTATAAAACAAACACATCTTTAAAGAAAATGGAATCCACAGCAGGACCATGTGGATAGTGTGTGAAGACCAACATTTTCATCATTTAATTTTTTTTAAAAAAAGGTAAGACAGAGTGAATGTTGAAATAACACCTAGAAAATTCCTAAATATGATAAAGACACATACATATGAATTTAATAGGCTTACTAAAAAAAAGAGAGAGAGATAAGGCCAGAGATTAGTCCTCAGATATCCAAATGGTTAAAAACCAGACTGAGGGATCTCTTGACAGTAACCCTTGAAAATGGCACATTATATATAGCAGATCAAGAGTTCAGATGACTACAGATCCATCCTCCAAAATGACTGGAGCAAAAAAAATCCCTGAGCCAGGATTGCTAAAGGGCTGAGCAAAAACAACTGTTGACCCAGAATAATATATCTAGTGAAAATATCTTTCAGGGAACCATGAGAATTTGTTAGCAGCAGATGGATTCCTTAAAAAAATAAACATGTCAATGAAAGTATGTCAGATAGCAGAAAAATTATAACAGAAACTTGGAAAAGAAGTAAGACCAAATGACATATGGCGATTTTTGTGACATACAACATGCTAAATAACCACAGTTGCATTTATAAAATAATAATGATGGGTCAAAACAAAGATTATGGCATTTCTTCAATGTATATGAGAGATATATGACAACTATAATATAAAAGGGGAAAATAAATTATTAAGTGTTAATATTTCTATATTTCACTGAACACACTAGTATATATTAAGTACCATGAAAAATCAGTGTATGCTATATCCCTGAAGCAACCACAAAAATCTATATAAGCAAATATATGTTATGTAAATGATCTGAAAAGAAAAGAAGAAATATTAGTAACTAGAGATGAAACAGAGAACAATTTGAGACAAATAGCATTTATTGCATGTGACTGATCAAAAATACTTAAGTAAAATACAAGCATTGTGACTGGAGTAAATTCAAAACTAAGACAAAATCATATGCTGTCTATAACAAATAGCTAATGAATATAATCACATGAACAGACTAAACTTTCAAGCACAGAAATTAAAATGCCCCATAAATATGAACCAAAGAAACTTGGAGCACCCACAGTTATGCTCAAGTTGATTTCAAACTAGAGAATATTACAAGGACTAAAAGTCATAAAATGGCTAAGTCATTAGAAATGTATAATTCCAAAAGTGCCTACCCTAACAATGGAACTCCAAAATACATGCTGAGACTAAGACGTGAAAGACACACCACGATCACGACAGGAAAATTCAGCTTTCTTGTCTTAGCTTTGACACAAGCAACAGGCAAAATGCCACAAGAACACAGGATGTATTTTCAAGATGAGTTTTGATAATATAGAAAACTTTGTTCTGCAAAATAAATTGTTAATCTGGGACATAAGACAAGCTTCTATCTAAAGAAGGCCACTTCAAGTCCCATGTCTAAAAATTGGACCACAAAATATGTAAAAAGCTTGCAGACCCCATAAACAGGAAAAGCAAAGAGAAGCTGTCAAGGGGCTGCAGAAGAAAATATTTCTTGACTGTCAGGGAAAAAATAATATTACTAGGTTCTATTGCAAAACAGAGGTTAGTTAATATTAAATGTTAATAGTACTTGTAAAAACTCATAATATGTATTATCAATGACTATAAGATCATTTGTTCTTTTGATGTGTATGATTAAATGTGATATATATTTCTGCTTGCTTTTTGACCTTCTGGTCATATGTTCTTTCTGATCATATATGATCATATGATATATATATATATAAACATGTACATATATTAACATGTATGTATATATATATACATGTATATATGTATGCACCACAGATTTTATCGAAACACATTTATTTTTATCACCACATTACTGGAGAAATAGAAAACCTATTTGTTCAAATCCATTTTGTACTTTTTAAAATCCAGCCTATCTACTAATCTAACTGTTTGAAATGAGTGTAATACAAGCAAACACGGTTTATTAATATCTAATTTTAGTGTTATAATAGAGAATTTAGGTTCACCTTTATTTTGTTGCACTGTTGCTTACCAAGTGCCCTCTCAACTTCTTGTCCACAGACAAGAGTCATTGATTTATGATAACTGCCATTAATTTAAAAGGCTGAAGGTTTGTTATCTCATCTACCTCAGAGTAAGTGATGGCCTAATATTAATAATTACTTACTATTTTACACAGTTAAATTTTCTTTCATTTCAAATATGACAAGAGTAAAGTTGCTTCCTCTTAGCAATAAAAACGTTTAATTTTTTGGCTGAAATTTCTGGCAAACACCATTAAACATTTCTTCAACCTATCATATTATTGTCTGGCTAGCTTATCATAGATAAATTAAATATATCAACAAAATATAAAAAGCATTATCTATAAATGTGTTCAGAGATATTACTATCTCCAATTTCTATGCCAAATGTATGTGTGTGTATGTGTGTGTGTGTGTGTGTGTGTGTGTGTGTGTGTGTGTGTGTGTATATATATATATATATATATATTGTAATGAGATGTTAAATGTCAGCCACATTAGAATCCAACAAATCTAGTCTCTTCTCTATTTGGAATTTATGCTACATATAAAACGTATTCCTTTTTTTTTTATTTGTTTGAAATTGGTGGTTGATCTACAAAGATACATTGCCAATTGGTGTTCAGGTAGCCTCAGGGCATCCTGGATTTGAGAGAGAAAGAAAGCTAAAAGTTAGTGGAGGAAGGAGGAAGGCCTGAGTGATTGAGGTCCAGAGTGAGTGTGTGCTGTTGACTTGGACACAGCATCAGACCTATAGGAAAACAGAACAGTATCTCTTTGCCCCAGTTCAAATCCTTCTCTTCTGGCCCATGTGTGGATGTTGACAGCAGGTACAGAAAATATCCACCATAGCATCGCCTCCTCACCATACTTACAGCCTAAAGACTACGACCATATAGGGGCTGCTCTTACTAATTAGTTAAACCTGTCTTTGGTCTAGCCAAATGAATAAACCCTGCCTCCTTGTTCACCTGTATGAAGTAGCCTTACACTCTTCTTCAGCTCTAGGCAATAACCTGCCTCTATGTCCAGACCTTGATAATACATAACCCAAGCTTCTGGAAGTTTGCAGTTTCCCCATCAGAGGGCTCAGTTCACCTCATGACCCTAGCTTTTTGGTGTGTCTGTCTTCATTCCCTCTCCACCCTCAGTCAAGTCAAAGTCCCTTGATGCTCAACAAAGACTCACTGGGTGGGAAAGTAGAGAAAAAAAATCGCTCAATCATAATGTATATACTGAGAGGATGAACTTCCCCAGCCAATCTGTGATGGCAGAATTTAATATAGAAAGAATGTTGGAGATTTAATCAATCACATATTTCCTATACTTCCAGAGTAAAGAATTCCACCTCAGAATCATTATATGAAAGTGTAGGGGAGAAGCTTAGCTAAAACTCAAAACACAACCCTTAAACTTAGTGAAGAACTTAAATGCCAACATTGGTTTTGCCTAAATACTTCAACTAACAAAATCATTCCATCATCAAAAATGTATGAATTACAATAACATTGTTTCAAGGGCATCATAGGAAAAACAGTAAGAGAAAAGAAAAGTTGAATTTAAATTTTGATATCATTCATGAGGTCAGGGTAGTTCTTTTGGAATTGACCTAGTAAAAAAGATAAAGCCCAATATTTAAGTGATTTATTTTTATATCCATGACCTAAATGCACACACTAAACAGCAGTGTCATTTTTCAGGTATATTATTTCAAACTATAGTGTACGTGGAATGCTGTTGTCATAAGATTATTATGTTGATTTGACTGATGACAACTGGGTAACTGTGCAGGACATTTGAAGGTTCACGAGGGCTCAGATCTAGCTGAGGAACAGCAAGAAATCAATGGTTGCTAGGGGGAGGAGAATGAGGTACTTTCAGAAATATGGCTACGGTGGACAGCCTGATCCCATGCATATACAGCAACGTTACTTCACTCAGTTATATGGAGCAAAATGAAAAGAGAAAGAAGAAGAACAAGAGGAGGAGGATGGAGACAGGAAGCCTGGATCAAGACAGAAAGATGAAGTTGGCAATAGAAAGTAAGGGATGGATATGATCAAAACACATTGAATTCATGTGTGAAATTCTCCACGTATTAAAATTATAATACTAAAATAAGCAAAAAACATTTACAGTACTTCCTCACTACTATACATGTTCTGTTGATTAAATATAAAGTCCTATATAGAAGAATAAAAGCAAAGCCCTACATAGAATATGAGCAGCAACTCCTCCCCCAGGCAATGGGCAAAGACAGACCTTGTTGGTGGTGGTATTCTTATGTCAGGCAGAGGCAGAGCAGATGGCAGTCATTTGTTTATCCTAGCTTGTTGACTGGCTTGATGGCCATAGCTGTCTTATGCTTAGAACTCATAAAAATCCAAGTCAAAACATATCCAGTAAGCACAGGATACCTGTGCTTCCTATACCTGTAGAGGAAGGCAGATAGAGACGTGTGGACCATCTGTCCTCCAGCTCACGGCACAGGTGGGCCATAGACACACACTTGCTGCTATGCCATGCAGCATAGGTGTAGGATATTACCCATGGGCCAGCCTGAAGCTGGAGTGACCATGAATGTGCTAATATGTTGTGGTCAGTTGGGAGAGAAAGAGAGGTGGAACAGCTTGAGCATTATGAAGAGAGAGGAGACTGGAGACTGGAAACTTGAGGATGGAAGGGAGTAACCTGTTAGAGTGGCCAGCTCCATCACCTGGGACCATGGTGAGTTCCTAGCCTAAGCTACTACTGAGGGCCATGTCTGAGTCCATGGCTAGGCAGCAGCAGGGGCCAGTATTGATGTCCCTGGCTCATATTACCATTAGGGAACGTGGGGATGAGCCAGGTTGGGCAGCCATCAGGGAGCACATGGCTATCCAGAGGCTAAGCATAACTGGCCCTGGCCCTCACTGGATGCAGGTAAAAGCTTTATACTCACCTAAAATGCTATTCAGGAATGAATATGAAATAAACATATTCTCAGAGTAACCAAAAGAGTGGGTGCTAGAGGTCTGCTTTGCCAAAGACACAAAAGCAAAAATCTTCAAGTGGAAGAAAACTGATATGGGAATTTATCAAAGACAAAAGGCATCTTGAAAGACACAAGAGAAAATAAATTCATCACTTACAAGAAAACTCTCATCAGACTCAGTGGAATTCTTAGCAGAAACCTTAAAAGTCAGGAGGGAATTGAATGATATATTCAGAATCCTGTCAACCAAGAATACTTTATCATCTTTCAATAATAAAAGGAAAATACTTCCCTAGACAAACAAAAATGAAGGAAGTTCATCACTAGATCTGCCTTACAAGATGTGCTGAAGGGACTTCTTCAAATTGAAATGAAAAGATAGTAAATCACAACATGACAGCATATGAAAGCACAAATCTCGGTGGTAAAAGGAAACACACACATACCAGCACAGGATATTACAATCTAAGCTTAAACACAGGAGTAGAAAGATCACAGCTGCAGAACTATTTACCGGAAATTTGACATAGATAAAATTAATAATTGTTCAAAAATATATAAAATAAGATTAGGGTGAGTTGTGATTTGATTTAAATTGCTAACATATACATGATTAGATTCAAATTGCAAAAAGCTTAGAAGTATATACGTATAAAATATTTATTTTTAAGTTTATGGTAGAAAGTTCTATAAGGAATAGGAAGCATAGGCATTTTCAGATAAATGTATTGCATGCATCTTATATAATCAACCCCAGATGCTCTTCTTTTCCCCTTATGCTCCCTTTTCATTAGTCTCTTTATTCTTCTGCCCTGCTTCTATTTCATGACATTGTGTATGTATATGTGGCACCATATATGTATATAAACTCTAGGATCCACAAACAAGAGAAAATGTGGTATGTGTCTTTCTGAATTTGGATTATTTTGTTTAATTTGTGATCCAAGTTTCCAACATAATTTCATTCTTCTTTATGCTGAGTCAAATGATTTGTGTGTGTGTGTGTGTGCGTGTGTGTGTGCGCGCGCGTGCGCACACGTGCAAGCTAAGATTTCTATTGCTGCCACAAAATACTATGATCAAAACCATTTGGGTTGGAAAGGATTTATTGGTCTTACAATTCCACAGTACTCTTCATAACCAAAGGAAGATAGTACAGGAATTCACATAGGGCAAAAACCTGATGGCAGGAACTGGTTCAGAGGCCATGGAGGGATGCCGCTTACTGGATTGCCCAGCCTACTTTCTTATAGAACCCAGGACCATCAGGCCAGGGATGGCACCACCTACAGTGAGCTGGGACCTCCTCCATCAATCATTAACTAAGAAAAATGCCTTACAGTCACATCCTATAGAGACATTTCCTCAGTTGAAGTTCCTTCCTTTCAGATAACTCTAGCTTCTATCAAGTTGACGTTAAACTAACCAGCACTAATACACACTCCACAACACACACACACACACACACACACACACACACACACACACACACACACAATTTTCTTTAGCCATTCATTTGTGGATAGACACCTAGGCTTATTCTTATAAAAGGTGCTGCAATAAACATAGAGTTCTATGCTATATTGCTTGAAGTCCATTGGGTGTATATTCATCCATGGTATGTCTTGGTCATGTTGTAGCCCCACTGTTGGCATATTGAGGGACTTTCATGATTTCCATTGAAGATGAACTAATTTACATTCCAGCAGCCATATACATGGATTCCCTTTCTGACTAACATTTCTTGCCATTTGTCTTCTTAATTAAAGGCAATAATAGCCAGTGAAAGATAGTCTGATTTTAGTTTTTAATTTGTATAAAACTAATGGTTTACTATGTTCAACATCCTCTCCTATATTTGCAGGCTATTTGTACTTTATCATTGAGAAATGTCTGTTCATTTCCTTAGTCTATTCATTGATTGGTTGGGGTATTTTTTATCTTTGTTGTCACATTTCCATTAAATCTTTCCATTTGGGTTATTTATTCCTTTGGTTTCTTTATGTATTTTATATATCATTCTTCTGTCTATTATACAGCTAGCAAAATGTTGGTCCCATTTTTAAGGTACTCACTTGTTTTTATTTTTTTCAGTGCTGGTGCTGTCAAAACATCTGACCTCAGGTAATAGAGCGGAATTATAGAGATACAGACAGCATGACAGTGGCACAAAACAGATCTAAGACCAATGAAACAGATTTGAGGTCCCAGAAATAAATACACGAAGTGTCAGGCAGATAAATGTTTCAAAAATGATTATGGGAAAACTACATATTTACACACAGAACAATAGAATTAGATTTATAGTATCACCTGTGGGAGGGGAAGCCACTTTAAATGGAATTAAAATCCTTAATCCAAGATCTGAAACCATGAAAAATGTCTAGGAAAAACCCTTCAAGATATGGCCATAGGCAAGAACTTTCTGAAAAGGATTTCAATAACAGAGAAAATAACCCAAGAAACTGACAAGTGGAGTTATTTGAAATAAAAATCTTCTGTCTAACAAAAGAAACTCTCAACAGTGAGAAGACATAACCTACACAATAGAAGAAAGTCTTTACTATCTGTATTTTATATACAAGGTCAATACTTAAATGGGTGTTTAATAATCAAAAAGCCTCTTTTAATTTAATTAGTGAGCTGATAAACTTGACAGACAGTTCTCAAATAAATAAACATGGGCAGTAAATATTTTTTTAATTGTCCAAACTCCTTACACATCAGGGAAATTCAAAGTAAAATGGCTTTTGGATTCCATTTCATTGAGTAAGAATGGCTTACATCAGACAAATGAATATTGTCAGTGAGAATGTGTGTGAAAAAGGAGCCTTGTTCACTGGTGATGGGGATGAAACTGGTTTAGCTACTGTGTAAATCAGCATAGAAAATTCTCAAAACAACTAAAACCAAATCTCCCATATGACCCAGCAAGCTACCCCTGGGTATGTATCTAATGGGCTGTCAGTTCTAGAACCGGGACATATGCATATTCTATTCATCTGCATATTACTATTCACAAGAGCAAAGCAACAGGAACCTGCCTAAATTGTCCATTATCTGATGAATGAAGAAAATATGGTGCATACAAATAAGGGCATTTTATTGAGCCATAAATAAAATGGAAATCATGACATTTCAGGGAAATCAATGGGACTGGAAACATTTCATATAATTAAAGTAAAATCAGTCAGATTGAAAAAGACAAACACCACAGATTTTCTTGCAATACATGGATCTTAGGCTAGAGAGATGGTTTAGCCATTAAAGCCTGGCTCACAACCAAATAAATCATTTCTAATGTTTAATTATATATAATTATCTTATGTATAATAAAGCTTATTATGTAATAAATATACATGTGTGTGCATATATGTATAAAAACAGTTAATCTAAAATGAAGCCATTATATTTAATTTTGAGAGAGTTTGGAGAAAGAAGGGAAAGGGGGAAATGATGTAATTATATTATAATCTCAAAAAGTAAAATAAAAAATTTAAAATATAAGTAAATAAATAATATTGTAAAGAAGAAACATCACATTACTATTAATTTCATGTCCAGTTCATTTTGGTGTGTGCTTTTTATGTGAGATCATTATCAAGCTCTTTTATTATTGAGACTAAGAGCACAAAGAGGAAACCTCAGTTTTCCCTATACCAGTAGTTCTTGAAATAATAATGAAGACCAGAAAAGGAGAAAAAAGATCCCAAGGACAGAGAATGACTGAATACATCCTACACAAAAATAGTATGAGCATAACTGGAAGAAAAAAAAAGGGGCAGTAGGAGGACAAGGGCATGGTGACAGGAACTAAGGCAGCAGGATGGAGAAAAAGCTAAGTATTGGGGCTGAACAGATGGCTTATCAGTTAAGAACACTGGCTTTTCTTCCAGAGGACCCAAGCCAATTCCCACATGGGAGCTCACAACAGTCTGTAACTCCACACAACACAGTCAGAACACCAATGTACATAAAGTAAAAATAAATAAATCACTAAAAAATTTTAAAAAATTAAAAATATGCGGGCTGGAGAGATGGCTCAGAGGTTAAATATACTGACTGCTCCTCTGGAGGTCCTGAGTTCAATTCCCAGCAACCATAAAGTGGTTCACAACCATCTATAATATGATCTGATGCCATCTTCTGGTCTGCAGGTGGACATGCAAGTACAACACTGTATACATAATAATAAATATTTTTTAAGAAATAAAAATAATAAATAAAAATTTAAAACTAAGTATTATTAAAATACCATAACCAATTCATTATTTTATAGGAATTTCCAAAAAATAAAATGTGAAATGGCAACATTTACATTTTTTTACATAGTATGAGATAACAGTACCCACTTACAGTTACAGGTACAAACAGCTACAAAAAAAAACCAGAAAAAGGGAACATAAAATCAATAAAGGAAACTGGACCTACCTGACACAAAGAAAACACTCTATGCATGAATAGTGGGATATAATTTTTCTATACATGAAAGGAATGGACTCCGAATATGACACATATTAGACACAAAACGAGTCTCAACAGATGTAAAGAGTTTTAAATCATATAGAGTATCTTCTGAGAGCACAATAGGATGAGACTAGAAATCCATAGATAGAAAACATGGTGCCCCATATCTGACTACCTCCCCTTGTTGGGGAGCCCTGATGGCACTCAAAGAAAGAATAGGCAGACCACCAAGATAAGATTTGTTAGCCTGTGACCATAGTGGGAGAGGAGACCCCCCCTCGGACTTAAGGCAGGGTAATAGGGTGTGTGGGTGGGAGGGTAGGAGGAATGGAAGGATACGAGTGATGGGAGAACAATTGATTTGTAATGTCAATAAATTAATTAAAAAAAATTTTAAAGCATGAAATATGTACAAATTAACACAGCAATCACACAAGTAATTAGTCAAAGAAATAACAAAGAATTTAGCAACTACTTAGAAATGAAAACAAAAACATACCAAGATGAATATGCTACAATTAAACGGTACTAACAGGAGTATTTACCACGATAAAAGAATTGAAACATCTCTAACGATGTGTGTGTGGGGGGAGGGGGTGGAGATACAGAGAGGGACAGTGAGAGACACAGAGACAGTTCATATGCTACAGTGAGTATGTGGCAACCAGAGGACAGCCTGAGGGAGCCCTGCTCTCACCTTTTACCATGTGCGTCGTAGCCATGGAATCAGATCTCAAGATTTGGCAACAAGCACCTTGAATTGCTGCACACTCCTGCTGATCTCAACATCCTAAATTTAGGATTTATAGGAACTATAAAAAGAAGAATAAGCTAACTCCAAATTTACTGGAAGGAAGCTATAACAAAGGTTAGAGCAATAAAATAAAATGCAGACTAGAAAAATCAATAGGAAAGATATCAGTGTAATGCAGAGGGTTTTTTTTGCTTTGTCTTTTTTTAAGATCAAGGAAATTGATGGAATCTCGTCTAGACTGAGAAGACATAAATAAAACAAGAATTTTAAGCTGAATAAATTCCTAGAAACACGCATCCTAAAAACTTGAGTTATGAAGTAATTTATTTTTCTTTTAGGTTTTTCAAGACAGCGTTTTTCTGCATAGCCTTAGCTGTCCTGGACTTGCTTTGTAGGCCAGACTGGCCTTGAACTCACAGAGATCCACATGACTCTGCCTCCTGAGTGCTGGGATTATAAGCATGTGCCACCATGCTCAGCATGAAGTAATTTTTAAAGTATATATAAAAAATAAAAATAACATCAACAAAATTATTCTAAGAGTAGATGAATTTGCTGATGAATTCTATCAACAACTAAAAAGTAACACATTCTATCAACAACTTAAAAAGAATACATTTCCTTCAATAAACTGAAAAACAGGAAGACTTCTAATTTTACTTTTGAGGCTAACATTATTCTAATAACAACAACAGGAAACTATATAAGAAGAAACCTGATGGACATTTGTGTAAATCTCTAAACAAATTGTTAGCATGGTAAATTTTACAGGACCTTAAAAAGATCTACTGATCATACACCACTGCAGGCCCCAGGTGTAATATTATCTGGGCAACACAAACTGGACTCCATGGGGAAAGAAGATGAAGGAGAAGGAGGAAGAAGAGGAAAAGAAGAGGGAACTTTCTTTCTGTTTTAATGTATACATTTATATTATTACACACAAATACCATAAACTACATACAACAAGAAGAACCATTAAACAGTCAGGAATTATAAAAACGTTACATTCATGTTTTGGCTATTTGAATTTAGAATCCTTGAAGAAAACATCTTTCCTATCTTGGTGAGTCTAAAATTATGAATGTAAATCAGTATCTATCATATCTCATGTCTATCAACTTAAAACACCTATTTAGACTGCATCTTTTGTTGTACAGGATTGCCTTGGCTATTTGAGGGTTTTTTTTTTTTCCCAAATGAAGTTGAGAATTGTTTTTTCAAGATCTGTAAAGAATTCTGTTGGCATTTTGATAGGAATTGCATTGAACATGTAGAGTCCTTTTGGTAAGGTGGCCATTTTTACTATATTAATCCTACCAACCCATAAGCATGGGAGATTCTTCCATTTTTGATATCTTCTTCAATTTCTTACTCCAGACACTTGAGTTTTTTCTCATACAGATATTTCACTTGCTTGGTTAGAGTTACACCAAGATACTTTATGTTTTTTGTGGCTTTTGTGAAGGGTGTTGTTTCCCTAATTTAGGAGGGCTACCGGTTTTCTTGAATTGATTTTGTATCCAGCCACTTTGCTGAAGGTATTTAACAACTGTAGGAGTTCCTTGGTAGACTTCTTGGGATCATTTATGTATACTATCATATCATCTGAGAATAGTAATAATTTGACTTCTTCCTACATGCATGGTATATATTCACTCATAAGCAGATATTAGCCACACAATACAGGATAACCACACTACAATACATAGACTGAAACACAGGGGCCATGTATGATGTGGACCTAGACCCTCTCCTCAGGTGTAGTAATTAGGCAGCAAGTCTCCTGTGGACCATACAATATAGAGAGTAGGGACTAATTCTGACATGGACTCTGCCATTTCCCATGTCGATCGCTTACCCCTGGTGGGGTTGCCTCACCAGGACACAGAGAAAGAGGACATACATGGCACATATGAGACTTGATAGGCTGAGGGCAGATGTTAGGGGAAGAGGGGCTCACTTTTCTGAGGACTAGGGTAGGGAGGGAGGGGATATGAGGGAGGGAGGCTGGAATTCAGAGGCAATAAGGGAAGAGGCTACAATCAGGATGTCAAGTTAACAAATTTAAAATTTTTTTAAAGCTTAGAGAAAAAAGGATGAGAAGTGGGAGGAAGAGGAGAAGGAGGGGGAGGAAGAGGAGGAAGATGAAAAGGAGGAGAATAGGAAGAAGGTGGTGTGAGGAGGAGGAGGAACAGATGGAGGAGGGGGGAGAAGGAGAAGGAAATGGAGACAGAGAGCTCATGAGTTCAAGGCCATGTTCATCTCAAAGAAAGCCTGACTTACACGGGACCCATTCTCAAAGTAGAGGAGTGGGAAGCCTCATACCTAAGACCAAAGGCAACCTCAAAAAACTGAAACCTTTTCTAAGACCCAGAACAAGGTAAAAGTGATCACTCTTTACTACTACCATTCAACAAAGTACTGAGGATATTATGCAGAATGAGTTCTGTGTGTGTGTGTGTGTGTGTGTGTGTGTGTGTGTGTGTGTGTGAGAGAGAGAGAGAGAGAGAGAGAGAGAGAGAGAAGAGAGGGATCTGAACTACAAAAAGAGAAGTAAAATAATCTTTGTTTGCAAAACACAATCCAATATGTACAAAACTGCAAAGGTTCCACACAAAAGTCCTGGTTGATAGAATTAATAAACAAATCCAGTGAAGATGCACAAAGTCAACACACAAAACCCAGCTGTATTTCTATATCTAATAACAAGAAATTTGAGAAAAACAAAGTCAATAAACCCAGTTCCCTATCATTTCAAAGAAAAAACTTAAGTGCAAATTTATTTAATAAAGTGAAAGACCAGTGTACTAAAACTACACAGTCTTATTAAAACTAAAGAGCAAAGATGCATCCTAAGGGAACTAAATTCTAATGTTCATAAGGTGAGATAGTTTATATGGCAAATATGCTCAATTTCCCAAATGCAGCTAGAGAACTTTCATAATCCTTATCAAAATCCCAATTGTATATTTATCAAAGTCCTAAAGCTCTTTATAAAGAACATTGAAAGGCCTCTCAAGGGGTTCTAATCAAAACAACCTTGAAAATAAAACACAATGCTGGAAATGTGATACTTCCTAAGCAGAAAACATACTACAAAATAGGAGTAATCAAGACCAGCAAAAATACAGATAATTACACAAATAAAGAGAAAGGGACTTTAAAAGTGAGGTACTATCATATGTGACCAGAAGACTTTTGCAAAGGGTGTTCCAATTTTATGGGAAAGGAAGAACTGTTTTTCTAAATAAAGCTGGGTAAAACAGACATTCATAGATAGAAAGACTTATTTATACAGTCATCTTAAATCTTTAACAGAAATTGAGATAAAATGGACCAATGATAGAACACCAAACACACAGATAATACAAACAAAGCTAGATGAAGAAAACTACATAAAATGATAATTTATTTACTCTAAAGGAAACAACACTGTGAAAAGACACCAGAATATAGAAATTTTCTCAATTATTTATTTGATAAGTGTAATATCCAGAATATTTAATGGACTTCTACAACTTAACAACAAATAGTAAAATGTCTTGATTAGAACATAAGCAAAATATTTGCTAGAGACTTTTAAAAGCCATACAAGAAAGCTAATGGGCACCTAAAGTGATACTTGACACCAATAGTCATAAGTTAGTGAAAACTTGATACCCATTTAGAGGACCATTATATAAAATAAAAATTCTTGGCAAAGATCAGAGATATTGGATTACATATGCAATAGTGATGGGTTTTAAGATGTTTTCAGCACTCCATTAGTATAGTACTATGATGTAAATATTTCAGGGGTTCCTCAAAACAGAATATAATTACTATATTATCCAATGACTCCAAATCTGAGTAAATAATCAAAAGATTTCAAATCAAGACCTTGAAGAGGTATCTACTCCTTTATAATCATAGGATTATTCTCTATAATAGATTAGAAATAGAAGCACTCCAAACAGCCATTATCAGTAAAATGAATAAAGAAAATGCAAACATCCAGTAGAATATCAACAATATTGAAAGAGGAAAAACATCTTGTTACATGTTACACCATAGATGGCCTTTATGCTAAATGAAATAAACCAATCAAAAGTGGACAAATGATATATCTGCCTTTATTTAGAGTAGATAAAGTATTCAAATTTACAGATAGCAGAAGAGAGAAAGGTGGTTTATAAGGCTATTTAGAAGAGGGAATCATTGTACAGTTGGATTGTAGGTTCCCTTGCAAGATGAAAAACTCTAGTTTTGTATGTAAACACAATACTATGACTGGAAATCTTACTGACAGATATGCATAACATCATTAAGATCATAAACCTGATGTTATATTCATTTTATCACAATAGAAAGGGAAACAGTGGAATGGAAAGAATGAATGATCCAAGCTTCTTTCTAAGGAAGCTAGGAAAAATGACAAATTGACCTCAAAGAATATACAAGAAAATAAATACTGAGAATAAAAGAATGAAATAAAAAGCAGATGTACCTTAGAGGATACCCAAAGTTTCTCATTTATAAAAACTGATAAAATTTGAGAATTCCTAGTAAAATGATAATGGTAAAAGAAGAGAAATAAAGCAAGAACTAATGATATTAATGATAAGGAAAGGAAACTACTATAGATTCTAACAATAATAGAAAACACAAGAATGTTCACACATAAATCTACACAGAGAATATCATAGCATTTTTATTCATAGTTGCCAAATATTGGACACAAATAGTACACTTACTCCTCAACAAATGAAAGAATTTATAAACTGTAGCTATCCAGGCAGTGGAACCACTTGAAAAGCCACATCCATCCTGGGGAACTGCAACTATCTTGGATGAATGCTACTAAGACAAAGAAGCCAAATCTAAATGGTTACATAGTGTATTCATCCAACTATGTGACACTGGAAAGGCCAACACCATCAGACACAAAAGAACACCGGTTTCCTGTGGGTTGGAAATGGAAAGCTCTGAATACGCAGAGCACACAATCATTTTGGGGCAGTGAAGCTGCTTTGTATGATATTCCAAGATGGATGTTGCTCATTGTCCATTTGTCAAAACAAAACAACAAAAAAAAAGGCACTAAGAGCACTTAACTTAAACCTTGAAATCTAGACAGTAATGGTATGTTATCACAGGCTGTTGATAGAGAGAATAATTGAGGATTTATGTGGGAAAGGGATATATGAGAACCTGCTTTCTGCTGAGTGTTGCTGTGAATTTAAACTTCTGAAAAACAGAATCTAGAAAATATAGGGAAGAAATAAGGGAATTTTAGATGAAATATTCAACTTCCTTAAAAACAAAAACTGACAATAAAATTACATGAGTTCAAGATTTATTACAGTAATTGAAGTCATAATTAGCCATTCTTACAGGTGTATAATGGAATCACAAAGACATTTTGATTTGCATTTCTCTGATGGCTAAGGATGTTGAACATCTCTTTAAATGTTTCTCATCCATTAGAAAACTATGTTAAAACTGTGTGGTCCTAGGTGTTTGTTTTTGTTTTTGTTTTGTTTTGTTGGGAACATTTTAGTGATTGCTTCTATTTTCCTAGAGGTTATAGGTCTATTTAAATTACATATCTGATATTTATTTAACTTTGATAGATGGTTATCTATTGAAAAAACTATACATTTCTTTTAGATTTTTCAAATTTTATGGAGTAAAGTTTTTAAAAGTATGACTTAATGATTCTTTGGATTTCCACAGTATCTGTTATAATGCCCCCTTTCCATTTCTGATTTTGTTAATTCAGATATTCTCTCTATGTCTATTGTTTATTTGAATAAGGGTTCATCTATCTTGTTTTGTTTTGTCATGGGGAAGGATATTTTTATATATCATCATCTTCAGCTCATGTGGTGTGGTAAGTTGGATATTCATTCAAAGGAAGAGTAACAACCTAGGAATTGTATTCCCACAACACAGATCCAAGTGAGTCTTAATTTTCAATATATACACAGTTAAGACTGAAGTTTTACAATAAAAATAAACAATAGAACATTCATGACTTTGGGGTATATTAAGATATTTTTAAAACTTCATTATGTTAGAATTATAATGAATAAATATGTCCTATTAGACTTCATGGTAAAGAAGTCCTTTACAAGGGCAGTCTACTCAAATGACTAAACACACTCAATACCATTAATCAAAGAAGATATCCTAACTAAAACGACAACAAAGCCAGGCTTGGTGGCATATGCCTCAAGTTCCAGAACTCTGAAGGCAGAGGCTAGAAGGACTAGTTCCTACCCAACCTGGTCTACGTAATGAGTTCCATGACAATCAAGGGTACATTGAAAGATGCTGTGTCCAAAAACAAAATAGAATAAAACTCTGATGGAATACTACAATGTATTCATGAGAATACTAAAATGAGACATGAGCAGCAACAGCAGACATGAGTGAGAATTTGAAGTAGTGAACATTGCTGTGTTACTGTTGAGAAGTGAAATGAGAAATGGCTGAGTAAAGGGGTCTTCGTAAGTACTTCTCAAGTATAGTACAACACGTTCCCTTCTAACGGCACGCTCAGAGAAACTGTGTGCTCACAGAGGTTTGCTGTATGCTACTCAATGAAAGTCAGGCCTTGTAAGGAGGAGTCTAGGTATATATCAGAGTATCAGTTATTTGGGAAAAGCCAGCGGTGACAGAGAGAAACTGAGTCACTGTGATCCTGATCATTTGGTAAATCGTCTGTGGAGTAATAGTTTTTTTTGCAAGTGCCTTCATCTAGTTACTTTTATATATGTACCTTTAATCCATGCTATTACCAGGTGTGCAAAAATTGAAAATTTGAAATTAAGCAACCAAATAAGCAATAAATATTAAGGGGAATAGTGTTGACAATACTGTGCTTCAACAATGAAAGTAGACACCTTGAAACAGGACACAGGACATAAAAGTTTACTCCTTAAGGGAATACTGCTTTAGTTGTCATCAATACTCAGTTTATAATAGCAGCTGGCTTGGAATTCCATGCCTTTAGACCTTTCAGTGGGAAAAACCAAATTGAAAATACTGTATGTAGAGTCCCAGACAAGTCTGAGCTACATAGTGTATAATAGGCCAGACTCGATCATGTAACAAAAATGTATCTAAGAAGAAGAAAATGGATGTTGTTTATGAACTGATAAATTATAGAAAATTCTAATTAATATTTCACAAATATGTTTCTTATTCGTTATGTCTCATTAACATACAAAAAGATAGAATTCTCCCATTTAACCTTTGTTAAGCAATATTTTCCTCTCATGCCCATAACATAAGCATAGTCATAGTTGTGCATTGCATTCATAAATATTGATTGCACTCTTATATTTATGGTTGTGAGCCTAGACTTTAACGGCTGAGCCATCTCTCCAGGGAGGGGAGAATGGGAGGATACAAGGGATGGGATAACTATAGAGATGTAACAAGAATAAATTAATAAAATTAAAAAATTAAAAAAAATATTGGTTGCACTTAAGTAACACCTAATGGAACTCTGAGAACTTTGATATTTTTTAAAAATTATTGAACAAGGCAAAGGCATTACTGAAAACTCTTATTTTCATGCTTACTCAGATGCTGAAGTATACAAATCCTTAGTGCTTCTGGGGTTCTGAAATAGTGTCTTCTTCTTGGACCAAGCACTTATCTCTCTGATTAGTGAGCTACCTAGCCACCTGAGATCATCACTCACGTTGGTTTTAAATTTAACATATCAACCTAAAAAGATTACCAGGAAAAAAATCTACCTCTTTATAAGTGTCTGATATAAAAGAATCCTTCATCTTTACCATCTATTGGCCTACTAACCAAAGTATAAATTAACTGAAGACAGATGACCTTTTCCTCCTTGTCTGATATCAAATGTATTGACTTTGCTTTGCTTGAATATGCTTTACTTAGTATCCTCTAAGCCACAGTTAACAAAGCATCACTTAAATTTTCTCAGATATATTAATCACATGACATATGTTTTCTGTCTGAAGAGACACCAATTTACAAAGAATAATTGTAAATAGAAGACAGTTAATTAGGTCTAGCAGTCCCTTTTAGATTTATAAGAAGGTGTCAACTCAGTGCTAAAACCTAGCATGATTGGTGTTCTAACTGTATTTTACTAAGAACACAAAATAAAAGTCCCTGTGAAAAGATAAATCCACCTGATTTATATTTTAAATTATTTTAATGAAGCTCTGAAATCTTTTTAAGACAAGGGTTGTTTTAAAGTACAACTTGACGCAAACAAAGGGAGTTAATATGAAAAGAAGCAAAGGAAAGGGTTGTGTGATTATCTTTTTAGGATAGAGGAGCAAAATAAAATCATGGGCTGAGTGGCTTAAATGAAAGAAATCATTTCTCACAATCCTAGAAGCTGTGGTGTGTGTGTGGTGGGGTGTGGGGTGTGGAGTGTGGGGTGTGGGGTGTCCAAGAACAGGAAGTCAGTCCCTTTGTTCCTGCAAGAACTCTCACTGTGGCTTATATGCGGCTGCTTTCTTGCATGGCAAGGCAGAGGCATGGAAGGAAGAGCTGTCTCTCTTCCTCTTATGAGGACACTAACCCCATAGTTCTGATCCCAGACCATGACTTCATTTCAACCTCATTACCTCCCCCAAGCCCAACCTGCAAATGCCATTTCGTTTGGGAATAGGACTTCAATGTGCACATTCTGGGGTGGCACGAATGGTAACAGTCGTTCTATAAATGGAGTGAGGAGAGCATTCTAAGCAAATAGAGCACTATACATAAAACCAAAGGGACCTTGGGGGGGAGAAATTAAAAATTTCTTTAGAAGAAACTGAGTGAAGCAATGTAATGGGACAACCAAGCTAACAAAAATAGAGTTCTGGTGAAACATAGACTGATGTGATTCATAATGATAGTTTTACCTTCCAAGCAATGCGTAACCAGCAATGCCTGGGTGAGGCTGCAGAAATCCTACTAGTAGTATACATTTTAATAGGGCAGAATGCTTGAAATCCAGTATGTGAGCTTTTTAGCTTAACCCAGTACTTCTGACTATGAATCCCACTTTATATCGGAGCATCTATCTAGAGTTTACACTCAAAGACAATATACATCACCTTATACTCAGCTAAGTAACAGAGTTAGGCCGTGATTCCAGATATGCATAACTCTGAATAACTGTTACATTTTGCTGCAATTATCATTTTATTTAAGGAACAATACTAGGTCCATTCAGGAAAAAAGATACAAGGATGTTATATTTAGAAATAACTGAGCAATTGAGAAATGGAGATTACATTCCACATCGTTTTGGTATTGCTTAAGGATTGTTACAAGCTTGGAATCCTTTGCTAAACATTTGCTCTGTATCTCAGCTGACACAAACAAGTGAGAAATACACAGCACAAAGTGTTGGACTACAAACTCCAGATCCCATGGTTACAAAGGAAAGTGATGAAGCAGATAGCGCATTGACATTGTTCCCTGGCCCACAGAAGAGCAAAGTGCCTGGAACTAAATGGCTTCCATGCCACAGATGCTTGCTTGCTCTCATGTCATTGACTCGATCCCCAGTGGACCGGCAGTACAAGTTGGACCACCTTGGCAGCTCAACTCTGACAAACTCAGAGGGTAGCTCTATGGGGTCGGGAACTCAACAAGACTAAAAGGACAGAATTCCTTTGTTCACCCAAAAACCACCCTAACGTCCTTAAATTCTTCCAGATCAGGGAATTATGTCGAACAAAGTTTGACCTCAAAGTTATTTGGAAGAAATCAGAATCTAAAACTGAACACAACCCTGTTGTTTCATTTTTTGACTTCTGAGTCTGTTACCGATTCAGAAGACGAAAACATGTTATCTTTGTTTCCTCCTAACTCCATCATGACATTATAAGTTCAAAGTGTTCATAATCCTGATGTGTATTTTTCTTAAGCAAGAAATAATATGGAGAATGCTATACTCCATGAATAATATCTATTGCCATAAATGCAAATATTATCAATTTTGAGGGAAGGGAATTTAGACCTTTGTAACAATACATACAAACATGGTGAAGCATGCCTTTAGGAGCTTTTAGGTTTCTATGGTAACCTTTAGGAAAAATTCAATTGTCATTTCAGAGTCATCCTGCCTTTGACACAAGTAAAAAGGAGCCCCCCTTTTAAAAATAGATTCAGTTCATTTAGACCCTTTGGCTCCAAAAATTCTTATTTTCATACATTTTTAACAATGAAGTATCCTGTAGCTTAGCCCTTAGTCCCTTTCTCTTCTCTCTGTGCTCACTTCTCAGGTTGGATAGCTTTGTGTCATCATGGGCTGACATCTGCCACAGTCCCATTCTTGTCATGTAGCCCTCCTGGCTATCTGCAACTATTTATGTAATCTCTCCACTAGCATCTCCAACAAAAGGTAATTTGACTAACTCCTCCCAAACTTTTCCATCTGAACCATTCTCTATATGTCTTGATTGCAACTCCATAATTCTTCTTAATCAGTTTCATCTTAAATCCCTTCTTGCAAACACTTTCTCAGAATGCCAACAAATATTTTTGTTTCCATCTTCAAAATAAGTCCAGGATGTAAAGGCTTCCCCACAATCTCTCTAGCACTACTCAGACCCAAACCATCTTCAAATCATCAGCAGCCTTCCAAGCAGTTTTTCTGTCTATACCCGCGTCCTACTACAGCAAGTGAATCTATCCAGAGCAGCTGTCTGAATCCACTTAAAGCAAAAGATTGTCTTCCTGTTTGTTTGATCATGATCTCGAAGGAGTGCAACAGCTCAATCACTCTAGTCAACTTAAAAGGCAAAGTAACAGCAAAGGTCTATAAGTTCTCTGTAGCCTAGTTGTACAGAAAGGACTTTGAAAATAATGATGTAGAGTGAAACTACATGGAATACGTGATCCACAAAGTCCTTCTGTCTTTTTCATAGTGAATAGTATAAAAAAGAAAACCAGTCATTGCCCATGGTGTCAATACAAGTACAGCATGTGTGGCTGAGGTGGTAGCTGTAGTACTTTAGTAATGGATGCAGAGTGTTGTTTTAATTGTGTAGGCCAGTCTATGAATTCAACAGAGATGGATATGACTTTCCAGTTTCTACTATAAGCAAATGGATGACAGATAGAGGCAAATTTCAGGAAGAGAAATAGAGATTAATATAATAAGACAAGGTGGGTATGTTAGTTAGTAAGAAATAGGGAAAAATAGAGCTACTTTTAAAATGCATTTAGGTTGATTTATATTATCATTTTATATTTTGCATACTTTGTTCCAAATTGGCCAAGAAGGCTTGTATGAAATGTCTAATTTCCACAATTATCAAAAATTAAGAATGGGATGTATATATTTATGTACAGAAAACCTATTATATTAAAATATAATAATAATTAGTAAGGATATATAATGTGAATAATCATTAATAATATCATATCTTCTTAGTCCAGTGAATTTGGATATATTCTTGCTTCACATTCAGTGAGTTTGGAAGATTCAAAATGTGTTTCACTTTCTTTTTCTACAACGGTGGCTAGTGATTTTCTTTGGGTCTGAGAAAATCAGGACTAAGTGAAGAAACAATATTTGGACTGTAGCAAGGCTTGTGAAGGAACATACATGTTCTGAGTTCTGAGAGGTAAGAGCGAAGGCAGAAGGTATATGGGAAATGAAACCCCAGCATGTCTAGCTCAGATATTTGATAAGAGTCAAGATCTCCAGCTTTATCAATGGACACAGCCAGAAACATGGAGAAGGCACTCAGCCATGAAATGTTCACCTACAACAGAAAAGCCACAGGCATGAGTGATGAGTTCAGAGATAAAGCTGTAAAGCTCTATTTCAGAGGCCAAGTCAAGTGTTGAGAAACCAGAAAAGGATATTCAGCTCAGGAAACTAGTACTGAAAACCCTTCCATCTGCCTTGATTTCGATACCCTTTATGGGTTCCTGGCTTAAAACTAACAAAGGAGGTCAAATTAAGCCAATTAAGGTCAGTTTCTGGAGAACACAGGAACTGTGAGCTGCAGCAGAGACAACCCCATGTATGAGCCTCATGTGCTTACTCACCAATGGAATGACAGTCTGTTATGTAAGCTCTAATATCAAGCTTGAAAACCCAAAGAATGACCACTGACTGCACTCTAGGCTTTAAAGGAGACGTTGGCATAAATGTAAAATAATACAATTGTAAAAAATAATTAAAAGAAAACATCACATTAAGATACAGTGCTAAACTGTTAAATATGTCTACAGCATAAGAGTATCACTCAAGAAAGCATTTGTCCCAAATAAGTGAGGTATGTTTAAAACTCTGCTTTAACACTTTGCTTAATAAGGTACAATCCTTTGTTTTCTTGCATATCTCAAGTGCAGTCAAATTCCTCCATGAATTCCAAAGAACATTGCACAATACCAGATATCACAAGCATGTTCCAAAGCCAAATGGTAATGGTATCCGGAATTTAAGGTCTTGCCAGTTTTACACATCTTGAAGCAATATGGTTTATAACAGCATAGAGATTAGCCATCGCATTCTTCAAGTGGCAATCCAGTATGCAAAAGAAAATTCTTTTCTCATATGCCATTATTTAATCTCTAAAGTCTTGCCTTTATATGTGCTTAGTATGTTATCAACAAATATTCTTATGTTTTAGATATTCTTATGAGGTAGCAAAATAATTTATGATTTATTAATATCAACATGTTAATAAAACATTTTTCATGACTGGTTAATAATTGTATGTAATTTCCTTCTAAATGTACCGAAAGATATTATGCTAATGATCAAAACAAAAGAAATTAATTAGATGATAAAATTAAGACCAGGAAGGTAGGAAACACAAAATGCAGGATTGTAGAGTTCAATATCTAAATGGTATGGAGAAGACCACACACTTGTCTAAAGATTTTGTGAGAGCAAACCAGAATATGAGAGTATAGTCATTATAATTATTTCTAGTTATTATGAAAGAAAGAAAACAATAATGTGGCTTAGGCAATCTATTCCTAGCATTAAGTCAGAAGGGACTCCCTTTTCTCCTGAGTCCTCAAACACAGGCTACTACAAAATGTAAGAAACATTTTTCTTAGCAATATCCCATGGGCATTGCATTTACAAGTCTCAAAAACAGCTCCTCTTTATTTGGGGCAGTTTCAATGTCTTGTCCATTAGTTATGCAACACAACTTCTCTAAACTACCATCTGATATTGTGCTGATGTTTTAACCCTTTAAATTGTTTTCAACTGGTTTTGAAATAAAGACCAAAATCTTTCAGATTACAAAGAAAGACCATAAAAAAAAAAAAAAAAACAAAGAAAGGCCTTATGTGTTCTGGCCAAGCACACTTGTGCTAACTGAATCTGAATTGAATCCTAAATTGAAGTTATAGTTTTTGTGTGATTCGAGAGAGAACCTGGTACCTTCGAGAACACTTATTTACAGAGCACAACTCTACACTCACTGATGTGATCATAAGAGTAGGGTTTGTTTCTCCAGTATAATCTCCAATGACTTCCTGTTTGTCTTTATTCATATCTATTTTTGCCATTGGAAATATTTGCCCTTGGCTTAATAAAAAATTCAGTGAATGGTGGGCAGGTCAGTGGATGGATGGATGGATGGATGGATGGATGAAATCAAATGCAAGAAATTATTTTTTAACTTTTCAAAAGCAAAGCATAGTATCAAATTAAAGTGTAATCTAGGATGAAGAGATTTACCTAATCTCTAAATCATACCTGAAACTCTAGTTTCCTAATGTTAAGATAGTTTTTTTTTTTTACTGATAGAAACTAGTGATATATATCAGGCAATTTACTAATTTTATTTGAACTAAAAGTTTAACAATTTTAGCATTTACCTATTAATGATAGGATATTAAGCTCTGACAACCACTCAACTTGAACAATATTCAAGACTTTAGATCAGAGGGAAAATCTCTATAAAATATCATTCTAATTGAAATGTCCTATCTGTAGAGAAGAGAAGGGGGGAGCTAAAGTTAAGTATGCCTTAGACTAAGTTCTAAAGTTGCCCAAGAAGATAAAAGATAAAGAACCTAGAAATCCATTTTATGCAAATGACAGTAGCAACATTGATGGAACTTCTCTAAAATGCAATGTATTCACCATGTGCTCCTAACTTGTATTACAGCATTATTACAAGAGCAAATAAGGTCTTATTATTGACACAATAGTGATTCAATTTAAAAAAATTCTGAATGCGTGCTACTGCTATATACTACAAATATTATTGTTGGAGTAGATGTGGCCTTGTTGGAGGAAGTCTGTCACTGAAGATGGGCTTTGAGGTTTTAAAAGCTCATGGGAGGTCCAACCTTTCGCCCTCCCTCTCCTTTCATCTCTGCCTGCAGATGAGGATGTCACTCTCAGGCTCTTCTCCAGTACCATGCCTGGCTCCATGCTTCTTGTTACCATGTTCCATGCAGTGGTGATAATGGACTAAGCCTCTGAAACTATAAATACGCCCTCATTTAAATGGTCTCTACTAGAAAAGTTGCCTTGGTCATGGAAGCTCTTCACAGCATTAGAACAGGGACTAAGTTCTTTGTGTATCTGTCCTTAACAATGGTCTTGAGAACTGCTCTGCAGCTCTATTGTTTATGTATTAAAAGCCAAGCATAGTTATACATTTTTACCTTTTTTGAAAGCTAGCAATAAAATCTTTAAATTTTTATATATTCTAGTATAAAACATCATTATCCTGAACTGGTAATAAATGATTATATTGTAGTCAGTGGTACATTTCACCTTGTGCTGCGCCCCACATCCCTATGCCAATATCCAGGAGGACAATGCATAGGGAATCATAGTGGATCATGTTTTCGAATATGACGTATGAACCCAAATCCAAGACAGGAGCCTCATGCTCAAGACTTTGAAGTTTTATAAGGTGCTAGCTTGCTCTATTTTTTCAGGAAGAGATAGTCCTGCATCTTTCCTTAAAGTTTCTCACTACAAACATAAGCCTTAAAGATGCCTACATAGAGATACTAGGGCCTTGCTGTCATTGAATACCATGCACACTGCCTCTTTCAATCATACTTGGGAAGCCCAAGTCCTATGGTTTATATGGTTCAGTTACCTGCAATACCAAGCCCATTCAGCCTGAGAGGAAATCCCAGCTTTACCATTTGTTAAATGTGTGCTATTGAGCACGACGCCTAATAGCTCCAGTTTCTCTACCAATATTCAGGGCCAGTAATAAAGCTGTCCATAGATATAAGTGAGATGGTGTAAATTCTGCATTTAGAACTGTGCCGGACACACACAAGGCAATACTTCTGTTTCAGTTCCTGTTTTTATGTCACATTCCACTTACTTTGAGTTAGTTTCATGTTTTCACACTCCAGTTTCTCAGTGGACTTTTCTGGAGAAAGTTGAACCCTAATGGTCCAAAATTGAAATTGTAAGCAATGACTTAACTATTCCTTAGCTAGAATGGTACTTAGCTAGTCTAGAATGGTACTAGCTAAGTATTATACTGGGGGTGGGGAAGTTGAGAACATTTGAACCTGAGTTATTTCTACATGTATGCTTAAGTTAGGCATACATGTAGACTGCCTAATGCCCATTAAGTTAATGGACAAAACATTTCACTACAGTGGCATCACATGATACTGGCCAATCTGGGAGTCTCACACCTTTGCTAACCCATGGCTGTGCCTGTGTGCACTGAGAAGCAGAGTTTCAATTCTCTCCTGACTCTCAGGTGTCTCTCTAGAGTTCCCTTAATCTTCTGGGGATTTCTACACAAGCTAAGCAGTGACTTGTGTCTTCAATGAGGAAGGGAATTTCGAAACTAACCAGTGTGAAATAGAGTTGAGATTTTATTATGAATAGAAAGATACGAGGACTGAGGTGTGGCCTTCACTATAATAAAGTTGCAATTGTCTTAACAATAGACAGCTATATTGATACTAGTAACTCAAGTTATTCTGAAAAAGGGTCCTCATTTCTCCCCTGTTCTCTCTCTCTCTTCTCTCCTCTCCCTTCTCCTCCTCCTCCTCCTCCTCCTTCTTCTTCTTTCCTCTCTCTCTCTCTCTCTCTCTCTCTCTCTCTCTCTCTCAAAAAAAAAACAAAAACAAAAACAAAAACAAAAAAAACGAGATTATAAGGTGGATCCAGAGATGCCTTGGTTGGACATACTATCTGATAAAATAAAACCAAGAGCTTTGGGGTTGGATAAGTATTTTAGTATTTGTCTTTTCTCTGTAAGTAGGACTTTTGTTAGATCTTTGTAAATGTAAATTTATAGCTGGGAAAGGAAAAATACTTTAAGAGGGTTGTTAATTGTGCCACAGTACTTGTTTTCTCTCTAGGTGAGTGGCTTTAACCAGGTTCCATGTCTCCCACACTCTCTAACATCCCTCAGTCCCTAGACCAAGAAACAGACTAGCACAGTTAGCCCGAGCACTCTGCCATGTCTACAATGTGCAGACCCTAGACCCGAGCTGGACACCAAAGGATGCATCAAAATGCAATTCAACCAGTCAGCGAAAGGCATAACAAAAACTGAGTGACAAATTATCTCTGCTTTACAACCATGTCTTTTACTTGGTCTTCACTGACTATGAATGATTTTGAATGACAGCTCATTTCTTTCTTCAGCTTACTGTGATGAAATCTAAAAGAGAGACCTTGAGAAATTAGGTACAAATTAGTGTTTTCTAAGATAAACTTTTCATAATACCCTTGACTAATTTCTTCAGCATGGCTGACTTAGCTTAGAGGGGTCTGAAGAATAATGGGAAGGGGTCCAGCTGCAATGCCTTCTGATGATAAAGATTTGAAACGTAGAGAACTGAATGACAGATGCTAGATGATGCCCTTTCAATTCTAGGAGCTCCAAACAGAATTTCAGGAAGTTTCACTTCATATTTAACTGAGGATTGAATATTCTGACATGGAACCCATATGCTTTAAATATCAGACTGTCAGGAGACAGAATTACATTCATTGTACAGGTTTTGACACTTGACAAATTATTGGTCCCAGGAGTTATCCTATTTCCATCTGAGGTTTCCCACAGACTGTCTGAAAATAAATTAAAATATTTGCTCCAAAAAAAAGTTTTGTTTTGTTTTTTTAAAAAAAGATATTTGAAGCTGATTTATTCCAGGTGAAGAATTAATTTGGGCTTGAAAAACTTTTAAGACATTTTGTATGAAGAATGATAATTAGAGATAAAACATCACAATTTCTAAGGAAATGAGAGTACTAACAAGAAAAAATATTAGCATTTCAAAGTACAGTACTAAACTAACATGTGGTAGATCACAGGTGCTGCCTTTGTAGAGGGGAATGGCTATGTCTTGTACCCTTTCTAGTACTTTCCCTGAACTACTAACCTTCGAACATACAGCAGCCCCCATGGTGGTATATGGCAATGGGATCTTGTAAATTGGGCCTTATATCTTATTTAATACCTTAATTAATCTGCTAAGCTCAAAGACCACTTCCCACTAATATTAGAGACCCATCTCCTCTGAGGCCTATACATTTCAGGAATACCCTATGTTCTGGATATTGCTGCTGGATGCCAAATAACTAAATACTATGCCAGTTTCTCTTGTAGTGGGTGCCCACCGCTACTACAGGGCCTGATCACCTGAAATACATTCCAGCACCTCTCTACGAAGCTGACACTCACAGTCCTTTCTTTCAATATATAGCACTGGGCATGGGAGAAACACCAACGTCTGTGGCTTGTGTTCTTTAAAGGGACTAAACTCCGTGTCATATATAGTGTTCTATTGCTGTTAAGAGACACCATGACCAAATTAATGCTTATAAAAGAAAACATTTCATTGGAGTTTGTTTGCACCTTTAAAGGTTTAGTCCGTTATCATTGTGGTAGGAAGCATGGAGGCGTGCAGGAAAACAAGGTGTAGGAGAAGGAGCTGAGAGTTCTCTATCCAGATCTGCAGGCAGCAGGAAGAAAGAGACAGTGGGTCTAGTTTGGACTTTGAAACCTCAAAGCCCCTCTCCCAGTGACACACTTCCTTCAACAAGGCCACATCTCCCAACCCCTCCCAAGTACTGCCACTCCCTAATGACTAAACTTTCAAGCATATGAACTTTTAATGGCTATTCTCATTCAAACCACCACATTCCATTCCCAGAGGCTTGTAGCCATATCATGATGAAAAAAAAAAAATGCATTCAGTATAACTTCAAAAGTCCCCATAATTTATAACAGTCTCAACATTGTCTAAAAAAAATCCAAGGTTCAATGTCTCATCTGATACTCATGACAATCTCTTAGCTCTAACCCTCCATAAAATCACAATTTAAAAAGATATCATGTACTAGCAACATGCAAAGGCACAGAATATACATTTGCTTAACTAAAGTAGAGGAAAAGGAGCAGAGTAAGGAAATACTGAACCAAAGCAAGAATGAAAACCACCATGGCAAGCCCGAAATTCTGCATCTCCATGTCTGATGCTCCTCAGATCTCCAACTCCTTGCAGCTTGGTTGACTGCAACACACTTCTCTCTCATGGACTGGGTCCACACCCACTCTGCAGCTCTCTCTCCTCATCAGGTACCCCAAAACTCTGATATCTCCTACATCTCGTATCCCCAACAAAATCCAGGCTTCACTTTCACAGTTTCATGCATTGGCCTCTCTGAGCATCAATACCGGGCACTCTGAACACACAGCTGGTCTCCATAACTTTCCTGAGTCATGGAAGGAGATTCTACAACCCATTTCCTGTCCCTGACTCTAAAGCTAGAAATACTATGGATGAAATGGACAGATTCTGCTGTTTGCTGGGGCTGGAACTTGGCCCCCCTTTTTCAAATAGATTTTCACCAGCTTTTCTGGTCCTGATGGTTTCCTTTACTGAGGTCTTTAATTCCTTTTCACAAGTTGAAAGCTTAACTGGTTGAAGTCTTGCCCTGAGGACACCACTCCCCTTACTCTATTTAGCATCAGACTTTCCATTAGACAGTTTTTATTTCCTTGAGCACTCGGACTTAGCTTCATTTTATAAGAGTAAGCACTAATAACCATAAGACAGAGTCAATACTAGGCTGTCTTAAAAATCTCTTCTGCCAGTGTCATTAATTCAAAACTCTCCAATTTAGCTTTAGGCAGATTTTTTTTGAACATGGGAAAAAAGTAGCCACATTAGGCCACTTACTAATATTCTTCTCCTTTGAAACCTCTTGATCCAGGCTATTCGAATCTAAATCTACATTGCTCAGCACCACTGCCTTCCATGTTTATACTAGCATAGCCCATTAAGGTCCACTAAAAGTGTTCAACTGCTTTCCTAATTCAAAATATCAAAGCCTACATTCTCTCAGTAGCCCCGTGGTTAGGGCTGTCACAGCAATACCCCGCTCCATGGCACCAACTTCTGTCTTACATAAAGAGACACAATGATCAAGGCAGCTCTACTCAAAGAAGTATTTAGTTGAGACTAAATGTTAGTGGTTTAGTCCATTATCATCATGGTGGGAAATATGGTGGCATACAGGAAAACAAGGTGTTGTAGAAGTTGTTGGGAGTTCTACATCTAAATCTGCAGGCAGCAGGAAGAGGGGCACATTGGACCTGGCTTGGGCTTTAGAAACCTCAAAGCCTACCCCCAGTAATACATGTCTTCCAACAAGGCCACACCTACTCCAACGCAGCCATACCTTCCAATCCCTCCCAAGTAGTGTCACTCTCTAATGACTAAGCATTCAAACATATGAGCCTATGGAGGCTATTCTCATTCAAATCATCACGCTCATAAGTATTTCCTTGTGCAGACTTCTACTTTGGCCCCCTATGATCATTTAGTTGTGATTTCTACCCCTTGCAGATTTACCTTGATAGAAAATCTGGTTCTTAAAAGAGCAACTTATCTGATGACTCACATTAATGACAGAAATTATTTTGAAAATTCGATTCTTTTTTATTTTTAGGTGCAGTGAACTTTATTGATGGTATTCAAGAGTGTTGAGCTCCCGGGGCCCCTCCCATTATTCTGGGATCTAGGATAGAAACTGTGAGAAGAGATGCTCAGTGTCAGGGGCAGGGACTCCTCAGCAGCCAGCAACTGAGGGCCTCTCTCTTGCTCTTGTGCCCTTGCTGGGGTGGGTGGTCCAGGGCTTCTTACTCCTTGGAGGCCATGTAAGCCATGAGGTCCACCACCCTGTTGCTGTAGCCGTATTCATTGTCATACCAGGAAATGAGCTTTACAAAGTTGTCATTGAGGGCAATGCCAGCCCCAGCATCAAAGGTGGAAGAGTAGGAGCTGGTGTTAAAGTCAGAGGAGACAACTTGGTCCTCAGTGTAGTCCAGGATGCCCTTTAATGGGCCCTCAGATGCCTGCTTTATCACCTTTTTGATGTCATCATACTTGGCGGGTTTCTCCAGTCGGCATGTCAGATCCACGACAGACACGTTGGGTGTGGGAACACGGAAGGCCATGCCAGTGAGCTTCCCGTTCAGCTCTGGGATGACCTTGCCCACAGCCTTGGCAGCACCAGTGGATGCAGGGATGATGTTCTGGGCAGCCCCACGGCCATCACGCCACAGCTTTGCAGAGGGGCCATCCACTGTTTTCTGGGTGGCAGTGATGGCATGGACTGTGGTCATGAGTCCTTCCACGATGCCAAAGTTGTCATGGATGACTTTGGCCAGGGGGGCTAAGCAGTTGGTGGTGCAGGAAGCATTGCTGACAATTTTGAGTGAGTTGTCATACTTCTCGTGGTTCACGCCCATCACAAACATGGGGGCATCAGCAGAAGGGGCGGAGATGATGACCCTTTTGGCTCCACCCTTCAAGTGGACCCCGGCCTTCTCCATGGTGGTGAAGACACCAGTAGACTCCACAACATACTCAGCTCCAGCATCAGCCCATTTGATGTTTGCGGGATCTCGTTCCTGGAAGATGGTGATGGGCTTCCCGTTGATGACAAGCTTCCCGTTCTCAGCCTTGACTGTGCCTTTGAACTTGCCATGGGTAGAGTCATACTGGAACATGTAGACCATGTAGTGGAGGTCAATGAAAGGGTCATTGATGGCAACAATCTCCACTTTGCCAGTTAAGAAGCAAGCCCTGGTAACCAGACGCCCAATACGGCCAAATCCATTTATTCCAACCTTCACCATCGTGTCAAGGGACAAGGCTGGTACTGCACGAGAAGATGCGTCTGTCTCTGGAACAGGGAGGAGCAGAGAGCTGGAAATTTTAATATTCTCTTATTCAATTGCAAACCAAAACTACTTCATTGCTCAATTTAAATATAATAATTTTATTATTTTTCTGTATGTTACTTTAATTATTGTCGGTTTGAGACAAGCTCACATGTATGCAAGACTGAAAACTCAAACTCATTATGTAGCTGAAGATGACCTTAAACTTCTGGTCCTATTGCCTCCACCTTCTGAGTTTTGAAATCAGAAGCCTGTACTGACAAGTCCACTTCATCTTGAGGTTGTTATTAATGTTCTATGTCTCTGTGAGGTGAAGTTGAAGTTACTGGTCATTGTCAGAGTGCAAGTTCAGCATGTCTGAGGATACTGGGTTTAATCATCAACACTCCAGAAACAATAGAGAATACAGAAAAGGTTGCTGTGAAGTCAAGAATAGTTTAGACTTTTTTTAAAAATTACTTAAATTTTTATATACTACACTGTAAAATTGAATTGTCTTAAAATTGAAGCACACATTCTCCTACATGTAAACACTTCCTACTCAAAAAGAACAAAGAATGGCCATACATTAGTACATTTACATAAGACTCACAAGTAATAGGTTCCTCAAATATATTTGTAAAGCATTCATGAGCCACAGAATTAAAAGCTTCTCCAAAGTGCTTATGTGCTTGAATTAAAGGGGCGAAAATCAAGACTAGTTATCTTTCACTCCCTGCACAGACAGAATAGCACAAGCCTTTAAAAGTCATTGGTGAAAGCCCCTTACAAAACCCTCTGTAGATTTGGCAACTAAATTGGTTTCTGCCCTGGCTACGTTCATTCCTCCTGACGCTGGCACAGTTATTGGCTGCAGAGGAATCAGGGGGAAGACAGCACTGCACATTTGTTGTTGCAAGTTCCCAGAAGTGTATTTATGTGTAAGCTTCAACTGAACATGAAAACAGGAACAAGGACCAGGGAGATGGCTCAGCTGGGAAGACACATGTTCCACAAGTGTGAGGGCCTGACTTCAGATGCTCAGAGCCCACCAAAGGTGGAGGTCAGGGGGCATCAATTTGAAGGGGGTGGGTAGGGGCAGGGAGACATGGGAGGGAATGAAAGGAGATAGGAAGGCTTGGAGGGAGGACAGGAAGGAAGTAAATGATGTAATTATATTTTAATTAGAAAATTGTAATAGGAAAATAAAATAATAATAATAAACTGGAGAGCAGGCAAAGTGATGCAGCTCTATTATTCCAGCAAAGGGGAGATGAGTGGCAGAGGCAGGCCCGTCTCTGGAAGAATTCAGAGTGCCTACATTAAAGAACTCAATGAGAGATTCTGCCTCAGAAAAAAAAAAGGGGGGGTAGGGTGGAAATTCCTGAGGAAAACATCCAGGATCATCCTGAGAACTTCACACCTCCATACCTACACACACACACACACACACACACACACCATGAACAATACTAACTTGAAGACAATTAGCACTTCTTTCCTAAATTTGTTCTTCCTTTTTTTTTTTTTTTTACAGTATATTGTGCTTTTGAAAGAGATTAAACCTTAAAGGACATTTATTTCATCACATCAGTTTTTCACATCAGATATTTAAATTAGTAAAAGTTGTAACTTCCCCAAGACAAAAACATTAAATGATAGCCGTTGATTAAAATGTGGTTCCTTCAAATCTTGTTTTTAAATTTTGAGCTAAAAACTACAGTTCCTTAAGGGATTCCAAAATTTTTTCTTGTCTTTTCTTTTTGTAAGAGCATCCCAAAATTATACATACATACATAGGTACATACATATGTAGTCTTCCTAGATTTTATTGAGTTGATTCTCTGACATAAACCATCTTTCCTTCCTCCTCCTCCCTCTCTTCTCCTTCTACCCTCTGTTCTTCATGTCCTCTCTTCCTTTCACAAATGAGTTGTAAATTCATTCCAGCCCCTGAATTTTCACTAAAATTTAACTGAGAGATTGAGCAAAAAAAAGAGAGGGAGCCGGGCATGGTGGCGCACTCCTGTAATCCCAGCACTCGGGAGGCAGAGGCAGGTGGATCGCTGTGAGTTCGAGGCCAGCCTGGTCTACAAAGCAAGTCTAGGACAGCCAAGGCTACACAGAGAAACTTTGTCTCAAAAAACCAAAAAAAAGAAAGAAAAGAAAAGAGAGGGATGGAGGAGGAGGGAGAATAAGAGGGAGGGGAGAGAGAGAGAGAGAGAGAGAGAGAGAGAGAGAGAGAGAGAGAGAGAATGGTTTGCCCTTAGAAAGAACAAGCACATATCCAAAAATGCTACGGTCTTCAGCCATAAAGGTAAAAGAGCATTTAATTTCTCTCCCACACGAATTTTACAGGTTCTTCGGTTCAAAAGGAAATTACACATCGTGTTAGGTGCTCTCCTTCCACTATATAAGGCAGTTTAGTTTTTACTGCGAAAAAATTACTGTGAAAGTAGAAAAGTCATGGAAAACACTTTTTATAGCTGACTTCGCAGAGCAGTACATCACAAGTGGATTAATGGGCCTCGTTAACATCTAACTGTCTTAAGAGAAATATTTTTTCTTGTTTACAGCCCACTTTTCTTCCTTATTCCAAGCTTCGTTTAATGCTAAACCTCCCACCAATATAATTGTTAATGCTTGAGATTTTTGTTTCTGTTCACAAAGCATGAGATCCGTTTTTATGTGCGGCATACTGTATGTGTTGAAACAGCAATAACACTTCTCACAGCCTTGCAAAAATAAAACCTATGCTAGTGTGGTGATTCCAACAACAAAAATGCTAGATTTAATTAATTGCAAAGAGCTACGGTTCCAAAGACTAAGTGAAGACTTTATTTAAGTCCAACTCAGCAAAGAAAATTGCATTCTTAATTGTTCTTTGCTATCTGTCTTGTAGATTGCTAATGACTTTATTTTATTATCTGGTAAGAAAATTTTACTGGAAGCAATTTTCTGATTGACTTGCATCTATGACATATGAATCATAAAAATCTAAAAGTCAACTAATCGTACTTTATTGTATGCTGCACGGGACATACTGCAATTTCTAGCAGTCACGTGTATATGAAAGGTGATTCCTAAATGTGTTTCTACGGTTTACTCGATTAAAACCAGCTTTAAATATACAGGAGGAGTATATGACTTAGTAAAAGTTACATTTTTATTTTCATTTTGGTTACTAAGATGAAAGTTTAGAATCAAAATGAGAAATGCTGATTCTGGAATTATAAGAATTTCTTAGAAAGGGTTTATGGCTAACAAAGAAGCTAACTATAGACTTTATCTTCCTGACAAAAATCATCAATTTATTTTTAAAATTCACACTACAATCCACTGAGCACTTATAGTAATTGGATTTTTCCCCTTCAGAATACCGAAGATGCTATAGAGGTTTAAACACTATCTTGGTGGGGAAATAAAGATTCACATGATTCTTGTCAGTATGAGGACGAATACATCTAAGCAAGTATTTTCTACTCTTTTTCAGGATTTAAATTTTTAAAGCATATTAAAAATCATACTTGATATGAATTGACATTTCTACAACAAGAAAATTAAAATGTCATAAAATCGGAATCACTAAAATCTTGCAAATTTTATTAACCTGCAATATTATTTTTGCAAATGGATAATGTAAAACTTTTGATTTCTGTGCTTATATTGGATATTTACATATAAGGTTGTTAGCACAATAAGTGTAATAGTGGTGGGGTTTATAACGCAGTAGATGTGTTATTTTATCAAATTTATAAAATTTTACTTGTAATTTTAACAATTTACAAACGTATCTTCATGTTATGCCGATGCACACTCATGTTAAGTCAAGCATGTGGTAGTCTGAGGACAACTTGTGGGAGCTGGTGTTTTCCTTCCATTGTGCGGATCCCAGGTCCTGAACGCACCACATAACAAGAGTAACCTGCTGATCCTTATTTTAAACATTCGAAGGCACAAAGGTAGAGATGCTCACAAAAGCGAGTCTTTCCAGTTTAATTAAATCATATTGTTTACAAGGTGAGCTTCGATTTGTAGTAGAAAGTTCCTTGACATTGTTTGGGCAGAGGACAAGCAGATTCTACTAAATGTGTTGATGCAAATACAGCATCTGTCCTTTCTCATGGTGATTCTCTAAGCCCAGCAGGTTCTTGGTGCTTTATAAATTAATGCTTTTCAAGTCCAGCATGGTGAGGCTGCTGACTTCTATGACATTCTGGGCTGTACCATAAACCTAAGTAAGGACAGTTATCCTGGACAGAAACACTCCATGGGACTGGATGCAGACCTGGGAAAGTCAGGCATGCTATTAGAGAGCTGAGATTAGATGCTGAGAGAACTTATGACCAGATGAGCATTCTCTGCAGAAGTCCCAGCTCAAGTGGCAACTTTAGACTTAACCCACTTGTCTTCCCTCCATCAGGAGTGAGAGCTTTCTTTCTTTCTACAGTGTCGGATACTATGGAGGAGGTAAGCCATAACCTACGTTCTCAATTTCTAGTCGTATTTCACTGTGGACGGTGTGACAGAGGACTCTGCATCGATGGGTCAAGTCTTGGGAAATGCAGAAGAGCATTAAACTGAAATCATTAGTAACGTCTCCCTTACAAACAGGGTTGCCCAGTGAGAGCAACAGGACAGGCTGTGCTGCGTTGCTGCTCCAGCCTCCATCTGCAGCACAGGAAAGGAAATGCTGACTGTGGGGAAGCTTTGACTTGCAGCCTACCAGCCTCGGCCCACACAGCTCTGCCCCTTATCCTCTCCTCTTCCTCTCTGCCCTTAGTAAAGATGAAAGTATTTTTTTTTCCTAAACTCATTTTTCATCCTGTTTGGAAAGATTAAAATGGTAATTTGAAGTGTAAAACAAAAGAATAACTTTCTTGAAATATTTTGTTCTGATCTTGGGGAATCCCCTTTGATACTTCATACATCCTTAACAGTAGAAGCCGAAAGGATGAAAAATAATAACTATGGTTTAGGAATCTTAATTTTTAGTACATCTTATTTATATATTGGGGGGATGTGGGCACACATTTGTCACATGTATTTGGAATTCAGAGAACAAGTTGTTGGTATCAGTTCTCTCCTGCTACCAAGTGGCCTGCAGGGAAACAACTCAGATTGTAGTCTTTGTTGGCAAGGATCTTTACCAATTAAGTCATTTCTCCTTAACTACAGTTTGTAATTGATATCACTCGAGCACTGGGACGAAAAAGAAAAGAATTAATGTGAAAGCTTATGTAATAAATCACATACGTGTGCACAGACACACAAACACACGCACACACACCTTGTTTATATTAAAAATCCCAAGTTCATTGCTATGGTTAGTCTGTCCTTGAAAATATAGTCTCTGAATATGTCATCCTCACCTGAGATCTCATTACACACATGATTAAGATGCCTACAAAACTTCACTCTGCAGACCTAGACTATAGACAGAACGTCTGTATTTTTACAAGCTCTCCTGATGCCCTCACAGAACTCTAGTATTGAGAATATCTTGTTTAGAGGAAAGAGCTGCTCTTGAGTTCTCATTTATCATAGCTATTTTCTATAACAACCATGAATTCAGTTTCTGCATCTGTAAAATTAGCCTAGTCACATCTCTGTGTCTTAAGTGGTTGTGAAGGTTTAAATAGAGAACTAAAAGGAAGTTAGGTTGTCAATAAAATAAATGACAGTACAAAAGAGCTCAATATATTCAAAGAAAGAAAGGGCTTCAAGCATGGTTGGCTTTGTTCTTGTCATGTTTCCAGGCCAGGTTTGGGGGAGGGGGCTGTCCCCTAGGTCTCACCTTTGGGTACATTGGATTTACAAAACACTCTACAGACAGGTAGTCTGGTGAGTTGTTCTTCTAGGCCATTAAAGAGGATGTTGCTCTGTTTACAATTCTCCTTTTGTTGTCAAACAAATGCAGAGAATTCTGGAAAAGCAACTGTTCTAGAACTTTTTTGAGAGTGACATAAACAAGAGTTGTTTGCTGGGCGAACATTCTGAACTTAAAGCACAGACCGGTCTGAGCTAGACCGTTCCTGAAATAAGGCTTTGTTCTCATGTGGCTCTAGGCTTGTGAAGTGACCCAGGACATTAGTTAAGTAAGAAAATGACAGTTATACCTTATGATAGTTTTTTTTTCTTCACAGTTAAGGCTCATGAGCTATTATTACTACTTATTTCATTTATATGGATGCCTTTTCTGCATGTATATCTCTGCACCACATGAATGCTTGGTGCCCGGGGAGATTACAAGAGGGCATTAGATTTTTCCAGGAGTGGAGCTACAGATGGCTGTGTGCCGTCACATGGATGCTGGAAACTGGACCTGGATCTTGTAGAAGAGCAGTCAGTGTTTTTAATGCCTGAGTCATCATGCCTGTCCTATGATCTAATTATATGAAGTCAGGCAAAGAGAAACAAGTCCTCTGTTTTTCTTTTTGGGTTTGAGTTTTATATATATATATATTCTGAAGATGTCTTTGCCTTAATTTTCAAATACAGTATTGCCAGATATAGGTATTCTTCATAGGCCAGTTTTTGCTCTTAGCTCATACGTTTATTTTTAAGCTGTAAGCACTATGGAGTGCTGAATCTGAGCTAGTCTAATCCTAATGCCTTTAAAACCTACATAAAAACCAGTAACTTGCCAATCTGATGACTCCCTGGGCAGCGTCTACTCAGTCAGTCCGTTTCTCCAGGCACAAGCTCCTCTATCGCCCTAGAGTTCACGAACAACGGTCCCCTACCAGGAAGTCCCGCCTTCTACCGCCTATCCTTCTGCTCAACTGATTGGCCAAACAGCTCTTTATTGACAACTGCTATATCCACTCAAAGACATTCGTCCACAGTCCCATTTCTAAGGTAGTCAGCCAGTTAAGCAGTTAAATATTACTAGTTAAGCAGTTAAATATTACTCACAGAACAATCAATCCTTTTGTTCTGTTCATGTCTTACTCACAGAACAATCAGTCCTTTTGTTCTGTTCATGTCTTCAAGATTTGTAGTCCCAATTTGGTCAATTGAGTCTTCACTTACCACTTCGAATATAGTCTACTAATTCAAATACTTATATCATCCCTTACAGACACACCCAGAATAATGTTGACAAATATTTGCACAGTTGGTTATCGTCTCAGTTAAATTTGCAGAAGAAGTAAAGAGTCTCTGGAGGATGCATAGAGGAAACTGCAACATGATGCTTTTAAGTATCATCAGCAAGTCAGATATCAGTAGTAGACAAATCTCACAGCAAAACACCAACTTGGAGAACCACAAAAAGTAAGCCTTGCATTTGGTGTGATGTTCATCGTAATGTCTATGTTCAAGTCACACAAAGTAATGACAGTGAGGAAGAAAACCATGATTTCAGCTGGGCTTGTTGACTTGAAGCCTTTATTGTTAGCCCTCAACAGGCTGAAGCTATAAGATTTCTCTGATCTGAGGGCAGCCTGTGCGGCACAATGAGCTTCAGGACCTCTGGGATTATGGTTTAGGACCTTTCCTGTCTTAAAAGAAGGAAAGGGCAGTGGAAAATGGGTGGAGGAGGAGGAAGAATTATAGATTTAGCCAGTTATGTCAGGAGATAATTTTGTCTTTATTTATTTATTTATTTTTTTGTCCACTTAAAATACAACAGAGGGCTTGACACAAAAAAAAGAATATAAAAAGCTAGTAAAATGAAGTCCTTAATATTGCTATAGGGTTGAATTTAATTGAGTCTTCACCTAGCACTAGAATCTTACTTTGGAGGTGGCTTTAGGCCAATGAGTCTCGCTTACTTGGTTTTGAACGGGTAGCATCATACATGCAACAAGAAGCCTGAAGGACCAGGCCTAGTACCTCATCCTCACCTCCCACTTTACCCTTAATGCCAAGAAATTAAGCTGCATTTACAAAGAAAACATAAAGTAAAACTGCCTGGTGCCTTTAATTCCACACACGTCTGATTTTCATGTAGCATTTTGTTTTGGAAAGTTGGCAAACATTGTACATGGAAACCTCTCAATGAGGAGTAAGGTCTGGCATTGTTTTTATAGTTATGTACCATGGAAAAGTGTCATCTCGCCCTGATTTATCTTGAGCAGTTATTCTTATATTTTCAGAATCATGAACAAGTAAGAAAATAAATTGAGATTTTAGCACTAAATTTTCAGAAAGCAATAGCCTTTTCTCTGAGAATTGTGCTCAATAGATTACCTTACCAAATGCCATGCAGTTTAAGGTGATCCACTTTAAAACTCCTGAAACAAGCAGCTAGATTATTTACCACAACCCCCTTTTTTCATAAAATTTATAACATTGGAGTCAATCAAGATTCATCTTAGGGAAAAATGAAAAATTTTCCATGTAAATTGAGGACTGAATGGTGGTGGATCGGGAGAACCAACATAGTAAAAATGGCCATCTTACCAAAAGCAATTTACAGATTCAACGCAATCCCTATAAAAATACCTACAAAGTATTTTGAAGATATTGAAAGATCAATTCTCAAATTCATATGGAGAAACAAAAAACCCAGAATAGCAAAAACAATCCTATACAATAAAAGATCCTCTGGAGGAATCTCCATACCTGATCTCAAGCTGTACTACAGAGCAACAGTAATTAAAACAGCATGGTACTGGCAAAGCAATAGGCTGGTGGATCAATGGAATCGAATTGAAGACCCAGAGATGAATCCACACACATTTGCTCACTTGATTTTTGACAAAGAAGCCAAATCTATTCAATGGAAAAATGATATCATCTTCAACAAATGGTGCTGGTCTAACTGGATGTCTACATGTAGAAAAATGCAATTAGACCCTTATTTGTCACCATACACAAAACTCAAGTCCAAGTGGATTAAAGACCTCAACTTAAAACCAGAGACATTAATTCAGTTAGAGGAAAAAGTGGGGAAGAGCCTGGGACACATAGGCACAGGAAACAACTTCCTGAACAGAACACCAACAGCCCAGGCCTTAATGTCAACAATTAATAAATGGGACCTCATTAGGCTGAGAAGCTTCTGTAAGGCAGGAGACACTGTAAGTAGAACAAAGTGACAGCCTACAGACTGGGAAAAGATCTTCACCAACTTTTCATCTGACAAAGGTTTAATATCCAAAATATATAAAGAACTCAAGAAATTAAACACCACCAAACCAAACAACCCAATTGAGAAATGGGGCTTGGAACTTAACAGAGAATTCTCAACAGAGGAATATCAAATGGCCGTGAAACACTTAAAGAAATGCTCTTCCTCGTTAGTCATCAGAGAAATGCAAATCAAAACGACACTGAGATTCCATCTTACACCCATCAGAATGGCTAAGATAAAAAACTCAAATGACACCACATGTTGGCGAGGATGTGGAAAGAGAGGAACACTCCTTCATTGCTGGTGGGAATGCAAACTAGTACAACCACTTTGGAAAGCTATCTGGCGCTTTCTCAGAAAAATGGGAATAAGAGCTTCCTCAAGACCCAGCTATCCCACTCCTGGGAATATACCCAGAAAATGCCCTACCACACAACAGGGACATATGCTCAACCATGTTCATAGCTGCTTTACACATAATAGCCAGAACATGGAAATAGCCTAAGTGTCCCTCAGTAGAAGAATGGACTAAGAAACTGTGGTACATTTACACTGTGGAATATTACTCAGCTATTAAAAACAAGGAATTCCCAAAATTTATGGACAAATGGATTGATCTAGAAATTATCATAATGAGTGAGTTCACCCAGAAGCAAAAAGAGACAAACAGTATATACTCACTTATATCAAAACACTAGTCCAAGGGATACATACCATGAAAATTTTACTTACCAGGAAAGTGGGTCAGAGGAAAGGTCATCCTATTGAGACTATAGGTGAGAGTAGCATGGAAGAATGGGGAAATAGTAGGATCCACAGGGTCCTGGAAACCTACAAGAACTTTATGAAAGGCAGATCTGGGTCCTGGAGTCCTCCTCAAACTAAGGCACCAGCCAAGGAGAATATAGGCAGTAAACTTCGAGCCCCTACCAAGACCTAGCTGACGAAAATGATATTTTCCACCGTTGAGTGGAGAGTGAGATCTGACTCTCACACAAACTCTGGTGTGCCTTTTCTGACAATGTCCCCTGGATGGGGAGGCCTGACGGCACTCAGAGGAGGGATAGCAAATTAACAAGAAGAGACTCGATATCCTAAGAGCATATGTAGGGGGAGGAGGTCTCCCTCAATCACAGACATAGGGGAGGGGAGAAGGGGGAAGTGGGAGGGAGGGAAGTATGGGAGGAAACAGGGGAAGGGCTAACAATCGAGATGTAATATGAATAAATTAATAAAAAAAAACTTGAAAAAAAAAGAACTGAATGGTGACTCTTTAGAAAAGAAAGAAATAGAGGGAATGATTACGCGTAATTGTGCATTTTGAGGTTTCCATGGCTCAAGAAGTTTAAAATAAAATTACTTTCCAGAGGTAGGAGTTAGAAAATACAATAGAATGGGTTTAGTGGATTTGATGGGTCATGCAGTGCTCAACTATTTAGTTCTACCATCATATTAGGAAGGAAGTGCAGACAAGTAAACAGATGAACAGGCTGGGTCTCAGAAAGCTTTATGTATAATAACATACAGTGGGAATGGCTTGGACTATAGGTCACTGTCCTCTTCTGAAATGGCTGACATTCATGTTATGTTTCTCATTCAATTTTCCTAACTTTCTTGTAAATATTTTGCCCTTAACTTGACATGTACTAACATTGGTAGTTTATTTTGTGCCATTATTAATGACTAACAATACTTGCATTCTAAATTCATTGTTTAATTACATAAAGTTATAGTTGGGAAACCCATGAAAATACGATTTTATTTTAAAGTACATTGGATCTTTTATCTATATGAAATCTGTAGGTTCAAAGGATTTAATGGTCTAGTTTAGTCTGAATATGAAATACAAAAATTTTCAATTCTTTGCTGTCAGAATAAAGCTTTTCCAACAGATGTTACAAATATAAGAAAAGGTGGCCAGAAAGGTTAACATATGCTGTTGAATTCACCAGAACCTGTAAATTATCTTCAAATAATTAGATGTTGTCACCAGAAATTTTATAACCAGACATATTTGTCATTATGTGATTGGCTCTTTGACCTTCAAAGGTGAGAAGACTTTTACCAGCTTAGAGGAGAATCGACCTATCACTGAAGGTAGCTTTTCTGTGAGTGAAACTTTTCATAGATAATGGAGAAATGAATCCATTGTCATCCATATACATTATGAGTTAAAGTTCTAAATGCAGAATATCGAGACTATTGCCAAATGACACTGTTCGTGTTGGATCTAGTAGCATCAACCCAAGACCACATGGCCTTTGTTTCTTGTTTCTGATACAAGAACTTTGATTACCCACAAGTTTCTTAACTGTATATAAAAGTTTTAATTTTTTCAAAAGTCCTTAAAGAATGCTGCATTCTTATGAGAGTAAAGATTAATGACAATTAGATTATTTGGTTCCCAGAAGATTTTAGAGATTTAATACTCCAGTCTATTGTAGGATAAGCCTAAGATTTATTTCTCAGATTTTAGAGTTGATGTCATTTTTATATCATATTCTTGCAAGAGTAATTAACTATTCTTATTTCATATTTACCTAACGATGGCAATGTTGAATGCTAATTGAAACTCAAGACTAGGTGCTGCCAAGTCAAGCTAAACTTTTCTTTCCCCCATAGAGTTTTTTTGTGGGGGAATTTTAAATAATGTCTTATGTAAGATGACTTGGATGGGGAAAGCTACTTTCAGCTCATAGACATTTTATATTTGGAATAGTAATTTTCCATATTTCACAGATTTGTTAACAACTTTCCACCCATTTTTTGTTTCCTTCTAGAATGTAAGCTGTTGTTCCTCTGGGATTTTCCCAAGAACCATAAATCCTATGATAGATTATCACTGCCTGTTTTCATTCTCTTGAAGTTCTTTATTCTCTCTATTCGCGCTCTCTCTCTTCCACCCTTCCCCACCCCCTTGTGCCTCATGTGCCTCTCTGCTGCTTTCTGAAATATTGATTAGGCATAAGACATACGCTCTAACTAATGCAGCTACTGGAGAAATTTTTTTGTCTGTAGTCTTTTACTTCACTGGGTGCTTTATTACCTCCTCTTCTGCTTATACTTGATATTGATGTCACATTTCTGAAGATGAACTTGGGTAACTCAACCATTTTGTCTCTCTTTTGTCTGTTTCTCTTGTCAATGTGGCCAGATTGAGTAATGCTCTGCTGTTCAGCTTCACTCCTCTTTCAAATAGCCATATTGAGACAGGTGACCAAGCTCGCCTGCTGAAACTAAAATAGTAAAATCAGTACCTCATTGGTCTATCATTAAAGCTTATGGGTCTGGCTTTAATATTTTACCTTGTTTTGAATATATCATGTTTCAACTGCATGAACTTTATGCTCCAAGGGAAAAAAATATATGTCCCATACTCCAATAGAATCATTTAGTAGAAAGGTGTATATATCTTTTTATCATAAAGGATATATAAAGAGTGTGGAAACTCGGAATATTGCTGTTTGGTTGCTTTTTTCATTGTTTTCTCATCTCATATTAAGTATAGACTTGGAATTTGTTTCTTAATCTGGGAAGCATGCACTGCACGTGTCCTTGTTACTATAAGGTACTGCGGACTAGGAAGATAAAATACAATCTCTGACTTGAACATACAAGCATCTGTTTGTTATATCATCCTCAATGAGAATCTGCTTCAACTTAGGTAAAATGAAACAAATTATACTATCTCTCATGCTGAGTTTTACTGGGATTTTTAAAAATGAAATATTATAGAGGTTAGTCCATTGCCTGGGCATATTAACCTTGTAAAGAATGTCAGTTTGTTTATCACCTAATTTCAAGAGAAGAGAAATTAAAAAAAAAAAAAGCATTAATTTTCTAGTACGTTTTGGAACGTATTCAAGTCTTACCTCGTGTGTAACTTTATTTATTCTTCATGGTAACAACCATAATAAATTATGAGCACTAAGTCACCTTTTTGTTTGTGTGTGTGTTTGTTTGTTTGTTTGTTTGTGTTTTAGCTTGGAAATAAAGAAAATCGTATGACAGCTGACAGGTAAAGCATGAAAGAAATACATAAAGGTTGATAGCAGAAGATCTCAGGCCCATATACCCGATGGCTAGCACAAAGCAACTGAAGGAGCAGATGTGAATTACAAGGGGGCTTGGGCAGACCTCAAACCTGCAAGCCTAACTTCTGTTTACTTGCCACTTAGGTTGGGCCAAGCCTTGTATTAAGCATTCTCATTCTTTTTCTGACACTGAGACAGCGGCAGTTCGAATGTGATACTAGCTTCTCTCATGCAGTTGTTCTGTTCATCCGGAATCACAGTAAGTATCAGTAGCCCCTCCCCTTCTCTTGTCTAGGATGGGGGAGGCCTAAGGCCTCAGTATTCTAATGAGGACTTGGTACTCAGCATCTAAACTTTGTTTCTGTAGTAGGTAGGTCTAGCCTCATTTCATGTGTCTGTGAGGACAGGAAACCTGCTGTATAGAGCAAAGATATTAGGAAGCAGACGCTTCAGCCATGGTCAAGCACATCAGGTTTTAAGGTGCCACAGTATGAGGGGAACATGGGTGTGGTGGCCGATATTCATGGTGACTGAGGAAACAATATCTTACTCACTGGGTTTCCCCAGATGGCTGTGCCATGGTCTTTATTCCTGTACTTTTTTTTTTTTTGGTCAGGGTGCCTCAACTTTCCCATCATCTCATGTCCAAACCAGCAACATTACAATAAATTAATTCCTTTGTTCATATGAGAACAATGGCTGACACAAACATTATCATAATCAGATTAGCTCAAAGCATCTCTGTGGGGTGATGGAATGGAGCAGTCAGCTTTAGTCATTCATCTTTGCCATATAATTCTCTCTTCATGTTCACAACAAGAAAATTTTAGTCAGGATTTGGTTTCAGTCCAGTGGGGGGGAAATACAAATGAATCACAATGACTTGCTGATGTGAAACTTCGATTCACCAGCATGGCATCCTTTGTCAAATTAAGCAATGCATATGCTTTCTTGTTTCCTGTGTCAGGCGTCCATCTCAGAATCAGACAAACTCAAGTTCAGCTTAAGGCTTTCTACTATATTTGTTACCTAAAGAAAATAAATAACACTGCTCAATATTTTTATATCAGTGACTTTAAAAATGTATAAGAATCAGTTCATACTGTATTGTCAGACAACTTTAAGACATCATCAGTCTTTAAGAATCATTCCTAAATTTATTCCAGTACTCTCATGTCACTATAAAACATCCATTTTCACATTCACAGCACTTTAAACAGTTCTAAGAGTTAAAGCTTTGGAAGTTTTAAAAAATGTTTTATTGCTCTAAAGCCCCTGTTCAGAGGTCTACTTTATGCTTCTTAGTTATGATCACATTGTCTGTAGTAATCTAAACTCTTCTGACTAGAGCAGTTTACATTATGAAGTCTGACATTATTTCCCACTATCCTTACTGTTTTCTCATATCCTATCATTTTATGTAGTCTTTAATAGCTAAAGAACAGAATTAACTTAAAGGAGAAGAGCCTCATTTTAAAAAAGTACATTTTCTGTTATTTACTTGTTTATTACTTTAAATAAGGAAGAAATAGTAATTTCATATTCCAATATGGTACTACTAAAAGTTTTCATTGGTTACAAGTACTCAATGTTTATTAAATTTTATCTGCTCATGTGCACATGTGTGTGTGTGTGTGTGTGTGTGTGTGTGTGTGTGTGTGTGTGTCCCTGTTCACTCTTCTCACATGGGATCTGAGGATCAAATTCAGGTTGGTCAGCATTTGACAGCAAAATCATTTAACCTGCTAAGTCATCTCACTGCCCTGCATTAATTTTTTAAAGCTCTATAGCTAACAGATACTCATTAATTTCAGATTTAAGAAAACACAAAACTAAGTTTGAACATGTTACAGAGAAAGTGTGTTTTGGTTTACAAAAAAAAAAAAAAAAAAAAATTAATCAAATCCTTTCCTGAAACAAATGTTTAGTTACATGTAACTGAGGTCCATGGGTGTCATAATGAGGATGGAAAAGGGAATGCAATGGCTTTGCTTCGTGGTTATTAGGAAATGTAAAAAAAAAAAAAAAAAAAAAAGAAAAAGAAAAAAAAAAGAAAAGAAAAGAAAAGAAAAGAAAGAAATAGCTCTAATCAGGCAGATTTAGAGAGTGTTTAGTTCTGATTTTCTGACCATTCTTCTGGGAGAAGAGCTAGCATCACACATCTTTGAGGTCTGGAGATAAGAACTAAGTAAGAAAAGAGAGAGCATGTGTACTACTCAACTTGCCTCTGGTGATCTTGTGACAATTAAATTGATTACACTTACTTCATAATTTCTTCTAACAGTTGTGGTCCACAGCAACATAATAATCTACAGTAGCCACAAGATTTTTGTTGCTACTGGTGGTGTTTGTTGTTGTTGTTGTTGTTGTTGTTGTTGTTGTTGTTGTTGTGTTTGTTTTGTTTTACTTTTGCTTATTTGCTTTTGGTTTTTCTGGGGTTTTTTGTTCTTCACATTTTCTGAAAATATTACTTTTAAAAGAATATTTATTCAATATATTTGAACTCAGATTTTACCTTCTGAATATCATTCTCAAATAAAATGAATAAGATCCATTGGATACAGAAGCATAGAGAATAAACAAAGTCAGAAGTAAGAAAATACCCCCAAAGTATAGAGTCAGGTCATAAGAAAAGGAATCAACAGAAGGAATGGCAAAAATAGGACTCATTAGGATAATAAACAGATGATAGAATTGGATCATCACATAACACAATAAATAACCATGAATCCATACTAATATAAGAACACAGTCGAGTAAAAAATGGAGAGAGAATACAAGTGTTCTTCATAGGAAAGTGCAATTAACATACATTGGAGAAATAATAGAAGCACAAAGTCACTGCTAGGCAAACATGATGGTCATTTTTCTTTGGATCTTGAATGCCTTCCATGAGAAGCCTGGTACCCAGCTTGAAACTACAAGGATGTAGTTGGGAAGTCTAGAAGTCACTTCAGGCTGGTCTTACATTATGAAGCTTTAGTATTTCATTTTCATTTCCCAGCACGAGGAAGGCAGTTATATGCCTCCATATGATGATATGCTGCCTCATCACAGTCCAGAGGCAAGGTGGTCAACCCATCATGGAATAGAATTTCTAAAAGTGAAGGCCAAGATAAAGTGTATAAACTTATGGGTTTAGATATCTGTTATAGTAACAGAGAACCCACTAATAAAAAAATCATCAGATAGATGCTGAAAGTCAGTGAAGAAAAATGGAAGAGAAAGATATTCCCATAGGAATATCATAAAAAATCTTCCTCCAAATATTGATCAGTTTTGAGGGGGAAATTACAATTTTATAGTGGATAAACAATATGTTATCTATTGACCATAGTTAATTTCTCCAGTGAAAAGACCTATCAATATCATGTGCTCTTGAGAAGAACTCAACACCAGCTCTCTCCTGGTTATAGGTATTTCCTATCCATACCTCCTGGTTAACATCTGCATCAACATCATGTTCTCCTGAGACGTCCCTGCACTCCTTATTGTTTATGTTAAAAGTTCAGAGCAAACTTCCACTTGTGGGAAAATAACAGGTAAATTAAAATGGAAATGAATTCTACAAGACAACAGATACGTAGGTCTCATTAAGAGGAAAGGTCAAAGAAAGTGAAGTGAGAATGATGAACTATCAGGGTTGAAGAAAGTTAAAACTCAATAATACCATAGGATTCTACCTTAAGTTACAGAATAGAAAGGAAATAGTGAGGGAAATTCTAATATGGTTTGGAGTTCTAAAATATTGTGTCCTTGATACCCTATGAGCATATACAGAGGGAGGAAGTCCCCCTCAGTCACAGTCATAGGGGAGGGGAGTAAGGGGAAAATGGGAGGGAGGGAGGAATGGGAGGATATAAGGGAGGGGATAACCATTGAGATGTAATATGAATAAATTAATAAAATAAAAAAAATGTTGTGTCCATGTTATTATCTTAGATTTAATCATTATATAACAGTTACATAAGTTGTTAACATTAGTGGAAGCTGGGTGAGGAGTATGTGAAAGAAAACACTGAGCAATTTATGACTTTTATGTTAAGGTAAAATGAGCAGGGTGCTCATGACTTATTTAGCATTGATAGGCTATCCGTATGAAGGGAATTTACCTCGATGAAAATCAATTCTATTAACAACTGTGGAGAGAACAGAAAATGAAGGCACATGGAAAAATGATTTTGCCATGCAATGAATAATGTAAAGTGTCCAGGCCGACAGCTGAAATGCTTTAAACATGATCACAACAGAAGAATAAATGTTAACCATCGTCCTGGAAGAGTAGGCGTGAAGCCGCCCATGTATATTCAAAAATGAAATCATTAATAGTGATAGGTAACAGCTATTGAAGCTCATTTTGCAGACATATTAAGCCTCCTAACAAGCTGACGAGTTAAGTACCCTGTTTGACCTCTTGACACAGCCCAGTAGCATTTACAAGGTTGGAGAGTTAAAGCTGAGCTGTGATTTCTTTTTAACTTAGGCCGATGCTGCCCTCAGTCAGCACACTTGGCTACAAGGCTATATGAAATATCTTTGATCTCTACACTTGACGAGTATTCTGTAATGGAAACACTACACTGTCTGTCACTGCTAATGAGGAGCAGCAGCATCCATACCTGGAGAGAGGAGCTCCAGTTTATACTTGTAAAGCAAGGGTTTCCCCTTCCCCCTTTAAAAAGCAGAGAGTGACCAGAGCCTCAAGCCACTATACTCTAGTCCTATGGTTCTCAACCTGTGGGTCACAACCCCTTTGGGGGAGTCTAATCACCTTTTCACAGGGGTCATGTATCAGATATTCTGCATATATCAGATAATTTAAATCACAATTTACATTATTATTTATAAAAGTACTAAAAATTACAGGTACGAAGTCACAGTGAATGTAAGCTTATGGTTGGGGTCACACACAACATGACAAATTGTATTAAAAGGCCACAGCATTAGGAAGATTGAGAACCACTGCTCTCATTTGTTGATCTTACTTGCCAGAGAGAACATTCATGTTACAGGTGTGTTGTGACAACAACTGGGCCCACCTGAGCAACAGGCCTCTACTCTAAGTCATAAACTCCACCCACTATTAGGGTGTCATGCCAAACCAAAGAACACAAGTAGAGAAATGAGTCCTGGTAATTCCGTCATTCTGTTAAAGGGAACTTAGCTCCTTCTGAATAAATAACTCCATTGTTTTGCCATTCCTGGGATCTGTAAAGGAGTTTGTGAAGGCTTCCATAAACCTACCCTGTAGTTCTCACTCTAGTGTCAAGTTTTAACACAAACACATTACTTACTAATGAGGGAAAGGAGTAGCATTCTCTCATTTCTAAAGAAATCAGCAACAATGGGGAGAGGAGGTGAGAAGGTGGGACTCAGAAGGGAAGAGGGAGAGGAAGCTGCAACTGGGATGAAAAGTTGGAGAGATGGCTCAGTGGTTAAGAGCACTGTCTGTTCTTCCAGAGGTCCTGAGTTCAATTCCCAGCAACCACATGGTGGCTCATAACCATCTATACCCTCTAAAGCCTTCTTCCGGTGGACAGGTGTACATGCAGACAGAGCACTCTTATACATAAAATAAATAAATAAAATTTTTTTTTAAAAAGTTAATTAAAAGAAATTAGCTATAAAAATAGAAAAAGATAGGGACAAAATTTCATATGAAATAACTATCTTCATGGCCCACTGCTCTTATCAGCATTGATTTTTTTTTTAAGTAAACTTGCAAAATATGCCATTAGTGTGCTGGATAACATATTTTAAAATGTCAAAATTTGACTCCTTTTCAAGCTTATAAAGTAAAACCATTGGTGGGGATTTCCAGGCTGCAAAATGAACATGAGCACTTAGCCAAAAGTGATCTGAACATTGTTAATCCATTGGCCTAGAAAATCTTAAGAGATATGTGGCCTATGAACACAATACCTTTTGGTAAAAGCCAGCCTGTAGAAGCCATGGGAGCAAGAAGTCAAGAGTTCATTCCCTCGTGTCCCACTAACTACAGTAGAATGAGGCAGTGGAGAAAGGCAGTTTCTGATGATTAAAGGAATTTTTCTAGTAGTTCTTGCCAAAGTTGGAAGTAACAATCACATAATTTCTGGCCAACATAATGAACTTAGGTGAACTGCAAAAAATACTCTAAGTTTACTTCAATTTAGTGATCTAACGGAAGGTAATTTTTAAATAAAAATGTGTCCTAATGTCAATGGATACAGATTATGCTCAGCACGTTTGTTACCTTCATAGAGATGTGATATGGGATTTACTGAGGGTCTGAATAAACTTGGCAATAATATATTTTCCTGAGCTTTTTGTTAATTAGTTCTATAGATCTCTTAATGCTAGATGCATTAAAGATTTAATGCTAGACAGCGGTGGGCAAGCCATTTAACATATTTGGCCTTTGGTTTGTGACCTGAAAAATGAGAGTTTGTGAGTGGATAAACTATAATGCATAATTCAGTTATGAAAATTAATCTAAATTTGAATTTAATTTTACTGTAAACAGACATTTTGACACTTATGAGCACACAGTCTCATAGTTTTTTTAATCTGTTTTGACATTAAATTTTTCTTAAGATTAAGTTGTTAAAAACAACTCTACAAAATAATAATGAAAATATTTTAAATTAATTCATCCATATCAATAGTTGCTGCAAGAAAAACTTGAAATGTCAAGTGAAAACTTGGGAGCTGCAGGTCATATCATCTACCTGTCTGTAACAGCCTACTTTTGTTACATGTTACAAAAAGAAAATCATGCCTACAGTTTTCACTTAGCTACTAATAAGTGGCTAAGAAAGCTTTGCATTAAAACTCTCAAAACAAAGACTGGAGCAGACTTTTTAGTACATAATTTAGTGACAAAGATCTATACAGATTCCCTGGGAATACCTTTGAAACATCAGCTTGCTACTTAAAATCCATCAGACCAATCCATAGCCTACATCCTTCCCTTTCCATCCACTTCCAGATCTTTCTATAATTGCCTATGCTAATTGGCTATATGCATACAAGTATGTGAGATAAGACATTATATCTTGAAGTAAAAAACAAATCACTCAAAGGAGAATGGAAGGTGATAGGAAGTATTGTTTCCTATTTGAAAAAATTTCAGTAAGTAATTTTTTTCCTATTTCTTAGGACAGAGCTAAGATTTTGAAACTATTTGCAAAATGTAGTTTTGGCATATTTTAGAGAACATTTAGATATTCTATTTGATAATACATGATCATGACCTAGTTTATGTGTGTGAGGTCTCCTTTATCAGGAGGAATTTCTGAAGTTGCCTCTTGAAACGTTGTACCACAAAAGACTACAAAAGACTCGGGAAATACTTTTTGTCTTTTAATGTCTAATGTTTTAAAACTGCTTATTATTTAATATTCAAATATATCAACAGATTGCAGAACTCCTTTCCCTGATTCTTCTCCTTTTATGTACAGGCAAACACTGAACCTCAGTACTGTATTTCAGGAAACAATGTTTACTTTCACCTTAAAGGAAAAATGGGCCATTGATGTACAAAAAGAACTGTAAAAATGACAATGATGGACATGCTGACATGAAGGATTGGAACGTCAACCTTAGACACAGAACCAGAGGCAACTGGGGCATGCCTTCTATGCGATAGAGATGGAGAAATGGTCTTCTCTGAGGAAGAGGCCCTAAGTGGCTATCCAATACCAAGTGGTCATATACATATAAAAACAGGGGTCCATGGCAGGGGCAGGGCTGGAGAAAAGGGAACGAAACAAATGATGTATTTATAATTTCAAAAACTAAAAAATCTACTATATTAAAAAGAGAACTCCTAGGAAAACTATCTCCTGAAGAAAACATGTATGTATATATCTATATAGATAGATAAATAGATAGATGGATGGATGGATAGATAGATAGATAGATAGATAGATAGATAGATAGATAGATAGAT